>CM051240.1:239069121-239669121 GCA_027917425.1 Gastrophryne carolinensis
GAGCACAATGGGAAGAACTGGATTGTAGAGTTTTATGCTTATAATTAATATTACACACATTTATTTGTACAGAACTTGCATTGTGACTTGTCAGTAATAGAAATGCAGGAGCTAATGGCTTCTTTTGCCTAACAATGTGTAATTAGGACGCCAATTTTACGATAGCGCTCCTTTAAGTAAGGCTCCGCAAGTGGAAGCCGTTTGTAATTCATTGCGTTAGCCCTGGTTTTTCTTTCTTCTAATAAATAAAACAACAAAGCTGTTGGGATTTTATCAGGTAGAATTCTATATGGAAATATCAGGCTTATCGTTATTTTATTTTATTTTTTTTTTTTGAAGGAGTGCAGTGTTCCCCGCTAGGTCTTTCATAAGAATTCAATTTATTGGAAAGATTTTAGCTCAGTGGGGACTCCGGAGATGTTTGTGGTAATTATATGTTTGTACATATAAAAGTATAAAATGTGTAAAGTTCTGAAACAAGTGAGCAGAAAAGAAAAATGAGGCCAGTGCTGCAGATCTAATCTGCCATCTTCTGTTCAGTGACGGTGCTTTGATATTTTACCAGAGCTATGGGGCCGATTCACTACTAACGCCAAATGAGCGTCTGTATAGAAGCGCTTAGAGCGACCGCTAGTAGACGCTGTAAGCAGGTATCGGCTGCTGTAACATAGCGCCACAGTCGCTCTAGTAACCTGGCCCACATTGATGAGTGTGATGTGTGTTGGGCACTCTATACCAGTACAGCGCTGCAGCGAGCGAGACACACACACCGCGTCGGCGCTCTAAATCTGGTCGCTACAGCATAGAGCGCCAGAAGCTGTGTGATTAAAGTCTGTTTTTGAACACATATCCACCTGTAACAAAGTGAAAGCACATGGAATGACATTGTATAACACTATGGCCCTTATTTAACAAGGGATAGCGCCAGGTAGCGACTGGTGAGCAAACGGTAATGACGGTCACCGCCACGAGAACGCCGGCTCCCCACCACAATCACACATTTATCAAGCCGATCCTGGTTAGCGACTGAGATAGCGCCAGATAGCGAATCATTCATCATTATTCCAGCCTCAGCCCACAGCGCCAGCGTCCAACCTTGAACAGCGACAGGTATGACCTCTCGCTACCTGCCGCTCTCCAATGCATTTCAATGGAACAATCTTTAAATAATCATAAATAATTGTTATTATTTTTTTTTTTTTATGTTTTAAATGTGAAATTTCTGTTACCACTTCTGCCATGTTAGATATTTTTTTTACGGTAAAAAATAAATAAAAAAAAAATTTGTGCAGAATTGATATTACAGGTCTGATATTAATGTATTCATATTACAAAATGTTTTTATAAACTTGTTTTTTTTGGTTTCAAAAAATATGGTTGTTTGGGGTTAAAAAACTACTTTTAACCCATCGCCGCCAGCGCTCTGGGGTTTAAACATGCATTTCACAGCGCGAGAATTTTTTGAGCGTGATTTGTTAATGAATATGGTGGGAGCCGTTCGCTATGGCCAGTCGCTATCATGCGCTCCTATACAGCGCGGAACCTGTCAAATAGCGACTCCTCACCCAATATTCAACATTACCACACACCGACTGAGTCGCTGTCAACAACCGAACAATGGCCAAGCACAGCGACTACTATCGGGCGCTCTGAAAATACTGCTACAGTCGCTCATCTGTCGCTACCTGACGCTATTAATGAATCGGCCTCCCCGACAATAACACTTTAGTGCCAGACCTGTAATGACAATTCTGCATAAAAATATAAAGAGTCCAAAAAGTTTGTAAAAGTGTTTGTTTGCAGCCAGGAGACGTCACACAATGATTGGAGCAAAAAAAAAAATTAAAAAATGTCAAACACGCTGTTTAAACACAAGCCAATGAATGGCCATTGAAATGTATGGGAGAGCGACACTGAGCGAAAGGTAATACCCTGGAAGCTAGAGCGCCGGCGCTATACACTGAGCCGCCTGTAATAATACATGTGACGCTACATGGCGCTGTTAGAGTCGCTCACCGGATTCACTTTCATAAATGTGGTTTTGCGTACAGCGCCCGGCGTTCACCAGACGCTGCCTGCCGCTACGAGGCGCTACCTGCCGCTATCCCTTCATGAATATGTCTCTTGCAATACCAGTCTAGTTCTAGACAATTTAAAGGAGCTCTAATTTGAAATGGTCTAATAATAAAAATTGCTAAAAACATGCTGGATAGTGAAAGTTAGGGTAGTGACCCCTAACTTTCACTATCCAGCATGTTTTTACAACTGAAAACACCCCAACTGAAAAACATCACACCAAGCTCGTGGTTTTCCGATGCTAGAAAGAATACAACCAAGGGATGACAGGTTTTGGAATATACCATTCCACTTTTTTTAGGGGAGAACAACTCTGTTTGTCTGTTTAGCCAGCCAGTGGGAACTGCCCAAAGCATTGCATCATGGGTAAACACATCTAAACACATGAAAAAAGTAGCAATAAAGTGGACCAACACCCAGGATTTTGACTATCCTGGGTTTTGGTCCACTTCGGTGGGGCACCCCGATCGCTGTGTGAAACCCCCCAGAAACCCCCGAAAACTCACCTCTCCCCGCTCCCACGTGACCGCTGCAGCCAATCCCCGCCAGCGGACAAGTGAGAGGCAGCGCCAGACAAGCAGAGCGCGCCCGCCGCCGCCTCCCGCGCGTCCCTCTTACAGGGAGCGCACCCGCGCCGGCCATTCACAAACGGCCGGCGCGGGAGCACGCCCTGCTAGAGAGACGCGCGGGAGGCGGCGGACGCGCATGTGCCGCTGGAACGTGAAAAAGGTAGGATTGTGGGCTTCCTGGGGGGTTTCACCCCGCGGGACATCCTGATTTCGGATGCCCCGCAGGGGCCGATCCCCCCTGGGTGTTGGTCCACTTTAAACACGGCCAACAGCCTGGCACAGTTGGAAAAGAAAGGTAGCAGCCATTTTGAAGCTTCCTCTCCCAGCATCTCAGCCATGCTGCTTCCTGGATTCAACTAGCATGGAGGCTGATTTAAGACTGGCGCCATGTATTGCCATTTGAGCGTCTATGTAGCGATGCCTAGCGTTATAATGTAGCTTAGCAGCCGGACAAGTACTGTAGTATTCTGTCCAGCATTGATAAATGTGATGTCTGGAGGACGCTGTAAAAGCTTCTCCCTCAATCAGTACATATGTAGCGCCCCAGAGCAATGCCACATATAACAACAGGACAACGCTTCAGCGAGCGATAGGTAGCGCCAGCTAAGTGCGTCTGACGCTCGGCGCTGAAGCCCATATTTAAGAAAATCAAACACAAATCCAGCGTCAACAGGCTAAAACTGGGCGCTCTAGTGTCGAGCACCAGACGCTGTTTCTCAACAGATATTCACCAGCACCAGAGCGAAAACACATGGAATGACATTATTTTAACACTGTGACAATGACACTGCAATGCCAGACCTGCACATACAATTCTGCATAAAAAAAATATATATATATAAAACAATATAAGTGTTTGGTTGCCGGGCAGGAGAGGTCACACAATCATTGGATCCTAAAATTGAGAAAACTAATTTATTAAAACGCTATTTATACGCAACCAAATGAAACACCATTGAAATGCATGAGATAACGCTGCTGAGCGACAGGTACTACATGGCGCTGGCGCTTTACACTGAGCCGCCGCTAGTGATACATGTGACGCTACATGACACTATTAGAGGCGCTCACCAGATTGATTTTCATATATATGGTTTTCACATACTGCGCCCAGCGTTCACCTGACGCTACGTGGTACTATGTAGTATTAGCGTTACTTAAATAACCCCCATAACTGACAATGCACAGTAACAGGAAGCCCAGCAGCACTTCCTGTTAGCAGGTGCAAAAGTCTTAAAGGAGCCACATCACTCAAACCAGTCAGCTTGCTGCCCAACCTACAATCTGTCTCTAAACTTGGTTAAAAACAGAGGACTCGGTCACACACATCTGCAGAAGTATGCTTAAGCTGCACCACCAAGCGCCAAGGTGCCTCTGTGGGGTGCAGTCCTAACTCTAATCTCTGAATTCTTTTGAATTTGTGCAAGCACATGGTTTGTGGGGTCTAGGCTGTACTGCAAGGTCTTCGACCCCTCCACCCCATGGGCTGCACTCGAGGTTATAGGGCAACCTCAGGTAAGCCTGCTCCCAATTTATCTATTGCATTGTATGTCCCAAATGGGGCTCTCAGAGAGCCTGTTAGCAGGTGGCCTGCAAATGCACAAGCGGCCATCTTGTTTCTAAAATTCACTACAGTTAGAAAAAGGCAAATTAATTTTATGTGCAGCAATCTAAATTGCCCTGGGGAGGGATGCATATGAGCAGGGCCGGAGTACGTGTGTTGGAGGCCCCTGGGTACAAAATCTAGTGGAGGCCCCAGATACAGTATAAAATAATAGTCCAGCCAAGTAACTGATTGGTGGTTGTCTGGCACCCGCCTACTTACTGGAACATCAGATGGAGTCCCTTGTGCCCCCCTTGGGCGGGTGCGTGCAGCTCGGGAACTCCTGCTTTGCCATTCTGGGTGGGGGGTAGTGTAGTCGCCCGGCTGGTTCCCTGCATTGAGCTGCCAGCGGCTGTGCTTGGTGGCTTATGTGCAGTGACAGCTCTGCACCCATCTGTAGTGTTTCCGGCTTTGCTGCTCTAGACTCTGTCCTGCCCTGTGGTGGCTTTGGCTGCTCAGGAGCAGGGGGGGCCCCCACTGCTGCCGATAGCTTCTATGTCCTGCGGCCGTCAGACCAAAGACTGAAAATCCTCCTGGACCAGACCATAACCCAAAGGTTGGTGGAGGCCCCCTTTGCAGGGCAAGTGGTGGAGGCCCTGGGGCTCACGCCCCTTGCGCCCCTCTCATAATCCGGCCCTGCATATGAGCACTGCTTGTTACGTTGGTCTGGTTTAAGTCATTTTTGACTGTTGGCCCACTTTAAGCTGTTATTTCAGTACAGGCTGGTTCAGAAGACAGACCAGTAGAGGTGATTGGTGCCTTTAAAACACCCCTGATTGTTTTTACTTCCTCTCACCCCTGTGCGGTGCATATGGCACAAGCACTCCATTGCTCTCCTCCACCCCTGGCTGTGCTATGGTGCACCGTGCGGCGTGGATGCGCCCACTGCTCTTGACTACAAAAGAAGGAGGCATCGGGCATACACGCCACCCGAGGAAGCGGCACTGTCCCGAGGCACTAGGTCTTCGGCCACCGGTATTATATCCTTTATGGTAGAGGGGCTTTCTATATGTTGTACTGCTCATTTGCTTTATGCATTTTCCGGGTCAGTGCTGCTGGCACCTTATATATAACGTTCACTATTTTGCATGCATTTGCACTTTTTTGATTAGAAACATAGACATAGAAGGGTGACGACAGAAGGAGACCATACACTCCATCTAGTCTGCCCTTATGTGTATACTGTATGTTCTCTGTATCTTATGTGTATACTGTATGTTCTCTGTATCTTATGTGTATACTGTATGTTCTCTTTATCTTATGTGTATACTGTATGTTCTCTGTATCTTATGTGTATACTGTATGTTCTCTGTATCTTATGTGTATACTGTATGTTCTCTGTATCTTATGTGTATACTGTATGTTCTCTGTATCTTATGTGTATACTGTATGTTCTCTGTATCTTATGTGTATACTGTATGTTCTCTGTATCTTATGTGTATACTGTATGTTCTCTGTATCTTATGTGTATACTGTATGTTCTCTGTATCTTATGTGTATACTGTATGTTCTCTGTATCTTATGTGTATACTGTATGTTCTCTGTATCTTATGTATATACTGTATGTTCTCTGTATCTTATGTGTATACTGTATGTTCTCTTTATCTTATGTGTATACTGTATGTTCTCTGTATCTTATGTGTATACTGTATGTTCTCTGTATCTTATGTGTATACTGTATGTTCTCTATATCTTATGTGTATACTGCATGTACTCTTTATCTTAGGATAGATGTGTGCTTATCCCAGGCATGTTTAAATTCAGTGACTGTTGATTTTTCAACTCTGCTGGAAGTTTGTTCCCAGCATCTACTACTCTTTCTGTAAAATAATATAATGAACCTTATTCCATACTTTCACATATATAAAGGTCTCCATCATGTCCCCCCTCTCCTTTCTTTCCTCCAGACTGTACACATGGGGAGGCCGATTCATTAATAGCGCCAGGTAGCGCCAGATGAGCGACTGTAGCGTGATTTTTTCAGCGCCAGCCAGTATTCGCTGTGCTTGGCCGGCGTTAGCTTGATGACAGCGACTCAGTCGGTGTGCGGTAATGTTGAATACGGGCTGGGGGGTCGCTGTTTCACAGGTTCAGCGTTGTATGTGAGCGCCTGACAACGAATGGCCAGAGCGAACGGCTAGCTTCATATTCATCAACAAATCACGCTCCGAATGTGCTGTCGCTGTCCATTCCTTGTTTAAACCCCAGAGCGCTGGCGGCGATGTGTATTAACTAGTTTTTAACCCCTAAACAACCATATTTTTTGAATGTAACATTATACATGTGTTTAGAATCATTTTGTAATATGAATACATTAATCTCAGACCTGTTAGATCAATTCTGCACAAATTTGTTTTACATTTTTTTTTTACTTAAAAATAAATCCTAACATTGCAGAAGTGGTCTCCGATTTTTGGACATTAAAAAAAAAAAAAAAAAAAAAATTAATACCAATTAATTATGAATAATTATAGATTGCTCCATTGAAATGCATTGGACATCGCCAGGGAGCGACAGCTCATACCTGGCGCTGTGAGGGAATTTGCAGCGGCGCTGTTCGGTCCAGGCGGCTTCATGATGAATGCCGCGCTAGCCGTCGCTCTCGCCGGCGCTAGCCTCATTTTGCTTGATAAATGCGTCATTGTGACCGCCGCCGGGCGTACTTGAGTCGGTAGTCGCCGTTAGCTGCCGCTACCTGGCGCTCGTCAGACACTACCTGGCGCTATCGCTTGATGAATAAGGGCATAAGTTCTTTAAGTCTCTCCTGATGAGTTTTATGTTTAGGTCCTTCCACCATTTTTGTTGCCGGCCTTTGGACATGTTCTATTTGAATAATGTCTTTTTGCAGGTAAGGTCTCCAGATCTACACACAGTATTCTAGCTGTGGCCTCACCAGGGCTCTATACAGCGGCATCACAACCTCCCTCTTCCTACTGGTGATGCCTCGAGCTATACAGCCAAGCATTACTTGTCCACTTCATGATATATCTCCTTTTGGATTAGTTATCTACTTGTTGACATGCTTAAAGTGGACCAAAATCCACAGTTATCTTATAGATTCCCCCGTGGAAATCCGGACGGGGATGCCCCGCTGTGTGAAACCCCCCCCCAGGTCGCCCGGTATACTCACCTTCTCTGCTGCTCCAATGCACGAGCAGTGGCCGAATCCCGGCTATCTCTTTAGCAGGGTGTTCCAGGCATTTGTGAATCTGTTAGAAGGTTGTGGCCGCAGGTGCGCTCGGCACAGCTCGGCTAGACTTGGGCCCTTATTTATGAAGGAATAGCGACAGGTAGCGACTGGTGAGCTGCCGGTAATGACACCGCCACGAGAACGCCGGCTCCCCACCACAATCACACATTTATCAAGCCGATCCTGGTTAGCGACTGAGATAGCGCCATATAGCCACTCATTCATCATTATTCCAGCCTCACCCCACAGCGCCAGCGTCCGACCTTGAACAGCGACAGGTATGACCTCTCGCTACCTGGCGCTCTCCAATGCATTTCAATGGAACAATCTTTAAATATTCATAATTAATTGTTATTAATTGTTTTTTTTTTTTTAAATGTGAAAAATTCTGTGACCACTTCTGCCATTTTAGATAATTTTTTTAAGGTAAAAAAAAAACAAACAAAAAAAAATTGTACAGAATTGATATTACAGGTCTCATATTAATGTATTCATATTACCAAATTATTTTAAAAACTTGTTTGTTTGGTTTCCAAAAATATGGTTGTTTGGGGGTTAAAAAACTACTTTTAACCCATCGCCGCCAGCGCTCTGGGGTTTAAACATGCATTTTACAGCGCGAGAATTTTTTGAGCGTGATTTTTTAATGAATATGGTGGGAGCCGGTCGCTAGGGCCAGTCGCTATCATGCGCTCCCATACAGCGCGGAACCTGTCAAATAGCGACTCCTCACCCAATATTCAACATTACGGCAAACCGACTGAGTCGCTATCAACTACAGAACAATGGCCAAGCACAGCGACTACTAGCGGGCGCTCTGAAAATGCCGCTACAGTCGCTCAACTGTCGCTACCTGCCGCTATTAATGAATCGGCCTCCCGGCTCCTTAGATGAGCCTAGACGAGCTCACGTCAGCGCAGCTGAGCATGCTGATTGGATGGAGGCTATGCATGCGCCATAGCACTGGGGAAAGGTGAGTTGGATTGGGTGACCTGGGGGGGTTTCACACAGCAGCACTCCTGCACTGGGGGGCCCCAGGAGCAAGAACCAAAACCCAGGATAGAGTTGCAGCCCAGTAGGTGAAAGAATAATAAGTAAGTGACTAAAAACTTAAAATATATTAATTTTAGATGCTGGAGAATAGTTTTTAAGGGTTTTGGCTTTTCAATAAACCGGACCTTCACCGTGATTTAATGAAAAGCCCAAACCCTTAAAAACTATTCTCCAGCATCTAAAATTAATATATTTTAAGTTTTTAGTCACTTACTTATTATTCTTTCACCTACTGGGCTGCAACTCTGTTCAGGACTCTAGGATATGGGTGCTGCCATCTTGACTTAGAAGCATCACACATACTGAGAAGAGGAGAGCGCGATAAAGTGCAGGGGGGCGGGTTTTTGCTGTGCTTTGCACAAACAGAGCAGAGCTGGGGTCAGGAAAAGGACAGCAATCCCAGAATGTAGAGCAGCACAGTCAGAAGGCACTTCCTGTTTGCAGGCTTCCTGATGCTCCATGAGCCGCCATCTTGGATGTTTAAAGGATCATAACATGCAGTAGATGCAGATAGGGTGATCTTTAATGTGAGCACTCTGTATGTACAGGGTGTGGGAAACATATAAGATAGGCTCTTATTCAGGGTGAAGGTCCGGATTAATGTGAGCAATCTGTATGTACAGGGTGTGGGAAACATATAAGATAGGCTCTTATTCAGAGTGAAGGTCTGGTTTAATGTGGGCAATCTGTATGTACAGGGTGTGGGAAACATATAAGATCGGCTCTTATTCAGGGTGAAGGTCCGGATTAATGTGGGCAATCTGTATGTACAGGGTGTGGGAAAGATATAAGATAGGCTCTTATTCAGAGTGAAGGTGCGCTTTAAATGATGCTGAATGTCCAGTTTAAATAGGATCATAACCCAGGATTATGTCACCCCAAAGTTTTGGTCCATTTCACAGGTTTGGGAAACCCCTCAAAATCACCGCTATCTTACCACTGTCTGCACTCCCATGGTGCATGTGCGGGACTCCTCTGCATCCCCTGCAATGCATGCACACCATGTCAGGCAGCCTTGAATGGTTGTATGTGCAGCCACCGGGTGCATGACAATGATATCACTGCCGCGCACATGCATCGTGAGAATGTGGAGCTAAGGCCCTTATTTATGAAGGAATAGTGACAGGTAGCGACTGGTGAGCGGCCGGTAATGACGGCCCCACCACGAGAACGCCGGCTCCCCACCACAATCACACATTTATCAAGCCAATCCTGCTTAGCGACTGAGATAGCGCCATATAGCGACTCATTCATCATTATTCCAGCCTCAGCCCACAGCGCCAGCGTCCGACCTTGAACAGCGACAGGTATGACCTCTCGCTACCTGGCGCTCTCCAATGCATTTCAATGGAACAATCTTTAAATATTAATAATTAATTGTTATTAATTTTTTTTTTTTTTTTTTATGTGAAAAATTCTGTGACCACTTCTGCCATTTTAAATAATTTTTTTAAGGTAAAAAAAATAAAAAAAAAATGTACAGAATTGATATTACAGGTCTGATATTAATGTATTCATATTACTAAATTATTTAAAAAACTTGTTTTTTTGGTTTCCAAAAATATGGTTGTTTGGGGGTTAAAAAACTACTTTTAACCCATCGCCGCCAGCGCTCTGGGGTTTAAACAAGCATTTCACAGCGCGAGAATTTTTTGAGCGTGATTTTATAATGAATATGGTGGGAGCCGGTCGCTATGGCCAGTCGCTATCATGCGCTCACATACAGCGCGGAACCTGTCAAATAGCGACTCCTCACCCAATATTCAACATTACAGCAAACCGACTGAGTCGCTATCAACTACCGAACAACGGCCAAGCACAGCGACTACTAGCGGGCGCTCTGAAAATGCCACTACAGTCGCTCAACTGTTGCTACCTGCCGCTATTAATGAATCGGCCTCTTAGTGATCGGGATGGGGGGGGGGGTGCAGGTGGTTGCAAAGAAGCCAAAATAGGAATATCCCTGATTTCACTCAGCCCTAGAGTCTTTTTGAAGAGGTTTTTGGTCTGCTTTAAAAATGGTTTATGAACAAGAAGCAAGCCAGCGTTTTCCTACTAGCTTTTAGTTTCTTTTTTTTTTTTTTATATAAACCAAAGAAAGAATTATAAAACCATCCACGGACAAACAGAATACAGATTAGATTTCTAGATACATCAAACTACTTAAACAAAGCAGTTTCCCATTTGTCATGCGACGCGCTGTGACCTCCAAGGAAATCAAAGCTGAATTTCATTATGTTGTGTACAGTGCGGAGAGGCCTGGAGAGCGCGCTTCTGACTCTATTACAGCAGCGAACATCAGCCGTGTATGATATTATATGAAAAAAAAGACTTTATTCATATATGTGTACTGTCTACAAGAACAATAATAAATGCATCATTTTATATAAGTGGACCTACATCTCACAATAGGGTTGATTCAGAGCCTTCTATGTTCCACCTCGTTTTTGTATCGGGGAGGCTGATTCATCACTAACGCCAGGTAGCGACAGATGAGCGTCTGTAGCAGGCATTTTCAGAGCGCCCGCTAGTAGTCGCTGTGCTCAGCCGCGGGTCGCTACTTTATAGCGACTCAGCCGCTGTTCAGTAATGGTGAATACATTGTGAGGAGTCGCTATTTGACCAGTACAGCGCTGTATGGGAGCGCATGTTAGCGACTGCTCATAGCGACCGACTCACAACATATTCAGCAATAAAACAGCCTCACAAATCTCTGGCGTTGAAAAATAGTTGTTTGAAGCCCAGAGCGCAAGAGGCGGTGTGTTTAAAGTGTGTTTTCAAGCATCTATCAACTAGTAACAAAGCGAAAACATATGGAATTACATTGTAGCAACATTGTAACATGAACACTTTAACGCCAGACCTGTAATGTCATTTCTGAGGAAATATATAAAAAATGAAAAAATTATGAAAAAACTGCTTTTTCAATGCCAGAAGAGGTCACAGAATTATTTGTGATTTTTTTGAAAAAAAAAACAAAACAAAAACCCAGTTTAAAGAGAAGAAAAGGATCCATTGAAATGTATGGGAGAGCGACAGGTAGCGAGAGGTCATACCTGGCGCTGTGCAAGGCTGAACGCTGGCGCTGTTCGCAGAGGCTGTGAAAATGATGAATCAGACGCTACATGGCGCTATCCCAGTCGCTAAACAGATTCTGCTTGATAAATGTGTAATTGCGTGCAGTGTCCGGCGTTCACCAGTCGCTACCTGTTGCTACCTCACATTAACCAGGAGCTACCTGACGCTATCCCTTCTTAAATAAGGGCCTAAGTACAAATTACATTACACCTAGCTTTCGTTAAGTATATGTGTGTTCGCATGATTTAGAGCCTCCATCGGGTGCCTGTCATACTAGTTTCGTAGCTGTGTAAGCTGTCGAACGCTGTGAGTACGGCTCTCAAGGACGATTCCACGGACGGCGCTTTCATATATGTTGAAGCGAAACACTCGTTTCCTATTGTTTTTATGGCATTTTTCCACGTACCTTGCAATGTGGAGGCTGATTCATTACTAACACCAGGTATCGGCAGATGAGCGTCTGTATAGCGGTGCTTAGAGCGACCACTAGTAGATGCTGTAAGCGGGTATCGGACGCTGTAACAGAGCGTCTCAGTCGCTGTAGTCGCTGGCCGGCATTAATGAATGTGATGTATGTTCTAACACCAGTACAGCACTGCTGGGAGCGAAAGGTAGCGCCAGCTCAGTGCGACTGACTCTCAGTGCTCCCCACCATACAAAAAAGGACACACACACAGCCTAGGCGCTCTAAATCTGGTCGCTATAGCATAGAGCGCCAGATGCTGTGTGATCAAAGTCTGTTTTTGAACACATATCCACCTGTAACAAAGCGAAAACACATGGAATGACATTGTTTTAACACTGTGACAATGACACTTTAGTGCCAGACCTGTAATGACAATTCTGCATAAAAATATAAAAAGTCAAAAAAGTTTTTAAAAGTGTTTGTTTGCAGCCAGGAGACGTCACACAATGATTGGAGCAAAAAATAAATAAATAAAACACGCTGTTTGAACACAAGTAAATGAACGGCCATTGTAATGTATGGGAGAGCGTCACTGAGCGAAAGGTAATACCTGGCACTATACGCTACTACAATGCTACAAAACGGGACAGACAATTGGTGCATGAAGAAAATTAATTGTACAGTTAAACACTATGTTCTCTATGAAAGGCAGCTAGCAAGGCAAATATAAGTGTAATAGTTAAAATTATACTTAAATCATTCACTATCAGGAAATTGTGTAATATTAAAAATCTATATCAACACGTCGGCTAATGAGAAGAGGGGTCACTTATACACCCCAACTGAATAAAACTCCCAGCAAGCTTGTGGTTTATTCTCTCATGGTAGGAATAAAATTCAGGGGTGACAGGTTTAGTCCATCAGGTGTGACAGAGCATGTCACCCTGGATGTCCTCTTGCTTCTATTAAAATAAGAAAAACAAGCCTGGCTGGATATTTTTCGATGGCGGGTGTATAAGTGACCCCTCCTCCCGCCATCCAACATATTTATATGGATTTTTATCATTGGGCCATTTTTGTGATAGTGCTCCTTTAAAGTTTCTGGAGTCCATTGGAGATTGGATTCTTGGGGCCGACCGGTGTATCTGTTCTGTCTTTGTCAGTTGTTGTGTGAGGCTCCATGTCCCATTGGAGGCTGATTTTAAGGCCATTTACAAGGTGTCCCGTTGCATCCATCCCATAAACGGAGATGGGATGGGCATTGTGTGACACCCCCTTCCAGGAGACATTCAGATATTTTCTTACATTTTCACTTAAAGTGGACCAAAACCCGGGATTTTGACTATCTCAGGTTTTGGTCCTTGCCCACAGGGTACCCCGATTCTGGTTGTCCCGCTGTTTGAAACACACCCAGGTCGTCCAGGAAACTCATCTTTCCTTGGTCCTACAGCGCATGCGTGGCCTCTCGTCCAATCAGTGTGCTCACGTCAAATTGCTTAAGATCCGGTTAAGAGCCCAGTCTAGCTGAGAAGAGGCGAGCGCGCCCGCTATCCTGTAACAGGGAGCATGTCCCCACCGGCCATTCACAAATGCCTGGTACGAGTGCACACCCTGCTAAAGGTAGGATTTTTACACAGCAAGGCAACTCGAATCTGGATAGGAGGGAATCGGGCGGCCCTGGAGTCTCTTGGTCCACTTTAAAGCAGATCAAAACCCATTTTTTTAGACCCACATCCTCCCACCCATTCTCCCTTCCATGGTACCTCAGGTGATGCTGCCGGCTCGGCGGTGGCCACACCCCCTGACAATTTTGAGGTAGCCAATTGGCTGATCTTAAGATTGGCATATGAAATATTCCAGCAGCATCCCCAGCTTTCTTTTCGAGTGAGTACTCCCACACCCAGCCATTCAGTTAGGTTGGATATGGGAGGGGTGGCCAGAGATAACAGCATTGTTGGAGCCACCGGTAAAGGTGAGTTACTGGTGACACCAGGGGTTTCACATGCTAGTGGGCAGCCATGGAGCCCTTTATATTCCAGGGTTGGCCCCAGGAGGGGGGGATTGATCCGCTTTAAAGTGGACCAATCACCAGGGATTTTCACTAGTGAATAAGTCTGTAAAAAACCGAGATGAGACTGCACCGCCCCCAGAAATTAAATCTACCTGTAGTGTGCATACAAAGGGGTAATACTACTGTATAGAGAAAACACAAGGGAGGTCCCACTCCTCCCCAAGACCCCCAGAAAAAAGGGCACCACTACCAATTATTTTTCAATGAAAGTTAATTGATAATTTTTATTAATGAACATGAATGTCACAATAAACTACATACACTACAGACTAATTAAAAAACATTAAAGACACAACAATGTCAATAAGGAAGGGAAAAACACCCACAATGGAGGGGCAGGGGGCAGGTGGCAAATAAATACATATAACAATTATTACAATAAAAATAGCATTATTAACAAGTATTAGCTTTTCCTAAAAAATAATCAATAAAGTGCTCTAGTGCAAATCAGTAGACATGGCTTAGAAAACAACCATATTGCCTTATTAATCCTCAATCAAAGTGCAAGTGCTATCTCAATGGGCCATAGTACTAATCTAACCATGCTAGAACCTGCCCGTCCAATATCAAAACCAGCCGGGGGTGACAATGAAACACAGATGCAAAACGTGAAAAAAATTTAACTTACATAAACATACGACCACCAGCCCACTGCCCCTTGTCTACGCGTTGCGTGACGTCACAAGCGTCACTTCCTCAGGACATCACCAGGGATTTTCACTAGTGAATAAGGGAGAAGCTTCTACAGCGCCCTGCACACATCACATTTATTAATGCTGGACAGGATAGTACAGCGCCACTTGTCCGCCCGCTAAGCTAGGTGACAGCGCCCGATACCCGCTTGCAGCATCTACTAGCGGTTGCTCTAAGCGCCGCTACACAGACGCTCACCTGGCAATATGTGGCCCTAGTCTTAAATTAGTCTCATAATCTTTTACTTTAGGTAGAGACATATAAAAACAATAAAATATGCCCAAATTTGCCAGACCCTTCCCCTACATTTCAATCCTACATCTATAGAAAGTTAGTGCTGCTCAGCACAACCTGGGTATAACTTATTCATGGTGACTGTGGGGATATCCAAATGGTTTTGAGAGCCTCTGGGGAGGCTGAGTTTTGATAGCCTTTATGGGCCTTATTTATGATGTACGGCATTTAGGGCCTGATGTATTAATATTTCAGCAGTGCATCATTTCTCACACAACTACTTGCTCCATAGGAAAATCAGTGCGTATCTTCATGGCTCAGCCTGAAATTAAAACGAACCAACAGCCTGGCACTGTTGGAAAAGAAAGCCATTTTGGAGCTTCCTCCCCCAACTGACATAACTGACAATGCACAGTAACAGGAAGCCCAGTATGATTTCCTGTATGCAGGTGGCCTGCAAGCTCTTGAGCAACCATCTTGTTTTTACAATTTATTCCGGCAGGCATTAGAAAAAGGTAAATTATTTTTTATGTGCAGCAATCTAAATTGCCCCGGAGAGGTAAGCATATGAGGACTGTTTGTTGTGTTGGGCTGACTTTATTCATTTTTGACTATGGCCCTTATTTATGAAGGAATAGCGACAGGTAGCGACTGGTGAGCGGCCGGTAATGACGGGCCCCGCCACGAGAACGCCGGCTCCCCACCACAATCACACATTTATCAAGCCAATCCTGCTTAGCGACTGAGATAGCGCCAGATAGCCACTCATTCATCATTATTCCAGCCTCAGCCCACAGCGCCAGCGTCCGACCTTGAACAGCGACAGGTATGACCTCTCGCTACCTGGCGCTCTCCAATGCGTTTCAATGGAACAATCTTTAAATATTAATAATGAATTGTTATTAATGTTTTTTGTTTTTTTTTTAAATGTGAAAAATTTTGTGACCACTTCTGCCATGTTAAATTTTTTAAGGGAAAAAAAAAATTGTGCAGAATTGATATTACAGGTCTGATATTAATGTATTCATATTACTAAATTATTTTAAAAACTTTCCAAAAATATGGTGGTTTGGGGGTTAAAAAACTACTTTTAACCCATCGCCGCCAGCGCTCTGGGGTTTAAACATGCATTTCACAGCGCTTGAATTTTTTGAGCGTGATTTTTTGCTGAATATGGTGGAAGCCGGTCGTTCTGACCAGTCGCTATCATGCGCACCCATACAGCGCGGAACCTGTCAAATAGCGACTCGTAACCTTGTATTCAACATTACGCCACACCGACTGAGTCGCTGTCAACAACCGAGCAACGGCCAAGCACAGCGACTACTAGCGGGCGCTGTGAAAATACCGCTACAGTCGCTCATCTGTCGCTACGTAGCTATTAATAAATCAGTCTCTTTTGGTCCACTTTAAGTGGCGTAGTGTGCCTAACTAGTAGCAATGAAAAAGCCCCTATATAGGATGTGTCAATGTGTGTCAGTGTGTTTCTATACAGTTCATCCATATTTATTGGATGTTTTTGAATCTCCACAGAGTGGCTCAGACTGGCGCATACAAAACACACACTTCTGATGATAAAGGTTGTTTTTTCTACCGAAACAAAAATTCTAGCACAAAAGCCTTAAATATAAAATATAACAGACATGAACAATATAAAATAAATCATTTTCAGAGAAGTTAAAGAAAAAAATGCACCATACACTACATTTCTGTGCTCCTCTTATGTCCTAAATGCTATGGGCGAAATTTGATTTAAAACAAAAAACAAAAACTGGTAAAATAACATGCAGAATAATTTGCCCATTATATTCTATGGGAGTAGCAAGCTATGAGCCACAAAAAACCATTAAAATGGCGAGTGCATGTGCGCCCTGGGTTAATAAGTGCCTGTTTTACACATGCGCTGATGTAAAAGACTTGGATAGATGCAGTTTGCACACAAAACCAGCGCTTAATGTGCAAAAACTGATGGAAAATCAGTGCAATCTGTTCATAAATCAGGCCTTTAGTATCTTTCTGGTGGCTATAGCGCCAGTTTCGGAGCGCCGGCTTTTTTGCCTTTTCTTGCGCTGCGCTGTGGATTACAATGGCGCTAGCAGTCACTGCTAACTAACAGGCTGATTCATTACTAGCGGCAGGTACTGGCAGATGAGCGTCTGATGAGCGTGCTCAGTGCGACTGCTAGTAGTCGCTGTGATCGGCTATGGTTCGCTGTTACCGAGCGCCTTAGTCGCTGGCCGGAATTGATGAATTTGATGTGTGAGTCACTCTAACACAAGTACAGTGCTATATGGAAGTGAACGTTAGCCACTGGTCAGGGTGAGTGACTCAAACCATATTTATCAAAGAAACAGCCTCACACAGCACCGGCGCTCAAAATTGGAATTTATGGAACATATGGAATTATATTGTTGTAACATTGTGACATTAACACTTTAATACCAGACCTGTAATGACAATTCTGCATTAAAATTCAAAAAATCAAAAAAGTTTTCAAAAATGACTTTTAATAGGCCAGGAGAGGTCACACAATGATTTGAGAAAAAAAAAAAGAAGTCCCTGTTTAAAGAGAAGAAAGGTAACGTCCATTGAAATGTATGGGAGAGCAACAGGTAGCGACAGGTAATACCAGGCGCTCTGGAAGCTAGAGTGCCGGCGCTATACGCTGAACCGTCTGTAATAATGAATCAGACGCTACATGGCGCTGTTAGAGTCGCTCACCGGAATCGCTTTGATAAATGTGGTTTTGCGTACAGTGCCCGGCGTTCACCGTTCGCTACCTGTCGCTACGAGGCAATACCTGCCGCTATCCCTTGATGAATAAACCAATCTATTTAAAGGGAAAGTTCACTTTCAATGGCATATTTGAAAGTGTATATTTTTGTGTGCCAGAAGGATGTCCTCAATGTGCTGCGCTTATCTCATATTTTTGTTTGTCTTATGTTAGCAAATGTATGTTTTATGGAAGCAGCTTTCACTACCTGCAATCAAAATCCCCTGCCTAATCTTCTTATAAAAAGAAAATGAATAAAAAAAAAAAAGAAAGTCTGTCTGAGAGGAACAGATTATTTTTCTGTTTCAATGTTTTTATTGTTGGTTTAACACTTATGACAACAATACCAGTTTGATATGTGTCAAGAAAAGGGGTCCATACCTTGCAGGGCAGGCAAGCAGTCATATAACAACAACATGTTAAACAACAAATAAATGTACATATTGTCAAAATAGGCACCAATAAAAACAAAAAAAGGAAATTAGCAGAAA
The DNA here is from genome assembly GCA_027917425.1 of Gastrophryne carolinensis. Taxonomy (NCBI): domain Eukaryota; kingdom Metazoa; phylum Chordata; class Amphibia; order Anura; family Microhylidae; genus Gastrophryne; species Gastrophryne carolinensis. The sequence continues at coordinate 239,087,359 of CM051240.1, forward strand.
AGATTTATGACCCTATCTCGTCATTCTGCATCACTCTTTCACAGATACGATACTGCATCAAAACCCAACATTGGGGAGGCCGATTCATTAATAGCGCCAGGTAGCGACAGATGAGCGGCAGTAGCGTGATTTTCTCAGCGCCAGCTAGTATTCGCTGTGCTTGGCCGGGGTTTGCTTGTTGACAGCGACTCAGTCGGTGTGCGGTAATGTTGAATACGGGCTGGGGGGTCGCTGTTTCACAGGTTCAGCGTTGTATGGGTGCGCCTGACAACGAATGGCCAGAGCGAACGGCTTGCTGCAGATTCATTAACAAAACACGCTCCAAATTTTTTCGCGCTGTGAATTCCTTGTTTAAACCCCAGAGCGCTGGCGGCGATGGGTGTAAAATAGTTTTTAACCCCCAAACAACCACATTTTTTGATTGTAAAATTATACAAGTTTTTATAAACATTTTGTAATATGAATACATTAATATCAGACCTGTAATATCAATTCTGCACAAATTTTTTTTTTTTTTTTTACCTTAAAAAAAAATCCTAACATTGCAGAAGTGGTCACAGAATTTTTGACATTAAAAAAAAAAAATAAACATTAATAGGAATTAATTATGATTAATTAAAGATTGCTCCATTGAAATGCATTGGACATCGCCAGGGAGCGACAGGTCATACCTGGCGCTGTGATGGGATTAGCAGCGGCGCTGTTCGTTGCAGTCGGCTACATGATGAATCCCGCGCTAGCTGTCGCTCTCGCCGGCGCTAGCCTCATTTAGCGTGATAAATGCGTCATTGTGACCGCCGCCGGGCGTACTTGAGTCGGTAGCCGCTGTTAGCTGGCGGTACCTGGCGCTCGTCAGACACTACCTGGCGCTAGCCCTTGATAAATAAGGGCCTAAGCGTTCCCGACCAAATTGTTTCACGCCAAGGTTTCGGAAAGGAAGCACCGAGAAGGGGACCCGAAGGGCCAACAGTTAGGCACAAAGTAAGAATAGCAGATAGTAGGAAAAAAGAAAGGAGGGGTTTTAGGACCTAGGAAGGAGGGTGGAGGAAAGGTAGAAAGAAATTTAGGGAAAGGGGTGTTGCACCCTGCCCAGGGCCTGTTCAATTCAGAATTGTTTGGAGTATGTCGGGCCACGCATATTGGCTCCATGTCTCCCAGACTGACAGAAATTTATCATGGGTATCATTAAGAATACTGGATTACCTTTATTTATAAAGAACCCATTTGTAGCCGGCGCGTACCTGGCCCGGGGGCACGCACCTGGGGAGCGAGGGGGATCCTTGGACCTAGGGTAGGGTATCCCATATTGGTGCGGACATGTGTGGGTGGAGGTGCACTTACTTCTGCAACTCTTTGGTGAATCCACTTGGCATTTATTTGATGCATCCATCCTCGGTATCATACAGCAAAGTCCAGTAATACAATCCAGCAAATCACAGCAGCATTCCCTCTTCGCTCCTCACTACATTAATCTACTACAGCATAGAACCAAGAAGAACAGAACTATCTGGAAGAACTCTCTAGAAGGGTTGGTCTTCCCTTTATATAACCTCTGTAATGTTTCCACTTCCAACAGTTGCAAAGCTCGGCCAATGGCAGGACAGCTAATGTTGCCAATGCCATCTGGTCAAGGCCTTGTTTACTTAACCTAAAGAAGTGCCTCAGCCTCCTTTAATCTAAGAGACCCATTTCTTAGGCAACACTGCCATCATGTGGTTCCATGATGTAATGGGCCCAAGAACTGCATCTGATAGATTTCTAACACCATCAGGGCTATTCCTCTGACAGGGTTCTAATCCTTCCTACTTGTAGTGTTGCAACAGGTTTCTGCCCATTACACCCTCCCCTGCTTTTAATTAAAGCGTCCATGCTTTACAGGGCACACACCTTGGTCTTCAGCGACTTGAGTTAGTCCAACCGTGAAAACCACTACTAATATAGAAGGGGAGCAACAGTCAAGCACCTTGTGTGTGACTCCTGCCACTGTCAGGTTTTACCTTGCACTGGTCTCCTGAGACGAGTGAATCTCTACCTCCCGTAGCATGCAGCGCCCAGGTTAACTACCTGCCAGGTGTGTGTAGAATTTGGAGGTAGACACCCTTGTACAGGATGTGTCCTAAGTACAAGAATGGATGTAATGGTGCAACATTACACTACAACTACTTTATCTTAGGATTTTCACAACTTCCATTGGAGAGCTAGGCAGTATGAGCCAAGTGCCTGCAGCATCAGAATGCTTCATAGGACTTACCCTGCGCAACATACCTGAGAAGGTTTCTTCTCTAACCTACTCCCGCAGGTTATTGCTTAATTCCCAAGAGGTTACTTGGTTAGTGGTTAACTGAAACATGACTATCAGCACACAGCAGGGCAGCATGAGCAGAGCATCTGTCAGGTTTTACCCCACTACTCACACTTGAGAGTAAGTGATCCCTTAACCCTTTTGCGGACAGATGTCATATTTAACAAATGTACAATATTTACAAGCTTCCTCCTTCTGAATGTGATCATGAAAACAGCGTCCTGTAGTGACACTTCTTCATATCAACATTCCCTCCTCCATTTTTTCTCTTCTGTGCACTTTGTACTTTAAACTTCTGATTTTTTTCTTCTGAGCATGCTCACCTTAAGCTTCGTCATGACTACTTTTCACACGGGTTACTACGATTCCTACCGACGTCTATTCTCTCACGCGGCACTCTCGTCTCTCAGGCGTGGACCTATGAAACCCGCAGATCAGCTAAGTCCTCTGGGCCATTAGTAGTACCACCCTTCAGACTCTCTTTTCCTGGAATGACAAACCAGTCTTACGCTGCATCCGCTGGCTCTCTCCCTTCTCGCAACCCTGTGGACTTAATGAGGACCCAAACTGGTAAAACAGTGACTCAGTCTCATGCTCTCCACATTTTTGCCTTAATTCCAGTAATGACAGGTGTCTGCTAATGGCAGCAATGTATTACAAATTAAGGGGGCCAGACATTTGACTCAGGAAACTCGGTCAGACCTGTGATGAGAAGATCAGCTCTTAATGTCAGTAGCTTCACTTCCTATTACACTCCAGGAACACTTGCGGCTGTTTCCACACCAATGTAAGCTCTCTTTTGAAACACTTACGGTGGTTTCAACACCAATCTTGAACGCTCCTGGAAACACTTATGGTGGTTTCAGACCCAATTTGAACACCTCTTGAAACATTTACGGCTGTTTCCACCTACTTTAAACACTTCCTGAAACACTTGCGGTGGTTTCACACCCATGGTTACCCTTTTACCAAACACCTTCGGCTGCAGCCTTAACGTAAGCGCTTTTACATGTAGACATTAACACTCTTCCTACAAGGAACACTTGCTACCTCTAGGAGGGTAAGGGTTAGTACTGGTTGGGCTCCTTTAAGAGTGTCTCCCTTAACCAGACTGATGCCCAAATTCCTAGGGAGCCTCAGCACACAGCGGATCCAGCTGCAGTGCTGAAGTGAGACCTCTAAAACACACAATAACATAAGACATTTTCTACTATCATAATTATCTACTTCAAAAAAATCAACATTTCAAAAACCCAGGTTGCTGTAACACTCTTTTATTTACTGCCAAGCAGGAGTTTACACTAATGCAACCATAGTAGACTCTCCAGCCAATGCTGTAACACAGTGAGGTATGGCGGCCACCCTCCCCTGCTTTTAAAACCTAATCATCAATTAAGAAATGTAAAACGTATAACTCTACACATGGCCGTTACCAGGCAACTAACTTAAAATAAACTTCTATTTCAAACCGTGCATGTATAACTGTTAAAGTGCAATAACATCCTAAAAGAAATCAGGCTTCTCTTTTTAGCAGCATGAAACATTTCTTCTCTTAAGGGGCATAGTAGGCTGGATCAGGCAAGGAAACCAGCTTACCATCTTTCCACCTGCTTACACTGTGCAGTCTTGGTCCAACACTTGGACTGTTAATGGTCACCCGGTCACAATAAATGTTGCGGCCCAAGTGCATCTGATGATAGATGTCCTGGAATTAGTCCCAATCTTCCTGACTAAGTTCATTAAGGGAAACTCCCTCTGGAAGGTACATCTTCATTCTAATACGCTCCTCAATCCAAGGGTCTCTCTGGTCTTCCACATACAGCAAACCCCCTTTGTCTAAGTACGGGTACTCCAGCCCCAGCTTAAATGCACACTTAGTGTGAACCCACCTTTGGGCCTCAGACAGACTTGTAATTCGGGAGGGGTCCCCCAATCCCGCCAACACATAGGGATCATCAGCTCGCACTGTGAAGTGTTTATACTGCGGGGCTCTGCGGACTGGCAAGGGGCAGACTGGAGTCTCAGGGTTGGACGGGCTCTGTCCCGGGGCAGGGGTGGAGCAACCACTTCCCCGAGGGTCAGGGGTAACAACTACAGTACCTTGCTGTTGCACCACCTCCGTGGCGTCGGCAGCTCTTCCTGCCCAGCTGCGGTACACAGCACAAACTCTGGCAGCAGGCGGACTCGCGTTCCAGTGTCCACAATCAGCATTGCTCGCTCCATTGTCTCTCCACTGTTGGCATCCAGGCTTCCTTCCACCGACATTGGGCTCACAGCAGCCATTTCCGTCCAAGACATACACTCCTCGTTAGCAATTGTCTCTCCTCGCTCTGCTTCATCAAGCAGTCTGGTGGCGGGCTTTTCTCCTGTTAGCCCCGCCCCGTCCTACTCCGCGCAGGAAAGTCCAAGACAAGTGAGTTGAAAAGGGCGCGAACCCAACCGGCACCAGGCGCTGAAGTGGCGGGAAAACGCTGGCTGCGCAGTTAACCCGTCCAGCGCCGCATCACAGCCGAAATGTCATTCTGCTCAATTTCAGACGGCCATAACTTCAGCATAGACAGTCCAAACACATCCAAACTTGGCGACACAAAAGGGCAGGGGTCTCCAAATTTCAGCCAAATTGAAGCACATTGAAAAAAAGGGGCAGCATCCAAGTAATCCAATTTAACTCTGCATCACTTTTGACAGTCTCTGGGGTCTTCTGGCACCTTGGGACACTACCACACACAGCTAGCATAGTCCATTCACTTCTGGAGGGCCAAACAGTAAAAATTCTCAGATTGGTCCCAAACTCGGCACAGTGGTCCCTTGGGGTCCCAGCACCTCAGCGACACCCGTTCTAACCCTTTAGGTCCCCGTACGGGCCACCAAATGTAGCCGGCGCGTACCTGGCCGGGGGCACGCACCTGGGGAGCGAGGGGGATCCTTGAACCTAGGGTAGGGTATCCCATATTGGTGCGGACATGTGTGGGTGGAGGTGCACTTACTTCTGCAATAGCTGCTTGCATCCAGAAATGACACTCTTTGGTGAATCCACTTGGCATTTATTTGATGCATCCATCCTCGGTATCATACAGCAAAGTCCAATAATACAATCCAGCAAATCACAGCAGCATTCCCTCTTCGCTCCTCACTACATTAATCTACTACAGCATAGAACCAAGAAGAACAGAACCATCTGGAAGAACTCTCTAGAAGGGTTGGTCTTCCCTCTGTAACTTCTGTAAGGTTTCCACTTACACCAACAGTTGCAAAGCTCGGCCAATGGCAGGACAGCTAATGTTGCCAATGCCATCTGGCCAAGGCCTTGTTTACTTAACCTAAAGAAGTACATCAGCCTCCTTTAATCTAAGAGACCCATTTCTTAGGCAACACTGCCATCATGTGGTTCCATGATGTAATGGGCCCAAGAACTGCATCTGATAGATTTCTAACATCATCAGGGCTATTCCTCTGACAGTTCTAATTTACACATTCATCTGCACGACAACTTCAGACAGGGGAGTGAATTGCTTTTTCCAAGCACTGGCAATCGTTTGCTTGGCTGCCAAGAGCAGATATACTTATAGTTTGTTCTGTTTACTTGTAAATTCAGAGGTAATAGTGCTGTCCATTGGTCTTTCTTAATATTTTTGTGAAAGATTTTGCTAGCTATCTTATAGTTCTGGCTCCAGAAACTTGTCAACATAGGTCATGTCCACCAGGTGTGGAGGAAATTGCCGTTAATGTTACAGCCTCTAAAGCACACATTTGCACATCCTGCATACATCTTACCAAGGTGGCTGGGAACCAAATACCAGCAGTACAGCACCTTGTAAGTTTTTTTCAATATTTAGTACGTTTATGGAACACTTGGAGGCCACCGTCCATACTCCCCTTCACCCCCACCTAGATTGGCAAGGGCCTAAGTCCTTTCCCCATCTCACTATATACTGATGGGTTTTGTTGCCCGGGGGATAATTCAATGACTGAATACAGCACAGAGATAGTTCCTCAAAGAACCTCCACCTACGGAAGGGGGGGACAATTTTGTCAGGGGTAGGATCCTGTGTCTAAGCTGAACATATCTAAAGTACTCTCCCCAAAGAATATCTAATTTCTCTTTCAGGTCTTCGAATGATTGAAGGCCCCTGTCAGAAAGAAGAGGGAATATTCTATTTATACCCTGATCTGTCCACCATTTAAATGCTAATCTATTATGCATTCGGATTACCCCATATATTAATCAATGGCGCATGAGGGGACAGAAATGATTAGGAGTACTTCACTGTGTCCCAAACCGGCAGGGAGTGCCGCATTAGGGGGCTAAGTGTTGTTAGTTGCTAAGTTGCCTATTGGCTCTCTCAAAAGTGCCACTGTGACGAGGTGCAGCCAGATCACCACATTCCAAGCCGATCAGGTAAGATCACCGGTGCCCCAGGGGGGTTGTACCGCGAGGGATCCGGTGTAGGATGCCCAGAGGGTAGGATAGCGTCTTTTAGATTCCAGGGCCCTGCCGCAAGGTTTTAAATCCGCTTTAAAGTAGAACAACACCCAGGATTTTCACTATCCTGGGTTTTGGTCCACTTCCACGGGGCGCCCCCGCTCCTACGGTGCATGCGCGGCCGCTCGTCCAATCAGCGCACTCGGAGCCGCTGTGGTATGCACGTACAAGCGGCGTCCAACCACAGCGGCTCTGAGCACGCCGGCGGCCGCATCTCGCGCTTCCTTCTAACAGGGAGCGCGCCATTCACAAACGGCCAGCTCGGGCACGCGTCCTGCTAGAGAGAGGCGCGAGATGCGGCACGCGCATGCGCCGTTGGATCGGGATCCAGGTAAGGTTTCTGGGCGTCTGGGAGGTTTTCACACAGCGGGACATCCCGATTTTGGATGCCCTGCGGGGAGGGAGATTCCCAGGCTGATCCACTTGGGTGTTGGTCCACTTTAAGAGATGTATTGCAAATAAATAAACACAAAAGGAACATTTGTCAGTGTGACACATTTATCTTGACCAGGTTCATCCAATTTGTCTATCTGGAAATAATGTATCATGTCAAGTGGGATGTTAACAAACCCAATGCTAGCATGGGTTGAAAAAGTGAGGCCTAATTAGGTACACTAAAAGGAAGTGTGCCAGAAAAAACAAGGAAGACAAAAAAAAAAAAAAGAAAAAGAAGGGAGTAATATAGGGGAACAGATTAGGAAGGAAAAAATGAAGGAAAAATGACCTGGGAAAAAAGGGAAAGAGCGGGAAGTAGATATTTGGATAATAGCTGGTGTGTATTAGCGAAAGGGACCTAAGAGACGGGGAGGCTGATTCATCATTAGCGGCAGGTAGCGACAGATGACCATCTGTAACAGGCATTTTCAGAGCGCCCGCTAGTAGTCGCTTTGCTCAGCCGTTGGTCGCTACTTCATAGTGACTCAGTCGCTGTTCAGTAATGTTAAATACATTGTGAGGAGTCGCTATGTGACCAGTACAGCGCTGTATGGGAGCGCATGTTAGCGACTGCTCATAGCGACCGACTCACACCATATTCAGCCAAAAAACAGCCTCACAAATCTCTGGCGCTGAAAAATGCTTGTTTGAAGCCCAGAGCGCCGGAGGCTGTGTGTTTAAAGTCTGTTTTCCAGCATCTATCCACTAGTAACAAAGCGAAAACATATGGAATTACATTGTAACCACATTGTAACATGAACACTTTAATGGCAGACCTGTAATGTCATTTCTGAAGAAATATTTAAAAAATCATAAAAATGTGAAAAAACAGCTTTTTCAAGAAGAGGTCACAGAATTATTTGTGATTTTTTGGCAAAAAAAAAAAAAAACCCCGGTTTAAAGAGAAGAAAAGGTTCGTCCATTGAAATGTATTGGAGAGCGACAGGTAGCGAGAGGTCATACCTGGCGCTGTGCAAGGCTGAACGCTGGGGCTGTTTGCTGAGGCTGTGAAAATGATGAATCAGACGCTACATGGCGCTATCCCAGTCGCTCAACAGATTCTGCTTGATAAATGTGGAATTGCGTGCCGTGTCCGGCGTTCACCAGTCGCTACCTGTCGCTACCTCTCATTAACCAGGCGCTACCTGACGCTATCCTTTCTTAAATAAGGGCCTAAATCCAGCAGAATCCTTATATGTTAACCATCCTGATAATCAGAGTCATCTGGTGAGGTAATTCCTTTGAAACCCTATTTGAAACCTAATTGCCCTGCTAACGTGCACCTCCCAGGTTAGTTATAAAATGGTCTGAGCGGCTGCCACCCCTCCTTTTGTTTCTTTTGAATTTGTGCAAGCACATGGTGTGTGGGGTCTAGGCTGTACTGCAAGGTCTTTGACCCTTCCACCCCATGGCTTGCACTTGAGAGGTTTAGGGCAACCTCAGGTAAGCCTGCTCCCAATTTATCTATTGCACTGTATGTCCTAGATGGGCTCTCAGAGATTAGAGTTAGGACTGCACCCCACAGAGGCACTTTGGCGTAGTGGTGCAGCTTAAGCATACTTCTGCAGATGTGTGTGACCGAGTCCTCTGTTTTTGACCAAGTTTGGAGACGGGTTGTGGGCTGGCCTGCAAGCTAACAGGGTTGAGTGCTGTGGCTCCTTTAAGACTTGGAGGTAATTCCTTTGCCATAAACCACCAATCATAAGCTTCGATTGTAGGTTATGGCTCTGCCCCATTTTAAAGCTCAGCATGAATGAGCACACCAGTATTATGCATCCTGAGCCATCGCAGCCAGCACAGCCTTTCTCCCCTCTCCACTCCTTGTGACTTTCACCTTCGGTCGTGGCCCAAGTGCCCAATTAGTGTTTCAATCAACACTGCCCATAATTATCAACACACCTAATTTGCATTTGAACCACAAATGGCTGCTGTTGTGCTTGTGCTAGTAGGCACAATCCTAGCTTTGGAATGAGACAACAGAGCCTGCATCCCTTTCCTTCACTATTGATCACATCAGACTGTAGATAAGAAATGACTCTACTGTTGTGTATAAACTTATTGTATCCAATGGGGAGAGAGGGAGAAGCACAGTCAGGGTGCTTGAAGCATAATATTGGGCTCTTACAGCTTCTTCCTATTATGTTGATTATTATGCAGCATCACAGCTCCAACAGCCACACCCCCTTGTGGAACTGCAATTATTGATATCCCGAACCATTTCTTCTTCAATTAAAAAAATGGAAAACACCCAAACGCACATCCCAAAGGTAAACTTGCTTCCCCAAAACTTTAACATGACCCTGCTCGTCAGCAATATTTCTGATATGAGCCTTTCACAATTAGAGCCTCCTTTCTCCTCAGAAAGTCAACCTCCGGTACCCATCCTAGCAGCATGATGGACTGTGAGGACCTTTAAAATCTGGAGAGCACTGTTCTGGCTGCTGTTAAAGTGGACCTTCACCCTGAATAAGAGTATAACTTATAGGTTTCCCACACCCTGTACATACAGATTGCTCACATTAAAAATCATCCTACCTGTATCTACTGCATGTTATAAGCCTTCAAACATCCAAGATGGCGGTTCATGGAGCATCAGGCAGCCTGCAAACAGGAAGGGTCTTCTGACTGTGCTGCTCTGCATTCAGGGATTGCTGTCCTTTCCCTGTCCCCAGTTCTGCTCTGTCTGAGCAAAGCACAGCTATAATCCGACCCCATGTACTTTATCCTGCTCTCCTCTCCTCGGTATGTGTCAAGATGGCAGCACCCATATCCTAGAGTCCTGAACAGAGTTGCAGCCCGGTGAGGGAAAGATTAATGACTAAGTGACTAAAAACTTGAAATATATTAATTTTAGATGCTGGGGAATCATTTTTTAAGGGTTTGGGCTTTTCATTAAATCATGGTGAAGATCCGGTTTAAGAGAAAATTGAGAAGACCTTTTTTTGAACTGGGACTGGAGAGAGAGGCTCACTGTTTATGTGTTCGGCTAACCCATAGGCTGCATTTGTCTTGTAACTTTAACAATAATCTGCATCTAACCTGTACCCATCACAGGTGCAGATAATATTGATTTTTAAAGAGGATTAAACTCTCTGGGGTCAGACATGGAAACTAAAATAGCCCAGCCGCTTGGCTACCTCTGAATCAAAAAACCTGACAGATCTACCTCAAAAATGTACTTTACCCTAAGCTCCCACAACATTTTCACAGTCTCCTGCCTTCCTTAAGCCGAGGTGTGCCCTAGCTCACAGCCATTCTAATAGGCTGGGGGCTGGAGCATGCCTCAGACTGGAGGGAAGTTAAAGATCTGGCCAACGGCTAGGAGATTTGAGATCAGCTAATCAGCAGTATCAAATCAGCCAACAGGGCAAGACCGCATTATGAGGGCGACGCAAGTGGCACGTGCCCTAGGGTCTCCACCAATTGCCCTGCAAAGGGGGCCTCCACCACTCGTTGGGTTATAGTCTGGTCCAGGAGGCTTTTCAGTCATTGGTCTGATGGGCCGTGGTCCAGCAACAAAGCTATCAGCAGCAGTGGGGCAAGCTTTTTTTGTCTTTGCAAATCCGCAGCCAAAGCCACCACAGGGCAGGACGGAGAGTCTAGAGCAGCAAAGCCGCCATCAGCAACGCTACAGTGATGGGTGCAGAGCTGTCACTGCACATAAGCCACCAAGCACAGCCGCTGGCAGCTCAATGCAGGGAACCAGCCGGGCGACTACACTACCCCCCACCCAGAATGGCAAAGCAGGAGTTCCCGAGCAGCATGCACCCGCACAAGGGGGGCACAAGGGACTCCATCTGATGTTCCAGTAAGTAGGCGGTTGCCAGACAACCACCAATAAGTTACTTGGCTGGACTATTATTTTAATGTATCTGGGGCCTCCACCAGATTTTGTGCCCAGGGGCCTCCAACACACAATCTGGCCCTGCAGCTGGGCGTGGCTACTGTGGTGCACCCAAACAGGGTGGGGAAGACCAGTGGGGGGGGGGGAGTGGTTAGAGGGTTTTGGTCCGTTTTAAATATAAGAAAACCTTTTTTTATTTAGCTTTATTTTGTGCTAGGTGGAATAAAAAGCTCTGTACCACCATGACTTCGAGAAGCCTCCATTGCAATCCTGTACAAATATCACACATAAAATGAAAAATCATTTCATACAGAATAAGGGGAGAGATGTAAATGAACGAGCAATAGGGTTATACAAAGGGTCACCGAATAACAATTCAGCTATTTAAACAGTTGAGTTTTGTACGGTAGTTTAAGCTGGGTGAACAAAGGTGTAAAATGGTCTTTGGAATTTCTTTGCGATAAAATGATAACAGTTATGACTGTGCTTGACATGACAATGACCCGCTGTGTGAAATGGATGGGAAAATAAGTGCGCTAATGCTCAATGGCTGACATTGTGGATCTAAGAATGCTTCTCACTTGGCTTTGTTACGCAAAATTTCTAAAGCAAGTTATTTAGAAGGCAGAGCGCTGTGTAAGCAATTTCCTGCATGTGCTGTACAGCAGCCAAGTCCGGGGATCTTAAAGGAAGACATACTGTATTAGTTTTTTTTTTTTATTCTGTTACTATTTCTAATACACGATGTGTGCAATAATTTTCGATGGGGGCAATACACTTTCCCCAAGAAATTTTGGTTTGTCTCAATCAATTTTATAAATCGCAAATCTTAAAAACTGCATAAAAGAAATAAACTCACCTGCAGCTTTTTGGTGGCCGGGTGGTTAAGCAGGTGGACGGTCTCCCAGCAGCTGGGATCCGCCCAGACGGCATCTTGGCTTTCCGGCAGGGGGGCAGGCGGGATATACAGGCTAATTCATTACTAGCGCCAGCTATCGGCAGATGTGCGTCTGTACAGAAGCACTAAGAGCGACCGCTAGTATACGCTGTAAGCGAGTATCAGGCGCTGTAACCGAGTGCCTCAGTCGCTGTAGTAACCTGGCCGGCATTGATAAATGAGATGTAAGTTGAGCGTTCTAACACCAGCACAGCGTTGCAGGGAGTGAACTTTAGCGCCAGCTCATTGCAACCGACTCTCAGCGACTCACACCGTATCCAACAAAAAAACAGACTCACACGTCTGAATCTGGGCACTACAGAGCGCCAGACGCTGTGTGATTTAACTCTGTTTTTGAACACATATCCACCAGTAACAAAGCGAAAACACATGGAATTACATTGTTGTAACATTGAGACATTAACACTTTAATACCAGACCTGTATTGACAATTCTGCATAAAAATATAAAAAATCAAAAAAGTTTTCAAAAATAACTTTTTCTAGGCCAGGAGAGGTCACACAATGATTTGAGAGAAAAAAAGTTAAAAACAAAAAACCCTGTTTAAACAGAAGAAAAGGAATGTCCATTGAAATGTATGGGAGAGCGACAGGTAGCGACAGGTAATACCTGGCGCTCTGGAAGCTAGGGCTCCAGCACTATACGCTGAGAATCACCAGAATCACTAGAATCGCCTTCATAAATGTGGTATTGCGCACAGTGCCCGGCGTTCACCAGACGCTGCCTGCCGCTATGAGGCGCTACCTACCACTATCCCTTGATGAATAAACCCCATAGTAGGTGGGCAGGCAGGTGTGCAAAATGCATTGTGAATGCTGAAGAATGGAGTCCTTGACTTTTCCTATGAGGGTGACCGCCGGACCAGAGATGGTCCACAGGATGTCATATCACCGCATGCATTGGCTGATGAACGGGTAGTAGTATAATCACTACCAGAAGTGGACTGGCTGGGCATGGACTTCTGGTTGGTATGGAAAGAATAGGACACTTGCATTCACTATTTAAAGTGGACCAAAACCCGGTATTTTTGCCCCGCTTTGTGAAACCCCCCAGATCGCCGAAGGCAACTCACATCCTGCCGGTCCTAAGGCGCATGCACAGCTGCTCGTCCAATGAGTGTGCTCGGAGCTGCTGATGTCACGTCGTCTAAGGGCTCGTCTAAGACCAGCGGGTCCGAGAGCACTGGCAACCGCATCCCTGGCTACCCTCTAACAGGGAGCGTACCCGCACCAGCCATTCACAAATGCATGGTGCGGGCATGCGCCCTGCTAAAGGAATAGCGGGGAGGATGCGGCCATGGCTCATGCATGCGCCATTGGACCAGCAATCAATGTAAGTGTATGGGGTGACTTGGGGGGTTTCACACAGCAGGGCATCCCGGTTTTGGATGCCCTGGGGGGAGGGAATTGATCGACCAGGAATATTATAGATTCCTGGGCCAATCGTGGTGGGTTTTGGTCCACTTTAAAACAAGACCTTGATTTGCATGAATCCAAAGACATTTGTGCCAAATCGATTTACCCTGAAATTCGGAGCCGGTTCTGATTCAGATCAAATGGTTTGCTAATTTCTAGTACCTATATACTCCACTGAATGCCCCAGGGGTTACCTAGCAATGTTCAGGGTTTTACCAACATGAGGCGGGGCTGACTGGTCTGGTTTATTATTTAACACACTGATATACATATTTAACAGTAAAACATTCTTTTTAACTAGCACCCCCTGAATTGCTCCCCCATGAAGATCACCTTTTGCCATTTTTCATGGCTCCTGCTTCAATCTAATCCTGGGTAAAGCCGCACGTTTTAGCTGTAAAGCCTCGCCATTCATTTCCATTGTTGTGTGTGGCAATGATGTCTGTGCAATGACTGATCGCCTGCCATCTTACAGAGAGAGACAGCAAAAAAAGAAGGGTTCCAGGGCTATTTGAAAAGGGAAAATATCTATTTCTAGTTCTAAAGAGGGCGCATCAGCAGGGGCTTTGGCCAAAAGCATTTCACAAGTGCAGTGGGTTTTAATTCTAGGGATCTGATCTACCAAATACTACACCCGTGTGTTCAAATTAGTGTATGTAAAAACAGCATTTATTATTATTATTATTATCATTTATTTATTATTATTTATTACATTTCTTTACATCAGCACATCATTGTAAACACCAGACATACAACAGCGCACATCAGCGTCGCATGGGCCGTGCGTCTGGTTTGGCTGACACAAGGCTCACTCCTCCTTTAGGACATAATAAGCAAATGACCAAGCATGTTATTTTAACAGTTTTTTTATTTAGTCCATGGCTGTGGGAACATGCAAGTTAGGGGGGACTTGTGGTGTTAAAGCGGAACAAAACCCAGGAATTTGCCCCCCCCCCCCTGTTCGCCCAGCGAAAAGCCATGGTGGGTTTTATTCTGATTTAATTGCAACCTGCATCTGGGTGAGCTTTTAAATTTAGAAGAAATGTGAAATGTGTTTTAGATTTTTTTCCCAAAAATCACCTGTACCTGCTTTGAAGCCCATCATTTTTCCAATGAAGTAAGGATTTTTTTAATGTTTAATCAGCACCCTATGGGCTATGCAGAAAAAATGTAAAAATGCAACAACACCCGGTGTCATGTGAACACTAATCAAGCTGCACAGCAGAACTGAGTGGAATACAGGAGACACAGACTAACAACAGTGTACTGTGTAAGCGGAAGAGGTAGAGAGAAATGTCTGGACTGAAGATGCGGTTGCCCCTATTTGGAAAACCTTAAACCCTGGGGAAGTGTGGAACCCGGCTGCGAGTTCTGTTCCTGGAAATTGAAGTGATCTTAGGCCAACAACTAATGGGACCTCTGAAATCCCATGACCCAAGTAGTGACTACTGTGTCTGTAGTGGAGATGCTCCCCCTGTACTCATTATCCTGCCTGATTTCCTACCTGATTTCCTGTGAGTTAGCGCTCATCTCAAAGTGGGGCGGACGGACCACCAGAGCACTGTAATAAGCTGTGATTACCTGTGAATTGTGATATTGCTATAACATGCTGAGAGGCAGAACCCCCCATAACATGCTGAAAGGCAGAACCCCCCATAACATGCTGAGTGGCAAAACCCCCCAATAACAAAATGAGTGGCAGAACCCGCCCATAACATGCTGAGTGGCAGAGCCCCCCATAACATGCTGAGTGGCAGAACCCCCCATAACATGCTGAGTGGCAGAACCCCCCAATAACACAATGAGTGGCAGAACCCGCCCATAACATGCTGAGTGGCAGAACCCCCCATAACATGCTGAGAGGCAGAACCCCCCATAACATGCTGAGAGGCAGAACCCCCCATAACACAATGAGTGGCAGAACCCGCCCGTAACATGCTGAGTGGCAGAACCCCCCCATAACACAATGAGTGGCAGAATCCCCCCATAACATGCTGAGTGGCAGAACCCCCCATAAAATGCTGAGAGGCAGAACCCCCCATAACATGCTGAAAGGCAGAACCCCCCAATAACACGAGTGGCAGAGCCTCCCATAACATGCTGAGTGGCAGAACCCCCCATAACATGCTGAAAGGCAGAACCCCCCAATAACACGAGTGGCAGAGCCTCCCATAACATGCTGAGAGGCAGAACATCCCCATAACACTCTGAGTGGCAGAACCCCCCATAACACTCTGAGTGGCAGAACCCCCCATAACACTCTGAGTGGTAGAACCCCCCATAACATGCCAAGTGGTGCTGGGAGGGGAGCCAGGGTTCGGGATGCTGTAGCTCGGAGGGTAGCCAGGGTCCAGTGCTGTCCGCTGAGGGTAGGGGTGCTGGGGTCCGGGGCTGTCTGCCGCTGGGAGCCGGGGTAGAGCGCCTGAGGCTCTGTGCAGCAATCAATGATGCTCGCGTGGCAACACAGCAGCAGCATGAGTTCCGGAGTTGAGCCAGCTGTTATAGGGAGATCACCACCCTCTGGGTGTCCCACAGCGGCTCCCTGCCACAAGAACCCGGAGTCGCCATTTTATTAGGAATTAGGGAGTCGGCCAGTGCAGGGGAGCTGGCAGCCTACCGGGTAGTGTCCTAGTATGCTCTATGGCCAGTCCACCCCTGGCCTGAGATAAGCTGATACTGTGACTTAGAGGCTGGTTCATTACTAATGCCAGGTATCGGCAGATGAGCGTCTGTATAGCGGCGCTTAGAACGACCGCTAGTAGGCGCTGTAAGCGGGCATCAGACGCTGCAACAGAGCGTCTCAGTCGCTGTAGTAACCTGGCCGACATTGATGAATGTGATTTATGTTGGGCGCTCTAACACCAGTACAGTGCTACAGCGAGCGAGGGGTAGGAATCTAAAAGATCTGACCCTTAGTTTTTTGGGGGGATGTGAGATGCCTCGCTGAGTGAAACCCCCCAGGAAGCCCAAAAAACTGACCTCGCCATGCTCCAAAGGCGCATGTGCAGGCTCTCATCCAATGAGAACCGCCTTCTGTGACAGCGTCATTTGGCAGGTGACTCTCATTGTTTGCAATGGAGAGCGTGTGCTGCCACATACCCTGCATCCCCTCCATCTGCATTCAGATAGGCTGGGGTGGGAGCACACATGCGACCGGGGATACAGAGGTTGCGCCAGCTTGCGCTCCCTATTGATTTGAATGAGAACTGCCTGCTGAATGACGTCACAGCAGACGGCTCTCACTGGACAAGAGCCGTGGGGGGTTTCACACAGCAAGGCGTTCCGCTTCAGCATACCCTGGAGGCACTGAACAAAACCCCGGGAAAATCAAACTCTTGGAGGCCGATTCATTAATAGCGCCAGGTAGCGACAGATGAGCGACAGTAGCGGCATTTTCAGAGCGCTCGCTAGTAGTCACTGTGCTTGGCCGTTGTTCGGTAGTTGATAGCGACTCAGTCAGTTTGCCGTAATGTTGAATATTGGGTGAGGAGTTGCTATTTGACAGGTTCCGCGCTGTATGGGAGCGCATGACAGCGAATGGCCATAGCGAACGGCTCCCAGCATATTCATTAACAAATCACGCTCCAAAAATTCTCGCGCAGTGAAATGCTTGTTTAAACCCCAGAGCGCTGGCGGCGATGGGTTAAAAGTAGTTTTTTAACCCCCAAACAACCTTATTTTTAGGAAAATAAAAACAAGTTTTTCAAAACATATTGTAATATGAATACATTAATATCAGACCTGTAATATCAATTCTGCACAATTTTTTTTTTTTTTTAACCTTAAAAAAAAAAAAATAACATTGCAGAAGTGGTCACAGAATTTTTGACATTTAAAAAAAAAAAAAAAAAAAAAAATTAATAGCAATTAATTAAGAATATTTAAAGATTGCTCCATTGAAATGCATTGGAGAGCGCCAGGTAGCGAGAGGTCATACCTGTCGCTGTTCAAGGTCGCTCGCTGGCGCTGTGGGGTGAGGCTGGAATAATAATGAATGAGTTGCTATATGGCGCTATCTCAGTCGCTAAGCAGGATCGGCTTCATAAATGTGTGATTGCGGAGGGGAGCCGGTGTACTCGTGGCGGTGACCGTCATTACCGTTCGCTCACCATTCGCCTTGGGTTTTGTTCCTGAGTTTTGAGCATTAATGTGCATGGCAAACGGTTCTGCAGGAGTTTTCATAGGTGATCTGGGGAGTTTCACACGGGGGGGGGGGGGGTTGGGGCAACAAGCAAAACCCGGAATGGTCAAGATCCTGGGTTTTGTTCTGCTTTAAAACCGCTGCTGGCAGGGCTTTTCCAGGGTCATTGATCAGCAGTCGCAATCTTCTCTGTGAACTTGGCCAGTGATTTACTAAGGATTGCAGGACGATTGTAATCACCCGGCAATCAGATCAGAGCGCTCCAGTATGAGCCAGGCCTTAGGCAAACGTGCAAACGGGGGTTGGAGGTGGAGGTAATAAAGGAAAGAGGTTAGTGGAACAAATTGACGCCGGATTTACCTTTAAAAAAAAACAGTTCGTATAGCTGCCAAAATACATGAAAAGAGCTACATACACATACATATATCAATATGAGATATTTCATTGTATTATATTGTATCATATTTCATGGAAAACAGAAGTGTACTGTCCTATGCATGCATTACAACTACTATGAGGGTTATTTAAGAAGGGATAGTGCCAGGTAGCGCCTGGTAGCGACAGGCAGCGTCTGGTGAACGCTGGGCGCTGTACGCAATACCACATTTATAAAAGCGAATCTGGTGAGCAACTCTAACAGCGCCATGTAGCGTCACATGTATTATTACAGGAGGCGGGCAGGCTGATTCATTACTAACGGCAGGTAGTGACAGATGAGCGTCCGTAGAGCGGATTTCAGAGCGCCCGCTAGTAGTCGCTGTGCTTCGCCATGGATCATTGTTTCAGAGTGCCTCAGTCGCTGTCCGGCATTGATGAATATGATATGTGAGTCGTTATACTACGCTGTATGTGAGCGAACCATAACGACAGCTCAGTGCGACTGACTCACACCACATTCTTCAAAAACACAGCCACAAACATCGGTGGCACTCAAAATCATGTAATTGTAGCCCATAGCACCAGAGGCTGTGTGAATAAAGGCTGTTTTTGTACATGTATCCAGTAGTAACAAAGTGAAAACATAGGAAATTTCACCAGACCTGTAAGGACAATTCTGCATAAAAAATTGTTATTAATACAAAAAGTTTTCAAAAATGTCATTTTCTTGCCCAGGATACATGTCAGAAGGTTTGCGTTTTTTTGGGGGAAAAAAAAAAATTGGGATCAGGAAAGGGATTTAAGGATCGTCCATAGAAATGTATGGGAGAGCGGCAGGTAGCGGCAGGTTAGACGTGGCGCTCTGCAAGACTGAATGCCGGCGCTGTACGCTGAGCCTGGGATAATGATGAATCCAACGCTACATGGCGTTGTTCTAGTCGCTCACCAGATTCAGCTTCATAAATGTGTAATTGCGTGCCGTCTCACCTGCCGCTACCTGGCGCTGCCTACCGCTGTACAGGCACTACCTGGCGCTATCCCTTCATGAATAAGGCCCTCAGCGTATAGCGCCAGCGCTCTAGCTTTCAGAGCTCCAGGAATTACCTTTCGCTCAGTGTCGCTCTCCCATACATTTCAATTTGCTTGTGTATAAACAGCGTGTTTGACATTTTATTTATTTTTTTTGCTCCAATCATTGTGTGACGTCTCCTGGCTGCAAACAAACACTTTTAGAAACTTTTTTGACTTTTTATATTTTTATGCAGAATTGTTATTACAGGTCTGGCATTAAAGTATTAATGTCACAATGTTACAACAATGTCATTCCATGTGTTTTCGCTTTGTTACTGGTGGATATGTGTTCAAAAACAGACTTTAATCACACAGCGTCTGGTGCTCTATGCAGTCGGTCACACTGAGCTGGCGCTACCTCTCGCTCGCTGCAGCGCTGTACTGGTGTTAGAGCACCCAACATACATCACATTCATCAATGCCGGCCAGGTTACTAGAGTGACTGAGACGCTCTGTTACAGCACCCAATACCTGCTTACAGCGCCTCCTAGCGGTCGTTCTAAGCGCCGCTATACAGACGCTCATACCGATACCTGGCGTTAGTAATGAATCAGCCTCCAAGTGGTAGAAAAGTATTGTATGATGGGACCTCACACTTTGCATTCGTATCCTGTAATCTAGAGGCTAGTGGAATCTTATATACTGTATCTTATATATATGCAGTATACATCTTACATATTTTGTGTACTGCATATATATTGTATGTTTTCCAGGTGACATATCAAAAAGAAAATGTTTTTTTTTTCTTTATTCGACTACCGCCTTGTGGCTCTATGTAACAGATTTACATAGGCCGATAAATGAATTCTATTTCCAGGAAATATGTAACAGATTTATCTTGATATATAAACCTTGTGAAGAGTAATCTTAGCCCGAAGCCACTGGCTCTTTTTTAGGTTTGGAACAAATCTACATATCGCACTTACAATGCACAGGCAGAGCTGGCTGATGTTTAAAGTGGACCAGAACCCAGGATTTTGACTATCCTGGGTTTTGGTCCACTCCCTATGGGGGCTGCCCCACTGTGTGAAACCCCCCCGATCGCCGCAGCCAACTCACCTCACCGCGGTCCTACGGCGCATGCTCGGCCACTCCTCTAATCAGCGCGCCTGCGCTCCGAGCACGCTGGTGGCCACATCTCGCACTTCCCTCTAACAGGGATCGTGCCTGCGCCAGCCATTCACTCAGAGCCTCTCGCCTTAGACGAAGGCTTAGACGTATATGGAAAAAGAAAGATATTTGTACAGCGCTTGTAGAAAGGCAAAGGTGGTGCTGCAGCCAGACAGGATGGCCAATCCGTGATAGTGCAAAATGAAGAAGAGTTTGATAAAACAGAAGAGCATCAAACAAATTAACAAAATGTTTAATGCCTGTCTGATTATCTTCAGGCGCGCTCCTTATGTGGGATAAAAGATATAAGTTAATCTTATCCTTTTGCTTTAAGACAATATTTTTGTATCCATTTTATATTACTGCAACTAAAATAATATTGTGTTCAACTTTTGCAGTCAGAGTATATTTTTATCTAAGAAGCCTTTGGCTTATCTGAGTAGCAGATATACATGGAAGTAAAGAAATGTAACTTACCGGCCAGGCCCGGCGGTTAAAACCTGACCTGGGCCCCTTTCAATAAAAGATCTCCAAATAACTTGTTCAGTAATTTCCTCTTTATGGTATCCAAAAAACAGCCTCTTTATTAATAAAATAGATAAAATTCCAACATGGGATTAATCGAAAGTCCCAGGTGAGGCTTAGACGTGCTGATGTGAGCAGATCCAAGCGCGCTGATTGGACGAGCGGCGGCGCATGTGCCATCGAACCGGGAAGAGGTGAGTTTGTTTCGGCAATCTAGGGGGTTTCACACAGTGCTGCACCCCCGATTGGGGTGCCTCGGGGGCAAGGACCAAAACCCAGGATAGTCAAAATACTGGATTTTGGTACACTTTAAAGAGCAACATCGGAGACCCTAAAGTCTAAAAGATTTAAGGGACATCCGAGTTCCACTCCTTGGGGCATCCTGAATTGGGAAATGCCCCCGACCACCAGTTTCATACGCCAAGTCTCTGCACTGTGGCCTAATATATATATATATATATATATATATATATATATATATATAATATATACAGTATCACGCTCTGTTCTTTTATATCCTTCTGCCTGAATTATAACATTTGTGTGAGGAGTATTTTTCTTGGCATGTAGTCTGCTGTTTTATGGAAGGAAACGTTGGCATCAGAAATATAATAAGATGCTGCTGGTGAAACGGACCTTGATATATTCTGGTTGTTAAAGAAGGAATCTGGTGAGTGCTTATTAGCATATTATTACTCTGGGGACGGGGACACATCTGAAGATTCTATTGTTTTATGGTGTACTAACCACACAGAGGCTTTCTCAGATTCTGCATTGGGGAAAGACAGTTAGATGAGGAGCTAAACATCTTAAAATGGAACAAAACCCTCATGACACATGATAAAATATTCCAGGACCGGCTGCTGGCCTTCCTTCGGGGCATGCGGGTCTGACCGGGATGCCCAGCTGTGTAAAAGCGGGATGCATCTTGGGGTGTGTGTGCACTTCCGTGCCCAGCCATTGAAGTAGGCTGCGGCTGGGAGCGCGCACTACAGGAGATGCGGCCACTCTCGCTGCAATTGCCATAAACAAGAGAGATTTGCGAAAAATTTTAGGCTGATTTAAGACTAGTGCCATGTATTGCCATTTGTGCATCAATGTAGCTGTGCTCAGAGCGTCCGGAAGTGAACGAAGTCTAGCGCTATAACGTAGCTTTGGCACTGGACAAGTGACGCTGTAGTATCCTGTCCAGCATTGATAAATGTGATGTCTGGAGGGCGCTTTAGAAGCACTTTACCTGATTCACTGCAGCGCCTAAGCGTACCAATGCTGCTATTGTTTCCTCTAGCGCCCCGAGGGAAAGCAGGCCAAGGCGATACCACATATAACAACAGGACAAAGCTGCAGCGAACGATAGGTAGCGCCAGTTAAGTGCATCCGACGCTCGGCGCTGAAGCCCGTATTTCAGAAAAAAATCACAAAGCCAGTGTCAGCGCTATAAAACTGGGTGCTCTAGCGCCAGGTAGCAACTGGCAACGACAGGTAGTGACAGGTAGCGAATGGTGACCGCCGGGCGGTGTACGCAATACCACATTTATCAAAGTGATTCTGCTGAGCGACTCTAACAGCGCCATGTAGCGACCGAATAATCATCACAGAGGGCTCAACGTATACCGCTAGCTTCCAGAGCACCTGGTATTACCTGTCGCTACATGTCGCTCTCCCATACATTTCAATGGGTGTTCTGTTTCTTCTCTTTAAACAGGGTTTTCTTTTAATTTGTTCATTTTTTGTTTCATCAAATCATTTTATCAATCACTCTCCTGGCCTAGAAAAAGTCATTTTTGAAAACTTTATTGATTTTTTTATATTTTAATGCAGAATTTCAATTACAGGTCTGGTGTTAAAGTGTTAATGTCACAATGTAATAACAATGTAATTCCATGTGTTTTCGCTTTGTTACTAGTGGATATGTGTTCAAAAACACAGACAGACTTTAATCACACAGCGTCTGGCGCTCTGGGCTACAGCGGCACAATTTTGAGCGCTGGCGCTGTGTGAGATTTTTTTGATGAATATGGTTTGAGTCGCTCACATAAACCAGTCGCTACTGTTCGCTCCCATATAGCTGTACTGGTGTTACAGCGACTCACACATCAAATTAATCAATGCCGGCCAGCGACTGAGGCACTCGGTAACAGTGAACCATCGCTACAGACGCTCATCTGCCGGTACCTGGTGCTAGTAATGAATCCGCCTCTCAGTCTTTGATTGGTGGCCAGGAGAGCAAAAGCAATCATCATATAAAATAGTGGGAAAATGTTGATCCAAACTCTATTTATACACAAACAAATTAAAGACCATTGAATTGTATGGGAGAACAGATGCTACATAGCGCTGCTGAACATAGAGCGCCAGTGCTTTACACTGAGCCACCACTAGTGATACATTCGACACTACATGGAGCTACTAGAGCAACTCACCAGTTTGACTTTCAAATATACCCCCCATGGGGTACTACGTAGTGTTAGCGCTTGCAAAATAAGGCCCCTAATATGCACTGCAAATGGCTCTGATTGCGCGATAGCTCATGCATTTGTAGGACCGGGAGAAGGTGAGTTGTTCGTGGAGATCTGAAGGGTTTTCTTACAGCGAGGCATCACTGTTTGTGATGCCCCTGGGGCAGAAAAAAGACCCGGGAAACCCTGGGAAAAATCCCAAGTTTTGTTCCTCTCTAAAGAAAATTAGAGCAGTTCCAGTGGAATCAGCATACTATTGCTATAGGGTTTTCAGCTGTTTTTATTTATAGATAAATGTAAGAAAAGACAGTAATGTGGACATGTTGGATGCTTGACAACAGCAGAGATAAATCCATATATTTAGCTTCCTCAAGGACGGTAAACACAATTCTCCAGCCTTAAAGTGGACCAACACCCAGGGGGGATCGGCCCGGGAATCTATAAGATTCCCGGGCCGATCAGATCCCTCCCCGCGGGGCATCCGAAATCGGGATGTCCCGCGGGGTAAAACCCCCCAGGACGCCCACAAACCTTACCTTAACCACGTTCCAACGGCGCATGCGCGGGCCGCGGCTGCGTCTCGCGCTTCCCTCTAGCAGGGCGCGCACCCGCGCCGGCCGTTTGTGAATGGCCAGCACGCTCCCTGTTAGAAGGAAGCGCGAGACGCGGCCTCCAGCGCTCAGAGCCGCTGTGGTTGGACGCCGCTTGTACGTGCATACCACAGCGGCTCTGAGCTCTCTGATAGGAGCGTGGTGAGGTGAGTGTTTACGGGCATTCTGGGGGGTTTCACCCCCGATCGGGGTGCCCCACCGAAGTGGACCAAAACCCAGGATAGTCAAAATCCTGGGTGTTGGTCCACTTTAAACATCACAATATGCTCTGGATATCCAGCTATCTCAAATCTGTTAGTGACGTTTCCAACTGTTCATTGAAACTTTTGTATTCTCAGACAGAACCTCATTCACCTCTTTGAAAAATTCATCTCAGAACATTTTCTTATGAAATAACATTACAAGGAAACCTTATCATTTTGTTGAGTGTCTGCCAAAAGTAAAATAGAAAATGTCTGTGTTATTCTGTATATTGGGATCAATCGAAAAATGGCCTTTACCATTCTACAGCCAAGGCATTCTCTCCATCCTTCGGCTAAGAAGGGTACAATGGCAGTGAATTGATAAAAAAGGCAAATATAATATTATTATTAATAATAATAATAATAATAATAATGATAGAGATAAGCACAATTCTTAAACATTTGATTCGGACAATTCAGCAAAGAAAATTGGTTTGTTCTAAATCAAATTTTTAATGATTTACTAAAAAAAAAAAAGTAATTAACTAATTAACTGGCAGGTCTTCCCATGGCTCCTTTTCTTTGTTGACTTAGGGATTTATTCATCAAGGGATAGCGGCAGGTAGTGCCTAGTAGTGGCAGGCAGCGTCTGGTGAACGCTGGGGGCGCTGTACGCTATACCACATTTATAAAGCCGATTCTGGTGAGTGACTCTAGCAGCACCATGTAGCGTCCAATTCATCATTACAGGTGGCTCAGCGTATAGCGCCGGAGCTCTAGCTTCCAGAGTGCCAGGTTTTACCTGTCGCTACCTGCCGCTCTCCCATACATTTCAATGGTCGTTCCTTTTCTTCTGTTTAAACAGGGTTTTTTGTTTATTTCTTTTTTCTCTCAAATAATTGTGTGACCTCTCCTGGCCTAGAAAAAGTCATTTTTGATTTTTTATATTTTTGTGCAGAATTGTCATTACAGGTCTGGCACGAAAGTGTTATTGTCCCAGTGTTATAACAATGTCATTCCACGTGTTTTCGCTTTGTTACTGGTTGATATGTTTTCAGAAACAGACTTTAATCACATAGAAACTGGCGCTCTATGCTACAGCGCCCAGCTTTAGAGCGCCGACGCTGTGTGTGTGTAGTTTTTTGTTAAGTTTGGTGTGGAGCGCCAAGTGCAGGACGCCCTGAGCTGGCGCTACCTTGCTTGCTGCAGCGCTGTACTGTTGTTAGAGTGCCCAACACTCATCATATTCATCAATGCCGGGCAGTTACTACAGCGACCGCAACGCTAGGTTACAGCGCCCGACCCCCACTTACAGTGTCTACTAGCGGTCTCTATACAGACGCTCATCTGGCAAAACGTAATGGTAGTATTGAATCAGCCTGTTGGTTTGTTCCAAATAAAATTTGATTTACTAAAAAAAAAAAAGTAACTTACTGGCGGGTCTTACCATGGCTTCTGTGGCATGGCTCCAATGTCCTCCTCTTCATCCAGCGAGCCGGCTCCTCTTCTTTCTTGCCTTGGCACAGTCTGTCCCATACAGTCCTTGATCGTCTTTGGCCTCTGTCAACTTAGGCCCTTATTTATGAAGGAATAGCGACAGGTAGCGACTGGTGAGCGGCCGGTAATGACGGGCCCCGCCACGAGAACGCCGGCTCCCCACCACAATAACACATTTATCAAGCCGATCCTGCTTAGCGACTGAGATAGCGCCAGATAGCCACTCATTCATCATTATTCCAGCCTCAGCCCACAGCGCCAGCGTCCGACCTTGAACAGCGACAGGTATGACCTCTCGCTACCTGGCACTCTCCAATGCATTTCAATGGAACAATCTTTAAATATTCATAATTAATTGTTATGTTTTTTTTTTTTTTTTTAAATGTGAAAAATTCTGTGACCACTTCTGCCATGTTAGATAATTTTTTTAAGGTAAAAAAAAAAAAAAAAAATTGTGCAGAATTGATATTACAGGTCTGATATTAATGTATTCATATTACTAAATTCTTTATTATTTTTTTATTTTTTTTGGTTTCCAAAAATATGGTTGTTTGGGGGTTAAAAAACTACTTTTAACACATCGCCGCCAGCGCTCTGGGGTTTAAACATGCATTTCACAGCGCGAGAATTTTTTGAGCGTGATTTTTTGATGAATATGGTGGAAGCCGGTCGCTCTGACCAGTCGCTATCATGCGCACCCATACATCGCGGAACCTGTCAAATAGCGACTCGTCACCCCGTATTCAACATTACTGCACACCGACTCATTCGCTATCAACAACCGAACAATGACCAAGCACAGCGACTACTAGCGGGCGCTGTGAAAATACTGCTACAGTCGCTCAACTGTCGCTACCTGCCGCTATTAATGAATCGGCCTCTTTCACACATGGAGACAGAGGTCTTCTTTCTTTACCCGTGGCCCACTGCGGGGTAATGACGGGGCCACACACTGGCATTCTGGCAAGCCCCTGTGATTGGACAGGGAGCGTTGCCAGTCTGATGTCACAGGTGGTGCTTATGGATTCGGGAATGGGATACAGCCATGAAGAGACTCCAGAGCCGCTACTGCCCATGAGGAAATCACCCGGTGCTGGAAAGAGGAAGCGGGGGAATATTTTCTTTCTACTTGGGGTGTTTCAGGGACAAATCGTCAAGAAATTCTGATTCAGAACAAATCAATGTTGCCCTGAAATTCGGAGCAAATTCTGATTTCGGTTCACTCATCCCTATTAATCATATGAGAAAGTTTCATATATCATGTGACATGTTTTTCTATAAAAGAGACAGTGCATGTAATATATTCCTTATTTATCATCTAATCCTTCATGTTTATTTGCCACTGTAAATATGTCAACATTTCTTTACAGCTCATAATCTCCGTCATCCCAATCATCCTTCGGTTAAAAAGGGTACAAGTACCATGTCCATGGCAGTGAATAGGTAAAAAATGCAAATATAATATTACTATTATTATTATTATTAATAATAATAATAATAATAATAATAGTAATAATAGAGATAAGCACAATTCTTAAACATTTAAATTCGGACAGTTCAACAAATTTCAACAAAGAAAATTAGTTTGTTCCAAATCAATGAGGCCGATTCATTAATAGCGGCAGGTAGCGACAGTTGAGCGACTGTAGCGGTATTTTCACAGCGCCCGCTAGTAGTCGCTGTGCTTGGCCATTGTTCGGTTGTTGATAGCGACTGAGTCGGTGTGCAGTAATGTTGAATACGGGGTGACGAGTCGCTATTTGACAGGTTCCGCGATGTATGGGTGCGCATGATAGCGACTGGTCAGAGCGATCGGCTCCCACCATATTCATAAAAAAATCACGCTCAAAAAATTCTCGCGCTGTGAAATGCATGTTTAAACCTCAGAGCGCTGGAGGCGATGGGTTAAAAGTAGTTTTTTAACCCCCAAACCACCATATTTTTGGAAACCAAAAAAAAAATAAATTTTTAAAGAATTTAGTAATATGAATACAATAATATCAGACCTGTAATATCAATTCTGCACAATTTTTTTTATTTCTAACATGGCAGAAGTGGTCACAGAATTTTTCACATTTAAAAAAACAAACAAAACAATTAATAACAATTAATTATGAATATTTAAAGATTGTTCCATTGAAATGCATTAGAGAGCGCCAGGTAGCGAGAGGTCATACCTGTCGCTGTTCAAGGTCGGACGCTGGCGCTGTGGGCTGAGGCTGGAATAATGATGAATGAGTGGCTATCTGGCGCTATCTCAGTCGCTAAGCAGGATCGGCTTGATAAATGTGTGATTGTGGTGGGGAGCCGGCGTTCTCGTGGCGATGCCCGTCATTACCGGTAACTCACCCGTCGCTACCTGTCGCTATTCCTTCATAAATAAGGGCCAATATTTTAATGATTCACTAATAATAATAATTAACTTACTGGTGGGTCTTTTAATCATTACCTTTTAAAGCACTATGGAAGATGATGGCGCTATATAAATAAACATTAATAATTATAATAATAATGGAGAAAAGCTAAATTCTTAAACATTTGATTCGGACAATTCAACAAATTGTCCGAATCAAATTGTGGATGTTTCCCTGAAATTCAGAGCAAATTCTGATTCATCCAAATCGATTCACTCCTCCCTATTAATCATAGAAGAAAGTTTCATATATCATATGACATGTTTTTCTATAAAAGAGGCAGTGCATGTAATATATTCCTTATTTATCATCTAATCCTTCATGTTTATTTGCCACTGTGCATGTCAACATTTCTTTCCAGCTCATAATCTCTTTAACACGCAATTCCCTTCAACGTTTAATATGAGCCGTAAAGAATATCTTCACATAGCACTGAGCCTGGCCGGCCAGAGAGGAGCGATATCCTTCTCCGTCAGGCTATTTTGAACAGGTGCCAGAAAAATGATTCCGGTTACGATCCAGTTATTTTTTGCTATGATCCCGTCAGGAACCATCTGTTATTCTATTCAGTCCCATATATTTCTCGGCGCTCTCCAGAGGAGCAGTGAGTACAGTTCACAGGCAGAAGCTGTCCTCATTTATCCATTTACAGCACGAGACAGCTGATACATTACAGAGATCCTCCGTGAGGCTGGAATTACTTCTTCAAGTACGGGATTTGGAACGAGCACATAAATTAACCCAGAGGGTCCTTTGCTCTCTTTGCTACTTACGATCCTATTTTTCAGCTGCCTTATTACGTTTGGATGTTCTACAAGCCAGTATGACCTGCCACAAACAATTGCACTGCTGTCGACCACATCTATCATTTTCTCCCTGGGCTCCAACAGTAAAGCCTTATTTTCTGGGTGGCTAATGTGGAAGGCTTTGTGTTGCTTTGCAACACCCCCCCAGTTATTGTAAAAAGCTAGATTATGATATTTTGCTTACCGTCACCTTATCATTATAAAGAACTTTTGTTCCAGGCTTTATTTTCTATTTTAAAAATGGAAGTCCAGACTCTATGTAGCCTCAAGTCTTGGATGCAGCCATCTGGGGGAGATTGAACAGTGCAGCAAGTCTGTCACCCAATTCCGAGCAGCAGTTTGACTGTTACTGGTGTCAAACCCAACGTACAAAAAAGATGAAGTTGAGGCGGCAAGCTCCAACCGTCACCAATAAGGGAGCACTACCAAACAATTCAATTAATCAAATTTATTGAGAGTACAAAAAAAAACTAAAATTAACGTATACACACAAGACAATTAAAAACAACTGCTGCCTCAATCTCATCCAACCTCTAAATAACCCACAACGTAAATTACATAGCCATGATAAGAGGGACCCAATTAATAATAAATGTAATCTTATTTTTGTGCCGGGACAAAAAAAAATGTATATACCCTCTAACAAAGTGACCGTGCAATATATAGCAAAATTACAAAGCCAACTGTCACTCAGGTCTAGGGCTCCAATTCAGAGTGCCCATCCCCCTCCAGAATTAGGGAAGGATTGCGTGATCAGGTGAAGCCCCCTACAAGCTTGGGTTTTTACAATTGGATATTATTACTTACCTTTCTTCTGTGCTTCCATCAGCAGGGGTCCCTGTAGTCTCAGACGTTATAAGCAAAGCAGCGCCGTCTTCGCTTCTATTCCCGGGATAGTTAAAATCCGGGGCTTTGGTCAACTTAAAGAAATGCTGGGGGGTGTATTGGTGATCAGGTGATTGTAGGTCCAGAAACCTGGCGGGGAAAAATCTAGAAAACAAATGCAAACTAAAAAAAGGAAATAGTCTATGTAACATGTCAAAACTGCGAACGCATGCCGAGATGTCACCAATAGGGATGGGCGAACCCATCCAGCATTTACGGCTGAACTTTGAATAAATGTTCGTGTTCAGGGACCCAAACCTGAACCCAATTTAAGCCAATGGGGACCCCAACTTTGGGGGGGTGGCTGTGGAGGGGGGGAGGCAAAAGGTCAGCAAAGTGACACAAAATAGAACAGAATGTTACACTTCATAATTCAGACTCTAAATGTATAAAATATTGATATAGATATATAATCGTAAATAGTAATTAAGTATTACTATATAAAATAAGAAATCGGGTGGTTAGACAATTTTGGGCCAAAGTATGAATCAGCCTGCCCGTAACATGTCAAAAATTCAAATGCATGACTTAGATGTCACCAATGGGGATGGGTAAACCCCCCCAAAGTTCGGATCTGGCAAGTTCGGTCGAACTCCGGGTTCAGGGACCAGAACCTGAACCCAATTGAAATCAATGGAGACCCCAACTTTGGGGGGGGGGGGGGTAGCTGTGGCGGAGGGGGAAGGCAAAAGGTCAGCAAAGTGACGCAAAATAGAACAGAAAGGTACACTTCATAATACAGACTTTAAATGTATAAAATATTGATATAGATATACAGGGCCGGCGTTAGCACCAGGCAAACCCGGGCAGCTGCCGAGTGCCCCCACCCCGGGGGGGGGGCACTGGCAGCTGGCACAAATCTGTAGGGCATAAAAAAAACTTTTACTTACCTGCAGCCGCAATGCCTTGTATTTCGCCCTCTTCTCACCACAGAGGAGCCCGGGGGGGCGATCAGAGGCCCCGCCAGTGAAAAGGACACCCGGCTCTTCCGTGGTGAGGAGAGGGCGAAATACCTCCTCCCCACCGCTTCCGCAATCACCCGGCCACTAGCCCCGCCTTTTGTGGGTGGGGCGGATGATGCATTCTATGACGTCATCTCGCACCCGCCCCCAAGAGGCACAGTAGCGCCGGGTGAGCAGAGATGAGAGGATCGGCTGCCGGGTGATCGATGGAGGGGGGGCAAGGGATCACAGCCCCTCGCCTCCCCTCCACCAATCACCCGGCAACATCGGAGCGTCGTGGGACTGGATCGCCGGGGGACAGCGGAGGATCGGAGGTGAGTAAAAGAAAAAAAAATGAATAAATTGCATTTTTTACTCTGTGTCAGTGTGTTTTGTTTTTTTAATGTTAACCCATTGTGAACTGGTAAAGGATCAATTAGACCCCATAGCAGTTCACAAAGCTGGGGGCTGGCAAGTCGCCTGCAGCTAGCAGGTGACTTGCCATTAACCCCCCACTCCCCCAATTACCTGTCTCCCCAAAGGCCGGGGGGGGGGCAGAAGAGCCCGGACCCACGGAAGCCATGTGGGCTTGTTTTACAAGCTCCCATAGCTGGTCCCGGCCTGGTTATATCGGGTAGGGGATGTCTTTTTTTTCAGGAGTTTTAAGGGTTTTTAACCCTTAAAATTCTCAAAAAATGGGGTGCCCCCCACAAGGAGGGGGACCCTATGTCTTTTTTTTTTTTAATTAACCCCTTATGTCAGAAGGTGTAAAAGGCTTCCAGCATCAGGAGAGAAGAAGCCAAATTGACTGGCGAGGTACAGAGTGCAAGATGGATGGGAGGTATTAAAGTGGACCAAAACCCAGGATTTTGACTATCCTGGGTTTTGGTCCACTCCCCGGGGCACCCTGATCGGGGATGCCCCGCTGTGTGAAACCCCCCAGATCTCCCGCATCAACTCACCTCACCGCGGTCCTCCGGCGCATGTGCAGCCGCTCGTCCAATCAGCGAGCTCGGTGCCGCTGAGTGATGCACGTTTGAGCGATGTCTTTGCTTAACAGCTCCGAGCACGCTGGCGGCCGCATCTTGCGCTTCCCTCTTCTCATTTGAGAATGACCAGCGCGGGCGCGCACCCTGCTAGAGGGATAGCGGGGATGCGGCCTGCATATGCGCCGTTGGACCGGGATTAAGGTAAGTGTAGCAGACGACCTGGGGGGTTTCACGCAGCGGTTGGGATGCCCCCCGGGGAGGGAATGGATCGGTCTGGGAACCTTATAGATTCCCAGGCCGATACAGCTGGGTTTTGGTCCACTTTAAAAAAACAAATAAAATAATGTTTTCCATGTTTTCCAGGAGACCCCTATAGCAGTTAACAAGGCTTAGGGGCTGGCAAGTGCGGGTTTGTAGCCTGCAGGGCTACAAACCTGCCTACGGGGTGCAAGGGTCAGCACAAGGGCACCCTGTTCTATGCCATGGAATTTATAGACCCCTGATCCATGACTCTCCACCACAAAGGGGCCCACTAAGACCAATGCCACCCGAGGGCCCACATAAACCTGGAGCCGGCCCTGTAGATATATAATAGTAAATAGTAATATTAATACATAAAGTATTACTATATAAAATAAGAAATCAGGCGGTTAGACAATTTTGGGCCAAAGTACTCTATGCACCGATATGCAGTTGACCCCTTCTCCACAGTTGGTTCTTCTCAATTTGAAGCCTCAAGGTTGCTCAAAGGCTCAGTTCGAGCTCATTAGACATATTGTGATGGCAGCCAAGTTGATCATTGCACATTCTTGGAAGAAGCCTGACATACCTAGAGGGAGCCTGATTACTATTATTATTTTTGGAAAAAAATTAAAATGGCGGCCTCTATGCAGGGGGATTTTGCTCCCTTCTTAGCTACTTGGGAGGGTTGGATTGCCCACTCCCAACCGAGACATTTTGACCGAGATCTTCTAACGATTTAAAGTGCTAACCTAGCCGTTCTTCTTGGTTGGGTGGAAGCCTGGTACCCATCTCCTTCTCTTTCTTCTTCTCCTGTTTTCACTCTTTCCCTTCTTCTTTTGCTTCCTTTCCTATCGATTGTATGTTATGGTCATTCTCCGGAGGATTTTTGTTCTTGTACATCCGACATACCTCGATGTCTATGTCTTATTATATGAACAAAAGATTTTGGATGTTGACTTTTGCTGTATAATCTTCTTTCGTGCAATAAAAAAAAATAAGAAATCATTAGCAAATAGGAAACAGCCATGAATTTCTATACTCGACAGCCCAGTGCAGTTATTTCGTGAATCTTCCACCTCTCATGAGAATGCAGCGTGAATGAACAGCTTGAACCTCGTGCTTGTCTTCAGCTTTTATTCTGAACAGTTGGCAATCCCACTTGTTATCTATGCTTAGTTCTCCAAACATGCACTTGCTCACTGCTGTTGGGGCGGCATTTAAAATGTGCTGAGGCTGGTAGTTTAAAAATTGATATCGCATCAAGTGAGGCTTACTAAGTCAGACATTTTTCTCTCTCTACTTGGCTGCGTTCCATATTGTGACCTATGCATGTTTGGCAGGTTTCCTAAAACAGCCTGACGCCTCCGTATTGTGATAAATTATTGCACAAAACACTGCGCTAATACCACAGCGGACTAGGAATTAGTGTGAAACCGCTGGATAATATCACCATATTGCTAACAGTATTCACTTAGGAGTGTTATTTACTAATGTGTGGAGAACTTGTTCCTCACACTTGGACAGCTTTTCTTACATTTTGAAGAGCTTCCGCATCTCATTGCATGCACAAATGCAATAAAGAAATCTTTTGATGGAATTTTTGAAAGTGTAGATTTTTTTTGTGCCAAAGGGTGTAAAGCTGATGTGGAGGCTCATTACTAGTGCCAGCTATCGGCAGATGAGTGTCTTTATAGCGGCGCTTAGAGCGACGATGTAAGTGGGTATCGGGCGTTGTAACAGAGCGCCTCAGTCGCTGTAGTAACTTGGACGGCTTTGATGAATGTGATGTTGGGCGCTCTAACACCAGTACAGTGCTGCAGCAAGCTCAGTGCGACCGACTCTCAGCGATTCACACCATACTTATCAAAAAACTACACACACACACAGCGTCGGCGCTCTGGATCTGGTCGCTATAGCATAGAGCGCCAGACGCTGTGTGATTAAAGTCTGTTTTTGAACACATATCCACCAGTAACAAAGCTAAAACACATGGAATGACATTGTTGTAACATTGTGACATTGATACTTTAATGCCAGATCTGTAATGACAATTCTGCATAAAATTCTGCGGGTCGTGGCTTGGCCGGCGGGCAAGATGGCAGCCTGAGACCGGAGCTCGTGGTGGCGTTTCCCGAAAGCATTGATTTCTGCATCCCTTGCTGACCATGGGCAAAAGCAACAGATCGGGGACAACAGCTAAGACACCGAGGGCACCCCAGAACCCAAGCACATGCACCAGGAGCTTACCAGACATGTTCAAGTCGCAGCGGCCAGAGGATGCAGTACCACACGCACCTAAGATGGCGGCCTCGTTCTCACCTGAGAGCTCCCCGGACAGGTCCAGTGTGGCGGCTTCGGAGAGAGAGGAGCAGGATGTCGCAGCCCAGCTTAGTCAGCTCCCCACCCGCTCGGAGTTGGCGAGATTTGCGGGGGAGATCAAGTCCACCATTGCGGAGGCAATAGCTGACCTGAAGGCTGACATGCGATCTTTGGCCCGGAGGATGGAAGGAGTGGAGAGAGAGGAGGTGATCACAAGGCGCAGACTGCGGGAGGTGAGCGAGGTTGTTAATGCGCATAACAACTACATGCTTAATGTGCACAGACACCTGGAAGACTTGGACAACAGAAATAGAAGGTGCAATATAAGGGTGAGAGGTGTCCCAGAAGCGGTGGCGCAGGACCAGATCGCGAGCGCTTTGCTATCTATTTTCAACACTTTCCTCGAGCGTCCACCAGACACTCCAATCGACCTGGTTCAAGCTCACAGAGCACTTCGTCCGAGAAATATGGGAGATTCAAGCCCCAGGGATATTATATGCTGTCTACAAAGCTTTGCTCTAAAGGAAGAGATTATCTCAAAGGCCAGGTCTCGGGACTCGATCCTGTTTAACACTGATGAGATCCAGCTATTCCAGGACCTCTCTGGCATCACCCTTCAACACCGTAGAGCCCTAAGACCCCTCACGTCACTACTGAGGGAGAGAGGCATCCCTTACCAATGGAGATTTCCTTTTGCGCTCTCGGCTACCAAGAATGGAAAAACGGGCACTCTACTTGTACCGGGTGACCTGGCGGACTTCTGCAATTCACTCCACTTACCTCAAGTGTCGGTTCCGGACTGGTTTGCAGACTTTGCTATCCCGGATCTGTTAGCGCTCCCTTCTAGGGCGGGATCCCCTGGAGTTTCTCCAAAAAGAGCCTCTCTTGAACTCTCGCCGAGAGGTCCCTCGGGCCAACGTAACCTCAGGGTATGGCAGGAGGGCAGGGAGTGAAGAGCCCGACCGGGCCGCACGGATGGAAGGAAGCTCTGTATAGTTGCTGCTATGCCGTGCTGGATGTCTTTTTGGGGTAATACTGTTTGAGTGTGAGGTGTCTTCTGCTGACCGCTAATCTGTGTATCCCATTCTGCAAGCTGCGGCGAGGGCACAGTTAGACCACCTCCACACTGTTTATAACTATTAGTGGTAGTGTGCTATGTATTTTATTATGCTTTTTCTTTAACAAAGTGTTTGATAAGTCTTGTATTTAGCCTGTACTCCAGGGATTTGGGCAACCTAACAGCGTGGCGGTGGGTATGTCTAAAGAAGATGCTGCCGATCGCTTGGGGGTCGATTGTTCTGGCATAGCCTAGGCTTCTATAGTCTGATCGGCGGCTTCGGGTGGGCCCCTGGGGGCACCCTTCCCCCCTCCCCTGTCCCGGTTTGGTGCGGGGGTGGGGGGCTTGTGCTCGCTGGGCGCGGCGTTTCCCGGGTCTCCTTGTGGGGAAGTAAGGCTGTTTTATATAGTTAGATTTATTAAAGTTTGTCTGATATATGTATGGACGCCCTCATCCAATGTGCGCATCCCATTCCGCATGTAGTGGCGAGGACGACTTTGGACGTAGGCGGCTATTATAGTTCTACCTCATACACGTTGAACTCTGTGAGCAGTCATGGTGGGTATCAGCCTCGGCTGTGTTATAGCTCATTCCTGGTTTAATTAGTTTGATAGACGACATATTTAGAACTGGTAGGTGGGCGGAGCAAGCTGGCTTCCCTGTCATGGGTGCTGCTTTCCCCTGCGACAGCCAGAGTTGCACTAAGAGTTTTTGGAGATTTTATATTGCTAGAGCGGGCTCTAAACTTACGCTACAATTTGAACACTGTATGGAGCCATATCCCTCCATGTGGGGCTGGGGGCCCATCCCCCTCTTTGATCTCCGCATATGGCCCATCCCTCCTACGCTTGGTCTGCCGGAGATTTAACAGCGTTATGATTTTGTTTGCTATTAAGGACAGGGCGGGGTGTTGTGGTACTGGGGGAGTGATTGGGACGCCCTTGCTTTACACATGACGTTAGACAGCTTTCTCCTGCTTTGAACCTACCTTTCCCAGTTGCTGCAAATGGGGAGTGGAATGGTGAAGAGTTCCCGGGCGTTTACACGTATTGTCAGCTTGGCTGTGGATGTGAGCTCGGGCTCTTCTAAGGAATCAGGGCACGTGAATAGTAGAGTGCTGTCTTTTGTCATCTGAGGCTTTATTACTGCTTGATACGCGGGTGGGGTTGACAGGTGTCTCTTCGGTCTGGGTTGGGCTCATGGGCTGCCCCTTTGCCCACTGCTGGTCACTCCCTCGGTGCTTCGACTATGGGGTCCCTGGCGGGAGGGGGGATCGGGGGCTGGGATCTCCCTGATGGACACAGCCATTGTAATTTAATTTAATTTGATTGGTATTGAAGCGGGTGAAGTCGCTCACACCCTTTTGGTTCCCGCTTTGTGGGAAGCTTGTGGAAGCTTTATTTATATGCTGGGGAGACTGCTGCACTGCACATTCCTGGTGATCTTAAGGATGAGGTTCCACTAGCCAGGGTGACTGAGGAGAAAACCGATCTCCATATTGAAAATCAGTGCATGCCCATGGGAAGGGTTTAGTTGCGTCGGTTCGGGATCGCTCACTGTGTAATGCGTTATTTGTCAATTAGCCTATTCTTCTGATTTCTAGCTTCGGCCGGGGGTTTGCTGCTGCCTGGGCCGGCCTTCCATGTTCTCCCTAACATCTTCTCTATTTCAGGAACGCCCGGGACCTTATCTAGTAGGGTCCTGACTTTCGCTGGAAGGCGAGTGCGGCCTTGCCGCTTAAGGAAAGTATTTGGAGTGGTTCTTTGATCATATAAGAAATCTACTCCTGGTTAGTTCCTTGTCAATTTCTGTGGTTCTCTAGAACACAGGTAGGTTGTAGTTTCTTCTTTCCCCTTCTCCCTGATATTCTAAACTCTTTTCCCTTCTTACCCTCATTTCACTGTCTCTACCCTACTTTTCTCCCCATTCAGTACCCATCTTACTCCTGCTGGGGAGGGGGGGGACTGGGGGCTCTCTTGCCTGTTTGCACTAGGACCTCTTGTGAGAACCCTAGAGGACTTGTAGGCAGTAAGGATGGGGGACAACCTCAAAATCAATGTTATGTCATTTAATGCTAGAGGTCTTAATACTCCACAAAAAAAGGCACTCTCTATTAAGGGATCTTAGGAGGCAGAGAATCCATATTGCTCTGATTCAAGAAATGCATTTCCAGAAGGACAAAACCCCGTACTTGGGTGATAGGACCTACAATACTCACCGCTATGCCCCCTCCCCGTTCTCTAAGACGAAAGGTGTTTCGGTCCTAATTGATAAAGCACTGCCACTTGCTATAACAACTGAAAGTTTGGATAATGAGGGGAGATTCATTTTTCTGAAAGGTAAGCTTCCTTCTGGAACTGCCATTACGATTGCGAATGTGTATGCTCCTAATAAGGGCCAACAGGGTTTTTTGACTGCAACTCTGAGGCAGCTTAGGTCATTCCAGGAGGGAATTTTGATTTTGGGGGGAGATCTAAATTGTGCCCTTAACCCACTTGTAGACACATCAGATGCCAAATCAACCATCACTTATAAAGCATTGAAGCAGATTAAGCACTCTCTTTCAAACATTCAGGCTATAGATACTTGAAGATTAATGCACCCTACCGAGAAGGACTACACCTTTTACTCACCTATTCATAACAAATATTCACGAATAGACTATCTTTTCATATCACAAAGAGATTTAGATAAGATAATGTCAGTTAAAATCGGCTGCTCCTCGTTCTCTGATCACGCTCCTGTGATTCTTGGATTGGAATTTCCTGATAGGGAGCATAAGGAGTGGAATTGGAGGATGAATGCAGGGTTACTGAAAGACAGTAGGATAGCTGACAAGGTGAGAGAGAATATTAAACAGTTTTTTAGAGAAAATGCAATTGGGAATTGAGCCCTTTGACCATCTGTGAAGCTCATAAGCGCACAATTAGGGGTCTTTTGAATCAGGAGGGGGCTAGACTTAAAAAGGAGAGATTGGCCAAACTGGAAGAAATAATTAAACAGGTGACATTATTGGAGACCAACACAAAAAATCTCTGATGGAGATCCATCTCAGGGAGCTTGAGGAGAAGAGAAGGGAGCTTAAAGATCTAATGGAGAGAGCAACTAGGAGAGCCTTTACTTATAGAAGTGGGTTGTTCTATGAGTTGGGGAACAAGGCAGGATATTTGTTGGCAAGGGCATTGAATCCAAGAGGTATGAGGGCCAGGGTTGAGGGGATACGGGACGCTAAAGGAGTCTTATACCAGAAGGACAGAGACATAGCGGAGCAATTTAGAACCTACTACACTACACTTTATAATCTGCCAAGCCAGGGACAAAGGGAAGCTTATAGAGAGAAGATGCTCTCTTGTCTGAAGGACTCCCAGATGCCCAGCCTTACAGAGGAGATTTTAGAACAGCTCCAATCACTGTCACTGAATTGCAGGAGGCTATTAAGGGTACTAAGCCAGGTAAAGCTCCTGGGCCTGATGGCTTTCCGAGCCAATATTATAAGACATTTTCTCCTCAGCTCCTCCCCCATTTGGCCAAGGCTTTTGAAACAACTGCTGAAACCGGTGCCCTCTCATCCTCTTCCCTAGAAGCCCAGATAGTTGTATTTATAAAGCTGGCAAGGATGCTACAGACTGTAAGAATTATAGACCAATTGCCCTACTGAATGTAGACCTGAAAATTTTTGCCAAGGCGCTTGCAAGGAGACTGTCAAAGTTTTTGCCTGATCTGATCCTGCAGGATCAGGTGGGTTTTATTACTTCCAGGGAGGCGAGAGACAACGTCATTAAGGCCATAGATGTCCATTGGTGGGCTACAAATCACAAATCCCAATCGATCATGCTGTCAACAGATGCTGAAAAGGCGTTTGATTGGGTAAGGTGGGATTGGGTAAAAGCAGTTCTGAAGCATATAGGTTTAGGGGAAACAGCTCTCAATAGGATCCTAGCCCTCTACTCTGATCCGGTAGCGAGAGTGAGAGTGAACAACATATCCTCCCCTAGATTTGAGATCCGGAATGGAACACGCCAGGGGCACCCCCTATCCCCCTTGATTTTCGCGTTGTCCTTGGAACCCTTCCTTAGACAGGTAAACCTAAATGAGGGGATTCGAAGTATTATGATAGGTGATAGGGAAAGGAAAGTGGCAGCTTATGCTGATGACATGCTATTTTTTAGAGACTCCCCCAGGATATCGATTCCATCTCTTTTAAAGGAATTTGAAACATTTGGTTTCAAATCTTGCGCCCTCAATATTTCTCTACCAACACAAGAGGCAGAAGCTTTGAAAGAGCTTTTTCCCTTTCCTTGGGGAAGAGATAGCATCACATATTTAGGAATACAACTTCCTAGGGTATTGAAAGGGTTGTTTCATCTAAACTTTGCTCCCCTAGGGGCCAGGTTGAAGAAAGACCTAGGGGCCTGGAGTAAGCTGAAATTGTCCTGGTTTGGCAGAATGTCCCGTCCAGGAGAAGTGGCGTATCCACGCAGCGCGTCGGCGGTTGGTTGATTGCAGTGTGGGGGGAATCGGCAGGCTTGGAGACATTACGGTGACGTACTCATCACTTTATAATATATTGTATTACTTGTTTTTTGCTGTCTACCAAGCCAGTTAGTATTCAGCTATATCTTTTCACTTATGCACTAATCTGCCTTTGCTTGTCACTATTCCTTTCGGTCACAGCTCCAGCCTTGTTTACAAGGTCTTTATCATTTTTCTTTTTGGTCACATATCTTTTTAGCACACTGGGGCTTAATATCTGGTGTATTCTATACTTTCTGGCTTGGTGACAACATTACATTGCCGTGTTTCACATTGCTCAACATGGCTTGATCATATATTTTCCTTGATGATTGGATTACTTGTATAGCCTCGCTCGGGTTCCCCCCACCCCCTCTTTTTAACATTGTCTTGTATGTTTTTTAAGTGTGTAATGCCCATTCGGGTTCTTTGCTATTTCTATTGTTGAATTGAATAAATTTGTATAACGATTTTTTCACACATTGGTCTGTATTTGATTATTTGGGGTGGAGTGCAGACTGTTTCTGGTGTATGTATTGGACATACCAGAGTGTCCTCCATGTTCTCTTACTGGTTTGGCAGAATAGCGGTCCTGAAAATTAATATCTTACCCAGGATTCTCTATCTTCTGCAATGCATTCCAATCACGATACCTCCCCAGTTTATTAAAAATATGAATAAGGCTTTCAGGGATTTTGTGTGGCATAAGAAACCTTCAAGAATAAGGAGAGAGATTTTGGTCTGTAGGAGGGAGAGAGGGGGCACCGGTCTTCCCTGTATTGAAACTTATCTTAAGGCGGTCCATCTGGGCAGATTTCTGGATTGGCAGATCAACAAATCCCAAAAAGATTGGGTTAGGATAGAGGATGAGGTGGGTAAGGAGAAATTGTGTACTATCTGTTTTCTGGAAAAGAAAGATATCCCAGGTTTTGTTGAAGCACACCCATTGATTCGAGAGACACTAAATTGGGTCAGACTAATAGGCAAGAAGCATTCAGATTTGATCTTGGTTCCGGGCCCACTCACCCCAATCAGGAATAACCCAGCCTTCCCCCCAGGGATGGATAAAAACTTCCTAGCACAGTGCAGGGGTTTGAAGTCCCCTAGAGTGATACACCTGTATGATAGAGGTCAGTTATTGGAAAGACAGGAGCTACAAGAAAAGGGGGGGGGGGGGTTCTGCTATACAGGATGCTCCAGGTCTTGAATTGGGGACCAGGGAAGTGAGAAATAGTCTTGGACTCTCACGGCTTGGCGTTGCTAATAGAGAGGGGGTGGGCGCCCGTGGGCGGCCCCCGCGACTCCTGGACCTCGCGGTCGCAACAAGGGCATCCTGTCCGGGGGGCGGGAGGCGTGCTAGGGTGGTAGCCCCCGGAAAAGTATATTGTAAGGAGACTGTGCGCCGAGACAAGCTGAATAACAAGACATGCAGAAGCTTACTGATTAACTTTTTTCTTTATTGAGAGTATAGTTCTGTTTGATATCTCTGTTATTACCTATATGTCCATATATTACATATATGTTGATATATCCTGAAAAC
This sequence comes from Gastrophryne carolinensis, assembly GCA_027917425.1. NCBI lineage: Eukaryota > Metazoa > Chordata > Amphibia > Anura > Microhylidae > Gastrophryne > Gastrophryne carolinensis. Next base: position 239,128,476 of record CM051240.1, read on the forward strand.
GAATAAATAAAGAATATAAAAAAAAAAATAGAAAAGTGGGGGAGTCCAGTTCCGGCTCTTTCATACTTCCAATTGCGTCATTTTGCTAAGAGCAAGGAGATGAAGGGAAAAGGAGCAAGGGCGCTCTCAGAGGTGGAAAAGGCTTGCTTGGGAGAAAGTCCCAGGGACCACTTGCTATCCTGGGCCTACTCTGTCCTGAGTGATGCTAAATCAGAAATCATGAGACCTTGGGAGGACAAGTGGCAAAAGGACCTGGGCATGGACCTTGCACCTTACGATTGGGAAGCTTTGTACAAGGGACTGCATAAAGGGGTTGCTAATAGCTCCATTCAGGAAACTAATTATAAAATAGCCACTCGCTGGTATAGAACCCCAGAAGGACTTCATGGGATCTTTCCTGGGGTCCCGGATCGATGCTGGAGGTGTGATGCCCGGGGTGCTTCCTTTCTTCACATCTGGTGGTCGTGCCCGAAAATAGCTACTTTCTGGGAGAAAGTTCATGAGGTTACGGGGAAGATTTTGGGTTGCTCTTTGGATTGGGGACCAGCAGGATACCTTCTGAACTGGTCAGCTGATGGGAGAGGTGGGGGGAGTTTGAGTCCTCTGGGGATCCATCTGATGAATGCAGCGAGAGTTCTGATACCTAGGGGTTGGAGAACTCAAAAGACCCCTTCACTTAAGGAATGGTACACTCAAATCAATTATCTGGAAGAAATGGAGGAAATCTTACTGACAAAACAGGACAGACTAGAAACCTTTAGAAAGACCTGGACAATTTGGGATATATTTAAAGATTCTGATGTATATAAAGAGGCCTTTAGATAAAAGTTGAGACATAGCAGAAAGGGATAGTGGATTAGATAAGGTGAGAGAAAAAGGATGAAAAGATTTAAAAGGGAACTATGGTTCTTCCTGCCCAGGCACATTGGAGAGGGTTCCTGTTGTGGTGCCTCGGTGGGGAGTTGGGTTTGCTCCTCCCCCCTCCCTCTCTCCTCCTCCCACCTCCCCTCCCTTATTTTTTCTCCCGTCCCCCCCACTCTGTTCATCACCCCTATACCTACCCTTCGCCTTTCCTTACCCCATTCCCTCCCCCCTTTTCTTGTCTTCATTCTCCTTCGCTTACCCCCTCTTGACTGCCTTTCCCCCGTCTTGTTCCTCTATTACTCTTTCTCTTTTTTCCTCGCTTGAGATTGCACCCTATTTCCCCTCTGCACTCCTGGCTTTGCCCTTTCCTCCTAATTCTCTCTCTTGCAATATAAGTCTCCCTTGGATGACTTGTTTGTTGTTCCTCTGTCTGGCCTACTCCTTTTTTTTTTTTTCTCTGCCCCCTCTTTCCTTTCCTTCATGTTTTATCTCTCCTCCTCTCGCCACGGTCCATTTAGGCCCGCCGGGATCGTGATGGGGACCGTGGGGAGTAGGAGAGGGATTCATGGGTCACTAGCGTCAACATTGGAGTGCAAGTTGTCACCCGGGAGAGGCTACTGGCGGGTTTGGGGCTCTGGCAGCAGCGGATCCTAGGCTATCAGTGGGGGGGGGGGTTCTCCCCACTCTGGATAGAACTCGCAAACCCTGCAGGATTGATAAGGCACAGATTGAAGATGAGTGTTTCCTCTGTTAAGAAATGTAAGTGATATTGCACCCGAATAGCACCTTTGGATCCTGCTATGTATAACCTGCAGGGGGATTGTCTGATGACATGTTTGAGCATTATATGTGACTGATGTGTCCTGATTTCTCCATTCTCATGTAACTCTGTACTATGTGAACTTTTGAAAAATTCAAATAAAAACAGTATGATTAAAAAAAAATATATAAAAAGTCAAAAATGTTTTCAAAATGACTCTTTTTAGGCCAGGAGAAGTCACACAATTATTTGATAAAGAAAAAAAAACAACCCTATTAAACAGAGGAAAAGGAACGTCCATTGAAATGGAATTTACATTTTGAACGTATACATTTTGTGGTGTACATTCTTGTCCGCATCATTTACTAGATTCCAGTTGGCCAATATGTATTAAAACTGCATTTATTATGGCTTTATGTATGTAATTTTTTTTTTCAACAATATCTTTATTAAAGGTATATGTCACGGACCGGGTGGAGCAGACTTGGAAGTGGATCCACTTTGACTGTGGAACTGATGGCGAGTGCCAGGTCAGGGGAGCAGAGTCTAAGAGGTCACCGGTATTCACCAGAGCCCACCCCCAGGTCGCTACCCCCCAACAGCGGCCCAATTCCACAGTTAGCCGAGGTTCAGCGTGGTGCACAGGGGCAGGCAAAAGACGTAGTGAGTACAGGCAGAGGTCAGGGCTGGCAGCACAGGTTCGTGGTAAAGGTGAGTAGCCAAGGTCGGGGCAGGCAGCAAAGGTTCAGAGTCGGGGACAGGCAGAGGTCGGTACACGGGTGAGCAATCCAAAAGCAACTGATTTACAACTGGCATGGAAAAACCATGGATGCAGGATTGGATGACCAGACACCAATCAGTGGTGTACAGGCCCTTTATATCTCAGGAATCTAGTGGACGGGGACGTGCGCGCACCTGACCATGCGAGGAGGAAGCATGGGGGGAAGGGAGACGGCTGGGAGCAGCCATGGAGGTGAGGGAAGTGCTGTGAGATGGATGACGGCTGGATGCAGCCATGGAGGTAAGTGACGTGCTGCGAGATGGGCACGCAGCGCTCGCCCTAACAGTATAAAGAAGATACATCAATTTGTGACATACTGTAGATTTTGTGATACAAAAATAAACATCCATCTGAATGTATACCTGAACACATCACTATTATCTACATATTATCATCATACATAGAGCAGAAAATACAGGGCGGGAGGGAGGGAAAGAGAATGTGGGTTAGAAAAAGTAGGAGAATAGGGGAAGAGACTAGAAAGGGGGAGGGGAGAGAAAGAAAAAGAGAGGAGGGTGTCCAGGCTCCGATCAACTCGCAGTGAGAATAACGAGAGGTTATATTGTAAGGAGGTAGCGGTCCAATTTTTGTGAATGAAAATGGGTGATCCAACCCTCCCATGTAGCCAGGAAGGGGGTAAGATCTCCCTGCATTGAGTCAGCCATCTTTTCAAAGAACATTACCTCGTTGATGCGGGGTATCAGACCACCACTTGAGATGGACCTGGTCTTCCATGATCGTGCTATGGTCAGTTTAGCAGCTGTGAGAATATGCCTGATAAGTTCAAATTGTGTTCTGGTGCAGCCAGGGGGTTTAAGATTGAGAAAGGCCAGTTGAGGTGAGGGAGTCAGATGGAGGCCTTCTTTATAATGTAAAGGCCTTGGCCCAGAACTGTCTGACTACCCTACAATCCCACCAGATGTGGATATAAGTTCCTGGGTTACGACAGTCTCTAAAACAATCCGATGGGTAAGCTGGGCAAAATCTATGGATTCTTTCTGGGACCAGGTACCAACGGAGAAGGACCTTAATGTTAACCTCCTGGGCACCTGTGTACAAGAACTTGGTAAATGAGTTCTTCCACGCTGCATGCCAATCCTCGGCCGAGAGATCAACACCAAGGTCATCTGCCCACCTAGCCGTGTAGGACGGAAGGGGTGTCCCCTCCTCCTCCCACAATAGCTTATAAACCGCAGCCACCGTCCCTTTTCCAGGAGGTTTCAATTCACAAATGATCTCAAAGGGTGAAGAGGGCCTTGATACATACCCCTTCGGGATTTTAGTGCCTACATAATGAGTAATTTGCGAAAAGCGGAGGTACTCCCTATTTGGAATTCCCCTAAAGGACTGAAGCTCAGAAAAGGCCGGTAGACCCCTATATGTGGCAAAGTCTTTGACCATTATTAAGTTTTGTGTCTTCCACCAGGAGAAGACCACCGGTTCCCGGTAGGCCGGAAGGAATTCAGGGTTGCCCCATATATAGAGCAGGGGAGACTGGGGCGAGAAGAGGTTCCCTTTCAATCTATTTGCCTTCCAAATTCTGAGGGAGTGGCTCAAGATCGGGTTATCAATAGCTTTGTAAGCAGATGGGGGCAGCCACAATAAGTTTGCAATATCTACCGGAGAGCAGCTAACCTGCTCGATGTCCACCCACAGTGGCCTACTCACCCCCGCATGAACAGCAGACATTTGAGCGATCTGACACGCCGAATAGTAGCCCGAAATGTTTGGGAATCCTAGGCCTCCCTGTTGTTTAGGCCTGTAAAGTATTGCGTGGTTTACTCACGGTTTTTGTTTCCCCCAAATGAAAGAATTTAAGGAGGCTTGGGGGCCTTTAATAAATGGGGCCGAGATTGGTATTGGTAGAACTCGAAAAAAGTAGAGCATTTTAGGGAGCCAGGTCATTTTCACAGCCGTTATCCTACCTAGCCAAGAAAGGTGGAGCCTAGCCCAGGAGGATAACAAGGCGCGAAAATCCTTAGCCATAGCAGAGAATCTTGTGATCATAGGCCCCTATTCTTATTCCGGTAATGTCGGCGTTAGTCTGTAGCAGCATGGAAAGGGGTTCTATGGCAAGTGCAAATAATAGAGGGGAAAGGGGACAGCCCTGTCTGGTGCCCCTGCCAAGAATAAAACGATTAGAAGAATAGCCAGAGTATCTAACGAATGCCCCCGGATTGGAGTATAATGAGGCAATCCATGTAATAAAGGAGGAACCCAGGCCCCACTTTTTTAGTATAAATTGCAGGTAGTCCCAGGCAGCTGTATCAAAAGCTTTACGGACATTTAAAGTTAATAGCATGGCCTGGCACCCCTCCTTCCTGGAATGGTGGATCAGATTGATTGCTCTGCGGATATTGTCCCCCACTTGACGCTGGGGGATAAATCCTGCTTGCTCTTTAGAAATTAAAGAGGCGACGAACTTGCTGAGATGCGTTGCAAGGACCTTTGCTAGGAGCTTAACATCTATGTTCAATAGAGAGATGGGCCTATGGTTGGACCAGAGAGTGGGGTCTACATTAGGTTTGGGTATCATGCAGACAGCCGCAGTGAGTGCGTCTGTTCTCCATGAATCACCTTTACTAAGGGAAGTGAACGTCTGAACTAGACGCGGGGAGAGTACCTGGGAGAGTTTTTTTATAATAGAGGGCAGTAAATCCATCAGGACCCGGTTGTTTCCCTATCTTTAGAGAGTTGATGGCTTCCTGAACTTCGGAGATCTCGACTGGCTTGTCCAGTGAATTTTTAGCACTGAGGGGGAGGGAAGGTAGCTGGAGTTGTCCTAGCAGGTTCTCAGCCAGGTGCACATCTAACGTAGTCTTTGATTTGTAAAGATCCTCAAGGTGTTTACCAAAAGTCGCTACTACTCTCGCTGGATTGCTAGACAGTGTGCCGTCTAAAGTCTGCACACGTAGTGGTTTAGCTCTTAGCGTGACCCCCCCTAAGTCTCCTGGCAAGAGGGGTGTTCGGTTTATTACTAAGATGGTACCACTTAAACTTAGAGCGGTTTAATTGACCTTAGGCCTCGTTAGATAGGCACAGGTTGAGTCGGTCACCGGCCTGATTTAATGAGATGCGTTGGATGGGATTTGTAGGCAGAGGAGGCTAAGTGGTACACGTCCAGTAAGGTTTGGAGGTGCTTCTTATACAGGGCCTTACGCCGGGCAGATTCCTGGATAAAGTGACCTCGGATGACCGTTTTATGTGCTTCCCAGAGTAGAGCGTCCAAGTTCAATGACCCTATATTATCTAGGTAAAAGTCCTCGATCGCTTCGCTCTGCGCTTAAGAAACAACTCATCAGATAGCATAGGGTCATAGAGCTTCCAGGATTTTTGGGGGGATCTTTGGGGTAAGGAGGACAACTCAGCTGAGACCAGGTCGTGATCCGACCAGACGATTGGGACTATGGAGGAGTGGGTCAAATGAGGCAAGGAGGGGAGCTGCAAAAAAATATGATCGATTCTGGCAAAAACCTTGTGTGGATAGGAGCAATGAGTGTAGTCCCTCCTAGTGGGGTGGAGTTCCCTCCAGGCATCAGTTAAATGATATTGATTGAGGAGGGCACTAAACACTTTTCCTGAAGAGCTATCTTTGGGCCCGTCGGAGGGTCGGACAGCCGATTGTCTATCCAAGGTAGGATGAAGAGTTAGGTTTGAGTCACTAGCAACTATTAGAAACCCCTTAACCAAGGGATCTAGGGTCCACAGGAACTCCTCTAGAAAAGCGTTCTGATTCTTGTTGGGGGTATAATACGTGGCGATTGTAACAGGTTGGTCCTGAATCATGCCTAGGACTATGAGGAACCGACCGTGGGGGTCTCTTATTGTCTGCTCCAAAGAGAAGGGAAGAGATCGCTTGAATGCAATAAGGACACCTCTCCGCTTGGTATCATTACTAAAAAATTTGGGAGTATTCTTCTTAGTGAAGTGGGTCTCTTGGAAGCAGACAATATCAGTGTGTAGGGCTCTCATCTGGCGGAAGGCCTTAACCCTTTTCTGGGGGACATTTAGACCCTGTACATTAAGCGATACAAGTTTAACCGCCATTATTGGACCACTCAAGAACTATCGCTTTGAGGAAAAAGGACACCTCAGAGGAAAGAAAGAGGGGAAATGGAAAAGAGAGCAGAGGAATAAAACTTGCAAATAACATTTTAACTACAAATATCATTTTAACTCAGATGCCGGGGAGGAAGAAGAACCTCCCTAAATGAGATTTCCCACTGGGGCCGTGGAATCCTCAACTCCACTGGGGAATGCTATAACAGCGAAGGGACACTGATATGAAGGTCCCGGTACACACTAGTGAAATGGCATGAGTCAAATGCTTCCTAACACGGCGGAAAGCCGACAAGAGAGGAAGCTAGGAGTGCGCAAACTTTAGAACCTGGGCCACCGGCCCTCAATACAGAATAGCAAAACATTTGGCAGCAGTGGATAGAGAACACAAATAACAATCTACGCAATAAGAGTAGGAATACGCTATTAAAAACAAAATTCACACAAGGAAAATCGCAGTAGCTATCAAAACCAGGGGGTTGCGTAAAGAGGGGACTTGTTCAAGCAACATTAAACGTCCCAAAAAAACATAGAATTAAGGCTAAAGTCCCAATAACATTAAACTAGGACTGTCAGGGAAGGACCCTGTGTTATCACAACAGTAGCAGGGTGAGGTTCAAGAACCCTAGTATATTGCACATGGAATCTTATCCCTCACCCCTCACCAAGCGCCGGCTTACCGAACCTGTGGGATACCGCGTTCGCAGACTTGCTCTTTGATGGAGTGCTCCGTCGCGGACCACGTTTATCTTTAGGCACCGGCGAGAATTATAGTGCCCTTATCTTTTGTGGGGGGGGGGGGAGTTGGAACTGGAGCTGTTGTGGTTGTCACGACACGACTAGCGCTGCCTCCAGGTCTTGCGGTGTAGTAGCCTCGAACCGCTGGTCAGAGAAGTAGAAAGAGATTTTAAAGGGGAACCCCCATTTGTATCTGATTCCTTTAGCTTGTAGAATTTTGAGAGAGGGTTTCATGGATCGCCTCCTCGTGATGGTTTGGGGGGAGATATCTTCAAAATGTTGGTAGTCAAAGTTCTGGAACTTAAGTGCGCCTTGATCTCTTGATTGGGAAGGCTGGAACAAGCTCGTGGAAAAGGGCAGTAACTGTGGATTGTAGGTCGAGGACTGTTTCAGGAATACCTCTGATCCTGATGTTAGCCCTGCGGGATCGGTTCTCCATATCTTCAAGCTTGTGGTGCAGGGTCAGGTTTTCCTCCCTCAAGGCCTGTATGTCCGTCACAAAGGAGGACTGCTCCGAGCTTTGTGCCGCCTGCTGTTGTTCAAGAACATCAACTCTGTGGCCCTGTTCTTTTATTCCCTCTGAAAGGTTGACGGTGATCTGGGACGTAATGTTTAGGGCCCATCGCTCAAGGGCCTTCTCCAACATAACTTCGTACCTATCGAGCGGTAGCGGCTGTGGTTTCTGTGGCGAACCGTGGAGGGAGTCGTCCATCCAGGACTCATCCTCTAGCAGTAAATCGGAAGGAATTTGAAGATCACTCTGGGAGGGAGTGGAAGCCTCCATCTTGATAATAACTGGTTAGATGTTCTGACGGGGTCAGGTAAGGTAGATCAATAAGGCCGCAGGGGGTGAGGGTTACCCCACAGTAGGGGTGCGTTAGTAGTTTGGACAAGCACACCAGGCAAAAGGTATTGAATACACTTAAGGGGGGGTCAGCGGGAGTCCCAAACCCATCAGGTTAAGGATAGAAGCGTTTCCCTTTTAAGAAGACCCGAGGGCAGAATAAGAGGCAGTTCATAGTAAGCAATAGCAGTAAGCAGAGGTGGAAGTTAAAAGAGTGCGCAGGGTGCGCCTGGACTCAAGATGGCGGCGGCCGTTCGCCTCCGCCTGCTGTTTTAAATGGCGGTTTTGTGACCACCACGGATCGGCCCCAGATTTGTCAGGGAGGGACCTGGGACCTGCCCCAGGCTATGGAGCCAAAAACCACACTTCGCTGCGGGCTATAGGGGGCCGGGGAAGCTGGTTCCTGCAGAGCGCGGGGTCAGCCTGTCATCCCTGCTCCTCGCGCGTGCGCACGCCTTTATGTATGTAGTTTATGTGTTAAAAAAGTAATAATTGTATTGAGAAGAGAAATGAGCAATTGGTACTGGTAGATCACAGGATAAATAACATGCAAAGCATGCAATGTCAAGCAGCTGCTTCAAAGGCCACCAGGAAATTATCATACATTAAAAGAGGAAACAATTTGTTGTGGACCGCACTAGTACAAAAAGGTATATAAGGTATATGTATGGTGTGCACACTTGGCTGGACATATAGATTATGCACTTGCAAGAAATACCAAACCAATGCAGGGTCCCCACACACCCTAGAACATGCCCAGCCCTCCAAAAAGTGGCACCACCAACTAAGTATACATATATGTCAATAAATTTGTATATACACAGCCACAAAAAACAATAAAACACTATGGACAATTTAAAACACGTATACACTATAGACACCGGGGGCGCCAGTGTTGTATCCTAAGATAAATGCACCATAATAAATAATATATATACAAGCCAGCTGGACAAGTGAAAAAACACTAATTTCATAAAGAAACTCCCAACAATCTTCAAACCCTATATTAAATTTAAATATAAAACAAATGTGCAAATTATGCAATATATTCCACTATGTGTAAACATACATTAAAATGCCTGTGCAATAAATCCTACCTATAAGAAATGTGAAGACCAGCTGGGATGAGCAGAAAAGGCATATAACAAATAATCAATAATCATACGAACCATCTGGGCCTCCCCCGTCTGCATACCCACCAACGCGTGTCGTAACGCAAACAGTTACTTCCTCAGGGCGAAAGTGAACTGTATCCATGTGCCTTAATTCCTTAAATACTATGGCAGACCATCTGCCCCTCCCCCCCGCACGTGCAACCCGGCCCCACCCCCCTCACAACTTAATTAATTAATGTATTTATTATGGTGCATTTATCTTAGGATACAACACTGGCGCCCCCCGGTGTCTATAGTGTATACGTGTTTTAAATTGTCCATAGTGTTTTATTGTTTTTTGTGGCATTGTATATACAAATAAAAGTTATTGACATACATGTATACTTAGTTGGTGGTGCCACTTTTTGGAGGGCTGGGCATGTTCTAGGATATGTGGGGATTATGCATTAAAAGAGGCCTGGAATGACGGGATAGGGATGTAATTTTGCCTCTTTACAAGGCACTGGTGCGCCCTCACCTGGAATATGCCGTCCAGTTCTGGGCTCCCATTCATAGAAAGGACGCTCTGACTATGTAAAGGGTGCAGAGGAGAGCCACCAAACTAATAAAGGGAATGAAGGATCTTAGTTATGAGGAAAGATTACGAGAATTAAATCTGTTTAGTCTTGAGAGGAGGCGTCTTATGGGGACATGATTAACTTGTATAAATATATAAATGAGCAATACAAAAAACACTATTTCAGGTAAAATCCTCTCTAAAGACAAGGGGGCACGCCCTTCAACTGGAAAAAAAGTAATTCAGTCTCCGGAGGCCACAATCATTTTTTACCATAAGAATTATAAATCTGTAGAATATCCTCCAACAGAAGCTTGTTACAACTATTTAGAAGAAAATAACATTAACAGTTACTATTAGCTGTTATCAGTAAAAAAATAAACACAAAATAAAATAAAAAATAACTTCCCCTTCCCCAACACCCTTGGTTGAACTTGATGGACATATGTCTTTTTTCAACCTTATTAACTATGTAACTAAAGGGATTATTTAAGAAACGCTAACGCCAGGTAGTGCCATGTAGCGGCACGTAGTGTGGGGTGAACGCTGGGCACTGTATGTGAAAACCACATTTAAAAAAGTCAATCTGGTGAGCGCCTCTAATAGCGTCCTGTAGCGTCACATGTATCACTAGCGGTGGCTCAGTGTAAAGCGCCGGCACTGTATGTTCAGTAGTGTTCTCCCATACATTTCAATGATGTTTTATTTGGTTGTGTATAAATAGCATTTTGCTCAAGTAACTGAACATTTTTGGTTCAAATCATTGTGGGGCCTCTCCTGCCTGGCAGCTAAACACTTTTATAGTATTCATTTTTTAATGTTTGTTTTTTTTATGCAGAATTGTATGTGCAGGTCGGCCATTGCAGTGTCAGTGTCACAGTGTTAAAACAATGCCATTCCATGTGTTTTTGCTCTGGTGCTGGTGTTTATGTGTTGAGAAATAGACTTTTTTCATATAGGGTCTGGCGCTCAATGCTAGAGCGCTAACGCTGGCTGTATGTAGTTTTTTCTTAAATATGGGCGCTACCTATCGTTCGCTGCAGCGTTGTCATGTTGTTAGATGTAGCGTAGTCTTGGGCGCTATGACCTCGGGACACCGCCTAGCATTCTCCATGGGCTCTGTAGTGAATCAGGGAGAGCGCTTCTACAGCGCCCACCACACATCACATTTAACAATGCTGGACAGGGTAGTACAGCGTCACTTGTCCGGCCGCTATGCTAGGTTTTAGCGCCAGACACCTGCTTGCAGCGACCACTTGCGGACGCTCTGTGTCGCTACATAGACGCTCACATGCCAATATGTGGCGCTAGTCTTAAATTAGCCTTAACTCATAGTTCCAGTTGGCATGTGACATACATGTAATTTATAGTATAAATTAATTTGACGCAATATCAAAGTGTAGTATGGTGCAACTCAAAAACTTGCAAAACAACATCCAACAATATAAATGTCTGAAAATCATACATATATTACACTAAATACTCTCATAAAGCAATAATAATTCCTTAGTATCAAAGGCCAACCGCGTACATTCATTAGTTTTGTTGTAGATTTGCTGTTAGTGGCCATTCAGTCTTGGGAGCGGCGTATTCTGTATGCATGTGTCTCTTTACAGCAGCTGACATCTTAGATTCACAAGACTGATTGTAAGACAACAGAAACATTGGCCGCTCCTACCTGTGGGAATATGATTTCCTACACATTATTGAGCAATCTATCTTGGAGTTATATATTGTGGCAAGCTATCTATTGTAATACTTGGCATTCGTGTTTGCACTATTCCCATTGTGTAGCTCCATTTTATCTGGAATTTGCTGTATTTGTAATAGAGATGTTTTCCTAAAACATAAAGTGTAAAAGTGCCTCTTTTCCTTTATTTTTTAGTAGAGGGCCTCTTTTGCCCCCCTATATTAACATCAGATAAGGTCTGATGTTCCTCTCTAAACAGTCTCTCCCCCCTCCCTCACTACCTTTTAGATGTTGGCGTTATCTAAAATGCAGAAATCCGACAGCATTCCTGGCCCCTTCACCCCCCCCTTAGCTGTCCCAGAGTGAAGGCTGCAAATCCTTAGCTGTATTCACCTCTTGCTGTCCTCTCTTCTGCTCCTCAGGGCCAGCACAGAGCATGACGAGACGGCAAGATGACGCTGCCCGATGGAGACGACGTGGGACCGAGGGATGCCGGAGCGCGATGCGACAGACAGGTACGTTTAAAACCTGTCTAATGTTTAACCAGAGGGGCAGGGGCGAGCAAAACAGGTTTGGGGAGTTTTTATTAATTAATTAATGTTACTTTTAATTGTGGATCAAAACCCACTGCAATCGGCCAGGGAATCTTATCTTATTGATTTCCTCCCCCCCGGGCCAAAATCGGGATGCCCCGCTGTGTGAAACCCCCAGGTCGCCCCATTCACTTACCTTGCTTCCCGGTCCAATGGTGCATGCACGAGCTGTGGCCGAATCCCCGCTATCCCTCTAGCAGGGCGTGTACCTGCACCAGGCATTTGTGAATGGCAAGCTCCCTGTTAGAGGGAAGTGAGGGATGCAGCCGCCAGCGCATGCAAGCGCTGATTGGACAAGCGGCCAGCGCATGAGCCGTAGGACTGGGAAGAGGTGAGTTGCGTTTGTGAATCTGGGGGGTTTCACACAGCGGAGGAAAGGACCAAAACCCAGGAAAGTCCAAATCCTGGGTTTTGGTCCACTTTAAGCCTAACATGGGTCTCTCTAAATAGTGGCTTGTGACTCTGGGGTTTATTCATCAAGGGATAGCGGCAGGTAATGCCTTGTAGTGGCAGGCAGCGTCTGGTGAACGCCGGGCGCTGTACGCAATACCACATTTATCAAAACGATTCCGGTGAGCAGCACGTAGCGTACAGCGCCATATAGCGTTCGATTCATCATTACAGACAGCTCAGTGCATAGCGCCGGTGCTCTAGCTTCCAGAGCGCCTGGTATTACCTGTCGCTACCTGTCGCTCTCCCATACATTTCAATGAACGTTACTTTTCTTCTCTTTAAACGGGGTTTTCTTTTATTTTATTTATTTATTTATTTTATCAAATAATTGTGTGACCTCTCCTGGTCTATTAAAAGTTAGATTTTTTATATTTTTATGCAGAATTGTCATTACAGGTCTGGCACTAAAGTGTTAATGTCACAATGTTATATCAATGTCATTCCATGTGTTTTCGCTTGGTTACTAGTGGATATAAGTTATAAAACAGACTTTAATCCCACAGCCTCTGGCGCTATGGGCTACAACGCCCAGATCTAGAGCGTCGATGTTCTGTGAGTGTGGATTTTTGTTGATGATGTGAGTTGCTGAGAGTCGGGCGCACTGAGCAGTCGCTGCTGTTTGCTCCCTGCAACTCTGTACTGGTGTTAGAACTAGAGATGAGCGAACTTTTGAAAAATTCGATTCGACTGATTCGCCGAATTTTCCGACAAAAATCGTTTCAACCCGAATTTATTCGCGACGAATCGCTATTGAAAACGGCTATTTCTGAGCCTCCTAGAGCCTCAATAGGGTTGTAAACCATTCTGCCTTGCTGTAACACGCACAGGATGCGTGCTGGGTTAGTTAAATAATACTTTGAATAAATATCACATGCAGATCAGAGGCATCGCTAATAGAATCGCAGAGCGGCACAATTGCAGAGAGTTGAAGTGGCATCACTATGAGGGGCAGGAGCCCAAACATTGCTTTAAAGAGACACTGGAGTTGGCAGCAGCAGGAGCCCAAAAATTGGATGAATCACACCCTGGAGTTGCAAGCAGCAGCAGGAGCCCAAACATTGGCTGAAAGAGACACTGGAGTTGGCAGCAGCAGGAGCCCAAAAATTGGATGAATCACACCCTGGAGTTGGCAGCAGCAGGAGCCCAAACATTACTTTAAAGAGACCCTGGGGTTGGCTTCAGGAGCCCAAAAATTGGATGAATCACACCCTGGAGTTGGCAGCAGCAGCAGCAGGAGCCCAAATATACACTGGAGTTGGCTTCAGGAGCCCAAAAATTGGATGAATCACACCCTGGAGTTGGCAGCAGCAGCAGCAGGAGCCCAAACATTACTTTAAAGAGACACTGGAGTTGGCTTCAGGAGCCCAAAAATTGGATGAATCACACCCTGGAGTTGGCAGCAGCAGCAGGAGCCCAAACATTACTTTAAAGAGACCCTGGGGTTGGCTTCAGGAGCCCAAAAATTGGATGAATCACACCCTGGAGTTGGCAGCAGCAGCAGCAGGAGCCCAAATATTACTTTAAAGAGACACTGGAGTTGGCTTCAGGAGCCCAAAAATTGGATGAATCACACCCTGGAGTTGGCAGCAGCAGCAGCAGGAGCCCAAATATTACTTTAAAGAGACACTGGAGTTGGCTTCAGGAGCCCAAAAATTGGATGAATCACACCCTGGAGTTGGCAGCAGCAGGAGCCCAAACATTACTTTAAAGAGACCCCGGGGTTGGCTTCAGGAGCCCAAAAATTGGATGAATCACACCCTGGAGTTGGCAGCAGCAGCAGCAGGAGCCCAAATATTACTTTAAAGAGACACTGGGGTTGGCTTCAGGAGCCCAAAAATTGGATGAATCACACCCTGGAGTTGGCAGCAGCAGCAGGAGCCCAAACATTACTTTAAAGAGACCCTGGGGTTGGCTTCAGGAGCCCAAAAATTGGATGATTCACACCCTGGAGTTGGCAGCAGCAGCAGGAGCCCAAACATTACTTTAAAGAGACACTGGAGTTGCCAGCAGGAGCCCAAAAATTGTATGATTCACACCCTGGAGTTGGCAGCAGCAGCAGCAGCCCAAACATTACTTTAAAGAGACCCTGGGGTTGGCTTCAGGAGCCCAAAAATTGAATGAAACACATCCCTGGAGTTGACAGCAGCAGCAGGAGCCCAAACATTACTTTAAAGAGACACTGGGGTTGGCTTCAGGAGGCCAAAAATTGGATGAATCACACCCTGGAGTTGGCAGCAGCAGGAGCCCAAATATTACTTTAAAGAGACGCTGGAGTTGGCTTCAGGAGCCCAAAAATTGAATGAATCACACCCTGGAGTTGACAGCAGCAGCAGGAGCCCAAACATTACTTTAAAGAGACACTGGGGTTGGCTTCAGGAGCCCAAAAATTGGATGAATCACACCCTGGAGTTGGCAGCAGCAGGAGCCCAAACATTACTTTAAAGAGACCCTGGGGTTGGCTTCAGGAGCCCAAAAATTGGATGAATCACACCCTGGAGTTGGCAGCAGCAGCAGCAGGAGCCCAAATATTACTTTAAAGAGACACTGGGGTTGGCTTCAGGAGCCCAAAAATTGGATGAATCACACCCTGGAGTTGGCAGCAGCAGCAGGAGCCCAAACATTACTTTAAAGAGACCCTGGGGTTGGCTTCAGGAGCCCAAAAATTGGATGATTCACACCCTGGAGTTGGCAGCAGCAGCAGGAGCCCAAACATTACTTTAAAGAGACACTGGAGTTGCCAGCAGGAGCCCAAAAATTGTATGATTCACACCCTGGAGTTGGCAGCAGCCCAAACATTACTTTAAAGAGACCCTGGGGTTGGCTTCAGGAGCCCAAAAATTGAATGAATCACACCCTGGAGTTGACAGCAGCAGCAGGAGCCCAAACATTACTTTAAAGAGACACTGGGGTTGGCTTCAGGAGCCCAAAAATTGGATGAATCACACCCTGGAGTTGGCAGCAGCAGGAGCCCAAATATTACTTTAAAGAGACGCTGGAGTTGGCTTCAGGAGCCCAAAAATTGAATGAATCACACCCTGTGGAGAGTCATGTGGAGAAAAAGTAGCTTAGTTAGTAATATCTACATACAATTATGAATAAAAAAATGCAAAAGTATTGCCAAAGTGAAGTTTTGTTTGAGGGTGTGTTTCCACCTTTTAATTAAATCAGAAACAACAAGGTATCATTGCCTCTGACTAATTAGCCCTCAAAAATTCTTGGAATTTTTAATCTGGAATCATGTCTGATCCGTCTTATCCGAAGAATATTAATAAAAAGTAAGAGTAACGTAAAGGATTTTTTATCAATACTTACTTGTGGTCCGATGCGGAGGAATGTCTGTAACTGGAGAGCAGCGCCTTAAATCTGTTTTGCACGATCCATCTTTCTTTAGTGTTGGTCTGGCCCCGTCATCTATCTACTGGAATACATCAGGCATTGTTGGGAGGAAAGCTTGGCTGATCCATGCGCCATTCATTTCCACGCAGGGCAGTCTCTGGAAAAAAAAAAGTATGTATAAACCAGGGTCTTTTTCATATAAAAACAAATGGTTATTTTTGCTTTATGTTCCACAGCTTTGCCAGTCATTGTGTCAGCCAATGAAGCAACTTTGTCTGGAAGTGCTGCAAAAGAAGTCCACTGCATCACAAGTGGCATCTGACACCCCCAGTCAACTGTCTGTTGTCTGTCTGTTATGCTTTGGGTTCAGCTCCACTATCCATTGATGAAGATCTGATAATCATAAAATTCAGCAGCTACTGCCCAGCCAAGAAGTGGAGGAGACACTCGCCTCTTCTTCCACTAGCCGGCAATTAGTGATGAGGAGAGTGTCATGGGAGGAGGTGTTGCAAGCCGAGGTAGTGGAAGAGGGTCCCTGGAGTCTGCGGTGGTGGCGGCGGCAGCAGCAGCAGCAGCAGTGAATTATTGGGGACTGTTGATAGGAAAAATCAGCTACTCAGCGATGTGTCAGTTTTTCATGTTGCATCCACAATCCTGTGGAGAAAAAGTAGGTTAGTTAGTATATATACATAAAATTACGAATAGACAAATGCAATAGTATTGCCAAAGTGAAGTTTTGTTTGAGGGTGTGTTTCCACCTTGTAATTAAATCAGAAACAACTAGGTATCATTGCCTCTGAATAATTAGCCCTCAAAAATTCTTGGAATTTTTAATCTTGATGTCTGAGGGATTTCTCCTCTCAGACAGCGTCACCATAAGTCCAGCCTGCTGCATTACCCAGTGGTGGACCTTTCAGAGAACTGATGGCTTGTGCCGAGCCGAGGTGGAGAGTCCCATGGAATGGTTGTTGAACAGAAGGTGGGCCAGTCCTTTAGCCTGTCAGTGTGTACCAAAGTGCACAGTGTTGTCTACGTCTGGAGCTGTAACTATGGACTCATGGTGGACAATATATATCCTTTTAGGCCCCCTTGGTGATTGTGGTTTCACGCTGTTCTTCACATGGTTTTCCTTGACCAACAGAGTCACACATGGGAGGAACTACTAAAAATGAGAACTCAATCCATGAAAGCATTGCTTAATCCACGAAAACTGCAAATTTGGACCCATGGTGACTGACACTTGGAAGAACATCTTGTTTGCGCTGCGACAAGGAAGCCAGAGTCATGCGTCCTGATATGGCACACGTGTTCAGTCACGTAGTTGTCAAGCTTTTTCTGAAGACTTGCCCCCATCTGAAAGACATCCGAACAACAGGAAAGAAAGTTAGCATGCACTTCTGGCACTCCTACACCACCAAGCACAACCTTATTGAGCCTCAGCGTCACAACGGTGTACCCCAACATAGTCTGATTTGCGATGTTTCCACCCGTTGGAATTCCACCCTCCATATGCAGGATCCACTATAGCAGTGGTCCCCAACCCTGTCCTCAAGGCCCACCAACAGGCTAGGTTTTGCAGATCTCCACAAAGATGCACAGGTGGAGTAATTAGTGCAGCTGCAGAGCAATAGAGCTGGCTATTTGGAGATCCAAAAAACATGACATGTTGGTGGGCCTTGAGGACAGGGTTGAGGACCACTGCACTATAGGAACAGAGAAAAGCCATCACGGATTTCTGGATGATCCAAACGGATAGGGGGACACCCCTGTGTAAATTCAATGTAAACCATTGGCAGCTCATACGTGACACCGACCGTTTGCTCAGGCCCTTTGAGGAAGCTACTTTATTAGTCAGTTGCCAGGACTATGAGATGAACGATGAGATTCCACTGCTTCATGTACTACAAGACATGTTGGAAACCATGGCTGGTCAGGGCACTGGAGACATGGCACATACATTTCAGAGCCACATGAAGCCTGTGGGGGCTGAAGTGGAGGAGGAGGAGGGGGTGGGGCACAGCAAACCAGTTTAGGTTTCACAAAATGACCATTTTATCTAGTCATCTGACAGGAGAGGAGGAGCAGGAGCAGCCACAGGAGCTAGACGGTTGTGAGGAAGGCGAGACAGAGGACCCAGACACACCGTGGCAGTTTACAGTGGAGATGGAAACAGGTAGTCCCTCCGAGTCACTTGCACAAATGGCACGATGCATGCTCACATGCTTGCGTACTAGTGAGCGCAGAATTGTCTCCATTTGTCAGCGGGAAGACTTCTGGCTCTCCAACTTATTGGACCCTCGCTTCCGGCACAAAATGGGGGCATTTTTTACGCCCACTGAGAGGGAGGAAAAACTGACCTACTACAGAGACATCCCACGTAGTCAGTTGGGCGATGTCTATCTGTGCCATGGCCCATACTCCCGCAGGTCTGACTCGGGGGGACCTCTGCGATCACCTTCCACTGCCATGGCTGCTGGGGGGGTGGAAGGAGCAGCAGCAGCAGCAGCTCCATCAGCAGCAGCTTCAGTCTTCAGTCGCTAGTGAGTAGCTTTCTACACTCACATAGTGAGTCTACTCATGAACAGCAGGAAGACCTGGAGCTGGACCTCAAACAGCAGGTCATGTCATACCTTGACATGACCATGCCAACACACCTTCAGGATCCACTGGATTTGCTGGGAAGCCAAACTTGACTTGTGTCCGCAACTAGCAGAGTTTGCCCTGGAAAAGCTGTACTGGCCGGACAGTAGTTGATTTAGATGGCAACTGGGCTGCTCTATATAATGAAGCAAAATGGCAAATTTACCTCACAATATAAGCTATTGCCCCTCAGATTTACACAGGGCCTGCTCTATATAATGAAGCAAAATGGCAAATTTACCTCACTATATAAGCTAATGCCCCTCAGATTTACACAGGGGCTGCTCCATATAATGCTGCAAAACCATGAATTTACCTTATAATATAAACTATTGCCCCTCAGATTTACAGAGGGGGTGCTCTAAATAATGCAGCAAAATGGCAAATTTACCTCACTATATAAGCTATTACAGCTCTATATAAATAAAAATAAATAAATATGGGCCTGTAGAAGCTTATTTAGTATAACAGATAGGGTGACATGTGCTGGTTTGGGATGCCCATATGGGCTAGTGTTTTGGCAGCAGTACAAAAACCAATGCAAAATGCAATAGCTTAATAAAGCTGATGCTGATCAACGCTTATTTAGTATAACAGATGGGGTGCAACATGCCGGTTTGGGATGCCCTGCGGCCTGGTGTATTTAAAGCAGACCAAAACCAATTCAAAATGCAATAATTTAATAAAGCTGAGGCTGTAGATGCTTATTTAGTATAAACAGGTAGGGTGCAAGGTGCAGCTTTGGGGTGCCCTGCGGCCTGGTTAAATGAAAGCAGTCAAAAAGGAAGTGCAAACTGAAGTAGCTTAATGAAGCTGATGCTGATCAATGCTTATGTTGTATACCAGATAGGGTGCAAGGTGCAGCTTTGGGGTGCCCTGCGGCCTGGTTTATTAAAAGCAGTCAAAAACAAGTGCAAACTGAAGTAGCTTAATAAAGCAGCTGATGCTGATCAACGCTTATGTTGTATAACAGATAGGGTTAAAATAGCATGTGCCTTGGGATGCCCGTGTGGCCTGGTATATTTTAAGCTGAACAAAAAGCAACAATAATCCAAGTATGAGAAATAATTTTGACCTTCTTTACAGCGCCATACTTTGAAAAAAATCCTTAATTTCATGCTGATCAATCCAAAGGTCAATGCCCCCAACAAAAATAGTGTTCGGCATAAGTTTTCCTTCTGGAAGGACGTAACCTTTAGTTTACATGGTTGGGGTAGGTTATCTTACAAATTGGGATACCCCAGGCAGCAGTGTCATTGAAAGAGACAGATTGTAATTCAGGCCATATGCAAGCAGAGAAACTCAGGCTGCAACAGGCCTCTTTAGTTTACATGGTTGGGGTAGGTTATCTTACAAATTGGGATACCCCACTGTATATGAAACCGAATATAATGCACACCCAAAAGTGGACAATCAGCATCCAAGAGGCCTGCTTAGTTTAAATAAGAGAGCTGCTTAGTTTAAATAAGAGAGCTGCTTAGTGAAAATAAGAGGCCTGCTTAGTTTAAATAAAGGGGGGTGGCAGCCGCTCAGACCATTTTATAACTAACCAGGGAGGTGCACATTAGCAGGGCAATTAGAATACAACAGTCTTAAAGGGGCCACAGCACTCAAACCAGTTAGCTTGCTGACCAACCTACAATCTGTCTCTAAACTAGGTTAAAAACAGGGGGCTCGGTCACACACATCTGCAGAAGTATGCTTAAGCTGCACCACCGGCGCCAAGGTGCCCCTGTGAGGTGCAGTCCTAACTCTAGTACTAATTCTAGTCTCTAAGAGCCCCATTTGGGACATACAATGCAATAGATAAATTGGGAGCAGGCTTACCTGAGGTTGCCCTAAACCTCAAGTGCAAGCCATGGGGTGGAAGGGTCAAAGACCTTGCAATACAGCCTAGACCCCACACACTATAGTTTAAATAAGAGAGCTGCTTAGTGTAAATAAGAGAGGTAGGTTATGTTATGTTACAGAATGGGATGCCCACAGCAGACTTGAGATCAGTATATATGCACACAGCAACAGTGTGTAAGCAGGCTGAAACAAGCCAAATTACTTTAAATAACTGTGCAGCTTACAGTGAATGCAGAGGCTAATGGTATGTTACAGAATGGGATGCCCCAAAGCAGACTTGAGATCAGTATATATTTATCAGGCCAAATTTCTATTAGAATAAGTGCAAAGGGTTATAGCAGTAAATAGAGGCTGGTGTAGTCGCAGAATGGGATGCCCCAACAGGCAGGAGTGCACCTGTGAGCAGTAATACTATGCACAGCAAGTGTGTTTATCAGGCCAAATTTCTATTAGAATAAGTGCAAAGGGTTATAGCAGTAAATAGAGGCTGGTGTAGTCACAGAATGGGATGCCCCAACAGTCAGCAGTGCACCTGGCAGCAGTACTACTATGCACAGCAAAAGTGTCTTTATCAGGCCAAATGTCTATTAGAATAAGTGCAAATGGTTATAGTATTAAATAGAGGCTTGTGTAGTCACAGAATGGGATGCCCCAACAGTCAGCAGTGCACCTGGTAGCAGTACTACTATGCACAGCAAAAGTGTCTTTATCAGGCCAAATTTCTATTAGAATAAGTGCAAATGGTTATGGTATTAAATAGAGGCTTGTGTAGTCACAGAATGGGATGCCCCAACAGTCAGCAGTGCACCTGGCAGCAGTACTACTATGCACAGCAAAAGTGTCTTTATCAGGCCAAATTTCTATTAGAATAAGTGCAAATGGTTATAGTATTAAATAGAGGCTGGTGTAGTCGCAGAATGGGATGCCCCAACAGGCAGGAGTGCACCTGTGAGCAGTAATACTATGCACAGCAAGTGTGTTTATCAGGCCAAATTTCTATTAGAATAAGTGCAAAGGGTTATAGCAGTAAATAGAGGCTGGTGTAGTCACAGAATGGGATGCCCCAACAGCCAGGAGTGCACCTGTGAGCAGTAATACTATGCACATCAAGTGTGTTTATCAGGCCAAATTTCTATTAGAATAAGTGCAAAGGGTTATAGCAGTAAATAGAGGCTGGTGTAGTCACAGAATGGGATGCCCCAACAGCCAGGAGTGCACCTGTGAGCAGTAATACTATGCACAGCAAGTGTGTTTATCAGGCCAAATTTCTATTAGAATAAGTGCAAAGGGTTATAGCAGTAAATAGAGGCTGGTGTAGTCACAGAATGGGATGCCCCAACAGGAGTGCACCTGTGAGCAGTAATACTATGCACAGCAAGTGTGTTTATCAGGCCAAATTTCTATTAGAATAAGTGCAAAGGGTTATAGCAGTAAATAGAGGCTGGTGTAGTCACAGAATGGGATGCCCCAACAGGAGTGCACCTGTGAGCAGTAATACTATGCACAGCAAGTGTGTTTGTCAGGCCAAATTTCTATTAGAATAAGTGCAAAGGGTTATAGCAGTAAATAGAGGCTGGTGTAGTCACAGAATGGGATGCCCCAACAGGAGTGCACCTGTGAGCAGTAATACTATGCACAGCAAGTGTGTTTATCAGGCCAAATTTCTATTAGAATAAGTGCAAAGGGTTATAGCAGTAAATAGAGGCTGGTTTAGTCACAGAATAGGATGCCCCAACAGGAGTGCACCTGTGAGCAGTAATACTATGCACAGCAAGTGTGTTTATCAGGCCAAATTTCTATTAGAATAAGTGCAAAGGGTTATAGCAGTAAATAGAGGCTGGTGTAGTCACAGAATGGGATGCCTCACAGCAGACTTGAGATCAGTTCAGTATATATGCACAGTTAGTTAGTATAAGCAGCCTGAAAACGCTAACAAAGCCAGTCAGCCAGTAACACTCAGGCTGGATGAAAAAAAAAAAATTCTCCCTGTGACTGCCTCCGATTTTTCCTAACTTTCCCTGCTTTTCGCTGACTTTCTGTCTGTCTCCTGCCTGTCTCCAGCCTGTCTCCAGCCTGTCCCTGTCTGTCCCTGGATCTCTGCCTCTCCCTCACTACAGCAGCGTCCTGTCTCTCACGAATGCAATAGAGAAATGAGGAAAAGCAAGATGTCCGCCGACTTAAATAGCGCTGTGACGTCACCGGGCTTGCTGGCTGCTGATAGGCTGCATGTGACTGCCCCAGCTTGCACTGCTGTGGGGTAGATGCCTGGACATGTCCCGTTCGCCATCTTAGAATGCCTGTAATGTAAATGAATGGATGTTAAAGGAAAACTTTGAGCGATCGAAGCACGGGGGAAATTCGGATTCGATCCGAATCGAATTTTTCATGAAATTCGGATCGAATCCGGGTTCGTCCGGATCGATTCGCTCATCCCTAGTTAGAACGCCCAACATACATCACATTCATTAATGGCGGCCAGGTTACTACAGCGACTGAGGCGCTTTTTCACAGCACCCGATAGCCGATCACATCATCTACTAGCGGTCGCTCTAAGCGCCTCTGTACAGACGCTCATCTGTCGATACCTGGCGCTAGTAATGAATCCTGGCGCTAGCCTGTCTGTTTTCTGTATTTGGAATCATCTCTGTCAGATGGGAAGAGTTTAGGGGGAAATTAAACCTTTTGCAATTTACAATTATTTTTTTCTTGGGAAGGTGGTAGCTTTTGGCATGTCTATTCCTAGTATGTGATTGGCAGATATTTAGACATGAAATGACATCCAATTGCTAGAATATAGACGTATGACAAGATTTTCTCAAGACTCAACAAGCTACTGACCATTGAAATGTATTCAGGGCAGTTCTAATTAGAAGTCTCTGCAGGGCAAACATTGGGGGAAGAGTCTGAGAAGGTTCTCATTAATTCAGTAGAACTTTTGATATGCTATCTACTTTGTGGAGCCTCTCAAACCTAGCAGGTTATCCAAATTATTTTGGATTTTTTTTTCTGGAGAGTCAGGGTTTGGAGAGGCAGCAAGATAATTAATATTACACATATTTTTTGTACAGAACTGGCATTGGGACTTTTTTTGGGGGGGGGTTATTAAAATTGCTTAATGTGTAATTAGGCGCTAAACGCACTGTAAAGTTTTGTCCCCTTTGTCCCAAGCTATGATTTCTAGTAACTGTAATAAAAAATGTCGACCAGCGTCAGGGAAAATACAGCGCTAAAGATTTCAGGGAGGAAAGAAATTATTAAAGTGGACCAACACCCAGGATTTTGACTATCCTGGGTTTTGGTCCACTTCGGTGGGGCACCCCGATCGGGGTGTGAAACCCCCCAGAACGCCCGGAAACACTCACCACGCTCCTACGCGGGCGCTCGTCCAATCAGAGCGCGTCTGCCGCCGCTGTGGTATGCACGTACAAGCGGCTTCCAACCACAGCGGCTCTGAGCGCTGGAGGCCGCGTCCCTCTTACAGGGAGCGCACCCACGCCGGCCATTCACAAACGGCCGGCGCGCGCCCTGCTAGAGGGAAGCGCGAGACGCGGCCACGGACCTCGCATGCACTTTTGGAACAGGGTTAAGGTAAGGTTTCTGGGCTTCCTGGGGGGTTTCACCCCGCAGGACATCCCGATTTCGGATGCCCCGCGGGGAGGGATCTGATCGGCCGATCCCCCCTGGGTGTTGGTCCACTTTAACATGCTGGGGAGCGCCGGAGAAAATGTCAGTACAAAGTGGCGCTCACTGGTGCTGGGATAATCAGCCAGCGAGTTCAGCAGGCGCTGAAATAGAGCAGCCAATACCTAAGTGCAACAATAAAAGCTAATTGGTAGCATTCAATGCAGCGCCTGCTAGCGCCAAATTAGTCCACAGCACAGCGCCAGCTAAGACGGGAATGGCACTATGGCCACAAAAATTATGCTAAAAGGTGCACATCATAAATAAGGCCCTTAGTAGAAGTACTACTGGGAGGCTGATTTATTAATAGCGACATGTAGCGACAGTTGAGCGACTGTAGCGGTATTTTCACAGCGCCCGCTAGTAGTCGCTGTGCTTGGCCGTTGTTCGGTTGTTGACAGCGACTCAGTCGGTGTGGCGTAATGTTTAATACAAGGTTACGATATTTCACAGGTTCCGCGATGTATGGGTGCGCATGATAGCGACTGGTCAGAGCGACCGGCTTCCACCATATTCATCAAAAAATCACCCTCAAAAAATTCAAGCGCTGTGAAATGCATGTTTAAACCCCAGAGCACTGGCGGCGATGTGTTAAAAGTAGTTTTTTAACCCCCAAACCACCATATTTTTGGAAACCAAAAAAAAAAGTATTTTAAATAATTTAGTAATTTGAATACATTATCAGACCTGTAATATCAATTCTGTACAATTTTTTTTTTATTTTTTTTCCCTTAAAAAAAATAACTAAAATGGCAGAAGTGGTCACAGAATTTTTCACATTTAAAAAAAAAAAATTAAAAAAAAATACATTAATAACAATTAATTATTAATATTTAAAGATTGTTCCATTGAAATGCATTGCAGAGCGCCAGGTAGCGAGAGGTCATACCTGTCGCTGTTCAAGGTCGGACGCTGGCGCGGTGGGCTGAGGCTGGAATAATGATGAATGAGTGGCTATATGGCGCTATCTCAGTCGCTAAGCAGGATTGGCTTGATAAATGTGTGATTGTGGTGGGGAGCCGGCGTTCTCGTGGCGCTCACCAGTCGCTACCTGTCGCTATTCCTTCATAAATAAGGGCCTAAATTGTAGATGTTGTTTTAGCACAGATTACACCATTTACATCATTATGGACTTTACTTTCACCCAGCTGACTGCTGTGGCGCTCAAAGTATATTTAGTATAACTAATACACAGTTGGGATGACAATAAGTAAAAACAGGTCTATTGTATATGGTGTATATGAATGGATACAATAGGAATGAATACAATAGTAGATACATACTCCACCCTTATTTGTAGTCACAGCTCAATTTACATAACTGTGCCTCAGGGACATGTTTTGGAGATTCACTTTCTCTAACACTTAACACAAAGACCAAAATAAATCCAATCACCAATCTGAATCATTTCAGCTGCATTATCAATAGGTGATTCTAGTGTTAGAGCCCAATTTGTGAAAACACTTAACTTTGAATGATGTGGGCAGGCTGATTCATTAATAGCGCCAGGTAGCGACAGATGAGCGTCTGTAGCAGGCATTTTCAGAGCGCTCGCTAGTAGTTGCAGTGCTCGGCTGTGAGTCGCTAGTTTATAGCGACTGAGTCGCTGTTCAGTAATGTTGAAAACTGTTGTGAGGAGTTGCTATTTGACCAGTACAGCGCTGTATGGGAGCGCATGTTAGCGACTGCTCATAGCGACCGACTCACACCATATTCAGGAAAAAAAACAGCCTCACAAATCTCTGGCGCTGAAAAATGCTTGTTTGAAGCCCACAGCGCTGAAGGCTGTGTGTTTAAAGTCTGTTTTCAAGCATCTATCCACTAGTAACAAAGCGAAAACATATGGAATTACATTGTAACAACATTGTAACATGAACACTTTAATGCCAGACCTGTAATGTCATTTCTGAAGATTTTTTAAAAAAATCATAAAAATGTGAAAAAAACAGCTTTTTCAATGTCAGAAGAGGTCACAGAATTATTTTTGATTTTTTGGCAAAAAAAAAAAAAACCCGGTTTAAAGAGAAGAAAAGGTTCGTCCATTGAAATGGATGGGAGAGCGACAGGTAGCGAGAGGTCATACCTGGCGCTGTGCAAGGCTGAACGCTGGCGCTGTTCGCTGAGGCTGTGAAAATGATGAATCAGACGCTACATGGCGCTATCCCAGTCGCTAAACAGATTCTGCTTGATAAATGTGGAATTGCGTGCCGTGTCCGGCGTTCACCAGTCGCTATCTGTCGCTACCTCACATTAACCAGGCGCTACCTGACGCTATCCTTTCATAAATAAGGGCCTAAGTTTGCTTGTTACTGAGTAAGCTTGTCTTCCATTTATTACACAGGAGTTTTGTGTGTTCCTAAAGTGAAAGGAATTATATAATTAAAATGAAATACAAATATTCCTTGAGAAATTCAAATAGCAGCCAAATCAGGTAAAATAGGGGAACAAATGTTAAAACACAGGAATTCCTAGATATTCTTTTATATATATATTTTACTTTTTTAATCAAACAATTCTTGCAAAGAAATCATCTACTTTTTTATAAGTCAAATTCAATTTGGGATCTTCTCAGTTTGTGTGAGAATCTACTGTATATAATGAGAGAACTTTTAACTCGATACACAAAAGTTCTTTAGTTAAAAATATATATATTTTTTTCAATGATGTGGCATAATTCAGTTCGATTTCAAGCTCCTTTCCACCGTTTAATGCATGTGCACTGAGTTTGGGGAATCTATTAAACTTAACACATAGTAAAATGCAACAAAAATTAAATTATTTCATTTACAGCAGGTAGATTCTCTTGAACAGTTGCCGCGGCCAGCCAAGCTTTGTTTTGTTCCGCTTTAAATCCCCGACCCCAGGTTTGGTTTTGCCAAGAACAAAGGGGAGGTGCAGAATATTTCCATGGAGGTAAAAATTGCACTATTCAACAAATGTATTCACACCATTCCCCTATGGTGTATTCATAGAGACAGCCTATCTAATTTGGCTTTATTTTGGCTTTCAACATTCTCATGACCATTAAAGGTTAGAATGACTTACCACCAGAGAGCAGAAAAGACGTGTGTTTGGCCTTAAATAAAAAAAACCCTTCTCTTATATAAATATAGATACAAAAATATATACAACAGGCTTAAAATATTCCAATATGATGTCCACTAAAAGCCTGTGTAACCAATTGCTTAGAGGCCAAGAGGCTGATTCATCATTAGTGGCAGGTAGCGACAGATGAGCGTCTGTAGCGGCATTTTCAGAGCGCCCGCTAGTAGTCACTGTGCTCGGCCGTGGGTCGCTACTTTATAGCGACTCAGTCGCTGTTCAGTTATGTTGAATACATTGTGAGGAGTCGCTATTTGACCAGTACAGCGCTGTATGGGAGCGCATGGTAGCGACTGCTCATAGCGACCGACTCACACCATATTCAGCAAAAAAACTCTGGCGCTGAAAAATAGTTGTTTGAAGCCCAGAGCGCAGGAGGCGGTGTGTTTAAAGTCTGTTTTCAAGCAACTATCAACTAGTAACAAAGCGAAAACATATGGAATTACATTGTAACAACATTGTAACATGAACACTTTAATGGCAGACCTGTAATGTCATTTTTGAGGAAATATTTAAAAAAATGAAAATATTATGAAAAAAATACTATTTCAATGCCAGAAGAGGTCAAAGAATTATTTGTGATTTTTCTGACAAAAAAAAAAAAAAACCCATTTAAAGAGAAGAAAAGGATCGTCCATTGAAATGTATGGGAGAGCGCCAGGTAGCGAGAGGTCATACCTGGCGCTGTGCAAGGCTGTACGCTGGCGCTGTTCGCTGAGGCTGTGAAAATGATGAATCAGACGCTACATGGCGCTATCCCAGTCGCTAAACCGATTCTGCTTGATAAATGTGTAATTGCGTGCCATGTCCGGCGTTGACCAGTCGCTATCTGTCGCTACCTCTCATTAACCAGGCGCTACCTGACGCTATCCCTTCTTAAATAAGGGCCTAATTTAAGACTAGCGCCATGCATTGCCATTTGAGCATCTATGTAGCGGCGCTTAGAGCGTCCGCTGCAAGCAGGTGTCTGGTGTTATAACCTAGCCTAGTGGCTGGACAAATGACGCTTTAGTATCCTGTCCAGCATTGATAAATGTGATCTCTGGAGGGCGTTGTAGAAGCCTCTCCCTGATTTACAGCAGAACCAATCGAGAACGCTAGATGGTGTCCCGAGATTAAATCGCCCAAGACGACGAATAGAACAATGCCGCAGAGGATGATAGGTGTAGCGCCAGTTAAGTGCGTCTGGCACTCGGATGCCGAAGCCCATATTTAAGAAAAAACTACAGACAACCAGCACCGGGGCTCTAAAACTGACCGCTCTAACGGCGAGTTCCAGGCGATATGTGCAAAAGTCTGTTTCTAAACACATATACACCAGCACCAGAGCGAAAACATATGGAAAGACATTTTTTTAATTGTAATAATGAC
The DNA here is from genome assembly GCA_027917425.1 of Gastrophryne carolinensis. NCBI lineage: Eukaryota > Metazoa > Chordata > Amphibia > Anura > Microhylidae > Gastrophryne > Gastrophryne carolinensis. Next base: position 239,156,910 of record CM051240.1, read on the forward strand.
AACTGTTTGGTTGCCGGGCAGGAGAGGCCACACAATCATTTGGACCAAAAATTTAGAACATTACTTTAGGAAAACGCTATTTATACACAACCAAATAAGACACCTCCAGTGATACATGTGACACTACATGGCGCTATTAGAGGCGCTCACCAGACTGACTTACATATATATGGTTTTCACATGCTGCGCCTGTCATTCACCCGACGCTACGTGGCGCTACCTGGCGTTAGCGTTTCTTAAATAACCCCCTTAGTCCTCTGCAAGGCTGAAAACCCAAATCTTCATTCGGAGCTGCTTCCACTGATTAAAACCCTAACTGTCATCTGCGGATCCAGAGCAAATTGGCAGCTATTTGTCTCCAAATGTAAAAATGCCTTATCATAGGTACAGGTGTTTTTTGCACATTTTGTTATTGCATTTCTTTGTGTTGTAAAGTAAAAAAAAGCTTGATCAGATTTTAAGGCCCTTATTTATAAAGGAATAGCGACAGGTAGCGACTGGTGAGCGGCCGGTAATGACGGGCCAAGCCGGCTCCCCACCACAATCACACATTTATCAAGGCAATCCTGCTTAGCGACTGAGATAGCGCCATATAGCCACTCATTCATCATTATTCCAGCCTCAGCCCACAGCTCCAGCGTCCGACCTTGAACAGCGACAGGTATGACCTCTCGCTACCTGGCGCTCTCCAATGCATTTCAATGGAACAATCTTTAAATATTCATAATTAATTGTTTTTTTTTTTTTTAATGTGAAAAATTCTGTGACCACTTCTGCCATATTAGATAATTTTTTTAAGGTAAAAAAAAAAATTTGTGCAGAATTGATATTACAGGTCTGATATTATTGTATTCATATTACTAAATTCTTTCAAAATTTTTTTTTTGTTGGTTTCCAAAAATATGGTGGTTTGGGGGTTAAAAAACTTCTTTTAACACATCACTGCCAGCGCTCTGGGGTTTAAACATGCATTTCACAGCGCGAGAATTTTTTTAGCGTGATTTTTTGATGAATGTGGTGGGAGCCGGTCGCTCTGACCAGTCGCTATCATGCGCACCCATATATCGCGGAACCTGTCAAATAGCGACTCGTCACCCCGTATTCAACATTACTGCACACCGACTCCGTCGCTATCAACAACCGAACAACGGCCAAGCACAGCGACTACTAGGGGGCGCTGTGAAAATACTGCTACAGTCGCTCAACTGTCGCTACCTGCCGCTATTAATGAATCGGCCTCTAAGTTTCAGTTCACAGGTAAAAGCATTCCAAAGTTAAACTAATTACGGAAACTAATTTCTCTTTTGTTCTTAAAAACCTTATATACCTTTTTGATTTTTTTCTTTGTGTATTACATAGTTGATATGGGTTTTTAAGTTGGTGATTTTTTTGCACTCTCAGGTATCCATGACCTATATATCAAAAATAAGGGCTGCCAGCACAGACCGCAGGGCCTCCAAAGTCAGCCGCTCAACAGATATACAAATCTATTGATATTTCAAAACTTATAGGTTGCTCAGCTTTTCTATCTTAAAAATTGTTCATAGTATATTGCACGTGTTTTGTATGTTTATTAATTATGTTAATTAATTGTCATTATCTTATTTATTGCATTATGGTCACTTCTATGTATATGAATTATTATCAATGAATTTTTTATGGATTTTTTGTGATACATTTGGGATGTAATTTTCAGCATATTGTGTTATTTAAGCACTGTCACTTTAAGATTGGTTGTTATTGTAAGTAGATCGTTTTCCCAGCAGCTATCATAGATATTTGTGCCGGCACAATTAACTAGTAGTTATTTTAGGCCCTTATTTAACAAGGGATAGCGCCAGGTAGCGAATGGTGAGCGAACGGTAATGACGCTCACCGCCACGAGAACGCCGGCTCCCCTTCGCAATCACACATTTATCAAGCCGATCCTGCTTAGCGACTGACAGAGCGCCAGATAGCGAATCATTCATCATTATTCCAGCCTCACCCCACAGCGCCAGCGAGCGACCTTGAACAGCGACAGGTATGACCTCTCGCTACCTGGCGCTCTCCAATGCATTTCAATGGAACAATGTTTAAATATTCATAATTAATTGCTATTAATTTTTTTTTTTTTTTTTTAAATGTCAAAAATTCTGTGACCACTTCTACAATGTTAGATTTTTTTTAAGGTAAAAAAAAAAAAAAAAAATTTGTGCAGAATTGATATTACAGGTCTGATATTAATGTATTCATATTACAAAATGTTTTGAAAAACATGTTTTTTTTTTCCCTAAAAATATGGTTGTTTGGGGGTTAAAAAACTACTTTTAACCCATCGCCGCCAGCGCACTGGGGTTTAAACAAGCATTTCACAGCGCAAGAATTTTTGGAGCGTGATTTGTTAATGAATATGCTGGGAGCCGTTCGCTATGGCCGTTCGCTGTCATGCGCTCCCATACAGCGCGGAACCTGTCAAACAGCGACTCCTAACCCCGTATTCAACATTACCGCACACCGACTGAGTCGCTGTCAACAGCCGAACAACGGCCAAGCACAGCGAATACTAGCGGGCGCTGTGAAAATAACGCTACTGTCGCTCATCTGTCGCTACCTGGCGCTATTAATGAATCGGCCTCCAAGTCTCATCACGCTGAATACTAGGGAGTTTCCCAGTAATTTTTGTCTGCTCATTGTTAGCACTGGAAGTATCAGGGGAGACGCATTGTTTTTATCTTTGTCTTGTTAAGTGTTGTGTTGTCTGGATTATTCCTAATAAAATTATGTATTTTTTGTATTTAATATCTAAATTATTGTTGTTGTGATTTTTGGTGCTCCTGCCACTAGGGGGTAGAGGGAATTTATATCCCCCAGAACCCTATAGACTTGTTTGGCTTTGATTGTTTAAGTGCAGTGTAGCACAATCTGATTCTTATATGCGGTGCACCCCTGTCTGGTTATTACCTTCTTAAAAAGCTTCTCGCCATATTATATTATTCCACATAAATTAAATATAAATATATATATATATATATATATATATATATATATATATATATATATATATCATATTAACATTGTAAATGTATTTTTAAGATGTAGAAGATTTACTTTCTAGGTGTTATAATGGAACACCTGCAAATTTTGTAAGTGAATGAAAACATTTACAAAACACTTTGGAACACCATTTGCATTTGTAATCTGAATACAAGGTGGGGTGGGGGGTGGCTGGGCCCAGTATAAGAAGAGGCAGCAGCTCGCTAACACCTCATCCTGTCACTAACAGCCAACTGAGAACTACAGTGACTATGGTGATTCATTCAGAGACAAGATCTGATCAGGTAAATTGGGGTTTTTATTTAAAAATGATGCTTACTTTCTCTTGTTTTACCTGTTAATCAACTTGCATCAATCTATGAAAATTCGTTTTCACATAGGGTGGCAGTTGCCAAATTGTTTGCATTTACTACATAGTAAAGTATTTTGGAAGTTTTTATAAAGCTTTGTATCCATAGAACTGATATTGTTATTTGTGGTTTTATAAACTAAACTGTGAAACTTTGAGTTAAACTGTTAATATGCCAAAAATGCCAAATCTTCTGCAGGTTGCATGAAATCTCTACTTTCACAACATTTGGTTCAACAATAGAAATTATTTGAGCACAATAATTAAAAGACAACTTATACAGTTGTTATGTATTTTTTATAAAATAACACCTTAGTCTTTTGTAATTGTGGTTATACTCAATATATAAAAACTATTTGCCTACCTATATATACTATCGTGTAGTTATGTAGTTTATGTATTAAGCAAAAAAGGCTCCAGGCCTCCCCATCCTAAGCTGAAGAGCCTGCCCCCCCTTCTCCAGATCTCTACTCAATAGCTGCTTGTTTGGATGAAATTAAGGCTTAGAGATTACAAAGTGAGGTTTTCTGCCTCACTCAAACCCTAATCACCCAAATCCTAAAGTCTTAAACTTTGTGTTGGTCACCACCACCAGAACTGGGGCAGAGCAGCTTTCCTTTAAAGCAAAACCCTAAAGTCTTAAACTTTGTGTTGGTCACCACCACCAGAACTGGGGCAGAGCAGCTTTCCTTTAAAGCAAAACCCTAAAGTCTTAAACTTTGTGTTGGTCACCACCACCAGAACTGGAGCAGAGCAGCTTTCCTTTAAAGTGGCTAGAAACATTCTTGATGCGGAGGGTGTTTGTCCACTTCAAGGACCCCAGGGTGCCCCACGTGCAACTGCTCAATTGGATTACTTGAATTATAGGGCTGTATTTGTCCAGGCAAGTAGAGTAATCAGCAATGCCTTTATAGAGGCAAGTATGGAAAAGAATAGGAAGAGGGAGTACTGGTCAGAGCTGGGACAGTCTTGTCATGGTTGACCAGCTTGAATATGTACAGTATTGCAAAATTTGACTTCCTGTTTTAGCAAGGGATAGCAAGTTTTTAATCTGCTTTTAGTCACAATGATCCTTATGAATTTACTGTTAAGTAAACGACCTGTCTTAATTGATCAAACAAAGTGGTCTGTATTATATAAAAACCTAGAAAAATTTTGGGTATGAGTTTGGCTTGTTGAGGCGGAGGTTGGGTCTCATTGGGGAGTGCTACAGAAGCTTTGAATGTTTAAAGTAGCAATTTCATATGTGCATTTTATATTATATTATTTCTAGATATTTGGTAGCAGAATATTTCACCAACCAGCTTTTCCATCAAGATCAAAAGCGATGACTGCCACAAGTCTGGACCATTTCCCTGGGGAACATAAGAAAGAAAACAATTTCACATATGACGGATATCAGAACGGTGAATATGTTTGTGGCACTGACTTACTACAGATGGGTTCTGTAACAAAGAGGCCCCGACTTTTACCCCAGAATGTGAAAATGTTTATGTTCATAGAAAAGAGGCCCACAAAAGCTAAGAACTGTTCTTCCTGGTGCTGCAATCGGGTGGCCAGCCACCCAAGCCATCCAAGCCACCCAACACAGATAGAGGAGACATTCAAGAAACATGGCCTCCGTCATCTGAAGCTTCATGAAAACTCAAAGACAGTGAAACCAAAGCGGTATTCAGAGATCCACCCCAAAAAGGAACTACTCAAACGCTTCATCAATGGCCAGAACTGATCTGATCATAACAAATTATATATTTAACTAAATATCTCAAAGTGTTAGAGAGGTGGAATTACTGTGAATTGTTTCAGTTATGGAAATATCTTGTTATATATAAAACAATTGCTGTACTTTAAGATTGATACTTTACATCTGTTGCCACAAGATTTATAATCCATGTATTAGTCTGATAAAACTGGTAGATATATATTTTTTAATGACATATTTTTTTTAAATATTTATATATACTTTATACAAAATAAAGATCAAAGACATATTGTGTGTTTTGGAATTAACCATTGCGTGATGTACTGTGCAGAAATACATAGATCAACTCTATAGAAGATACAAAGAAGGGGTGGCAGCCACTCAGACCAATTTATACCTAACCTGGGAGGTGCACGTGAGCAGTGCAATTAGAATACACAAATCTTAAAGGAGCCACAGCACCCAACTCTGTGAACAAGCAAGCATTCCTATAATCTGCCTCTAAGGCCTCGATTCAATAAAGGTAGAAAAAAATTATCATGGTAGTAAAAAATTCAATTTGTGAGAAAAAAGCCTGAGAATGTCACGGTTACTGAATCACTAGATAAAAAGACAATGAAAGTCAATGGCAGCTTTTACTACAGTGTAGAAAGGAGTAAATAGTTCTCTGCTTTTCTTAGGAGTAAAAAAGTACCATTGACTTTCATTGTCTTTTTATCTAGTGATTCAGCAACAGTGACATTCTCAGGCTTTTTTCTCATGAATTGAATCTTTTTCTACCTTTATTGAATCAACGCCTAAATCTGGTTAAAAACAGAGGTCTGGGTTGGCAAGTATGTTAAATCTGCACCACCAGACACCACAGTGAACCTGCGTAGGGCCAGTCCTAAATCTACGAGGGCCCCCTTTGAGATATACAATGCAATGGATATATTGGGAGCATGTTACCTGAGGTTGTCCTATAACCTCGAGTGCAGCACATGGGGCTAACAGAGTTGAGTGCTGTGGCTCCTTTATGATTTGTGTATCAATTACATAGCATAGTAACAACGCCAGCCAATCTCCGGTTAAAAGGATACTCGATCCACATTTATTTTCCAATAGTTTAAAAGAATTTCCATTCCATCCACATAATAAAGCCGATGACAAGCATAAGGAAGCTGGTAAAGTGCCAACGCGTTTCATGACATGTCTCCCCGCTTCCATAACAAACATTTAAATACTAACAGGACACATGGAGTGGCCGAAGGAGACTCCCCAGGATAATTGGAAAATTGGCAGATAATCGAGTATATACACCACCCACATAGCTATGTTAATAAAGCGGACTAAAACACTCACCCTTTGTTAATTACAGCGCCCTTTTACTCTCACAAGTCATCGGGGGGTGGCATATACATCGCAATCAGCGGCAGTCATAGTCGCCATCCCACAACCGGAAATGACAATACCAAAAGGGCAAAATCCCTCTCCATGGGAGGGTAATGTAAGGGCAGAAATAGCACTGGATGAGAGAAGCCGCTAATCAAAGTAGGTGAATCAATACCCCAGCGATATGCAATACTGTCATTTACATCTCTATTAACACATACAATTATAGAAAAAGAGAGAGTGCAGATATACATCTGACTCAAACGATACATATATATTCAGATCTTATTTTACCTACTTCAAACCTAATTATACATGACTATTGTATTATCAATCTATTATATACATCTATTACATTACATTATTATCAATTACATAGCACTGATATTGTGCAGTTACACCAGTAAGACAGTTGGAAGGGTTGGTTTTCTCCATTGTAGGCCCAAAGAGGTATCCCAACATATTTTAATACATTTTAATAAATACAGCATAGGCTGTTATTTGCAAGTTAAAAAAGTTCTTCACTTAACCTGGACATTGCATGTTTTTATTGGCTGTTCACATTCCTAAATAACCGTAGACCATTGCTTCATCATTGTTCTATTAATTTTCATTGCCCATTGTGTTTTTTTTATCTTTCTGCAATGAAAAGTATCCCATCAATACAGAATAACAGTAAAAAAAGTAAAAAGTATTCATATCCATATCATAACAGAATAACATAACTAACCAGATGAACAAAGTTTAATTTTATACCACTGGAAATGATAGCACACAATGTGATATCCGGATCGTCTGCTCGCAGACATTTCCAGATTTTTATGAATACCCATTAGGGTGCTGTTTATAAAGATGTAAAAACATTTTTTTTGCTTGATCTGTATCACATAAGGCAGAGGGTGCTTTGCTAAAATGGAAAGTATTTTTATGCCACATACAAACCAAGACATCATTTCTCCCAGAATCCCTTGCAGCAGACAGTATAAAATAAATATATCACCATCCACTCCTACTTGTGGACTTGTGGTGCAGTGTTTTGGACAAAACTGGAGTTAGATGGTGACATGGGGGGGGGGGGGGGGGGTGAGACTTGCCAGAACATTGTCATAAGCCTGGCTAAGGAGAAACCCATGTTTGGCAGTAAAGGGGGATTAATGACATAAGTGATCAGGTGCAGGATATTTTTCAAATATTTTTGGAATTTGTTTTGATTTGAAAAAGGCATTTCAAAGTTTTGGCAAGTTTATTAATGAAAGATTAGAAACTCTATTTGATTGCTATGAAGTATAGATGGCAACAGATCAAGTTTAGGTCTAGGTCTGCAGCCTTGTTGAGTACCACCAGTGCTACTAGTACCACCTGTTGGGAACCCCTGACATAGGCCCTTATTTAAGAAGGGATAGCGTCAGGTAGCGCCTGGTTAATGAGAGGTAGCGACAGGTAGCGACTGGTGAACGCCGGACACGGCACGCAATTCCACACTTATCAAGCAGAATCTGTTTAGCGACTGGGATAGCGCCATGTAGCGTCTGATTCATCATTTTCACAGCCTCAGCGAACAGCGCCGGCGTTCAGCTTTGCACAGCGCCAGGTATGACCTCTCGCTACCTGTCGCTCTCCCATACATTTCAATGGACGATACTTTTCTTCTCTTTAAACAGGGTTTTTGTTTATTTTTTTCCAAAAATCACAAATAATGTTGTGACCTCTTCTGGCATTGATAAAGCAGTTTTTTCACAATTTTTTCATTTTTTATATATTTCTTCAGAAATGACATTACAGGTCTGCCATTAAAGTGTTCATGTTACAATGTCATGAGTAAGGGTGAGATCCCGAAACGCGTATGTTATGCTGCTATTTTTTTTTGCTGTGGTGATGGATTTTTTAAACAGTATGGATTAAAATATGGACTTTTAATTACTCTACTACTACGTGGCTGGCTTTTCCTATGTGCCTTAGATTGTTACCAAGTTTGGAGGTGAGCTCTCTAGCCCTTGCCCGAGTGTGGGGCTGTCTGTATTTCCTGCAATAGAGCTGGCACCCTTGTGATTTAAATTGTCTGTTCATGTTACAATGTTGCTACAATTTAATTCGATATATTTTCGCTTTGTTACTAGTTGATAGATGCTGAAAAACACACACACAGCCTCCTGCGCTCTGGGCTTCAGAGAAGCATTTTTCAGCGCCAGAGATTTGTGAGGCTGGTTTTTTGCTGAATATGGTGTGAGTCGGTCGCTATGAGCAGTCGCTAACATGCGCTGCCATACAGCGCTGTACTGGTCAAATAGCGACTCCTCACAATGTATTCAACATTACTGAACATTACTGAACATGAAGTAGCGACCCACGGCCGAGCACAGTGACTACTAGCGGGCGCTCTGAAAATGCCTGCTACAGACGCTCATCTGTCGCTACCTGGCGTTAGTGATGAATCAGCCTGCCCGACTATTTACTTTTTTGTGTCCCTTCACAACATTTTTTCATTATCAAACACTTCAATATTTTTTCTGCCATTGTGCTTCATAGTAGCTTAGGATTCAGCACCACTTAGTGATCAAACCATCAGCACTAAATGGTGTAGACCAGGAGTTCCCAACTGGTGGTACTCAAGATCCTCTCAGGTTGAACTCGACATTGCGCAGGAGGCGGGGCTTCGGCGGTGGAAATTGCCGGTTTTCAGAGTTTTTAAACCGGGCCACTGCCGAGGCAACAGCACCGTCTGGCTGCTTGAGCCCAGATATGGGTTTCCATCTGCTTTAAAGATTAAAATTAGAATTACCAACAAATCCTGATTAGCATTTGTCACAGATTTAGTGCGGAGATATTATGAATTAGTTGATGCTTAATGGATGCTTGTATGTCTTTTTTGCACTTTCATGATTTACCATTACAAACATTTAACAAATATACTAAGGGGGTTATTTAAGAAGGGATAGCGCCAGGTAGCGCCTCGTAGTGGCAGGTAGCGTCTGGTGAACACCGGGCGCTGTACGCAAAACCACATTTAGGAAAGCGAATCTGGTGAGCGCTTCTAACAGAACCATGTAGCGTCACATGTATTAATCCAGGCGGCTCAGCGTATAGCATCGGCGCTCTAGGCTCAGGAGCGCCATGTAGTACCTGTCGCTCTCCCAGATATTTCAATTAACTTTCGTTAGTTGTGTATAAATAGCGTGTTTGGCAATTACATTTTCTTTTTTTTTGCTCAAATCATTGTGTGACCTCTCCTGGCTGCAAACAAATACTTTTATAATTTTTTGGGACTTTTTGGGCCTTATTTATGAAGAGATAGCGCCAGGTAGTGCCTGTACAGCGGCAGGTGAACGCCAGAGACGGCACGCAATTACACATTTATGAAGCCGAATCTGGGGAGCGACTAGAACAACGCCATGTAGCGTCCGATTCATCATTACTTTTTGGGCCTTATTCATGAAGGGATAGCGCCAGGTAGTGCCTGTACAGCGGCAGGTAGCTCCAGATAGTGGCAGGTGAACGCCAGAGACGGCACGCAATTACACATTTATGAAGCCAAATCTGGGGAGCGACTAGAACAACGCCATGTAGCGTCCGATTCATCATTATCCCAGCCTCAGCGTACAGCGCCGGCGTTCAGACTTGCAGAGCGTCACGTCTACGCTCTCCCATACATTTCTATGGACGATCCTTAAATCCCTTTCCTGATCCCAATTTTTTTTCCCCTAAAAAAAAAAAAACAAACCTTCTGACATGTATTCTGGGCAGGAAAATTACATTTTTTAAAACTTTTTGGAATAATAGTATTTTTATGCAGAATTGTACTTACATGTTATAACAATGTAATTCCATATGTTTTCACTTTGTTACTAGTGGATACATGTTCATAAACAGCCTTTAATCACACAGCCTCTGGCGCTATGGGCTACAATTACATGATTTTGAGCACCGGCGATGTTTGTGGCTGTTTTTTTGATGAATGTGGTGTGAGTCAGTCGCACTGAGCTGTCAGTACGTTTCGCTTACATACAGCGTAGTATAGCGACTCACACATGATATTCATCAATGCCGGACAGTGACCGAGGCACTCTGAAACAATGATCCATGTCCGAGCACAGCGACTTCTAACGGGCGCTCTGAAATCCGCTCTACAGACGCTCATCTGTCGCTACCTGGCGTTAGTAATGAATCAGCCCGCCAATATTTTTATGATGAATTGTATTTACAGGTCTGGTACTAAAGTGTTATTGTCACAGTGTTAAAACAATGTCATTCCATGTGTTTTTGCTTTGTTACTGGTGGATATGTGTTCAAAAACAGACAGACACACAGCACCCAGGTTTAGAGCGCCGACGCTGTGTGTGTCTAGCGTTTTGTTAAATATGGTGTGGGGCGCCGAGTGTCGGACGCGCTGAGCGCCCAACACACATCATATTTATCAATGCCAACCAGGTAACTAGAGCGACCGAGATGCTCTGTTACAGTGCCCGATAATAGCGGTCGCTCTAAGCAAAGCTATACAGACGCTCATCTGGCAATACCTGGCGTTAGTAGTGAATCAGCCTCTATTTTGTAGATGTTGTATTAGCACAGTTTACACTATTTACATCATTATGGACTTTGAGCATCACAGCAGTCAGCTGGGTGAAAGTAAAGTATATTTAGCTAATACACAGTTGGAATTACAATAAGAAGTAAAAACAGGCCCATTGTATATATAGTGTATATGAATGGAGTACAATACTAGATACATACTCCACCCTTATTTGTAGTCACAGCTCATTTTACATAATCGTGCCTCAGGACATGTTTTGGAGATCCACTTTCTCTTACACTAAACACAAAGGCCCTTATTTAACAAGGGATAGCGACAGGTAGCGACTGGTGAGCGGCCGGTAATGACGGGCCCCGCCACGAGAACGCCGGCTCCCCACCACAATCACACATTTATCAAGCCAATCCTGCTTAGCGACTGAGATAGCGCCATATAGCGACTCATTCATCATTATTCCAGCCTCAGCCCACAGCGCCAGCGTCCGACCTTGAACAACGACAGGTATGACCTCTCGCTATCTGGCGCTCTCCAATGCATTTCAATGGAACAATCTTTAAATATTCATAATTAATTGTTATTATTTTTTTTTTTTTTTAATGTGAAAAATTCTGTGACCACTTCTGCCATTTTAAATAATTTTTTTAAATTAAAAAAAAATAAAAATAAAAATGTACAGAATTGATATTACAGGTCTGATATTAATGTATTCATATTAGAAAATTATTTAACAAACTTGTTTTTTTTGGTTTCCAAAAATATGGTTGTTTGGGGGTTAAAAAACTACTTTTAACCCATCGCCGCCAGCGCTCTGGGGTTTAAACATGCATTTTACAGCGCGATAATTTTTTGAGCGTGATTTTTTAATGAATATGGTGGGAGCCGGTCGCTAGGGCCAGTCGCTATCATGCGCTCCCATACAGCGCAGAACCTGTCAAATAGCGACTCCTCACCTAATATTCAACATTACGGCAAACCGACTGAGTCGCTATCAACTACCGAACAACGGCCAAGCACAGCGACTACTAGCGGGCGCTCTGAAAATGCCGCTACAGTCGCTCAACTGTCGCTACCTGCCGCTATTAATGAATCGGCCTCCCCGCTAATACATAGTTGGAATTACAATAAGAAGTAAAAACAGGTCCATTGTATATAGTGTATATGAATGGAGTACAATACTAGATACATACCCCACCCTTATTTGTAGTCACAGCTCATTTACATAATCGTGCCTCAGGACAGGTTTTGGAGATTCACTTTCTCTTACACTTAATACAAAGACCAAAATAAATCCAATCACCAATCTGATTTGCATCATTTCAGTAACATTATCAATAAGTGATTCTAGTGTTAGAGCCCAATTTGTGAAAAGACTTAACTTTGAATCATGTAAAGTTTGCTTGTTACTGAGTAAGCTTTGAAGAAACAATTGTATTATGTGTTTACATAGGAGTTTTGTTTGTTCCTAAAGAGAAAGGAATTATATAATTAAACTGAAATACAAATATTGCTTTAGAAATTCAAATAGCAAACGATGAGATAAAATAGGTGAACAAGTGTTAAAGCACATGAATTCCTAAATATTCTTTTATATATACTCTTTTTACTTTGTAATCAAAGGCTTCTTGCAAAGAAATCATCTACTTTGTTTTTTTTGTAATTCAAATTCGATTTTGAGATCTTCTCAATTTGTAATGAGTATCTACAGTATATAATGAGAGAAATCAACACACAAAACGTTCCTTAGGCCCTTATTTAAGAAGGGATAGCGTCAGGTAGTGGCTGGTCAATGAGAGGTAGCGACAGGTAGCGGCTGGTTAACGCCGGACACGGCACGCAATTACACATTTATCAAGCAGAATCTGTTTAGCGACTGGGATAGCGCCATGTAGCGTCTGATTCATCATTTTCACAGCCTCAGCGAACAGCGCCAGCGTTCTGCCTTGCACAGCGCCAGGTATGACCTCTCGCTACCTGACGCTCTCCCATACATTTCAATGGACGATCCTTTTCTTCTCTTTAAACGGGGTTTTTTTTTTTTTTTTCTTCCAAAAATCACAAATAATTCTGTGACCTCTTCTGGCATTGAATTAGCAGTTTTTTCTAAATGTATTAATTTTTTATATATTTCTTCAGAAATGACATTACAGGTCTGGCATTAAAGTGTTCATGTTACAATGTTGTTACAATGTAATTCTATATGTTTTCGCTTTGTTACTAGTGGATAGATGCTGAAAAACAGACTTTAAACACACCGCCTCCTGCGCTCTGGGCTTCAAACAACTATTTTTCAGCGCCAGAGATTTGTGAGGCTGTTTTTTGCTGAATATGGTGTGAGTCGGTCGCTACCATGCGCTCACATACAGCGCTGTACTGGTCAAATAGCGACTCCTCACAATGTATTCAACATTACTGAACAGCGACTGAGTCGCTATGAAGTAGCGACCCACGGACGAGCACAGTGACTACTAGCGGGCGCTCTGAAAATGCCTGCTACAGACGCTCATCTGTCACTACCTGCCGCTAATGATGAATCAGCCTGTTAGGCCCTTATTTAACAAGGGATACGCCGGCTCCCCTCCACAATCACACATTTATCAAGCCGATCCTGCTTAGTGACTGACAGAGCGCCAGATAGCGAATCATTCATCCAGCCTCACCCCACAGCGCCAGCGAGCGACCTTGAACAGCGACAGGTATGACCTCTCGCTACCTGGCGCTCTCCAATGCATTTCAGTAGAGCAATCTTTAAATATTAATAATTAATTGCTATTAATGTTTTTTTTTTTTTTGAAATGTCAAAAATTCTGTGACCACTTCTGCCATGTTAGATATTTTTTTTAAGGTAAAAAAAAAAAAAAATATTGTGCAGAATTGATATTACAGGTCTGATATGAATGTATTCATATTACAAAATGTTTTGAAAAACATGTTTTTTTTTTTTCTTCAAAAAATATGGTTGTTTGGGGGTTAAAAAACTACTTTTAACCCATCGCCGCCAGCGCTCAGAGGTTTAAACAAGCATTTCACAGCGCAAGATTTTTTTGAGCGTGATTTGTTAATGAATATGCTGGGAGCCGTTCGCTATGGCCATTCGCTGTCATGCGCTCCCATACAGCGCGGAACCTGTCAAACAGCGACTCCTAACCCCGTATTCAACATTACCGCACACCGACTGAGTCGCTGTCAACAGCCGAACAACGGCCAAGCCCAGCGAATACTAGCGGGCGCTGTGAAAATAACGCTACTGTCGCTCATCTGTCGCTACCTGGCGCTATTAATGAATCGGCCTCCCCGTCCTCTGCAAAGCTGAAAACCCGAATCTTCTTTCAGGGCTGCTTTCCCTGATTAATACCCTGTCACCTTTGGATCCAGTGCAAATTGGCAGCTATTTGTCACCCAATGTAAAAATCCCTTGAACATTTTGTTATTGCACTTTTTTTGTGTGGTAAAGTAAAAAAATAGCTCAATCAGATTATAAGTTTTAATTCACACGTAAAAGCATTCCAAAGTTAAACTAATTACGGAAACAAATTTTTTTTTTGTTCTTAAAAACCTTCTCGCCATGTTATCCCACCTAAATTAAATATATAAATATATATATTAACATTGTAAAGGTATTCTTAAAGTGGACCAACATCCAGGGGTGATCAGCCCGGGAATCTATAAGATTCCCGGGCCGATCAGATCCCTCCCCGGGGGGCATCCGAAATCGGGATGCCCCGCTGTGTGAAACCCCGCAGGACACCCAGAAACCTTACCTTATCCCTGTTCCAACGGCGCATGCGTGAGCCGCGGCTGCATCTCGCGCTTCTCTCTAGCAGGGCGCGCACCATTCACAAACGGCCGGCACGGGCGCGCTCCCTGTTAGAGGGAAGCGCGAGATGCGGCCTCCAGCGTGCTCAGAACTGCTGTGGTTGTCCGTCGCTTGTCCGTGCATACCACAGTAGCTGATTGGATGAGCGCTCGCATAGGAGCAGGGTGAGGTGAGTTTTTTAGGGCGATCTGGGGGGTTTCACGCAGCGGGGCACCCCCGATCGGGGTGCCCCAGGGAAGTGGACCAAAACCCAGGATAATGAAAATCCTGGGTGTTGGTCCACTTTAAGATGTAGAAGCAAGTTACTTTCTAGGTGTTATAATGGAACACCTGCAGATTTTGTAAGTGAATGGAAACATTTACAAAACACTTTGGAACACCATTTGCATTTGTAATATGAATACAAGGTGGGGTGGGGGGTGGCTGGGCCCAGTATAAGAAGAGGCAGCAGCTCGCTAACACCTCATCCTGTCACTAACAGCCAACTGAGAACTACAGTGACTATGGTGATTCATTCAGAGACAAGTCCTGATCAGGTAAATTGGGGTTTTTATTTTAAAATGATGCTTACTTTCTCCTGTTTTACCTGTTAATCAAAATGGATCAATCTGGGAAAATACGTTTTCACATAGGGTGGCAGTTGCTAAATTGCTTGCATTTACTACATAGTAAAGCTGAAATAGTGGTACATTTTGGAAGTTTTCAGTTGTTATAAAGCTTTGTATCCATAGAAGTGAAGGAAGGAAACTTTCAGGCTGATTCATCATTAGCGGCAGGTAGCGACAGATGAGCGTCTGTAGCAGGCATTTTCAGAGCGCCCGGTAGTAGTCGCAGTGTTTGGCCGTGAGTCGCTAGTTTATAGTGACTCAGTCGCTGTTCAGTAATGTTAAATACATTGTGAGGAGTCGCTATTTGACCAGCACAGTGCTGTATGGGAGCGCATGTTAGCGACTGCTCATAGCGACCGACTCACACCATATTCAGCAAAAAAACAGCCTCACAATCTCTGGCGCTGAAAAATATTTGTTTGAAGCCCAGAGCGCAGGAGGCGGTGTGTTTAAAGTCTGTTTTTCAGCATCTATCCACTAGTAACAAAGCAAAAACATATGGAATTACATTGTAACAACATTGTAACATGAACACTTTAATGGCAGACCTGTAATGTCATTTCTGAGGAAATATATAAAAAATGAAAAAAATTATGAAAAAAACTGCTATTTCAATGCCAGAAGAGGTCACAGAATTATTTGTGATTTTTTTGAAAAAAAAAACCTGTTTAAAGAGAAGAAAAAGATCGTCCATTGAAATGTATGGGAGAGCGACAGGTAGCTGTGCAAGGCTGAACGCTGGCGCTGTTCGCTGCGGCTGTGAAAATGATTAATTAGACGCTACATGGTGCTATCCCAGTCGCTAAACAGATTCTGCTTGATAAATGTGTAACTGCGTGCCGTGTCCGGCGTTGACCAGTCGCTATCTGTCGCTGCCTCTCATTAACCAGGCGCTACCTGACGCTATCCCTTCTTAAATAAGGGCCTTTGTATCCATAGAACGGATATTGTTATTAGTGGCTTTATATACGAAAATGTGTGAAACTTTGGGTTAAACTGTTAATATGCCAAAAAAGCCAAATTTTCAGCAGGTTGCCTGAAATTTCTACTTTCACAACTGGTTCAAAGATAGAAATCATTTGAGCACAATAATAAAAAGTCAACTTATACAGTTTTTATGTTTTTTTTAATAAAACCTTAGTCTTTGGCAATTGTGGTTATAATCAATATATATAAACTATTTGCCTACCTATGTATCATGCATAGTTATGTATTTTATGTATTGCCTTAATCCCTAGAGGGGAAAGCATAAAATGTTCCAGGCCTCTCCATCCTAAGCTGAAAAGCCTGACCCCCCCCCCCTTCTTCAGTTCTCTACGGGGAGGCCGATTTATTAATAGCGGCAGGTAGCGACAGTTGAGCGACTGTAGCGGCATTTTCAGAGCGCCCGCTAGTAGTCGCTGTGCTTGGCCGTTGTTCGGTTGTTGACAGCGACTCAGTCGGTTTGCAGTAATGTTCAATATTGGGTGAGGAGTCGCTATTTGACAGGTTCCGCGCTGTATTGGAGCGCATGATAGCGACTGGCCATAGCGACCGGCTCCCACCATATTCATTAACAAATCACGCTCAAAAAATTCTTGCGCTGTAAAATGCATGTTTAAACCCCAGAGCGCTGGCGGCGATGGGTTAAAAGTAGTTTTTTAACCCCCAAACAACCATATTATATTGGAAACAAAAAAAAAACAAGTTTTTAATAACATTTTGTAATATGAATACATTAATATCAGACCTGTAATATCAATTCTGCACAAAGTTTTTTTTTTTTTTTTTTTAGCTTAAAAAAAAAATCTAACATGGCAGAAGTGGTCACAGAATTTTTCACATTTAAAAAAAAAAAAAAACATTAATAACAATTAATTATTAATATTTAAAGATTGTTCCATTGAAATGCATTGGAGAGCGCCAGGTAGCGAGAGGTCATACCTGTCGCTGTTCAAGGTCGGACGCTGGCGCTGTGGGCTGAGGCTGGAATAATGATGAATGAGAGGCTATCTGGCGCTATCTCAGTCGGTAAGCAGGATCGGCTTGATAAATGTGTGATTGTGGTGGGGAGCCGGTGTTCTCGTGGCGGTGCCAGTCATTACCGGTCGCTCACCAGGCGCTACCTGTCGCTATTCCTTGTTAAATAAGGGCCTAAATGGCCTCTTATTTTAAGGATAAAGGAATGAACTGAAGGCTTAGAGGTTGAGAAGAAATGGGTTTCCTGCCTCACTCCCAGCATGTAAATCTATGCTCTAACCCACCAAATTGTGTTGGTCACCAGAACTGGGGCAGAGCAGCTTTTCTTTAAAGCCATATAGCGGCGGTGCCGACGGCCACCAGTACCCTCACCGAAGAGTGATGGTCCGCTTTAAGGACCCCAGAGTGTCCCACAGGCATCTCAACTGGCATCTCAATTGGATTACTTGAATTATAGGGCTGTATTTGTCCAGGCAAGTAGAGCAGTCCCTTTGTAGAGGCAAGTATTTAAAAGAATAGGAAGAGGGAGTACTGGTCAGAGCTGGGACAGTCTTGTCATGGTTGGCCAGCTTGAATATGTACAGTATTGCAAAATGTGACTTCCTGTTTTAGCAAGAGATAGCAAGTTTTTAATCTGCTTTTAGTCACAAACACTTGGTTCCAATGGATTTACTGTTAGGTAAACTTCCTGTCTTCATTGATCAAACAAAGTGGTCTCCATTATATAAAAACCTAGAAAAAGGTCTGGTATGAGTTTGGCTTGTTGAGGCGGAGGTTGGGTCTCATTGGGGAGTGCTACAGAAGCTTTGAATGTTTAAAGTAGCAATTTCATATGTGCATTTTATATTATATTATTTCTAGATATTTGGTAGCAAAATATTTCACCAACCAGCTTTGCCATCAGGATCAAAAGCGATGACTGCCACAAGTTTGGACCATTTCCCTGGGGAACGTAAGAAAGAAAACAATTTCACATATGACGGATATCAGAATGGTGAATATGTTTGTGGCACTGACTTACTACAGATGGGTTCTGTAACAAAGAGGCCCCGACTTTTACCCCAGAATGTGAAAATGTTTATGTTCATAGAAAAGAGGCCCACAAAAGCTAAGAACTGTTCTTCCTGGTGCTGCAATCGGGTGGCCAGCCACCCAAGCCATCCAAGCCACCCAACACAGATAGAGGAGACATTCAAGAAACATGGCCTCCGTCATCTGAAGCTTCATGAAAACTCAAAGACAGTGAAACCAAAGCGGTATTCAGAGATCCACCCCAAAAAGGAACTACTCAAACGCTTCATCAATGGCCAGAACTGATCTGATCATAACAAATTATATATTTAACTAAATATCTCAAAGTATGTTTTAGAGAGGTGGAATTACTGTGAATTGTTTCAGTTATGGAAATACTTAAGTGATATACTTTAAGATTGATACTTTACATCTGTAGCCACAAGATTTATAATTCATGTATTAGTCTGATCAAACTGATATATATTGTAATGACATATTTTTTAAAAAACTATTTATATATATTTTATACAAAATAAAGAAAAAATATATATTGTGTGTTTTTGAATTAACCATTACATGATGATGTACTATGCAGAAATATACAGATCAACTCTATAGAAGATACAAAGGAGGGGTGGCAGCCGCTTTGTCCCATTTATAACAAACCTGGGAGGTGCACGTGAGCAGCGCAATTAGAATACACAAATCTTAAAGGAGCAACAGCACCCAACCCTGTTAGCCAGCAACCATTCCTATAATCTGTCTCTAAATCTGGTTAAAAACAGAGGTCTGGGTTGGCAAGTATGTTAAATCTGCACCACCAAACACCACAGTGACCCTGCGTAGGGCCAGTCCTAAATCTATGAGGGCCCCCTTTGAGATATACAATGCAATGGATATATTGGGAGCATCTTACCTGAGGTTGTCCTATAACCTCGAGTGCAGCACATGGGGCTAACAGAGTTGAGTGCTGTGGCTCCTTTAGGATTTGTGTATCAATTACATAGCACTGATATTGTGCAGTTACACCAGTAAGACAGTTGGCAGGGTTGGTTTTCAGAGGCCTGGTAAACCCAGTTAGAACTCTCCATTGTAGGCCCAAAGAAGTACCTCTACATATTTGAATACATTTTAATAAATACAGCATAGGAGGCTGTTATTTACAAGTTAAAAAACAATACCTAGGCCCTTATTTATGAAGGAATAGCGATAGGTAGCGACTGGTGAGCGGCCGGTAATGACGGGCCCCGCCACGAGAACGCCGGCTCCCCACCACAATCACACATTTATCAAGCCAATCCTGCTTAGCGACTGAGATAGCGCCATATAGCGACTCATTCATCATTATTCCAGCCTCAGCCCACAGCGCCAGCGTCCGACCTTGAACAGCGACAGGTATGACCTCTCGCTACCTGGCGCTCTCCAATGCATTTCAATGGAACAATCTTTAAATATTAATAATTAATTGTCAATTTTTTTTTTTTTTAAATGTGAAAAATTCTGTGACCACTTCTGCCATTTTAGATAATTTTTTTAAGGGAAAAATTCTTGTACAGAATTGATATTACAGGTCTGATATTAATGTATTCATATTACAAAATTATTTTAAAAAATTGTTTTTTTTGGTTTCCCCAAAAAGGTTGTTTGGGGGTTAAAAAACTACTTTTAACCCATCGCCGCCAGTGCTCTGGGGTTTAAACATGCATTTAACAGCGCGAGAATTTTTTGAGCGTGATTTTTTAATGAATATGGTGGGAGCCGGTCGGTAGGGCTAGTCGCTATCATGCGCTCCCATACAGCGCGGAACCTGTCAAATAGCGACTCCTCACCCAATATTCAACATTACGGCAAACCGAGTCGCTATCAACTACCGAACAACGGCCAAGCACAGCGACTACTAGCGGGCGCTCTGAAAATGCGCTACAGTCACTCAACTGTCGCTACCTGCCGCCATTAATGAATCGGCCTCCTAGTTGTAAAAGTTCTTCACTTAACCTGAAATTGTCTGCATGTTTTTATTGGCTGTTCACATTCCTAAATAACCGTAGACCATTGCTTCATCATTGTTCTATTAATTTACATTGACCATTGTTTTTTATCTTTCTACAATGAAAAGTTTCCATATCAATACAGAATAACATAACTAACCAGATTAACAAAATGTAATTTTATACCACTGGAAATGATAGCACACAATGTGATATCCGGATCGTCTGCTCGCCGCCATTTCCAGATTTTTATGAATACCCATTAGGGTGCTGTTTATAAACTTGTAAAAAGATTTTTTTTTTTGCTTGATCTGTATCACATAAGGCAGAGGGTGCTTTGTGAAAATGAAAAGTATTTTTATGGCACATACAAGCCAAGAT
This sequence comes from Gastrophryne carolinensis, assembly GCA_027917425.1. Lineage (NCBI taxonomy): Eukaryota > Metazoa > Chordata > Amphibia > Anura > Microhylidae > Gastrophryne > Gastrophryne carolinensis. Next base: position 239,177,660 of record CM051240.1, read on the forward strand.
AGAATTTCTCCCAGAATCCCTTGCAGCAGACAGGACCATGCAAATGATCATTTTAAAGCTATATCCAAATCACCTAGGATCTGTACAGGATGTGCAATGCTCTGAACCAGCATAAAATAAATATATCATCATCCACTCCTGCTTGTGGACTTGTGTTTCAGGCAAAATTTTGGTCCTTGTCAGGACAAGAATGGAGTTAGATGATCTAATTGATCAAATCAAATTGTATACCCCGAAACGATGACCAACCGACAGCTTTTTTTGTGCAATATAAGTTTATTCAGGTTTTACAACTCAGACATAATAGGGTAACAATGAATAAAGATAGACATGTCGGTCTCCAGATCCAAAACAAAAACAAATCTGACAACATGTTAAGGTCGGAATTCTACCTCCACCTGCCCCCGTCCACCCCCAGTCTCCGCCCAACAACCATTGATACAAAATTATTAACTAATGCGTGGAGTACCACATAAAGAGCTCATAGATAAGTTATTGAAGGTAGGACTCAATCCCTGGATAGTTCAGTGGATTTCCAGTTGGCTGAGGGATCGGTATCAGAGAGTTGTTGTAAATGGCGTGCAATCTGAACAAAGGCGAGTTACAAGTGGTGTGCCGCAAGGCTCTGTCCTGGGCCCCATTCTTTTTAATATATTTGTAAGTGACATAGGAGAAGGCTTGGTAGGAAAAGTTTGCCTGTTTGCTGATGATACAAAGGTTAGTAATAGGGTGGATATTCCGGGAGGTGTTTGCAACATGGAAAATGATTTAGCTTTACTGGATAGATGGTCAAAACTGTGGAAACTAGAGTTTAATGTCTCTAAATGTAAAATCCTGCACTTGGGTAGACGGAATCCCTGCTCTGAGCACCGTATGGGCAGCACTGTGTTATCCAGGACCTCGGAGGAGAGAGATTTAGGGATACTGATTACTGATAGCTGCAAGATGAGTGGACAGTGTAGCCAGGCAGTGGGAAAAGCAAGCAGGATGCTCAGCTGCATAGCTCGAGGCATCACCAGTAGGAAGAGGGAGGACGTGATGCCGCTGTATAGAGCCCTGGTGAGGCCACAGCTAGAATACTGTGTGCAGTTCTGGAGACCTCATCTGCAAAAAGACATTATTCAAATAGAACGTGTCCAAAGGCGGGCAATGAAAATGGTGGAAGGACTTAAACTTAAAACTTATCAGGAGAGACTTAAAGAACTTAATTTGTACAGTCTGGAGGAAAGAAGGGAGAGAGGGGACATGATGGAGACCTTTAAATATGTGAAAGGATTGAATAAGGTTCAGGAGGGAAGTGTTTTTAAGAAGAAGCTTAATGATAGAACAAGGGGGCACAACCTGAAGCTAGTCGGGGGGAAGATCAGGAGCAATGTTAGAAAATATTATATTACAGAAAGAGTAGTAGATGCTTGGAACAAACTTCCAGCAGAGGTAGTTGAAAAATCAACAGTCACTGAATTTAAACATGCCTGGGATAAGCACACATCTATCCTAAGATAAAGAGTACATACAGTATACACATAAGGGCAGAATAGATGGACCGTATGGTCTCCTTCTGCCGTCAACCTTCTATGTTCTATGAGTTAGCACATAGAGAACGCCCCTTGTACTCCCTAGTCCCTCACTCGGAAGCCCGCAAGCGATGTAGAGGGGCAGTCTGAGGATTAAAAGAGAAGTACCAGCAGAAATCCGACTGATCGAGTCCGGACAGAAATGGGAGGAAGGTGGGATAGAAGTAGTAAAAGAAAGTAGGGGGGAAAAGATCGGGAAGGTACAGGGGGGAAAGAGGGGGAGTTAAGGATAGGTGTGCGCAGACAAATCACCGTCTACCTCTAGAGACAAGCAAGTGTCCCTATAGTCAATCCACCCAGCTCATGTCGCCATATGCCTATCTCGCGTATCCATAGATTCAGAGACAATCTCCTCCATATGGTGTATAACTTCTACTTCTCGTACTCATTCCATAAGTGTTGGAGAGACTGGAGATTTCCAATGCCTCGGAATGATTGTTCTCAGTACCATTATAAAGTGCCGTATAAAGTGCCATAGAACCCCTCTTTTGTTACTGGAGATGGAGCCCAGGAGCAAGGATAATAGTGCCAGTGTTCTGTACTGACTCCCCTCTAATGGAGTTGTAGGCCAATAGGAACCTCCCCCAAAGGGCTTTAATAGACGGCCAGCTCCACCATATATGAACCATATTACCAGGCTCTTCCAGGCACCGCCAACACTGACCGACAGCTTTATTCATTTCTTTGTGTGTGGATTTGAATACAGTTTGATTTGATCAATTAGATCCCTTGGTGTGCTGGTCTTTCTTGCACATTTGGAGTTAGATGGTGACATATGGGGAGGGATTGAGACTTGGAGTGCCAAAACATTGTCATAAGCCTTGCTAAGGAGAAACCCAAACCCATGTTTGGCAGTAAAGGGGGACTAGAGACATAAGTGATCAGGTGCAGGATAGTTTCTGAATATTTTTGGACTTTGTTTTGATTTAAAAAAAAAAAAACATTTCAAACTTTTGGCACAGGCAGACGCACTGAGCTGGCGCTACCTCTCGCTCACTGCAGTGCTGTACCGTTGTTAGAGCGCCCGACACACATCATATTTATTCATCAATGCCGGCCAGGTTACTAGAGCGACCGAGACCCTCTGTTACAGCGCCTGATACCCGTTTACACTAGAGGACGCTCTAAGCGCCGCTATACAGACGCTCATCTGGCAATACCTGGCGTTAGTAGTGAATCAGCCTCCACGTGTTCACAGAGACGCTCCAAAAATGAGATTCCAGGCATACAGCGACTGTTGTAATCCCCCTTTTTTTTAGGGTCAGGGATTTTTTTTTTGTTATGGGAATTACATTGGGGACACTTGAAAGACATGACACAGCCTTTTCACAGCTCAAATCAGTAGTTTGCTGCACAAAACAAAAGTGCAAAAAATACATGCAACAATAACATAATTATAACCATTCAAGCCCATTGAAATGTATGGGATAAGGCCATACAGTGCAGGGTGAGCGCCTGGTCCTATCTGGCACTGTAGGGAACACAGCGCCAGCTCTCATCCCATTTCTATCGCGGTTAATAGATGGAAACAAAGAGATCTACTGGCGCTATTAATGAATCGGCCTCCCCATCTAATGAACACCCAACTGCAACATGATGCAAAAAAGTGACAAGTTTTAATAAATGTAATTAATCGATATTTACAATGAGATATGTTTGCATAAAGAATACAAAACTATAGACGTAATGGATATAGATTCTCCAGGGTTGTGTCACCAAAGGAGTAAGGGAATAACCCAAATCAGTTATACACAGTGCATACAGGCTAGCAGTGTGTAATACAGAGATGGACACAATCCATGGTACACAAACAAGCACTAATGCATACATGTAAGTCAATTGACAGAAACAAGAGACATTAATGGTAAGGTAAGACAGCAGTATACCTCTGTTGGATGACAACTTAAACCCTCAATGTTTGAGTAAACCTTCATCAGGAGGGAGACAGCTTCTCCCTCCTGACGAAGGTTTACCATGGTGTACCATGGATTGTGTCCATCTCTGAATTACACACTGCTAGCCTGTATGCACTGTGTATCTGTGTATAACTGATTTGGGTTATTCCCTTACTCCTTTGGTGACACAACCCTGGAGAATCTATATCCATTACATCTATAGTTTTGTATTCTTTATGCAAACATATCTCATTGTAAATATCGATTAATTACATTTATTAAAACTTGTCACTTTTTTGCATCATGTTGCAGTTGGGTGTTCATTAGATATAGCAGATCTCTTTGTTTGCATGTAATTGACAAGCTGTGCTATTAAGCAGACACAGCTAGCTATATTTTGAACCCCGTTCTATGTTATCACATCTATGCCCTTATTCATCAAGCGATAGCGCCAGGTAGTGTCTTAACCAAGTTTAGAGACAGATTATAGGCTGGCCTGCAAGCTAACAGGGTTGAGTGCTGTGGCTCCTTTAAGACTTGAGTGTCTGACGCGCGCCAGGTAGCGGCAGCTAACGGCGACTACCGACTCAAGTACGCCCGGCGGCGGTCACAATGACGCATTTATCAAGCAAAATGAGGCTAGCGCCAGCGAGAGCGACGGCTAGCGCGGCATTCATCATGAAGCCGCCTGGACCGAACAGCGCCGCTGCAAATTCCCTCACAGCGCCAGGTATGAGCTGTCGCTCCCTGGCGATGTCCAATGCATTTCAATGGAGCAATCTATAATTATTCCTAATTAATTGGTATTAATTTTTTTTTTTTTTTTTTTAATGTCAAAAAATCGGAGACCACTTCTGCAATGTTAGGATTTATTTTTAAGTCAAAAAAAAAATTAAAAAAAATATGTGCAGAATTGATCTAACAGGTCTGAGATTAATGTATTCATATTACAAAATGATTCTAAAAACATGTATGATGTTACATTCAAAAAATATGGTTGTTTAGGGGTTAAAAACTAGTTAATACAGATCGCCGCCAGCGCTCTGGGGTTTAAACAAGGAATGGACAGCGACAGCACATTCGGAGCGTGATTTGTTAATGAATATGAAGCTAGCCGTTCGCTCTGGCCATTCGTTTTCAGGCGCTCACATACAACGCTGAACCTGTGAAACAGCGACCCCCCAGCCCGTATTCAACATTACCGCACACCGACTGAGTCGCTGTCATCAAGCTAATGCCGGCCAAGCACAGCGAATACTGGCTGGCGCTGAAAAAATCACGCTACAGTCGCTCATCTGTCACTACCTGGCGCTATTGATGAATCGGCCTCCCCATCCTCTTGCTGTTTTTGCAAGGTGTGCATTTGTAACCTGACCTCCTATATAAGCGGTTAATAGATGGGACACTACCTGCTCATAGGAGCTCTCAGCTCTGTGCCCTGAGTGAGGAATTAAACCTCCTTATCTGCCACTTCAGTGCCACTCTACTGTTGTGGGCCACCAATACTAGCTCGAGGAGCAAGTCCAGACCACGCCCCCTCTATATTGCTGGCTTGAATGGCACTTTCAGAGCTGCCATTCAAGCTCAGCTAACCTTTCCCTTCTTCCTCCCAACCCAGCCTCCTCCTTACAAGCACTCTCGCTCCCAACACCGCCCCACCCATTATGCTGATTATTATGCATCATGGGGTAAAAGTGTAAACCTCAATATCTCAGCCAATTCTTCTGCAATTTAAAAACATAAAACAGTTTAGCACAGTGCAAAACGTTGCCTGACACAATGGTCTAATAATTGGCTATGCCTGAAATATCACTTTAAAGTTCCTGTCCAGGCACACACTAAGAGTCTGATTTCTGAAATGCATCTTTCTGTGATTTATTAAAGAAAAAACACAGAGCTTTTTGAATTAATGTAGACTGGTGAAATTGTCCCAAAGCACATGCGTGGTCACCACCGTTGCGTAACCATCACCAGTATCACAAAACTCTTACCAGATTGTAAGAATAATGGTTGCATTCAAATGGATAAATAAAGTCAGCTCCAAATAGGCAACGTCTCAGCACTCCAAACGATAAGAATAATGGTTGCATTCAAATATATTAATTCAATTAGCTGTAAATAGGCAAGGTCTCAGCCATCCTTTGAAATGCAGTTATGTAGCTTAAGACGAAAGCTTCAATGACAGAAATCCAAATGGGCCAACAAATGGCTCCAAAAAGGCATGTAAAAAAATAAAAAGAAGAAAAAATCTAGTGCAACACTGCTAGATTTAAAACCAGACCTTTTTTAATACCAATGAAATGTACTCACAAACAAACAAAATAAATCCAGCTTATCAATAGTTAAAAGCGCGAACAGCTCTCACTGCTCCAGAGTAGTGTAGGTAAAAAACTTGCAAATATTGAAAAGCGCTTCCAGCAATGTAGGAGCCTCCAACGCGTTTTGTCGCTCGTCGGCGACTTTAACTAGTGTGTTTTTTCTTTAATTTTGATGTTTTTGGACTTTTGTTTGGACTTGAGCCACACACGTTGAGCTGACCATTTAGGGTGAATTATTATTTAGCGCGGTATTTTGTCAAATATTTTTGTTTGGCTATTTCTGTGATTTATGTCGACACTCGTTGTATGCTTTAATGAGTTCCCGGATTTGTGGTCTATCGAATATACCGCACTTGCTTTTAGCTTCTTCAAGATCAGTGCTGGAAATTTTTGTTTGACCATAGGGGGCACAAGGAGAATTCTTGGTGGGCTGCAATGTCATATACCGTATATAAAACTGTATTCACATTTATTGCAAAATGTACAGTACATCAAACTAATCATAAATTAGACCCAACACATTATAACATTTAAAAAATATAAATAATAAGACATACTGGGCCCATGCAGATCTCTCAATCCATATAAAAATAGATTGATAATACATTGATAAAGTGCCCAGACAGATTCGGAGGCAGCAACGCATTTCATGGCCGGGTGACACAGGCGTGTCTGGAGGAAGTGGCACATGGCCGTGAAACGTGTTGCTGCCTCTGGAACTGTCTCTGCACTTTCATGCAGACCTAAACGGTGATGTACACATTTCTTTGCCCTTTCTTCTCCCTCTGTTTGGTCAGTTAGGGCTTATTAATCACTGATTCACTGCCCTACACAGTGTGTATAGCTTTTTATTGCATTTCTTCTGTAATTTTTGTATCACTTACATGAATTTATTGGCTATTGCACCCCCAGGGTGTTTTATATCAGCAGTTACCAACACCCACACAGCAGGGGTGTTGGTCCTCTTTAATATGTCCTTTTCTTTGGTACTTGTTACTAAGCACCCCTGTGGAGTGCAATAGTGGGGAGCTGGATGGATAGTAGAGGTACAGGTACAGGATGGAGTCAGAGGGGAGCTGAATGGATAGTAGGGGCACAGGATGGAGTCAGAGGGGGGCTGGATGGATAGTAGGGGTACAGGATGGAGTCAGAGGGGGAGCTGGATGGATAGTAGGGGTACAGGATGGAGTCAGAGGGGAGCTGAATGGATAGTAGGGGCACAGGATGGAGTCAGAGGGGGAGCTGAATGGATAGTAGGGGCACAGGATGGAGTCAGAGGGGGGCTGGATGGATAGTAGGGGTACAGGATGGAGTCAGAGGGGGGCTGGATGGATAGTAGGGGTACAGGATGGAGTCAGAGGGGGGCTGGATGGATAGTAGGGGTACAGGATGGAGTCAGAGGGGGAGCTGGATGGATAGTAGGGGTACAGGATGGAGTCAGAGGGGAGCTGAATGGATAGTAGGGGCACAGGATGGAGTCAGAGGGGGGCTGGATGGATAGTAGGGGTACAGGATGGAGTCAGAGGGGAGCTGAATGGATAGTAGGGGCACAGGATGGAGTCAGAGGGGGGCTGGATGGATAGTAGGGGTACAGGATGGAGTCAGAGGGGGAGCTGGATGGATAGTAGGGGTACAGGATGGAGTCAGAGGGGAGCTGAATGGATAGTAGGGGCACAGGATGGCGTCAGAGGGGGGCTGGATGGATAGTAGGGGTACAAGATGGAGTCAGAGGGGGAGCTGGATGGATAGTAGGGGTACAGGATGGAGTCAGTGGGGAGCTGAATGGATAGTAGGGGCACAGGATGGAGTCAGAGGGGAGCTGAATGGATAGTAGGGGTACAGGATGGAGTCAGAGGGGAGCTGGATGGATAGTAGGGGTACAGGATGGAGTCAGTGGGGAGCTGGATGGATAGTAGGGGTACAGGATGGAGTCAGAGGAGAGCTGGATGGATAGTAGGGGTACAGGATGGAGTCAGAGGGGAGCTGAATGGATAGTAGGGGTACAGGATGGAGTCAGAGGGGGGCTGGATGGATAGTAGGGGTACAGGATGGAGTCAGTGGGGAGCTGGATGGATAGTAGGGGTACAGGATGGAGTCAGTGGGGAGCTGGATGGATAGTAGGGGTACAGGATGGAGTCAGAGGGGAGCTGGATGGATAGTAGGGGTACAGGATGGAGTCAGAGGGGGCTGGATGGATAGTTGGGGTACAGGATAAAGTCAGAGGGGATCTGGATGGATAGTAGGGGTACAGGATGGAGTCAGTGGGGAGCTGAATGGATAGTAGGGGTACAGGATGGAGTCAGTGGGGAGCTGGATGGATAGTAGGGGTACAGGATGGAGTCAGAGGGGAGCTGGATGGATAGTAGGGGTACAGGATGGAGTCAGAGGGGAGCTGGATGGATAGTAGGGGTACAGGATGGAGTCAGTGGGGAGCTGGATGGATAGTAGGGGTACAGGATGGAGTCAGAGGAGAGCTGGATGGATGATAGGGGTACAGGATGGAGTCAGAGGGGAGCTGGATGGATAGTAGGGGTACAGGATGGAGACAGAGGGGAGCTGGATGGATAGTAGAGGTACAGGATGGAGTCAGGGGGGAGCTGGATGGATAGTAGGGGTACAGGATGGAGTCAGAGGGGAGCTGGATGGATAGTAGAGGTACAGGATAAAGTCAGAGGGGAGCCTTTTTATCATTAAATTCTTAAACGTACGTCACCCACCTTTCTATTCAGACCAAGTTAAAAAGAAAAATAAACGATATGATGACATGAATGAATCTGAGACGACCATTTATATATTGGTTAAATAATATGACAGAATGAAAGCACTCAGCTTGTGCACAATGGAGAGAAGGGCAATTATAAATGATGAGAGCATGGCCGCTGTGATAAAGGAAATTACAGATGGCACGCTGTGTGTGTGGGTCCCTTTCTTGTTACAGCAATCTTCATCTTCAATGTATAGAAACTCTACCCTCCAGATTTCTATTTTTATAAATAGGATTTCTGTTCACTATAAACAATTATAAGGCTTGAAAGGCTACGTCACTATAATGAAATTCCTTATATTCTTAGGCCCTTATTTATGAAGGAATAGCGACAGGTAGCGACTGGTGAGCGGCCGGTAATGACGGGCCCCGCCACGAGAACGCCGGCTCCCCACCACAATCACACATTTATCAAGCCAATCCTGCTTAGCGACTGAGATAGCGCCAGATAGCCACTCATTCATCATTATTCCAGCCTCAGCCCACAGCACCAGCATTTCAATGGAACAATCTTTAAATATTCATAATTAATTGTTATTGTTTTTTTTTTTTTTTTTTAAATGTGAAAAATTCTGTGACCACTTCATGTTAGCTAATTTTTAAAGGTAAAAAAAAAAAAAAAAATTTGTGCAGAATTGATATTACAGGTCTGATATTATTGTATTCATATTTAAATTCTTTATCATTTTTTTTTTTTTTGGTTTCCAAAAATATGGTTGTTTGGGGGTTAGAAAACTACTTTTAACACATCGCCGCCAGCGCTCTGGGGTTTAAACATGCATTTCACAGCGCGAGAATTTTTTGAGCGTGATTTTTTGATGAATATGGTGGAAGCCGGTCGCTCTGACCAGTCACTATCATGCGCACCCCTACATCGCGGAACCTGTCAAACAGCGACTCGTCACCCCGTATTCAACATTACTGCACACCGACTCAGTCGCTATCAACAACCGAACAATGGCCAAGCACAGCGACTACTAGCGGGCGCTGTGAAAATACTGCTACAGTCGCTCAACTGTCGCTACCTGCCGCTATTAATGAATAGGCCTCTTAGATTTTATTCTTCTCCAGTTTTCTGCGATAGTCAATATATATATACAGAGGCTTATTTATTATTATTGGTGCGGGCGCAACTTGAGCGCCTCGTTCGAGATGCTCAGCAGCACCCGCACCACAGCTTTGGCTTCTGGCTGACGGCGCTGTTAGCTGTAGCGTTCCCGGCCAGACAGCGGTATATATAGAGGCCTATGTGCTAGTACCAGCTGAGAGCGCCGCAAGCTGACAAAATTTATAAAAATAATACCATGTGCTCCAAGAGGCGCTTATAAATAGAATATTCAGGCACACAGAGCCTATTAGATTCCCAATGTTTTATTTTTTAGAGGTTTGTTTTTTTTCTTGTTTTAAATTAAAAATGGGAATTGCATTAGGGACATTAGATAAATATGACACAGCTTTCTCACGGGTCAAATCACAAATTTGAAGCACAAAAAAAAATGCTAAAAATGCATATAAAAATAATCCCAAGTAACCCAGGGATCCCGTGGTACATGCACCATCCAAGAAAAAAAATTCTACTAAACTCCTTTAAATACAGTAATTGTAATCATCCCAGCCCATTGAAATGTATGGGATAAGGCCACACAGTGCACGGTGAGTGCCTGGTCCTATCTGGCAGTGTAGGAAACTCAGTGCCAGCACTCATCCCATCGCCGGTGCTGTTAATGAGACACTACCCGGCACTATCACAGGCGCTCTGGATTTTTGACTTGATAGATACACCTTATTCACTGGGACGTGACATTCAGAGGCTGATTCATTACTAACGCCAGGTATGGGCAGATGAGCGTCTGTACAGCGGCTCTTAGAGCGACCCCTAGTAGACGCTGTAAGCAGGTATCCGGCGCATTTGCAGAGCGCCTCAGTCGCTGTAGTAACCTGGCCCACATTGATGAATGTGATGTATGTTGGGTGCTCTAACACCAATACAGCTCTTGCTGAAGCTATTGCTTCACTCAAGGCCATTGAAGTGAATGGTATGATGTAACCCCTTTTGTCGCTTCCCTCGTGGCTACTCCAGTCCTGCATTAAAGCGAACAGTATACTGTAAACCTTGTTTAAAGTGGACCAACACCCAGGGGTGATCGGCCCGGGAATCTATTATATTCCCGGGCCGATCACCTCCCTCACCGCGGGGCATCCGAGATCGGGATGTCCTGTGGGGTGAAACCCCCCCAAAAGCCCCCAAAAACCTTACCTTATCGCGACGGATCAGCCGCCACCGCCTCCCGTGCAACCCTCCAGCAGTGCGCGCGCCCATGCCGGCCGTTTGTGAATGGCCGGCGCGGGCACGCGCCCTGTAAGAGGGACGCGCGGGAGGCGGCTGCGGCTTGTCCGTCGCTTGTCCGTCGCCGAAAAGGTAAGTTTTTTGGGGCATTTGGGGGGGTTTCACACAGCGGGGCATCCTGATCTCGGATGCCCGGCTGAAGTGGACCAACACCCAGGATAGTGAAAATCCTGGGTGTTGGTCCACTTTAAGAAGCATCAGCGCAACAGAGCACCATTTTATCGGCCTCACTCAGCGTATGATTTAACAACTAAAAAAATGCTAACACCGATGTGGCCGCCAGCTAGCGTCTTATTTACCATTTACCACTAGCGCCGAAAAGTTTGCAGCACCGGGAGCTCTGATTGCAACAGCGCCGGATAAAACCTGCCTTTGTAGGTCAAGATTCCATAGTGCACAATGGGTAGAACTGAATTGTGGTGTTTAATGCTTATAATTAATATTACACACTTTTACTTGTACAGAACTTGCATTGTGACTTGTCAATCATAGAAACGCAGGACGGCCAGGCTGATTCATCACTAACGCCAGGTAGCGACAGATGAGCGTCTTTAGCAAGCATTTTCTGTGCGCCCGCTAGTAGTCGCAGTGCTCGGCCGTGAGTCGCTAGTTTATAGCGACCCAGTCGCTGTTCAGTAATGTTGAATACATTGTGAGGAGTCGCTATTTTACCAGTACAGCGCTGTATGGGAGCGCATGTTAGCGACTGGTCATAGCGACCGACTCACAACATATTCAGCAAAAAAACAGCCTCTCTAGCGCTGAAAAATGCTTGTTTGAAGCCCAGAGTGCAGGAGGCGGTGTGTTTAAAGTCTGTTTTTCAGCATCTATCAACTAGTAACAAAGCGAAAACATATGGAATTACATTGTAACAACATTGTAACATGAACACTTTAATGGCAGACCTGTAATGTCATTTCTGAAGAAATATATTAAAAAATGAAAAAATTGTGAAAAAACTGCATTTTCAATGCCAGGAGAGGTCACAGAATTATTTGTGATTTTTTGGAAAAAGAAAAAAAACAAAAACCCCATTTAAAGAAAAGAAAAGGATCGTCCATTGAAATGTATGGGAGAGCGAGAGGTCATACCTGGCGCTGTGCAAGGCTGAAAGCCGGCGCTGTTCGCTGAGGCTGTGAAAATGATGAATCAGACGCTACATGGCGCTATCTCAGTCGCTAAACAGATTCTGCTTGATAAATGTGTAATTGCGTGCCGTGTCCGGCGTTGACCAGTCGCTACCTGTCGCTACCTGTCATTAACCAGCCACTACCTGACGCTATCCCTTCTTAAATAAGGGCCTAAGTTGTCACTAAATGTTTGTTTTTTGGTGTTATTAAAAGTGATTTTAATGGCTTCCTTTGCTTATCAATGTGTAATTAGGACAACTAACAACTAAAATGCAGACTAAACGCACTGTAAAGTTTGTCCTTTATCCACAGCAGTGATTTCTTGTGAAAAATACAGCACCAAGGATTTCAGGGAGTAAAAAAATCATAAATATCCCGGTGAGCGCCCCCTTCGCACGGAAATGCAGTTTTGGTCCACTTTAACACAAATCCCCTCTCCCCTTATATGCAGTTTTGGTCCACATTAAAGTGGACAAAAAACCCAGGCTGATGCGACGCTGTGTGAAACCCCCCAGGTCGCCCCATTCACTTACCTTGCCTTCCGGTCCAACGGTGCATGCATGAGCCGCGGCCGCATCCCCGTTATCCCTCTAGCAGGGCACGTGCCAGGAATTTGTGAATGGCCGGAGCGGGCACACTGTGTTAGAGGTAGCGGGGGATGCAGCCAGCAGCGCACTCGGAGCCGCTGGCCTTAGACGCTGGCTTAGACGGCGTGATGTCAGCGGCTCTGAGCGCGCTGACTGAATGTGGGGCCGCACATGCGCCGTAGGACCGCGATCGGGGTGCCCTGGGGGAAATGACCAAAACCCAGGATAGTCAAAATCCTGGGTTTTGGTCTACTTTAAACACATTTATTTGTACAGAACTTGCATTGGGACTTGTCAATAATGGAAACGCAGGACCTAGATGTCACCAAATGTTTTATTAAAATTGACTTTAATGGCTTCTATTGCTTAACAATGTGTAATTAGGACACCAACAACTAAAACACAGCATAGACACACTGTAAAGTCTGTTCCTTTTGTCCACAGTAATTATTTCTTGTAACTATAATAAAAAAAAAAAAACAAATAGAAAAATACAGCGCCAAAGATTTCAGGGAGGAAAAAAATCATAAATAGCGCCCCTCCCCTCGCACAGATAGGCATTTTTGGTCCACTTTAACATAACGATATACAGTTTTGGTCCACTTTAACAAACCCCCCCAGATATGCAGTTTTGTCCAGCTTTATCACAACTCCCCTCTTCTCCCGATATGCAGTTTTGGTCCACTTTAAAGTGGACCAACACCCAGGATTTTGACTATCCTGGGTTTTGGTCCACTTCGGCGGGGCACCCCGATCGGGGGTGCCCCGCTGTGTGAAACCCCCCAGAAACCCCGAAAAACTCACTTCTCCTCGCTCCCATGTGACCGCTGCTGCCAATCCCCGCCGACGGACAAGTGGGAGGCAGCACCAGACAAGAGAGCGCACCCGCCGCCGCCTCCCGCGCGCCATTCTTACAGGCCGCGCGCATGCGCCGGCCATTCACGAACAGCTGGCGCGGGTGCGCATCCTGCTAGAGGGACGCACGGGAGGCGGCGGCGGGCGCCGCTGGATCGTGGATAAGGTAGGGATTTAGGGGTTTCTGGGGGGTTTCACACAATCGGGGTGCCCTGCAGTCAGGGGTCTGATCGGTCCGGGAATCTTATAGATTTCCGGGCCGATCATGGGAGGGTGTTGGTCCACTTTAAGACAACGATATACAGTTTTGGTTCACTTTAACAAACCCCCCCCCCCTCAGATATGCAGTTTTGTTCAGCTTTATCACAGCTCTCCCACCCCCTAGATATGCAGTTTTGGTCCATGTTAAAGTGGAACAAAACACAGGACTTTGACTATGCTGGGTTTGCCCCGCTGTGTGAAACCCCCTATATTTCCCAGTACAACTCACCTCTTCCTGGTCCAGCGGTGCATGTGCGGGCTCTCATCCTATCAGAGCCGTTTGGCAAATTACATAGGTACAGGAAATGGCTCTGATAGCACAGGAGCCCGTACATGCGCTGTTGGACCAGGGAAAGGTGAGTGAATGCTGGCAACCTCACACAGTGGGGAATCCCAATTCGGGATGCCACATGAAAAGGCCAGCTCTGGGTTTTGGTCTTGTCTCTAACACAACTCCTGCCACCCCACCCCCCGGTTATACCGTTTTGGTCCACATTAACACCACTGCTCCCCTGGATTCGCAGTTTTGGTCCACTTCAACAGCTCCCCTTCCCACACTGCTCCCCTGTAGAAAAAACAAGACTGACCCAGACCACAGCAAATGACTTGATGGACACTTGAGGGGTTATTTAAGAAAGGATAGCGCCTGGTTAATGAGAGGTAGCGACAGATAGCGACTGGTAAACGCCGGACACGGCACGCAATTCCACATTTATCAAGCAGAATCTGTTTAGCGACTGGGATAGCGCCATGTAGCGTCTGATTCATCATTTTCACAGCCTCAGCGAACAGCGCCGGCGTTCAGCCTTGCACAGCGCCAGGTATGACCTCTCACTACCTGTCGCTCTCCCATACATTTCAATGGACAAACCTTTTCTTCTCTTTAAACGGGGCTTTTTTTTTTCAAATTTTTTCCCAAAAATCACAAATAATTCTGTTACCTCTTCTGGCATTGAATTAGCTGTTTTTTCACATTTTTTACATTTTTAAAATATTTCTTCAGAAATGACATTACAGGTCTGGCATTAAAGTTCATGTTACAATGTTGTTACAATGTAATTCCATATGTTTTCGCTTTGTTACTAGTGGATAGATGCTGAAAAACAGACTTTAAACACACCGCCTCCTGCGCTCTGGGCTTCAAACAAATATTTTTCAGCACCAGAGATTTGTGAGGCTGTTTTTTTGCTGAATATGTTGTGAGTAGGTCGCAATGAGCAGTCGCTAACATGCGCTTCCATACAGCGCTGTACTGGTCAAATAGCGACTCCTCACAATGTATTCAACATTACTGAACAGCGACTGAGTCGCTAAAAACTAGCGACTCACGGCCGAGCACTGCGACTACTAGCGGGCGCTCTGAAAATGCCTGCTACAGACGCTCATCTGTCGCTACCTGCCACTAATGATGAATCAGCCTCCCCGACTCCACAGCTTCACCTGCATCTTCTTCAATGGTGTCCTGGCTCCTGACTGACGCTACTGCTGCACCACTGAGGCTGGAACCCGGTGGGTGGGTCTATTCGTCCCGGGGAGGGGGGCTGCTTGGTAGGATTGGAAGGGGGCGGCAGAGGTTCCAAAATGCAGCGGTGGCGGCACGTTGGCGGGCGCTATGGCCAAAGGAAATTATAGGCCAGTGTTCTCCTTGCCAATGCTGCTCCATCCCTTGATGCTGCTTACAAGCCCCGGCTCACCCCGCCTCATTATGGGTCTGATTAAAGCTGGTGGGCCACAATACCCATCTCCCTAGCAGTGGCCTACAAGGGAGATGGGTAGCAGTAAGTACTCACAGGTTTGCCTGCATTTTCCTCCTCCTTTTTATGCCTATTGTTAGTAACCTTTTTATTGCTTCACTTATGGCCACTTTAGACCTGCTTTTAAGTGACAGGCAAGTCGTAACACTGTTTTCGCTTCACTCATGGCCTCTTTAGTCCTGCCTTAAAGTGAACTAAAACCCAACGCGATCGGGCTGATCGAATTCCCTCCCCATGAGGCATCCAAAATCGGGATGCCCCAATGTGGGAAACCCCCCAGGTCGCCCCGTTCGCTTACCATGCCTTCCGGTCCAAAGGCGCATGCGTGAGCCGCGGCCACATCCCCGCTGTCCCTCTATCAGTGCGCGTGCCCATGCCAGGCATTTGTGAATGGCCGGGGCGGGCACGCTCCCTGTTAAATGGAAGCGGGGGATGCGCCCATCAGTGCGCTTGGAGCCGCTGGCCTTATACGACGTGACGTCAGCGGGTGTGCTGATTGGTCGAGCGGCCGCGCATGCACCATAGGACCAGGAAGAGGTGAGTTGGCTTAGGCGATCTGGGGGGTTTCAGGCAGCGGGACGCCCCCAAACAGGGTGCCCTGGGGTAAAGGACCAAAACCCAGGATAGTCAAAATCCTGGGTTTTGGTCCACTTTTAAAGGAAATGGTGTACGATAGCCCTGTCATCACTTCAAGTATGGCCACTTCAGTTTTGCTTTAAAACAAAATGATATGTCTCTTAAAGCTGAGTGGAGGCCCACAGGGGAGATAGGTTGCATTTTTGTAGCGTACTGCTTTTAATGCCTATAGGTAATTTATTTGTAGTGTAGGAGGAGGAGTGCAGTCATAGCCACTTCAGTTCTGCTTTAAAGTGAATGGTATGCTGTGACCCTCTTGTTGCTTCATTTATGGCCACTTCGGTCCTGCCTTAAAGTAAATGGTATGTGGTAACCCTCTTGGCACTTCACTCGTGGCCACCCTTTAAAGTGAATTCTACACTGTAAACCTTTTGTTGCTTTACTGGTGGCCCCTTCAGTCTTGCTTCAAAGATAATAGTATGCCATAACCCTGTCATCACTTTACACATGACCACTTCAGTCCCGCTTTAAAGTGGACCAACACCCACCGCTGATCAGCCCGGGAAAAGATTCCCAGGCCGATCAGCTTCCTCCCCACGGGGCATCCGGGATGCCCAGTTGTGTGAAACCCCCCCCCCCCCCGGACGCCCACAAACCTTACCTTCTCCCCGTTCCAACGGCGCATGCGCGGGCCGCCTCTCGCGCTTCCCTCTAGCAGGGGCGTTAGGGAATGGCCGGCGAGGGCGCGCTTCCTGTAAGAGGGATGCGCGAGAGGCGGCCTCCAGCGGCCTCAGCTTGTCCGTCACTTGTCCGTCGGCGGTGAGGAGAGTTTTTTGGGGCTTTCTGGGGGGTTTCACACAGCGGGGTGCCCCGTGGAAGTGGACCAACACCCAGGATAGTGAAAATCCTGGGTGTTGGTCCACTTTAAAACAAGTCTTCTTCATGTGTAGTGTAGAAGGGAGTTGGTCCAGCTTTAAAGTTAGAACTGAGATCTGTATTGCTTCAATTAGTAAGTAAATCCGATCTATTCCCCTCTGATGACTCACTACTGAAGATGTAAGAAAGGAGCTTAGATGCAGTACAAAGCTCTATTCATTACTAGCGCTAGGTATCGGCAGATGAGCGTCTGTATAGCAGCACTTAGAGCGACCGCTAGTAGACACTGTAAGCGGGTATCGGGCGCTGTAACAGAGCGTCTCTGTCGCTGTAATAACCTGGCCAGCATTGATGAATGTGATGTATGTTGGGCACTCTAACACCAGCACAGCGTTGCAGGGAGTGAATGGTAGACCCAGCTCAGTGCGACCAACTCTCAGCGACTCACACCATATTCAACAAAAAAAACAGACTCACACAGCATAGTCACTCTAAAGCAGGGCGCTGTAGCATAGAGCGCCAGATGCTGTGTGATTAAAGTCTGTTCTTGAACACATATCCACCAGTAACAAAGCGAAAACACATGGAATGACATTGTTGTAACATTGTGACATTAACACTTTAGCGCCAGACCTGTAATGACAATTCTGCATAAAAAACAAAAAATTCAAAAAAGTTTTCAAAAATGACTCTTTCTAGGCCAGGAGAGGTCACACAATGATTTGACAGAAAAAAACACCAAACAAAAAAAAGAAAAAAACCCTGTTTAAACAGAAGAAAAGGAATGTCCATTGAAATGTATGAGAGAGCGACAGGTAGCGACAGGTAATACCAGGCGCTCTGAAAGCCAGAGCGCCGGCGCTATACACTGAGCTGCCTGTAATGATGAATGACGCTACATGGCGCTGTTAGAGGCGCTCACCAGATTCGCTGTCATAAATGTGGTTTTCCGTACAGTGTCCGGCGTTCACCAGACGCTGCCTGTCGCTACGATGCACTACCTGCCGCTATCCCTTCATGAATAAGCCCCATTGTTTCTTTCCCCAGCAGTGTCCAACTGGGGAGTTTTGGGCTCACCAGCGGAACTGACGCCTTTAGTCGCGAGCAGTGGCCACATCCCGCTATCCATCTAGCAGGGCTCGTGCCAGTGCCAGACATTTGTAAATGGCCGTCGTGGGCATAATCTCTGTTAGAGGAAGTCAGGGGATGCGGCCACCAGTGCGCTCGGAGCCGCTGGTCTTAGACATCATCTTAGGCCCTTATTTAAGAATGGATAGCGTCAGGTAGTGCCTGGTTAATGAGAGGTAGCGACAGGTAGCAACTGGTGAACGCCGGACACAGCAGCAATTCCACATTTATCAAGCAGAATCTGTTTAGCGACTGGGATAGCGCCATGTAGCGTCTTATTCATCATTTTCACAGCCTCAGCGAACAGCGCCGGCGTTCAGCCTTGCACAGCGCCAGGTATGACCTTTCGCTACCTGTCGCTCTCCCATACATTTCAATGGACGATCCTTTTTTTCTCTTTAAACGGGGTTTTTTTTTTTTTTTTTTCAAAAAATCACAAATAATTCTGTGACCTCTTCTGACATTGAAATAGCAGTTTTTTTTCACAATTTTTTCATTTTTTATATATTTCTTCAGAAATGACATTACAGGTCTGCCATTAAAGTGTTCATGTTACAATGTTGTTACAATGTAATTCCATATGTTTTCGCTTTGTTACTAGTGGATAGATGCTGAAAAACAGACTTTAAACACACCGCCTCCTGCGCTCTGGGCTTCAGAGAAGCATTTTTCAGCGCCAGAGATTTGTGAGGCTGTTTTTTTGCTGAATATGTTGTGAGTTGGGCGCTATGATCAGTTGCTAACATGCGCTCCCATACAGCACTACTGGTCAAATAGCGACTCCTCACAATGTATTCAACATTACTGAGTCGCTATGAAGTAGCGGCCCACGGCTGAGCACAGTGACTACTAGCGGGCGCTCTGAAAATACCTGCTACAGACGCTCATCTGTCGCTACCTGGCGTTAGTGATGAATCAGCCTGCCCGATGGCTTGACGTCAGCGGCTCCGAGTGCGCTGATTGGATAAGCGGCCGCGCATGTGCCGTAGGACCTGGCAGAGGTGAGTTAGATTGGGGATTCTGGGGGGGGGGGGGTTCACACAGCGGGGCTCCCCCGATCGGGGTGCCCCCGGGGAAAGGACCAAAACCCAGGATAGTCAAATCCTGGGTTTTGGTCCACTTTAAGTACTGTCATAACATTCTTGAATGTATAATGTATATGGTACAAAATACAGAAGGTGCCATAAGACTCTGTGGCACAATCATTTCTGTTTGAAATGTGAATGGTTGAAGTTCAACATGAAGATAAATGAGGGAGTTTTAACATACACCATGTATCAGCTTCTAAGGCCCTTATTTAAGAAGGGATTGCGTCAGGCAGCGTCTGGTTAATGAGAGGTAGCGACAGATACCCCTCGATTCAAAGAGCAAAAGTTAATTGATTTCGTATCGAGAATCGTAAGTTTGGGTGGGTGTTAGTCATTTTTTCCTGTTTTTTTGGCCATTTCCGACTCGCACGAGCCTACGTACGAATGCGTATATGCTCTTACAATCAGCGGAAGTCCGTTCCTAAATTTTAGGATCAAAACGTAAAACTTAGGATCAAAACGTAAAACTTAGGATCAAATCCTAAAACTTAGGATCAAAACGTAAAACTTAGGTTAATTGGATGTGTTTAGGTGTGATTCAGAGAAACCTCTAAACGCGTTTTAAAAGAAAGCCACAGCCGACACCTTTTAGCAGTCGTATTGCTGTTCGTAAACAGGTTTTTTGGCTATGTGGAGGAGTCTGTGCGTCTTGAGCTCCAATGAACTGCATGTATCAGCATGGCTGAGGCCATAAATTGTATGGCAATGCATACCTGATTCATGTATGCCTTATAAAAGCATTTTAATGTGGACCTTAATTAGTCCTTTGCATGTAAACCTTTATTTTGCAATATATTTGCGTTAATTAAAGAAACTTATGTCCTTTGTTATTTATTTTCAAATTGAGGTACTAGAAAAATATTTTTAGATTGCATTTATTGGTGTAGTTGTTTACCTTTGCTTTGTTTAATTATTTAAGCACATCTTTGGTCAGATGCATCACACTTACTGAGGAGAGGAGAGCGGGATAAAGTGCAGGATGTGGGTTACTGCTGTATTTTGCACAGACACAGCAGAGCTGGGGGCATGGAAAGGTCAGAAATCAAAGAATCCAGAGCAACACAGTCACAAGGCCCTTTCTGTTTGCAGGCTGCCCGATAATACCTGAGCCGCCATCTTGGCTGTTTCTAGGCTCATAACATGCAGAAGTTGCTGGGTGTTTTTTAATATTTGTGAGCAATCTGTATGTAGAGGGTGTGGGTAACCACACTAAAAATTTAAAGTTGTACCATTTGAAGCATAAATATTAAAATTAAATCCACAAGTAAAAAATGCAAGTTAAGTAAAAATTAAACAAAGTAAGATTTACTTATGCAAATGCATTCATTAATGGTTGGTTACTACAAAATGAATGAAATAAAGAAAAATAAAAGACCAAATATTTAGAATGCACTTTAATGAGGTAAGTTTGTAGTGCGCAGCCGCAAGATCAGAAGGATTTACGTCCAGACAAAAAAGGAAAAAGGGCAAAACCAATGTTGCAACCTGAGAAATGAAACGGAAAATTCAGGATGGAAACTGACATAGGTCTGATTCCCGAACTGCCATACGAACGGACGTATATTTTAGGATAGAAACGTATTTGCTTATTGAATCACTCGCAAGTTCATACGAACGCACGAGCGGACGTGAAAAATAGGATGATCGTGAGCCAAATCCAAGCTGTTACATGTTTCTTTGAATCAACCCAATAGTGTCTGGTCAACGCCGGACACGGCACGCAATTACACATTTATCAAGCAGAATCTGTTTAGCGACTGGAATAGCGCCATGTAGCGTCTGATTCATCATTTTCACAGCCTCAGCAAACAGTGCCAGTGTTCAGCCTTGCACAGCGCCAGGTATGACCTCTCGTTACCTGTCGCTCTCCCATACATTTCAATGGACGATCCTTTTCTTCTCTTTAAACGGGTTTTTTTTTTCAGAAAAATCACAAATAATTCTGTGATTTCTTCTGGCATTGAAATAGCAGTTTTTTTCATAATTTTTTCTTTTTTTATACATTTCCTCAAAAATGACATTACAGGTCTGCCATTAAAGTGTTCATGTTACAATGTTGTTACAATGTAATTCCATATGTTTTCGCTTTGTTACTAGTGGATAGATGCTGAAAACAGACTTTAAACACACCGCCTCCTGCGCTCTGGGCTTCAAACAAATATTTTTCAGCGCCAGAGATTTGTGAGGCTGTTTTTTTGCTGAATATGTTGTGAATCGGTCGCTATGAGCAGTCGCTAACATGCGCTCCCATACAGCGCTGTACTGGTCAAATAGAGACTCCTCACAATGTATTCAACATAACTGAACAGCAACTGAGGCCCTTATTTAACAAGGGATAGCGACAGGTAGCGCCTGGTGAGCGACCGCTAATGACGGGCCCCGCCACGAGAACGCCGGCTCCCCACCACAATCACACATTTATCAAGCCAATCCTGCTTAGCGACTGAGATAGCGCCATATAGCCACTCATTCATCATTATTCCAGCCTCAGCCCACAGCGCCAGCGTCCGACCTTGAACAGCGACAGGTATGACCTCTCGCTACCTGGTGCTCTCCAATGCATTTCAATGGAACAATCTTTAAATATTCATAATTAATTCATATTAATGTTTTTTTTTTTTTTTTAATGTGAAAAATTCTGTGACCACTTCTGCCATGTTAGATTTTTTTTAAGGTAAAAAAAAAGAAAAAAAAAACTTTGTGCAGAATTGATATTACAGGTCTGATATTAATGTATTAATATTACAAAATGTTATTAAAAACTTGTTTCCAAAAATATGGTTGTTTGGGGGTTAAAAAACTACTTTTAACACATCGCCGCCAGCGCTCGGGGGTTTAAACATGCATTTTACAGCTCAAGAATATTTTGAGCGTGATTTGTTAATGAATATGGTGGGAGCCGGTCGCTAGGGCCAGTCGTTATCATGCGCTCCCATACAGCGCGGAACCTGTCAAATAGCGACTCCTCACCCAACATTCAACATTACTGCAAACTGACTGAGTCGCTGTCAACAACCGAACAATGACCAAGCACAGCGACTACTAGCAGGCGCTGTGAAAATACTGCTACAGTCGCTCAGCTGTCGCTACCTGCCGCTATTAATGAATCGGCCTCTGAGTCGTTTTAAAGTAGCGACCCACGGCCGAGCACTGCGACTACTAGCGGGCGCTCTGAAAATGCCTGCTACAGACGCTCATCTGTCGCTACCTGCCGCTAATGATGAATCAGCCTCTAAGTTTCTGTTTGAAATGTTTAATGTTTAATTTCAATTGTTTCGGATTGTTTAAAATTTTAAATGTATTTTACATTTTATTATAAATAGATTATAAATTATATATTTTTATATTCCTATTAATATTATATCCTTATATTTTATTATATATTATATTCTTATATTCATATTAATATATTATTCATTATTTTATTAAAAATACATTTTTAGAATTTATTTTAAATTTTAAAGTTTAAAATTTTTAAATTGTTTAAAATGTTTAATGTTTTTTCTGTTTAAAGTTTCTGTTTGAAATGTGAATAGCATTTTGGTTGAAGTTCAACATGAAGAGAAATGAGGGAGTTTTAACATGCACCATGTATCAGCTTCTAAGTTTCTGTTTAAAATGTTTAATGTTTAATTTCAATTGTTTCGGATTGTTTCAAATTTTAAATGTATTTAAAATTTTATTATAAATAGATTATAAATTATATATTCTTATATTCCTATTAATATTATATTCTTATATTTTATTATATATTATATTATTATGTTCATATTAATATATTATTAATTATTTTATTATAAATAATTTTTGTAGAATTTATTTTAAAGTTTAACATTTTTAAATTTTTAAATTGTTTAAAATGTTTAATGTTTTTTCTGTTTAAAGTTTCTGTTTGAAATGTGAATAGCATTTTGGTTGAAGTTCAACATGAAGAGCAATGAGGGAGCTTTAAAATACACCATGTATCAGCTTCTAATGCGATACATTTCTGCCTAACAAATGTGCGTCTGGTGATTAGTTGCACTTTGTGAAATTCCGCATGATATATTACAGCTTTCGCTGACTCAGGAAAAGCTCCATCATCCAGAGAAATGTGCTGCTTAACATCCACATAGATCACTGTAACAGCGCCCGCATTAAATACTGCACCTTCTGCAAGCAGCACATCCAGCACCAAATATTCCCAATAAATAAAATGTAAGCTGCAAATAGGAAAATAAATGAAAGTAAACTGGAGTCATCTACCAACTGCAACATTATTTGCCAAAATGATGGGGTGTAACAGGTGTATAGACATACTTTAGCATTAAAGTGGACCAACACCCAGGATTTTCACTATCCTGGGTTTTGGTCCACTTCCGTGGGGCGCCCCGCTGTGTGAAACCCCCCAGATCGCCCTAAAAAACTCACCTCACCCCGCTCCTACGCGAGCGCTCGTCCAATCAGAGCGCTCAGAGCCGCTGTGGTATGTACGGACAAGCGACGGACAACCACAGCGGCTCTGAGCGCGCTGGAGGGCGCGTCTCGTATTCACAAACGGCCCGCGCGGGTGCGTGCCCTGCTAGAAGGAAGCGCGAGATGCGGCTGCGGCCCGCGCGTGCACCGTTGGAACGGGGATAAGGTAAGGTTTCTGGGCGTCTGGGGGGGGTTTCACCCTGTGGGGCATCCCGATTTCGGATGCCCCGCGGGGAGGGATCTGATCTATAAGATTCCCGGGCCGATCCCCCCTGGGTGTTGGGCCACTTTAAGCTGAATCTGCCTCTATTCTGCTCTGGTGTAGTTTTCCCTGAATAATTTGCAATAATCCTATTATTCTGTAGTGTAAAAATTCAGGAGGAGGCTGATTCATTGCTATCGACAGATGAGCATCTGTATATAACATTTCCCCGCCACATATATATCATGTCCCTTTAGCCAAATTATATATTTTTTAAAAGAAAAAAGAGTAGACACTCGCTGAATAAAGAGGACGCTGGAGCTGGCAAAACTGGAGGCAGTGGGAGATCTGATGGATGTTGTAGACAACGTCCAGCGCTGAAAAGTTGAAGAAGGGGAGGTTATTCCAAGTATGCAGCACGCCCTGCTCCAGTAATGAATCATTACGTCTGGGATATACCTCCACAAGAGGGCGCTTTACTGCAGAGATGGCAAAAAAGAGGCCCCTCCCGGTCCGTATATACCCGGGACCTCCCACTAAATTCCCCAGTTCATTCTCTGCAGTCGGGCTGCGGAGGTCAAGATGATGGCTTCTCTCCTCGCCTCCCCCCGGCCCTGTGTTCTATTCCCACCCGTTCCACTCTTTACTTGCCTCCCAGCCTTGGCTGCGTGGTCGGGTGACGGTAGGCAGCACCTATTAGAGGTGCTTTTAATGGAGTATGGCTCCACCGCAAATCCCCCACCAAAGGGTAGGCGGCACAAGTTGCTGAGCCTGATATGGGATGCCCCGTCCGCTTTAGCCCTCATGACATGCCCCGAATGGGACTATGGGCTCCTTTCCCCCCTTTTCTCGTTCCCCGGTTGGTCGGGGGGGGGGGGTGTCAGTGTCCGTGTGTGGTATGAGTGATTCATCTGTCTTTGACTGTGATACTGTGCATTGGCGCGCTGGTACTTAGGCTCACCACTCCTTCCTTCTCTCCTCTCCTCTTCCTTTCATTCACATGTCAGTTTGTTTGAACGGCCCGCGCGCACGCTCGACTGCGACGGCGGATGGTGACGTCACTGGGCGGTGATTGGCTGTCGGGCCGCCGGTTACTGGCCTGTCCCCGCATTACTGGAGGGGGCGGGGCCTAGCGCCTGCGCGTTCCTGAGCTGATCAGCGCCATCTTGCCCTGGCATCGTCCTAGATCGCAAGCTCTGCGACGTTCGTGAGTGCCCTCTGAGGACTTGTACTTTCTTTTACTGTTGTTGTATTTAATTGTATTTGCGGTTATACCTGCTGACTGTGTTTTTATGTTGTGTTTTTCAGACGGGACGACCTAATTAGAGGTTTCTCCCGGTCCTGTGCCCTATGTTATACATAGTTAAATTGGGGGCTTCATGTTTAAATCCTTCCGCTAGCATTTAGAGGCATCCCGGGTAGCTGCACAGCGTAATTCCCATTGGTCACCCTGACATAAAATATCACCATATGGAGGCTTCTCAGGATGGTGTGCTCGGGGTCCCATCGGGGCAAGCCCAACTGTGTGTGGTGTGTGGGGCATCCCATGTGGGTGATGATGTGCGGGTATGTGTACCCTGCGCCCAGCAGGCGCTTGCGCGGCAATCTGGGCTGCGTGCGTCTGGGTCGGCACCCACTGTGTCGTCCCCCACGCCCCCCCGCTTGATTATGACTCCCAGTGATATCAACACTAGCGGGGAGTCTCAACTTGATGTTGCCACCAGGCTGGCCAACATTGAAAGACTGATTGCTAGCTCTGCGGCCCATAAGGCTCCAGCTAAAAGACGGCATGTGGTGCCTGCTGCGCCGGCCTTTACTATGGAACAAGATGATTTCCTTGATTTGTCTGACTATACCCCTCTCAAGGAAGGGGAATTATTCTCAGATTCAGATTTTTCCGATGACCTTGGTGCTGATGCCGGCTCAGAGCATTGGGATGCTGATGACACCCATAGACTTTTGACTCAAATTTTTGAGGTACTTTCCATTTCCCCTCCTGCAGCGGCACCTAAGCAGCAGGGGGAATTGTTTGGGACCGCAAAACCACGTTTGGAATTCCCAGAACAGACTCATTTTTATAATCTCGTTCTCAATGAATGGGAGCCGCCTAGCCGGCTTCCCGGTATCCCTAAGGGGTGGGATAGGAGGTATCCCTTCCCCTCGGAGGTGGTCAAGTGTTGGTCAACTCCCCCAGAAGTGGGTGCCCCGATTTTGGGGTTGTCCAACACTTCTGTGGCGCCCGGTTTGTGCTTCCGCTATTACGGCCGTGGCTATTAGGACCTTGATCAGGGGCCATCTGGACGGCTCCCATGAGGATCCTTCTAGTGCTGAATTTAGAGCCTTGTCACAATGTGAGATGTTCATCACCTATGTTCTCGCTGCCTTAGATGACACCATTCGGATGTGTAGCAGGAACTCGGCCTTGGTTGTCTCTATCCGCCATTCGGTCTGGTTGCGCCAGTGGGCAGCTGACAATGCTGCTAAGAAGGCACTCACGGGGCTCCCCTTTACGGGGTTGTGCCTGTTTGGTGATCGTTTGGACCCTTTTGCTAAGGGAGGTAAGTTACCCCAATGCAAAAAGCAGCCGCGACCCTTTCGGGGCTCCGGGTCCTTCACTCCCTCCTTTCGTGGGACTAGGTCAAGCAGGGGAGATTTCTGGGGCAAGGGCAGAGGCCGTGCCCGGCCCGGATCCTCCTGGGGTGCCAAACCCAAATCTGCTGCCAAGCCCGCTCAGCAATGAGGGGGCGCCCTCACCCTTCCGGCTCTTCGCTCAGGTCTGGGCTCAACAAGTCTCAGACAATTGGATTCTGGAGGTTGTCTCCTCCGGATACAAGCTGGAGTTCACGGACTGGCCTCCTCCCAGATTCCTCAGGTCCCGAGTTCCTACGGACCCTCGGGCAGCTCGGGGTTTATGTCTGGCGGTACAAAACCTTTTGGCCATGGAGGTCATTTGTCAGGTCCCTCCGGGAGAGAGAGGTCAGTGTTACTATTCCAATCTCCTTACAGTTCCCAAAAAGGATGGCTCCATCAGACCCATCCTGGACCTAAAACTTCTCAACAAGTTCATCAGGACCAGACGTTTTCGCATGGACACTCTGCGCTCCGCTATCAGCTCCCTGCGCCCGGGGGACTTTATGACCTCAATAGACATCAAGGATGCTTACCTTCATGTGCCGGTCTTCCCAGGGCATCAGCGGTTCCTCAGGTTCGCAGTAGAGGAACAACACTACCAATTTGTGGCACTTCCCTTCGGTCTCACCTCGGCCCCCAGAGTGTTCACCAAGGTGTTGGCGGGTGTGATGGCCCTTCTCAGAGCCCGGGGTATTCGCATTCTTCCTTATCTGGACGACCTTCTCATTATGTCCTATTCACTCTAGCAGGCAGAATGGGACACCCGGACGGTGGTGGCGACACTGGAAATGTTCGGATGGGTGATCAATTATCCCAAATCCTCCTCTCCCCGTCCCAGGTGACCCCCTTCCTGCGTATGACTCTGGATACCATTCAGGCCAGGATTTTCCTCCCTCAGCAGAAGGTGGACTCTCTTCAAGCTCTGATTCATTTCTTGCTGTCCAGCCCTCATCCATCCGGCAGGGGATGCAATTGGTGGGACAGATGGTGACCTGCTTCGAGGCAGTCTCTTATGCTCAATTTCACATGAGACCCCTTCAGCTCCATCTTCTGTCAGTCTGGGACAAGAGGCCCAGGTCTCTGGATCAGGCCTTTGTTCTATCTCCTCTGGTCCGGCGGTCCCTCCTGTGGTGGCTGGACTCGAGGAATCTTCTGGGGGGCAGATCATTTCTGACACCGTGTTGGGAGACGGTCACTACGGATGCCAGTCTGTCAGGTTGGGGGGCTACTGGAGAGCCCTCCAATTCCAGGGGATGTGGGGCCCTCAGGAGGCCCACGCCCCATCAATGTTGTGGAGCTGAGGGCAGTTCGGTTGGTGCTGGCGCAGCTGACGTCTCACCTCCAGGGCCTGCTGGTTTAGGTTCGCTCCGACAACCGGACTGCGGTCGCTTACATAAATCATCAGGGAGGGACTCGGAGCAAGAGTGCCCTCCGGGAGGTGTCGTTGATCCTGTCTTGGGCCGAGGACAATGTCCTGTGCATCTCTGCGGTTTACATTTCGGGAGCGGAGAATCTGGAAGCGGATTCCCTGAGCAGGGGGGCCTCTCGCCGGGGGGAATGGTCCCTCAACTGCGAGGTCTTCCTATCCCTTTGTCACAGGTGGGGGATGCTGGACGTGGATCTGTTTGCTTCTCGCCACAATCACATGCTGCCAGCATTTGTCTCACTGTCCTAGGATCCTCTGGCTCTGGTGGTGGATGCCATGTCTCTGTCCTGGCAGGGGTTCGGTCTCCTGTACCTCTTCCCTCCTTTTCCCCTTCTGGGCAGGGTTCTACGCAAGCTCAGGAAAGAGTGCCAGCTGTTCTGGTTGCCCCCAGGTGGCCAAGACAGATGTGGTTTGCAGACGTCGTGCAGCTGGTGGTGGATCAGTATCCTCTGCCTCTGGTTCCAGATCTTCTTACTCAAGGACGGCTCTGTTATCCCAATTTATAAATGCTGGCTTTGACGGCCTGGCTGCTGAAACCTCCATCTCGAAGGAGAAAGGTCTGTCTGATTCGGTTGTTCAGACTCTGGTCAGAGCGAGGAAGAAATCTTCTTCTACCATCTACTATAGGACCTGGCGTACTTACATTGACTGGTGTGAGGCTAGGGCCTTTCCCTGTAGGGTGTTTTCCATCCCTCGGATACTGGAGTTCCTTCAGCATGGGCTGGATTCGGGTTTTCAGCTCAGCACTCTGAAGGGGCATGTTTCCGCCTTTTCTTCCAGTGTTCTTTTGCTCTTCATCCTTTGGTCAAGACTTTCTTCCAGGGGGTCACTCATGTGCGCCCTCCCCGCAAACCCATGTTACCGGTTTGGGATTTGAATTTGGTATTGTCTGTCTTTCAGGGTCCTCCATTTGAGCCTGTGCATGAGGCTGCACTGTCTATTCTCACCTTGAAAGTTGCCTTCTTGGTGGCTATCACTTCTGTCCGGCGTGTTTCTGAGTTGGCAGCTCTGTCCATTCAGGCCCCCTACTTTGAGAGACACCAGGACAAGGTGGTTTTCCGCTTTAAACCAGACTTCTTGCCTAAGGTTGTCTCTGCCTTTCACCTCAGTCAGGACATTGTTCTTCCTTCCTTGTGCCATAGTCCTGGCAATGACAAGGAGAGGGCCTTGCATTCTCTGGATGTTGTCAGGAATTTGAAATACTACCTGGTGGCTACAGCGCCTTTCAGGAAGACGGACGCCTTGTTTGTGGTACCCTCGGGTCCCAAGAAGGGTTTGGCGCCTGTTAAGTCTACTATTAGTAAATGGATTCGTCAGGCCATTTTTAGGGCCTATTCTGCTAAAGGGAGGGATCCTCCTTTCCGAGTCACTGCTCATTCCACTCGTGCGGTTGGGGCTTCCTGGGCCTTTCAGCACCAGGCTTCTGTTGAACAAGTTTGTAAGACTGCTACTTGGTCTTCTGTTCATACCTTTTCCAAGTTTTACAAGGTTGATATTCGGGCCTCAGCGGATGCAGTTTTTGGCCGCAAAGTTCTGCAGGTGGCAGTGGTTTGAACTGCACATTGTTGCCTTTTGGGATCCCCACCCGTTCGTTGGACACTGCTATTGGATGTCCCAGACGTAATGATTCATTACTGGAGCAGGGCGTACTGCATACTTGGAATAATACAATTCTGTGAATACTCACCTAGTAGAATTGTTATTATAAGTATGCAGCACGCCCTGCTCCATCCCACCCTGAGTACTTATTCTTGGATCCTCTATATGGTGAATGTTTCCTGGTTAATGTTGTTAATCTTGTTGTTGGCTTCTCCTGGTTCCCGTACTGCTTTTTTATACTGGGGAATTTAGTGGGAGGTCCCGGGTATATATGGACCGGGATGGGGACTCTTTTTTGCCATCTCTGCAGTAAAGCGCCCTCTTGTGGACTATATCCCAGACGTAATGATTCATTACTGGAGCAGGGCGTGCTGCATACTTATAAACAATTCTACAAGGTGAGTATTCACAGAATTTTATTTTTTCTTTTTCTTTTTTTTTTTAGATTTGTGACAAATGGATTTTTCCCTGAAATTCAAATCAAAGTCTGATCCTGCCAGATCAATTTTCTCATCCCAGTTACTTCTATCCTAAAAAAACAGATAAAGAACAATAAAGGGTAATTAAGGTAAAAAAAAATATATTAAAGTAAAAAAATATTTACAGTTTATGCCTGGACTGTGAGTGAACTATCGCCCTATATCAGGACCACTGTGTAAATGTAAGGTAGACAGCTTGACAAGTGCAGACAAGAGCCATTCTTTATGTACTACTTGGGATTCTTTAATGAGCAATAACCCGCTCATCAATCATTTCTTATAGCCCGAGCGGCTTAAAACTGGTGAAAGGTGCTTCAGGTAGCAGCGGGTTACTGTACTTTGCATAGCCTCATTTTCATCTGCATTGATTTATTAAACTAGACAAATAGTCTCTAATAAAAAAAAAAAAAACTTACTGGCTTTGCCCGCCATTAATGCTTTGCATTAACACTGCTTCTAATGGATTATAGAGACTGAGAGCCCTACATACACCCTGATGGATTTTTAAAAATATAGTTTTGAACGGGAAAAAATCTTTAGGCAACAGCTCTTTATTTAATAACTTGCTTACATCAATTACACCTTGACTTTATATACAGTACAGATTACACAGTACAAGTTATTAGGCCTGTGCCTAGGACGGCCACTGGCTGCCCTTACTGTTAAAGTACATTTTAAATAGGTCTACTAAAATAGTGGGCACAGCTAGAAATCCTGCAGAAGGAGCGTCCTGCCCGACCCGTCAAGCCACTAGAACTACAGCCAAACCAAATTGACAAGGATCGATAAATGTGGCACAACTCCAAGAATTACATAAAAATATTCATATTTTATTAATTAATGTTGCAAAGAGGGAGAATAAAGAGAAGAGCTGAATAGAATTGGTTGGTGGCCTGCAGCACTGGGCAAAAATCACATTGCGTCAACACCCGCCGCGGGCCTTCGCGATGCTTTGTTTTAATAAAACAGTCGGATAAAGAAAAAAAGAGAATAAAAACACACAAACGCAACGACAACACAATAAAAGCAGCCCATCCACTAAATTTAGAGTGCTAAGAATCCTAGCAGCCCAAGTAGATAATTAACCACAAGTTTAAAGGAATGATAAACAGCTCCAATGGTGGCCGAGATTAACCAATAATTACAGAATAAAATAAGGTGCACAAAAACAACAACAAAAAAAAAACAACTTTACCCAAATATATTATCCAAATGCAATTAGGACCCAATAAACCCCTAGTGAAAAATCTATACTGCAAATTTATGAAAAAGTGCAAGTGCCATATATACAGAGATCAGACCCACATCCGATCCCAGCAATGAATGCAATTCAATAATCAAAAGTGTTAACAGCGCAAGGCCATCTACAAGGAGCTGAGGTAATAAGCAATCAATTAATAGAATAAAGAAGATTAGACTATCCTTGTGGTAGTGAAGTGATCATCACCAGCCAGTGGATGGAAGGCAATACCCCACGCGTTCTGCTGCGGCACTGCGGCTTCGCACCACTGGCCTGGTGTCTAAAAGACTCTAGGGCCAGTGGCTTCCATCTTTGGATGCCCCAATGTGTGAAATCTCCGGTGATTGCCGCAAAACTCACCTTTCCTGCCACCCCACGTTGCATTCCAGGTATTGTTGTGCGTACCCATGTCAGCCTTTTCCTGAATTGTATCCACCGACACACCGGGAGCAAAGGAATTGCTCCTCTTTAGTAGATCATCATTGTATATCTGGAACATTTAAAAGCCACCAGAACCTTTTCATTTTTTTTATGGGTATTGGTCGCCATTGTATGCTTGTGCACACATAAGAATTCATCCTCAACATAACCCATCCGTGCAGTGAGTTTACAGATGCCCAGAGAGGTGGGTGGCCCTAATTACGGTTCCGGGGGAGTAGTTAGGGGGTTAGGTCCCTTGCTCAGGAGCACTTAGGCCACAACTACATCAGGCACTGATGCAGGTACACAGAGTAGAAGGTGCAGCCAATGGCATGCATTCTATTTAGTTTTACTTGTGGCAAAACAGCATAGTGAAAAGCTGAATAGAATTGGTTGGTGGCCTGCAGCACTGGGCAAAAATCACATTGCGTCAACACCCGCCGCGGGCCTTCGCGATGCTTTGTTTTAATAAAACAGTCGGATTCCTTTGGTCCGCACCAGTTCAAAGTCAGCTGCTAGGCGCCGGCCAAGGCGAAGCGCCGTCCCCCGGGGAGGGGGGGCAGGGGAGAGGCGCCCCACTGAAATGCCCCGGAGCACATCCAGAGTCACCGCCATCGCACAGGGGACCCCTGGCGAAGGGGAGGCGCCGGCGGGTGGCCTCGTGCAGCCCTTAGAGCCAATTCTTATCCCGAAGTTACGGATCTGACTTGCCGACTTCCCTTACCTAACATGCCAGAGGCTGTTCACCTTGGAGACCTGCTGCGGATATAGGTTTAGCCCGGTGCGAGATTTACACCCTCTCCCTCGGATTTTCAAGGGCCGGCGAGAGCTCACCGGACGCCGCCGGAACTGTGATGCTTTCCAAGGCTCGGACCCCTACGGACCCCTATCTTGGGGCGAACCCATTCCAGGGCGCTTTGCCCTGCACAAAGAAAAGAGAACTATCTCTGGGAGTCCCGCCGGCTTATCCGGGATCGGCCGTGTTGGCGCACTGGATGTCGCGAGGCGCCCGTCTCCACCAACCCAACTGCCTTTCGATTGGCCAAGGGCAACAGAGGCCATCACCTATTCCTTCTCGAACGGCTCATCCCTTAGGACCGACTGACCCATGTTCAACTGTTGTTCACACGGAACTCTGTGGTAACTTTTCTGACACCTCCTGCTTGTGTTTTTATGTTTTTTGCCTGAACTCTCCCTTTTAGGCCGACATAGCCCAAAACTGAATTTGAACAACCCTCCAGCCAGGAAAGGTCAGTGAGGTGTCCAGCCTTCTCATTCAATTAAAACATAACTTTTAATCCAAAGGTTTAAAATGCCATAATCCACATAAATATAAACAGCATGTATGATTAAGGGCAACTGTATGTCCGAAACACGTCACAGGGTCTCCGCTGTGGGGCACACATTCATAAGGTCAGGGCACATATATTATTAAGTTTGATGATTTGATTTTGCACAAGCACAATTGCACTTTATGTGGATTATGGCAGTTTAAACTTTTGG
This sequence comes from Gastrophryne carolinensis, assembly GCA_027917425.1. Taxonomy (NCBI): domain Eukaryota; kingdom Metazoa; phylum Chordata; class Amphibia; order Anura; family Microhylidae; genus Gastrophryne; species Gastrophryne carolinensis. The sequence goes on from CM051240.1 coordinate 239,210,768, forward strand.
ATTAAAAGTTATGTTTTAATTGAATGAGAAGGCTGCACACCTCACTGCCCATTGCATTGTGGAACTGTGCCAGAGGATTTCCTCTCCGTGCCTCTCAAAGTGTCATGTGAGCTGGTTGAACTTCCTTTTTTTATTTGTTAACAGCCACGAAAGGGAGCTGAGGTGACATCAGAGATTGTAAATCTTTATAAGCACAACCGTAAGTAAAAATGAATTCAAATAAACATCACAATAGAAACTCAACTATAGCAGGGTGCCCATTATTTCCATTTGTCATTATAAAATGCTGCCTGCTCCCCATCACATGACAAGGGCTGTAAATACTGCCTATCACATAATTAAACTACAGCAGTTAGCTGTAGTAAATGTAGGTAAAGCTGCTCATCTTAGCAGCGCTAAAAAGCACAGATTTTTTATTGCACTGTAAGAGATTGATGTTCACAATTAAACAAAAAGTATACCTATAAAGCACATTCATCTTTTAAAGTGGACCTGACATGTCATATCACCCATTTAATAAATCTGAATAGCATGGCAGCTTCCATCTTGGAAATGCTTTAGCTTCCTACAACTGGAAGGCAGAGGGCAGGGCTAGCCAGTTTGGCTTCCCACAATGCATTGTTTGAGGCAAATGGCAAAAGAAAAGTCTAAAGGTCATTAATGTGATCATTACACATTGTATGTCGACATTGTGTAATATTAAAAATCCATATAAACATGCTAAATAGTGGTCACTTATTTGCTATTGCCCTTGTAATCGCTCCCCCCAAAATCCAAAAATGAGCCAGCACATAGAGAGTTGAACCAGACCTTCACCCTAAATAAAAGCATTTCTTATATGTTCCCTCCACCCCGTACATACACATCACCCACATTAAAAATCATCCTACCTGCATCTACTGCATTTTGGAGCCTTTAAACATCCAAGATGGCGGCTCATGAAGTCTCGGGCTGCCTGCAAACAAGGCTGTCTTCTGACTGTGCCGCTCTGCATTCTGGGATTGCTGTGCTTTTCCTGACCCCAGCTTTGCTCTGTCTGTGTGGATCACAGCTATAACCGTCCCCTGCACTCCCGGCCCCTCCACTCTCCTCAGTATATGATGCTTCTGAGGCACGTGTCTAAACACGTAAAATATATTAATTTTAGATGCTGGGGAATAGTTTTATAAGGGTTTCAGCTTTTCATTAAATGATGCTGAAGGCCTGGTTTAAGTCAAAAATAATTATATTCCAAAGTGTTTCCAAGGTGTTTCAAACTAATGTATTTTGTTCTTTTGTATTCTTGTTGAATGTATTCACTTGTGTCTATGTGTGATGTACTAAACAATGTTGTGATGCTGGTTCAACCCAGGAAGTGAAGTCACTGGAGCCAGTGAACAATGATGTGACACTGGCTCTACCCAGGAAGTGAGGTCAGGCAGGAAACAATCAACCCCTGTCTGCCTCCTATTGGTTCTTCTAGGTTTATATGTCGATGGTTATGGTGTTTTGTTTGTTGCATGTGGATGCACTGCCTTGAGGAAGGGGGGGTGTTGACTCTCCGAAACGCCGGCTGTATTTGGAGTATCCTGTTTGAAACACTTTGGAATATAATTCTTTTTGACTTAATCTCAACATGCTGTCTCATTTTTGGATTTTCTGGATATTGCGGTGCCTCCACGAGCCCTAATTCATTCTTTGCATTAGGGGTATGCGGGGGAACATATGAATATATTTTGAATGGGCCATAGATAACTATGGCCAGGGTATTGCTCCCTAGAGTGACGGGGCAGCACAGCTACAGAATTATGTATTAAGACATCAATACTAAAAAAAGGGTGAGTGTGCCACTCTCACCCTCTTAGAGCAGATCTTCAATCACAGATTCGGATTTGGGATGCCCCTACAGATTTTCACTATTCTGGGTTTTGGTTCTTGTGTCTCAGTGAGTTGAATCTTGTGTCTCAAGGTGAGTTCTTGTGTCTCAACGAGTTGAGTCTTGTGTCTCAAGGTGAGTTCTTGTGTCTCAATGAGTTGAGTCTTGTGTCTCAAGGTGAGTTCTTGTGTCTCAACGAGTTGAGTCTTGTGTCTCAAGGTGAGTTCTTGTGTCTCAATGAGTTGAGTCTTGTGTCTCAAGGTAAGTTCTTGTGTCTCAATGAGTTGAGTCTTGTGTCTCAATGAGTTGAGTCTTGTGTCTCAATGTGAGTTCTTGTGTCTCAATGTGAGTTCTTGTGTCTCAATGAGTTGAGTCTTGTGTCTCAATGAGTTGAGTCTTGGGTCTCAAGGTGAGTTCTTGTGTCTCAATGAGTTGAGTCTTGGGTCTCAATGAGTTGAGTCTTGTGTCTCAATGTGAGTTCTTGTGTCTCAATGAGTTGAGTCTTGTGTCTCAATGAGTTGAGTCTTGTGTCTCAAGGTGAGTTCTTGTGTCTCAATGAGTTGAGTCTTGTGTCTCAAGGTGAGTTCTTGTTTCTCAATGAGTTGAGTCTTGTGTCTCAAGGTGAGTTCTTGTGTCTCAACGAGTTGAGTCTTGTGTCTCAAGGTGAGTTCTTGTGTCTCAATGAGTTGAGTCTTGTGTCTCAATGAGTTGAGTCTTGTGTCTCAATGAGTTGAGTCTTGTGTCTCAAGGTGAGTTCTTGTGTCTCAATGAGTTGAGTCTTGTGTCTCAATGAGTTGAGTCTTGTGTCTCAATGAATTGAGTCTTGTGTCTCAATGAGTTGAGTCTTGTGTCTCAATGTGAGTTCTTGTGTCTCAATGAGTTGAGTCTTGTGTCTCAATGAATTGAGTCTTGTGTCTCAATGTGAGTTCTTGTGTCTCAATGAGTTGAGTCTTGTGTCTCAAGGTGAGTTCTTGTGTCTCAATGAGTTGAGTCTTGTGTCTCAATGAGTTGAGTCTTGTGTCTCAATGAGTTGAGTCTTGTGTCTCAATGAGTTGAGTCTTGTGTCTCAATGAGTTGAGTCTTGTGTCTCAATGAGTTGAGTCTTGTGTCTCAATGAGTTGAGTCTTGTGTCTCAATGAGTTGAGTCTTGTGTCTCAATGAGTTGAGTCTTGTGTCTCAAGTTGAGTTCTTGCGTCTCAATGAGTTGAGTCTTGTGTCTCAAAGGTAAGTTGTATCAACTTACCTTTCCGACACAGGTACGTTTCTTGTCCAATCAGCACTGTGTGCCGTGCATTTATTGCTAATTCAGCCAGAGCTCCGGCATAAGGAACGTGAGTGGCCTCCCTGCAGTCTATGGACCAAATATTCCTAGAGCGTGTGACCCGTAATTAAGCCACGCTCTAAACCCACATCCTTTCCACACCCATCACCCACAAACTGGTTTAAACTGTCCCACTCTGAGGACCCCAAAAAATGGTCAGTTTTGTTTTGTTCCACGTCAAGATATTATCATTCACCCAAAACAACTTGATATTTATGATTAGAATGTTTGCTTCATCTGGCATGTTAGACAAATAATCTATAACGCGTTATGACTGATAGACAAGAAGCTTAGAAAGTGATTTGCAGCAGCCACAATTAGTCTTCGGGGAAGCTCCATATTTTCTCAGCAATCCATAGATTACAGCTGTTGAACTTTGTGATTTAAGTAAAACATGGCAGCCATCCAACGCTCAGCCGACAATAACAGATTCCCAGCGTCTGTTTTGTATCTAGAAACAGAGGATGGAAAGTAGCAACATGGGTTATAGCGCATCAAGTGCGGCTTTTCCGCTGTCACATTCAACACATCACTGCTCTCCAGTGGCCACAGGCTCATCCACATTCATTCGCAGGAACATGAGAGGCAACAGGAGACAGACATTTTGGCCTCGATTCAGTAAGAGTTGAAAAAGGTTCTCATGGTAGTAAAAAAAACCTCACTATATCAGAAAAAAGCATATGAATGTCACTGTTGATGAATGATTAGATAGGAAGACAATGAAAGTCAATGGTACTGTTTTACTCCTAAGAAAAATAGAGATCTTTTTACCCCGTAAAAAGTACCATTTACTTCCATTGTATTCTTAGCTGGTGATTCAGCAACAGTGAAATTCTCAGGCTTTTTACTCATAAAGTGAATATTTTACTACCATGAGAATTTTTTCGAGGCCTCCATTTGCAGTACCAGTATCATGATACGGCCAAACGTGGGAGAACATGCTAATTATTTGCTGAAGCAAGTTAAAGCTTGAGTGTGAATTGCAACCTTCATCTTATTAAGCTTTTTAATTTTAACGCCCCAAAAAAATGAAAAGTTTTTCTTCCCCAAAAATCCCCAGTACCTGCGATGGGGCATTTTTATGGTGGGAGGATTTTTTAAAATGTTAGCGAACAGAACCCCATGGGCTATAAAGAAACAGATCACAATTTCTTTCTGCATAGCCCATCAGTTGTTGCCAAACCTATGCTTACCTCATTGAAAAAAATATATACCTTCCCTTTAATAATGTCCCATTACAGGTCTATTTTAGACAATTTATACTTACTATCCCCCCCCCCCCCCCACCAGCAAAATGTTGCTCCCTGATTGCCACCGGCAGTCATTTGGTCCAAAACTGCCTTCAGTTGCTGATATAGTCCATACTATGTGACCAATCATCATGGGGCAACATTTCACTGGGTAACAGGTAAGAATGGCTGGTGGTGGTGTATGTGGAGGCGGGATCACCATTTGGGATGCCCAAGGCCCCAAGCTGGATAGCATGCAGCACTTTAAGTACAAGATGGGTGTCGGAATGCTTTAACTCTTTCAGTGCACGCTCTGTTGTCGGACAATGTTTAAGCATGTTGCGCTATATATGTTTAACTGTGATATTTAAAGGAATTTCCAGGAAAATTATACATGTTTTTTTCAGCAGAGTTTTGGCCTTTAACATGCATCTGCACCCTCCCTGGCCTTTGGGGATGCAGGTAATCAGGCAGAGGATTATGGCAAGTCATCCACTTGCTAGCAGTTGACTTGCCTGTTCCTCCTAGACTGTGCAGCAGAAGCGCTTTTTCTTTTGTGTCAACGACGGCGGCATTCTAAACTGGCCCCAGCAAGGGCTACGAAAATTACCACCAGCTCTAGGAGCTCTCCTCAGCCCATCAACCAGCTTTTCCTTGTTCTGGCCAGATGCCGAACTCAAACACGGACCTCTGGCTGAAGTCCATGTTCAGATTTGGAAACCCGAATGTGCAAAGTTCAGCACAAACCCAAACGTGACCTGTTGGCTCTTGAGAGAGTTGGGGAAAAATGCTTTAAAATAACAAAACTCAAAGTTGCAATTCACACACTCAAGTTAACCTTAAATTAGCATGAACCCCCCCCCCATGATGATAACTGGATTCTGTGTTTTTATTCTCTCTTAGCATATTAACAAAACTTTCCACTGCTAAAGTTAGTGCAGGTGTTTAGATTGGGGTTCATGTTAAATTTATGCTAATTCGATTACACAAAAATTGAGCAAAAGTTGGATGAAATGTGTCCAGTTCCATATTTTATTTAAAAAAAAACGTTACCAGTCCCCTTTAGCCAACTAATGGAACAAGGATGGAACTTTAACTAGTAAAACACTGGAATAAACCTCTACTAGGAATCAGCTATAATAACCTGTTTTAAAAGTATCTGGCATGATATACCTGTCAGGTCCCGTGGGACGCCCACCTTCCAATAAGTCAGCAACCCCCAATCTCCGCTGCTTTCTTCGCCTATAGCCAAGCCCCCGTTTGCCGGGACGCTGGACACGCCTCACCGGACACGGTTGCCCCCAGGACTTGTTAGCACAAAGGATGCTGACTTATGCAGGGGAAGGCAAACGAACCAGGAACAAGACTGGGTAGAGACAAACGGGCAGAGGTCATACACGGGTGGTCAATCCAAGAAAGCACGGTACAGGAGGGTTAAGATGAAAGAATAGTCAGGGCTAGCCAAAGGTCACAACGGGAGGTCAGAGATACGCGGTACAGAGGAGCAGGCAGGAATCGTGGTAAAAAAACAGGCAAGGTCGGTCCAGGCGGCAATCAGGGATGGTCATACACGGCAAGATTCACACGGAAAACAGAGATCACAATCACACCCAGCAGCACGCTATCACGGGCAAGGATCAACTGCAGAGGGAACACCTTTATAGGAATGATGGAACAAGGAAAGGGACGTGATTGGTGCAAACAGGAACCCTAAGGTGATTGCCCCATTCAAATTAATAATCTTGGGCTCATTGGCCCAGAACTGATTACCTCCAGCGGCCGCGCTGTGCATAAATAGAAGATAGTCGCGCGTGCGTGCACGATGCTGCGCGCCGGGAGCGCGCCGAGATGGCAGTGGCGCGGCCGCTCCCGGCGCCGCCGAAGAGGAGGCCGCCCGAGCAGCCGCTCGCGATGGACAGAGCCGAGCGGCTGCTCGCGGCGGAAATAGCCGAGCGGCGGCCGGGGACAACAGACGGCAGACCGCCGCCTGCTGCAGACGCCGCCCAGCCCGCGCTCTGGTCGAGCGAGAGCAGCCGACGTGGGACCGGAGGACAGGTGAGTGTGAGGAGGTGGTTCCCGTGACAATACCGTCTAGAGAAATGATTTGGGATTTTTATGGAGAGGCTGAGTTTGGAGAGGTAGCAAGAGCTATTCTCAGTTAGCACACAAACTAAAAAAAAACATTTTTTTCTTCTTTCTTAAAATCAAAAAAGACGTTTGGTCCATGAAGCATATTAAATTGAACAGATAATTTAAACGTTTTATAGTTTTTTTCCAGTCTCTACTCTTAGGATTTTTTTGTTGTGCGACCCTTGTACATGTATTTTCTTTTTGGATAGCGGGTACAGGGTCAAGCTTCTAAACTATTTTGCTGTTTTTGGGGTTTAGGCCTCCCCCAATGGTATTTTGAGCCTATGACCCAGACCTCACTGTTACTCATTCCAAATGTTTGTGGTTAATTTGCATTTATTTCTCAATTTACATTACACAATAAAAAATATTTGTACATACAATTTTTTAAAAGAGTTTTTTGCCATTTCTGGCTGTTATCCACACATCTATTTTCATTATAATTTTCATAAACATTATATTTCCAACATGCTTATCTTTCTATTTGGTAGTGGCCGCTTAGTGCACCACGATCGTAGATTCTGTGGTTTTCACCAAATTGGTCCACCTTCCCTCCCCTGGGCAAACATGTTTCGCCGATTCTCCTTGGCTTCCTCAGTGCCCCTTATTCAATTGGGGATATGGTTCAAATGCACGTTAGAGAATTGCTGTTGAATATATATATCATTTCATATATTGTACACTTTTCATGTATATTTTTTTATATACATCTATTATTCTGTATATTTGTACCTTAGAGGGAAAACTCATCAATTCACTTTCAGGTATGTTATACATTTATCATGAACATTTTCCCTTGAGGATCTGGTTCAGAAAGATCCTGGAAAGCAATAGGATCCATTAATATCAAGGCATCTATTCTTTTCACTCAGATAATTTGGTTGCTATGATTCATTTATAATAGTATAGGGAAGTCATACTTATTAAGCTTGTTTTGGTCTCTTAAGTCCTTCCCCTGGCTGTTCAGCAATCTTATTGTTCTATTTTCCGGTTTCCCACCGTTCTCTGAAAAATACAGGGGGACTGTATGTTACTCAGTATGTTCCACTATCTTATTCCCTTTGTTATCTTGGAGCTAAGCTCCTTCCTCGCCTATGTATTACTATACCTTTAAGCGCGTGATGTCATGCCGCGCTGCAGCCGTGGCGCTCTGTCCGCCGTGTCGCCCCTTACAAACTCCTGGCCTGCTCTGGTGCTGTCCGCACGTCTTCCCTGCTCGTTCGTCCAGGGGTGAGTGGCGGCGCCTTTTTGGGCGGCATAATATCTGCGTTCCGGGCCGAAAGCGCGTCCCCACATCCGCCGGAGGTGACGTCCCGCGCTTCGGCCTTGGAACGCACTGCGTGTCTCCGGGAGCTATTCCGGATATGACGCAGTCCGCCGCCCTATCTCACGCTCTCAGGCTCCATATTGTTGGAGTCCATCCCAGCGTGATTTGCAGGGACTATCTTTTACGCAATATCTGTTTCTACCCTCGCATTATGCACTATATTTACATAAAGAAGATTTATATTCACAGGACTATTGGCCTCTCATATGAATAAACTTTCTGCTTGATGTATTCCTATTGTGTTCTTTCTTTCTTTCTCACGTATATACTTTTGGTCATAGTTCTGCGTTGTTTTTTATATTTATGCTTTTTTTTTAAGTTTTTTTGGGTAAGATATTGCCCTGTCCCTGCCTCAATTGCTGCCTGATTGTTTTACCCATAAGGTTTCAGATTGCCTATTTTTTGGATCCCATATGCGTTCTACAGGGTGTTCTAAACCATCACCTCAGGTTTATGACAGACATCATTTTTCACTTATTTCTATTATTGCATTTTTGCTCATATCTTTTTTATCCCTTAGTACTAAATACATTACCCTTTCCACTTGGTCCCTCATGTTTTTCTTCCTTTTATGTCCTTATGCTAACATCTCCCAGTTTTTTACCCTACAAGAAGGAACTAAAACTAAATGTATCATTTAGACCCGGGAAGCGGGATGCCCCCAATCTATATATCCATCGCGTTTCTATTTGCAATGTTGTTTTTTGTATGTTCCCTCCTCTTTGGGGGTCATGTATCCTATCAATGCCTTGAAATTTAACTGAACTGGGATTTTTATTGTGATGTTTTAAGAAATGGCGGCCGACCGGCGTTTTCAAATTCCCTGTTTTTATATTGTATACGTGTTCGTATATACGCCGTCTAAATTGGCGGTTTGTTTTACCTATGTAGAATGCTCCACAACCACATGTGAGGACGTATATAACGTTAATTGATGAACAATTCACAAAGTGCTTAATTTTATAGTTTCCCCTATCCTTTAATGTGACCGTATCTCCTGTTTGTATATAGCGGCACATATTACACCCGCCGCAGCGGTATGTTCCTTGCTGTTTACAGCATTTTTCTTTCCTGTTTATATTATAATGACTATGTACTAATCTGTCACGTAGGTTTGGTGGCCGTCTAAAAACTATTTGCGGCTCTCTTGGAAGAAAACTTTTTAGGTAGCTGTCATTTAGGAGGATGGGCCAATGTTTTTTTACAATTTGGCGGATGTTTTGGTGTGATTCGCTATAGGTCAAGATTAATGCTGGCCCTTTCTGGGTTTTTTCTTTTCTAGGTTTGTACAATAGACTTTGTCTATCTAATTTTTTCGCCTTCTGATAGGCTTGCTTCAGGATAGTTTGTTTATAGCCCCTATCCAGGAGTCTATATCGAATCCGATTGGCCTCCTCTTGGAATGTTTCTAGTGTGCTGCAGTTGCGCCGCGCTCTAATATACTCTCCGTACGGGATACTTCGCAGCAGATGTCTGGGATGTGAGCTAGTCGCCCTTAGCATGGTGTTAGCCGCTGTCTCTTTACGATACAGTGTTGTTGTGATGTGGCCTTGATCATCTTTTTCTATTGTAATGTCGAGGAATGTCACTTTGTTTGCATTGACCTCATGTGTTAGTTTTAGATTGAGGTCATTTTGGTTAAGAAGGGCAATAAATTCCTCCAGTTCCTGCTTCGGCCCCTCCCAGATGACCAAGATGTCATCAATATACCTGTGCCATGCAGCGACATGGCACAGGTATTTGATCATCTGGTCCTCTGCCCACAACCTCCTCTCCCACCACCCCAGATACAGGTTCGCGAACGATGGGGCACAGGTCGTCCCCATCGCCGTCCCCTGTATCTGGTGGTAGAGAGTGTTCTTAAAGAGAAAGAGGTTGTGGGTGAGGATAAAATTGAGGAGCCGAAGCAGGAACAGATTGTGGTTGTGTTCATCTATTTCTAATTCATTAAGGAAAGCCTCGACCGCCTTCAGTCCCTTCTTGTGTGGGATACTCGAATATAAGGCCTCCACGTCGAGAGTCACCAGGAACGCGCCAGGACATACCCACAGGTCGTCAAGGACACTGTGTCCTTGACGAAAGATGGTAAACCCGCGACCAGGGGTTGGAGGTGCCAATCCACATATCGGCTGGCATTCTCGGTGAGGGCCCCCATGCCCGACACTATGGGTCTTCCCGGAGGTGACAGTAACGACTTGTGCACCTTCGGGAGTGCATAGAAAGTTGGTACTTTTGGGCAAGGGGATTCCAAGAAGCCAGCTGTGGAAGCATCTACAACTCCCTGGTCGCGTGCCTGGTGGATAATGTCATGATATTCACGCGCATCCCTGGTGAGTCTCGACGTGGAGGCCTTCTCGTACCACTCTTTGTTGCGGAGGATACGGAAGCACGTATGTGGCTTTCCTTAATGAATTAGAAATAGATGAACACAACCACAATCTGTTCCTGCTTCGGCTCCTCAATTTTATCCTCACCCACAACCTCTTTCTCTTTAAGAACACTCTCTACCACCAGATACAGGGGACGGCGATGGGGACGACCTGTGCCCCATCGTTCGCGAACCTGTATCTGGGGTGGTGGGAGAGGAGGTTGTGGGCAGAGGACCAGATGATCAAATACCTGTGCCATGTCGCTGCATGGCACAGGTATATTGATGACATCTTGGTCATCTGGGAGGGGCCGAAGCAGGAACTGGAGGAATTTATTGCCCTTCTTAACCAAAATGACCTCAATCTAAAACTAACACATGAGGTCAATGCAAACAAAGTGACATTCCTCGACATTACAATAGAAAAAGATGATCAAGGCCACATCACAACAACACTGTATCGTAAAGAGACAGCGGCTAACACCATGCTAAGGGCGACTAGCTCACATCCCAGACATCTGCTGCGAAGTATCCCGTACGGAGAGTATATTAGAGCGCGGCGCAACTGCAGCACACTAGAAACATTCCAAGAGGAGGCCAATCGGATTCGATATAGACTCCTGGATAGGGGCTATAAACAAACTATCCTGAAGCAAGCCTATCAGAAGGCGAAAAAATTAGATAGACAAAGTCTATTGTACAAACCTAGAAAAGAAAAAACCCAGAAAGGGCCAGCATTAATCTTGACCTATAGCGAATCACACCAAAACATCCGCCAAATTGTAAAAAAACATTGGCCCATCCTCCTAAATGACAGCTACCTAAAAAGTTTTCTTCCAAGAGAGCCGCAAATAGTTTTTAGACGGCCACCAAACCTACGTGACAGATTAGTACATAGTCATTATAATATAAACAGGAAAGAAAAATGCTGTAAACAGCAAGGAACATACCGCTGCGGCGGGTGTAATATGTGCCGCTATATACAAACAGGAGATACGGTCACATTAAAGGATAGGGGAAACTATAAAATTAAGCACTTTGTGAATTGTTCATCAATTAACGTTATATACGTCCTCACATGTGGTTGTGGAGCATTCTACATAGGTAAAACAAACCGCCAATTTAGACGGCGTATATATGAACACGTATACAATATAAAAACAGGGAATTTGAAAACGCCGGTCGGCCGCCATTTCTTAAAACATCACAATAAAAATCCCAGTTCAGTTAAATTTCAAGGCATTGATAGGATACATGACCCCCAAAGAGGAGGGAACATACAAAAAACAACATTGCAAATAGAAACGCGATGGATATATAGATTGGGGGCATCCCGCTTCCCGGGTCTAAATGATACATTTAGTTTTAGTTCCTTCTTGTAGGGTAAAAAACTGGGAGATGTGAGCATAAGGACATAAAAGGAAGAAAAACATGAGGGACCAAGTGGAAAGGGTAATGTGTTTAGTACTAAGGGATAAAAAAGATATGAGCAAAAATGCAATAATAGAAATAAGTGAAAAATGATGTCTGTCATAAACCTGAGGTGATGGTTTAGAACACCCTGTAGAACGCATATGGGATCCAAAAAATAGGCAATCTGAAACCTTATGGGTAAAACAATCAGGCAGCAATTGAGGCAGGGACAGGGCAATATCTTACCCAAAAAAACTTCAAAAAAAAGCATAAATATAAAAAACAACGCAGAACTATGACCAAAAGTATATACGTGAGAAAGAAAGAAAGAACACAATAGGAATACATCAAGCAGAAAGTTTATTCATATGAGAGGCCAATAGTCCTGTGAATATAAATCTTCTTTATGTAAATATAGTGCATAATGCGAGGGTAGAAACAGATATTGCGTAAAAGATAGTCCCTGCAAATCACGCTGGGATGGACTCCAACAATATGGAGCCTGAGAGCGTGAGATAGGGCGGCGGACTGCGTCATATCCGGAATAGCTCCCGGAGACACGCAATGCGTTCCAAGGCCGAAGCGCGGGACGTCACCTCCGGCGGATGTGGGGACGCGCTTTCGGCCCGGAACGCAGATATTATGCCGCCCAAAAAGGCGCCGCCACTCACCCCTGGACGAACGAGCAGGGAAGACGTGCGGACAGCACCAGAGCAGGCCAGGAGTTTGTAAGGGGCGACACGGCGGACAGAGCGCCACGGCTGCAGCGCGGCATGACATCACGCGCTTAAAGGTATAGTAATACATAGGCGAGGAAGGAGCTTAGCTCCAAGATAACAAAGGGAATAAGATAGTGGAACATACTGAGTAACATACAGTCCCCCTGTATTTTTCAGAGAACGGTGGGAAACCGGAAAATAGAACAATAAGATTGCTGAACAGCCAGGGGAAGGACTTAAGAGACCAAAACAAGCTTAATAAGTATGACTTCCCTATACTATTATAAATGAATCATAGCAACCAAATTATCTGAGTGAAAAGAATAGATGCCTTGATATTAATGGATCCTATTGCTTTCCAGGATCTTTCTGAACCAGATCCTCAAGGGAAAATGTTCATGATAAATGTATAACATACCTGAAAGTGAATTGATGAGTTTTCCCTCTAAGGTACAAATATACAGAATAATAGATGTATATAAAAAAATATACATGAAAAGTGTACAATATATGAAATGATATATATATTCAACAGCAATTCTCTAACGTGCATTTGAACCATATCCCCAATTGAATAAGGGGCACTGAGGAAGCCAAGGAGAATCGGCGAAACATGTTTGCCCAGGGGAGGGAAGGTGGACCAATTTGGTGAAAACCACAGAATCTACGATCGTGGTGCACTAAGCGGCCACTACCAAATAGAAAGATAAGCATGTTGGAAATATAATGTTTATGAAAATTATAATGAAAATAGATGTGTGGATAACAGCCAGAAATGGCAAAAAACTCTTTTAAAAAATTGTATGTACAAATATTTTTTATTGTGTAATGTAAATTGAGAAATAAATGCAAATTAACCACAAACATTTGGAATGAGTAACAGTGAGGTCTGGGTCATAGGCTCAAAATACCATTGGGGGAGGCCTAAACCCCAAAAACAGCAAAATAGTTTTTTTCCACTTAATGGTAAATGTACAATCCTATTGTGTCTCCCTGCTTAAATAATGTTTTAAAAGCTAAATGTGAATATGTTAAAAAATGACAAACTTATTTATTTTCCATTATGAAATTTACACATTATGGATTTGTTTTACGGTTATTTGGAATAAATCCTTTGTAAAAAAAAAGGTATTCATACCCTTAGACTTTTCCACATTTGAAACATTAAAGCCAAAAATGTAGGTTTGTTTTTTTAAGATATGTGATAGAGCAACACAAATGTATTTGAAAACCTAAAAAGTGTGGGTGCATATGTATCTGCCCCGAGTTACAGGGGAAACACAACAAAGGGAAAGGCCAGAGTGTCAGGTAAGGGTAGTTGCAGATTCTGGAGAGCTAAAACTGGACATCAGGTGCTGAAAAACAGGAAAGGGTTAATTCTGGCTGAGCAGACTGAGGAGGGGAAGCTAGCAGGAAGTGTTTTCAGGGCTGCACCACAAGCTAGGCTCATTGTGGGGAGTCTGCGACAAGTCTGGAGCTGACAAATAGGGGGCCAAAGAGTCAGGTATGGAGTGAGTGCAGGAGCAGAGCCAGAAGTTCAGTGAGTCAAAACAGGTGAGTGCAGGAACAGATCTCTGATGTGTGGAAGAACAGAGCCGAGAGTTGTCTGCATTTCCAAGCCACTGAACATGAGGCGAGTGTCATTTCAGAAAGATCTGCAGGAATCATCTCAGTGCCATAGGCCTCCCTTTAAAGGCTGCCTAGAACCAGGATGTGCCTGCTCCAAATGCTCAGTAGCGCGTTCAGGATCCAGGACCCCAGCTGGCGCATGCTCAATTCGGCATGCCAGTCCTGCAGGACTGCACAATTCCTCGGCTTCACACATGCCGAGCAGGGAAACACAAGGGGTGCACCCGCGCCGACACGCGTTTGTGGAATCAGATCGTCCACCATGACACTGAGTCAGTACTTTGTAGAACCAGCTTTAGTCGTGATTACAGCTGCAAGTCTGTTGGGATATGTCTCTACCAGCTTTGCACATCTAGAGGCTGACAAGTTTTACCCATTCTTCTTGCCACAATAGCTCTAGCTAAGTCAGATTCCATAGAGAGCAATTTTCAAGTCATGTCATAGATTCCCAATGGGATTTAGGTCTGGACTGTGACTTGGCCTTCCCAACACATGAATACACTTTGATTTAAACCATTTCATTGTAGCTGTGGATGTATGTTTAGGGTAATTGTATTGCTAGACGGTGAACCTAAGCCCCAGTGTAAGTCTTTTGCAGGGATTTCTTCCAGGATTGCCCTGCATTTTACTCCACCTATGTTCCCATCAAATCTGACCAGCTCCTCAGTACCTGGTAAAAAAATAATCTCCAAAACATGATGCTGCCACCACTATGTGTCATGATGGGGGATGGGGTGATCAGATTGATGTGCGGGCTTTGTTTGCCTCCTTACATTGCATCACACATTTAGGCAACTTTGGTCTCATCTGAGCTGAGCACCTTCTTCCACATGCTTGCTGTATCCCGTACATAACTCAAGACAAACTGCAATTGGGATGTCTCATGGCCTGCTTTTAAAAATGAGAGAGCAGATTTGTTTAGTACACAACTAATCGTTTTCCTGTGGACAGAATCTCCCACTGTGATGATCCGAGTCGGCTGATGCACTGCTGGTGGCTTGTGTTTTATTTACCAGCGGGTGTCAGCAGAGCTCCTGGATGTTGAATCTGCCCCATATCTGCTGCTGGGCCTATCTAGGTGGAAAACTCCCTCTACCAGGTGCAGCAGGATTTTGTGTGTCTATGTGGTGTTCAGGCCTCATCCTGGTTTCCCTGAGGCTACCTCCAGTTCCTGATCCTCGATGCAGCAGGCCTCCTGTTGGCTCCTCGAAGCTGCTGGCTCCTGCCTTGTGGCCTGGAGGTGAGTCACCATCACCTTCTGGTCCCTCTGTTTTTGGTCTGTTTTCCCTGTACTCTGTGCTTGTATTAGCTTCTGTTTCGTATGCCCTTTATTATTTGTTACCTGATGTCAAGGTCTTCTTGTTTTGTTTCAGCCTGAATCATAGGTTATCCTTTTTTTGCTGTGTAATTATAAATTCCTCTTTAGTTCATTTATCCTGCGTTTGTCTTTGCTCTGGCCAAAATTCCATCCCGGGGCGGAGACTTCCATCTGGAGCTCTCTGGCCTGACACCTACCTGAGCTGTGGATCTCTCTAGCTCCTCCAGAGAGACCCTGGGGCCTTTTGGCTGCTAATTTAATTAGTGATCTCCATGCCTAAGCTGTCAGCAGATGGTGATGGGTGGCCATGTCTTAATGGGTTTGCAGTTGTGCAATACTCCTTCCATTTACAATTAACAGTGCTCCATGATATGTTCAGAGCTAACCCTTCAATACACCTCACCACAACTTTAGCCCTGAGCTGTCTGCTGTGTTCCTTGGTTTTCATGATGCTGCTTGGTCACTAATGTTCTCTAACAGACCTCTGAGACCTTCACAAAGCAGCTATAGTTATACTAAGAATAAATTACATACTGGTACAGGACTCAGTTTAATAATTATGTGACCTCTGAAGTCAATTGGTCACACCAGGTTTTATTTAGGGCTAATAGAGTGCAGGAGGCAAAATAAATATGCACGTCACACCATTCAGTTTTTTTTTTTAATGTGCAGAAGGTATTGCAACTTCATGTTGCCCCGTCACATTAAATCTCTACAAGTTATGGTACATTTAAGTTTGTGGTTGTAACATTTAAAATGTGTATATTTTAAAGGGTATGAAAACTTTTTCAGGGCGCTGTATTTATGCACTGTGAATTTTAGGCCGGTTTACAAAAACTAAGGGCCTGATTTACTGGAGCTTTGATGGGTTGTGCTGGTCCAGCATAGGCTGGCACATCATGCACTGCATACATAAAATAGAATAACTAAACTACGGGGAGGCCGATTCATCAATAGCGCCAGGTAGCGACAGATGAGCGACTGTAGCGTGATTTTTTCAGCGCCAGCCAGTATTCGCTGTGCTTGGCCGGCGTTAGCTTGATGACAGCGACTCAGTCGGTGTGCGGTAATGTTGAATACGGGCTGGGGGGTCGCTGTTTCACAGGTCCAGCGTTGTATGTGAGCGCCTGACAACGAATGGCCAGAGCGAACGGCTAGCTTCATATTCATCAAAAAATCACGCTCCGAATGTGCTGTCGCTGTCCATTCCTTGTTTAAACCCCAGAGCGCTGGCGGCGATCTGTATTAACTAGTTTTTAACCCCTAAACAACCATATTTTTTTAATGTAACATTATACATGTTTTTAGAATCATTTTGTTATATGAATACATTAATCTCAGACCTGTTAGATCAATTCTGCACATATTTTTTTTTTTTTTTTTTTTTTACTTAAAAATAAATCCTAACATTGCAGAAGTGTTCTCCGATTTTTTGACATTAAAAAAAAAATTTAAAAAAATAATACCAATTAATTATGATTAATTATAGCTTGCTCCATTGAAATGCATTGGACATCGCCAGGGAGCGACAGCTCATACCTGGCGCTGTGAGGGAATTTGCAGCGGCGCTGTTCGGTCCAGGCGGCTTCATGATGAATGCCGCGCTAGCCGTCGCTCTCGCCGGCGCTAGCCTCATTTTGCTTGATAAATGCGTCATTGTGACCGCCGCGGGCGTACTTGAGTCGGTAGTCGCCGTTAGCTGCCGCTACCTGGCGCTCGTCAGACACTACCTGGCGCTATCGCTTGATGAATAAGGGCATAAGCTAATAACTAAGATATTTTTGCCCCGGTGCAATCACACATGGAATACATTTCATATTTACTACTCTGCACTGAGTTCTCAGCTGAGGTCGGAGGAGTCCTTTTTGCTGCACAGTCTAATTTTACTAAGGTTCTGGGGCAGGGCAGCGCCAACAGCAACTAGAAGATCCTCTTACCTGACCAATGTTCCTGTGCCGCCAATCGTCCTCCCACGAATCCGGAAGATGCACTTCTGGGTTCTGACTGGCAGGTGGGTGTGACCTGGATGCAGATGGCTCCCATTAAAAACAGGACCACTGAAAACAATGGGGGCTCTGTACTTTAGGAACTTTCATGTACTGTAGCCCCCATTGTTTTTAAAGGAAGAGTGCAGCTCCCGGGTTCGCAATCAGGGTTGCGAGAGACTGATTGGCAGTGCGGGAGCAGCAATCAGGTTAGAGGATCTTCTAGTAACTGCTATTGCTGCCTGGCAAAAAAGTGGACTTTTCCTTTAAATCTATAGTTTATGGGGTTTTTTTTAAGCCTAAATTCTTTGGAACACATTATGTTACAGTGTGCAAATCTTTTTGCTAGCTCTCACGAAGAGAAATAATAAAAACAAAAAAATACATTTTCAACAATCTATTTTATTTAGTTGGAATTTTATGATTGTTTAAGTTATACTAAAGGCGAGCGCCTGATTGTTGTCCCATTGTCTCGGGCTACACGTATATGTAATGGAGCATTGGAGATGAAAAATGAGGAGTGTGGCAACAGCGATGTGATGTAAGCACACTGTGTGCTTTACATATATCATAGCAAATAAATATGTGCATTGTTGTGCCAGCACATAGTATGATCAGAAAAAGAGAGATGCTGCAGGCTAAGAGTGTCTCCAGAGAGGCAGCCAATAAGAGCATCTGGGAAGGGAGTGGGGGCTGTTTCCATTCTTGCTCCTCTGAAGGTTGATTGAAGGACCAGGTCAGCGGGTTCGGGATTGAAATCTGAATGAGGAAGTGATTTAGTCACTAAGGAGATCGACAGGAAGAAACACAGCACTCCAGCTACTCAAGGAATGGTAAACTACAAATATATATTTTAAAACTTTTGACTTGCCAATCACTTTAATAGTCACACACACATTCATTGGATTATATTTATGTGGTCAGTGGTGCACATGTTTCTCTATGTGGTATATTGCAGCTTTGCTGTGATTTATTGCTATACAAACAAATGTCACTCCACACATTGAAAAACCTATTTTCCTAATCGAGTAGCATCTACAGATGTCATCATCTGATCTTTTCTGCGGGAATATTATGAGTACCTTGGTTGTCTTCTTCCTACTTGGAGAATAACTGCACTAGGTCTTTAAAGGGCACCTACACACTAGGGCCCCTCTCACATGCTTGTATTTACAGTATACTGGTCATTTTGTTCCCATGTTTTCTAGAGGAGTTGAGTATTTTGCCTATACTAGCTTTATTGAAAAAAATAAAAATGGATGTGGAGGTCACCTATCCTAATACTACCAGCTCATGCTGCATCAAGCATTTATCTAAGCATTTCCCACAGCTGGGCATCCCAAATCAGGATACCCCAGGTAGTGGGAGTCAGGCCACTTTTGGTCCACTTTAAGCATATATCTGGTGCTCTGTCACGGTGGCCCCGAGTTTATCTGCACCCTATATGCCCAAGAGGAGGTGCAGGGGGGATGATTGGGAGTGGGTAATGGGCAAGTTACCTGTCCACCACGTTGAGTAGGTTATTTGCCACCATCTACCTTCTGAATTGGCATGCATGGAATCCAAATGTTTACTGCTGCAGAGATTGGGGATGAAAAAGTCACTCAAGTTACAATACAAATACAAATCACTTTATTTCACCCAGTACAGATACAGAGGCCGCACAAGAAAATGATTGCGGCTGGCTACAGAGATGCGGAGTAGAGACTGTTGGGATCATGCTATTTATTGCCTGAAGTAAGCTTAAAGTGGACCAAAACCCAGCTGGATCGGCCCGGGAATCTATAAGATTCCTGGGCCAATCCATTCCCTTCCCCCGGGGCATCCAAAATCGGGATGCCCCCCTGCGCGAAACCCCCCCCCCAGGTCGCCCCATACACTTACCTTGCTTCCCGGTCCAATGGCGCATGCGCAAGCCGCGGCCGCTATCTCTCTAGCAGGGTGCATGCCCACCCCATGCATTTGTAAATGGCCAGCATAGGCATGCTCCCTGTTAGAAAGAAGCTGGGGATGCGGCCGTCAGTGCACTCAGAGCCTCCGCTCGAACACCGTAAAGCCCGGGAAGAGGTGAGTTACCTTTGGTGATCTGGGGGGTTTCAAACAGGGGAAAGGACCAAAACCCAGGATAGTCCACTTTAACATACAAAAAGTGCAACAAAAAATGTTAATGCAAAATTTTGCCCCCAAAAAATCACTTTAACAGGTGAGGTACATCATTTATCCAATGGGGTAAAGATGATTTCTTGAAAGCACCCTATGGGGTATGCTAAAGAATGTGCCATTTCTGCATATACCATAAGGTGTTGTTGTGTCCAAACTTTCCAAAATAATTCTTACCTTTTTTTAGAAAAAATAGAGCAAACATTTTTTATTGCATTTTTTTGTCTGTCAAAGTCAAAAAGCTCACTCCGATATAATTTTCAGTTCACATCCAAAAGTGCACACAAAGGTAAACTTGCTTCACCAAATCTTTAGCATGACCCCAATTGTTACTACAAGTGTATATGCTAGATCAGTTTGTGGTTTTATTTAGGAGGTTAATGGCCGTGGGGTAAAAGCTGCATAGTGGTTTTGCAGGGAGAAACCCTAAAATGTCTTCTGGATTCAACAGGAGAAAAGGAGAATGGCCAGGAAGATTCTGATTATAGAGAATTCTGTTCATGTGAGAGACTACTTTCTTTTGAAACAAGGACTGGATTGTTGGTAGAGTTGCACCTATGATCTTTCCTGCAGTCTTTATAGTGCTTTGTAAAACTTTGTCCTTTTCTCTGGCTCCTGCGTACTAAGCAGTGGAGGAGAAGATTAGCAGTGAGGATATTGCTGAATTACCAAATGCCACTAATAGCTTCTTGGATAGGCCGATATTCCTCAGTTTCCTAAGCAGGTAGAGCAGGTAAATCCTGTGGTGGGATTTCTTTAGGACAGCTGTGGTGTTCTTGTTCCAGCTCAAGATATTGGTGAGGATCACCAAAATGAACTTTGTTTCCTTGCCTTTCCTAATCACATCATCTCTAAATTGATTGGGGGGAGTAGGCTTGGGGGTCTTCCTAAAATCATCCACTAACTCAACTGTCTTTGATGTTTTTAGGACTAGATGACTTTCAGAACACCAAGAGCCCAGCTGGTTTATTTCTTCTCTGTATGCGGATTCATCCATGTTGCCGTGGTGTCATCAGCAAATTTCAAGACTTTGACTGAGTCCCATATAGATGTGCAGGCATTAGTATACAGGGATAACAGCATGGGAGAGAGGACACATCCCTGGGGAGCTCCAGTGTTGGTGGTGGAGAAAAAGGGTCCCAGTTTCACTGTTTGGGTACGTTTTGCTTAGAAAGCTGAAGGCTTATTTAGGTTAGGTGGTTAGATGGTCTTACAAATAGCTCCATCTTTGTGACTAACAAAGATCCTTACCTCATTGGAAAAGGTAGAAATACCCAAACACAGGAGTAGGTAATTTTTGGGAAATATTACAACAGAAATGTTTTATAGAATGTTTTTGTCTGTTCAAGTAAAACAGTTCACTCGGATGTTCACACTCAAAAGTAAACTTGCTTCAGCAGATATTTAGCATGACCCCGATGATGTTATCTGAGAGTGATGAGGCCGTAAAAGTGAGGTCCCACTGAGGATTTGAGAGGAGCGTATATCCTCTTATCTGTGGCGGCTTATGCTAATTATTTGGTAAAGCATGGTGCAGCTATTGGGGTCATGCTAAGCATTTGGTGAAGCAAGTTTACCTCTGTGTGTGCTTTCAGGTTTGAACTGAAGTTTACATCTGAGTGAGTTTTTTTATTTGAACACACAAAAAATTATATAAAACATTTCTGATCTAATATTTTCCTAAGAATCACCTACTTCTGTAACGGGGTGTTTTTAAAGATGAGGTACATCATTGTTCATGATAAGTAGGGATGAGCGAGCCCCCCAAAGTTCAGGTTCGGCAAATTTGGACCAACTTTGATTAAAAGTTCAAGTTCAGCGAACCAAACCCGGTGCCTATAGAAAGCAATGGGAGCCCCGAACTTTGAGGGTATGGCGGGAGGGCGCAGAATGCGCAGAATGCGCAGCAGGGATGCTCTGCTGTAAAAACGTACCCG
This sequence comes from Gastrophryne carolinensis, assembly GCA_027917425.1. Lineage (NCBI taxonomy): Eukaryota > Metazoa > Chordata > Amphibia > Anura > Microhylidae > Gastrophryne > Gastrophryne carolinensis. The sequence goes on from CM051240.1 coordinate 239,232,159, forward strand.
AGCCCCACGATCCCCTTTCTGTCAGCGGTGCTGTTCCTTTGAAATGGCCAGTGGTGGAGCCACACAAAATGACCACTGCTCCTCATGAGTGAGGACACTCCTAGTACCAGCACTGCCTCAATCATGGGGATTGGCAGCCATTTTTCCACCTATTTGGAGGAAACTCACTCTTCAAATTGCCACATTTGTGCACGCTTTGCTGCCCTCTAAACCTACCATAAATCAGGCGCCGGAGACAGCTTGGTGTGCAAAAAGGACGTTACCGGAAAAGTTTGGCCTCAAATTGGTGCAATGGTGAACGCTAGTGCACAAATTGATGCTAAAACTAAATCGCATTCCATTTTGATGACCAAGAATCAGGCGGAAGCCTGAGTGCGACTTGATGCTCCAAATAGCGTGCGCAAACTCACCGACCATGAAACGACTTTTATTCAAAATTTTGCCATACTCATTTAATATTTGTTCATAGATTAATGGGGCCTTAGCACAGATGAATAAAAGTATCTTGCAATAAATCCCTGTAAGTAATAAATATGATAAATAGCATGAAAATCGAAGACTACCGTCTTTTTTTCTCCATTTCCTTTAGCAGCCGATATTATAAAACACACAGCCAATGCCAAATTATCAAGTATGGATCCCTGGATCAAGCTCAAACGTGTTGGAGGAAGAATTTCTAACCATAAGGTAATCCAGGTGTCTTCATTATATTTTTTATATTGTCAATGTTTTATATGTAATGGTCTAAGAGTCATTTTTTAAGTGCTATATTTGGAAATAAATAGATATTTTAAACCTAGTGTATTGAGATTTATTGCTGAATACAAAGGAGTAGAACGAAGAGGACAAAGCCCATTTGTAGGAGTGGCGGTACTTTGGGTTTCTTCGGGTGCTGAATGACTTTAAAATTGAAAAGCTGAGGCATATGTGCAAGTCTGAACATGGTGGTCGCATGATTCAGGAGCTTTGCACTCCGCAGGCATAAAAGCATTATACTGCGACCCGAAACAAATTAATAAGGCCTTGCACAGCAGCATAAGGACATTAAGCCTCCATGCCAAAAATTCCCCGGCAACAACGCAGACAGCGTGAATTTTCTGAAAGTGAGGCTAAACTTCGACCTCTTTCTTCTCTATGGAAGAAGAATACATTTGGGAGATCTCCTAAGTGTTCCAGGGTGGATACCTGAGTTGAAGAAGATTCTATCTTTTTCTACTCGTTTTTTCTACATTTAGTTTCAACATCTAGGGTAATGTCCTTTAACACTTTGATCCTAATAGTATTTATTGTCTTCTGCTCATAATTCTCCTAAGTAAAACTAAGGCCCTTATTTATGAAGGGATAGCGTCAGGTAGTGCCTTGTAAATGAGAGGTAGCGACAGGTGAAAGCTGGACACAGCACGCAATTACACATTTATCAAGCAGAATCTGTTGAGCGACTGGGATAACGCCATGTAGTGTACGATTCATCATTATCCCTGCCTCAGCCAACAGCACTGGTGTTCAGCCTTGCACAGGGCCAGGTATGACCTCTCGCTCTCCCATACATTTCAATGGACGATCCTTTTCTTCTCTTTAAACTGGGTTATTTTTTTTTTTTTTGTTAAAAAATCTCAAATAATGTTGTGACCTCTTCTGGCATTGAAAAAGCAGTTTTTTCACAAATTTTTTATTTTTTTATATATTTCTGCAGAAATGACATTACAGGTCTGGCATTAAAGTGTTCATGTTACAATGTTATTACAATGTAATTCCATATGTTTTCGCTTTGTTACTAGTGGATACATGCTGAAAAACAGACTTTAAACACACTGCCTCCGACGCTCTGGGCTTCAAAGAAGCATTTTTCAGGGCCAGAGTTTTGTGAGGATGTTTTTTTGCTGAAGGAAAGGGGTGCACCACCTATTACAAAATGACCGTGCTCACTCTAAAAATGGCACCTAAAACAAGAATGGTGTGGACGTGCCACTTATTAGATGTGTTGGTGCTCCTCTGTGGGAGGAAGGTGTGCTTAGTGGCACGTCCACTCCATTCTTGTTTTAGACGTTTTTTTGCTGACTATGTTGTGAGTCGGTCGCACTGACCAGTCGCTAACATGCGCTCCCATACAGCTCTGTACTGGTTAAATAGTGACTCCTCACAATGTATTCATCATTAATGCACAGCGACTGAGTCACTATGAACTAGCTACCCACGAGCGAGCACAGTGACTACTAGCGGGAGCTCTGAAAATGCCTGCTACAGACCCTCATCTGTCGCTACATGGCCCTAATGATGAATCAGCCTGCCCGTTACATTCATGAATAGTTATGGTATTGTTAAGGTTAATATAAGTATTTATCTAAAGCAGGATTTGAGTGTTAGAGATGATTTGAATCTATAGCCGTTTACTCTATTTAGTTTTTGAATTTTTTGGGGTTGATTTGGGCTCTGTTTGCACCTCTGCACTTTCTCTGCATTGCTGAGCTGCAGCGCAGTTACAATGCAGAGGAAACACTGTACATTATTCTAGATGGGATTGTTCACACATTTGCGCTGCAGTGCGCAACACATTAAAAAAGTGCTGTACAATCGAATTACTATTATTACAAAAAAATACAATAAAAAGATTGAAACAGAAAAAAGCGTTGCGGGCACCTTTTTCAGGGCGACATTGTAACAGCGCAAAACAGTGGGGGTCTGTGGCGGCGTGGGTACATGTATAACAGTGTACCAGTATTGCATTTGCATTTTTATTCTCTTAACATGCTTTACATATTTTTACATAAATCAGAGAATTGTATATATAGTCAAACATATATAAATTTTGGTGTCCCAAATTTATATAGTTAATATGTTGCTGCTCAATTAGCCCAACTTACACAGATTTGTATTAGTGGAGAAAGGTGCAGCTGGGTAATGATAGAACAGAAAGTATGTGATTTGTTTTCCATTCTCATGTGGATAGCTAAGGTAAGAGGGCAGCTATATTATGTCCTGTATTGTCTAATGCATTAGCTCTTTGGGATACCATTAGCAAAAAAAAAAAAAAAAAAAAAGTAGCCTCCCTAGGGGAAATTCCTGTCTTTAAGCCGGGAGAAAAAGAGCATATCTGAAATGTTGACACAGAAAGGCCTCTATAGAATTGTAGACTTTATGACTAGTGATGTACAAACCCCCCAAACTTTGGGTCCAGCAAGTTTGGCCAAACTTTGGGGGTGGCTGTTGTGGGGTGGGGTGGCAGCAGTAAGCATGCTGTTGTAACTCACCTCAGCCCACGATACTCTTCCTCTCAGCGGCGCGGAGAGGTAGCAACATTTTACTTTGGCCCCAGCCGAGGCTACAGAAGGATGGGCACCAGCTCCCATGGGTGAGTGCCATCTGGCAGTGCTGGCACTAAAAGTGTTTTCATTGATGGGAGCTGGCTGCCATCTTTTTGTAAATTCAGGCAGCTATCCCTCCCCCGCTGCCACTGAGGATCGCAGGCTAAGGTGAGTGCACCCTTAGGAGAAGCAGCCCAACAACTATCTTTTCCGTGTTCGTGCCAGACGCACAACTCAAACATGGACTTCTGCCTGAAGTCCATGTTCAGGTTTGTGAACCTGAACTCGCAAGGTTCGGTACCAACTCGAACTTTGAAGTTCGGGTTCACTCATCTCTAATTATGACTCCAAGTAGATTACAGAGTATAGCAATTGTTAGAGACAAATTTAAACTTCCGTTAACCCTCTAAACGCCAGCCACGTAAAATTTACGTGGCTGCCTCCCCTGCAGTTAACTGCCAGCCACGTAAATTTTACGTGCAGAAAAAGTAAAAAAAAAAGTCACTTACCCGACCCCTCGTTTGATCCGGCCGGGTCTCCTCTTCAGCCAGAGGGGCTCCGATCACCCATTGGGGCTCCTCCGGCTGCAGGGAAGTGCCCAAAATAGGGTGCCCCCCCCATTTCAGCAGCCGCCGGAATTACCTGTAAAAACAAAAAATGACATTTACTTACCTTCGTGACCATTCGCTTCCGCCGGCTCTCCTCTTCACGGGGGGACGGGGCTCCGATCACCCCTCCCTGCTCTTCCACCTTCTGGAGAGGGCCTAACAGCCCTCCTCCCTCTGGGTCTCGGATGGCCGCCGCCATCTTTACTCCTAGCCCCGCCCCTCTCAACACTTCGATGTTAGAACCTGAAGGTATTTTACTCATTGGTATATGGTCTCCAGTAGGTTGGCAAATATATACCCTAATATATCGCCTTTATGTTTCAGAAATTGTGGACAGGTGGGTGATATGATTCATATATGGTGGAAATGCTCTAAGGTGGAGTTTGGAACCCAGTTGTTGGTAGTATGGTAGTATAAGCAAGGTTACGGGGAAATGGGTGGAAAAATTGCCATTGGTTGCCTTATTAAATAAACCTGTTGTAGGTTGATTTCAAGACTTCCCAATAAATGTATTTTCTATGCTAAATTGACCATTGCTAAGTCATTGAAATCTCATACTTTGAAACTTCATTGATACATTAAATTAGATAATGAGAATCTGAGTAGTATTTAAGATGGGATAGCGCCAGGTAGTGCTTCGTAGCGGCAGGTAGCACCTGGTGAACGCCGGGAGCTGTACAGGAAACCACATTTAAGAAAGCGAATCTGGTGAGCGCCTCTAACAGCGTCATGTAGCATCACATGTATTACCAGAGGCGACTCAGTGTATAGCTCTAGGTTCAAGAGCGCCGCGTATTACCTTTCGCTCAGTGTCGCTCTCCCATACATTTTAATGGGCTTCCGTTTGTTTGTGTTTAAATAGCGTGTTTGGCAATTAAAATTATTTTTTTTAGCTCAAATCATTGTGTGACCTCTCCTGGCTGCAAACAAACACTTGTATAATTTTTTTTTTACTTTTTATATTTTTATGCAGAATTGTCATTACAGGTCTGGCACTAAAGTGTTAATGTCACAGTGTTAAAACATTGTCATTCCATTATACTGGTGTATATGTGTTCTAAAACGGTCTTTTATCACACAGTGCCTGGCGTTCTATGCTATAGCGAACAGATTTAGAGCGCCCGCGCTGTGTGTGTGTAGTTTTTTGTTAAGTATAGTGTGGAGCGCCGAGTGCCGGTCGCAGTGAGCTGTCGCTACCTATCACTCACTGCAGCATTATACTGTTGTTAGAGCGCCCAACACACATCATATTCATCAATTCGGGCCAGGTTACTACAGCGACTGCAACGCTTGGTTACAGCGCCCAAAAAATGCTTACAGCTTCGCTCTAAACGCCGCTATACAGATGCTCATCTGGCAATACGTGGTGCTAGCAGTGAATCAGCCTCTTAATAAAGAGTCGCTACTTAGGGAGATTTTTAGTCATTGGTCTAAATTCTGGAACCCTGGGTTGGGGGGGGGGGGGCGAATTGGGCTCTGCATTCTTGAATTCCCCATATTCTTCTCAGTACTATTTATTTATTGTTTTTGGGGTTATAACTATGGTCTCTAATTTGATTTAAATGGCTGATATCTAGATATATTTTGTTTTGTTTACGATTAATACAATGCTAATCTACTGAAAAAAAATTAATATCGTATTTTGTTGATTATTAGTCAGAAATGCTGACATTTCCATTCTATTCTGTTACCTTTTCTGCAATTCATGTTACTGGTATATTAAGAATTCTGTTTTGCTTTATTAACTCAATAAAATTATTGAAATATAAACCAGAAATGTGTAATAATAAATTATTATCTGACAGCACATGTGTGTTTGTGAGGGGCATGAGCTGATGGTCATTATGGATATGTGAGTGATTTTTCTTATTATTGTTATCTGTTTTTTGGCTTCCTGGCTGTCCTCCTAAATATACATTAGCACTTTATGCACGTAGCACTTTAATAGTCTTATTGGCACCAGTAGATTCAGAGTATTGAAATTATTAATTAGTTAGCACCATTAATTATTGTTTCAGCTGGACCTTAACACATGGTATTATGTTTATTATGGTAGTATTATAGACCATCATCTCTTTTGGGGGGCATTTGTTGTGTCCTTCCCCCCTCCTGTCCCTTTTTTGTCCTCCTAGGTTTTGTGTATATGTTTTTTAATGAGGTTTTAAATGTGTTTGTCCTTATCTGTATATATTAAAATGTTTTGATCAATAAAATAGTTTACTATTAATTATTACTACTACTACTACTACTACTACTAGTGTAGTGGTGCCGTCTTTGAGGATAAATTGTGTGGGAACAGTGGGGTCCCCTTTCTTTGTCTATAAATTATTATTAATTATATAGATGCAGGTTGCAACTGACACTAAAATGTGCACCCAATGCTAAACTTGCTTCACAAAATAATTAGCATGGCCCCAATGATACTACTGTGCTGTGCCTGCTATACCGGGCTATGCCGATCCAGAGCAGCCCGGCAAACAGAAGTTTAGTAAATCAGGGCCTATGTACAGAAGCATCTCTGGCTTTGTACCATTTTTCAAACCCCCGCTATTCAGATTCCAAAGGCCAGCTCAGAATTTCGCATGTGCATTGGCTTAGCCGCTTTATTTGGAGCCGTTGAAAGCCAGTGACAGCAGATGTGTGTATCGTCAGCAGTGCTTCCGAATGCTCCGTGAGCTACCTTACAAATAATATTAGCATATGGCCGCAGAGGCTCATGCTCAAGTGTTGCCTGAGGTAGTAGATAAGGAAAACATTTTGTTACAGGAGTAGGCATTGAAGTGACAAAAATATAAAGGCGAGAAATAAATAATACATGACTATTCTTGTTGGTCTTTATTTGGCAGTGTCAGGGCATGCCTGAATGCACATAGCTGAATAGCGCTAAGCATAATGCCTATCAGCCCCGGGAGCATGCTGTACAATTCTGAAGAGATGTAATGATTTACAAATGGAAACAGTCACCGCGTTTAGGGAGGTGATAAATAAAAAAAATGCAAACAGCAAGAAGCATACAACATTGCCGATAACAAGCGTAGCGCCTAAGTAATCCCAAATACGTGGTAAACAAGCAAACATGAGATTGTTCAAAAATAGATCTTTGCGGCATATCGTCTAATACAGATGCAGGCGCTGAAAGTCGCTTAATTGATCGCTGTGTCTCAACATTGCCAGCAGAAAAGAAAAACTGGGTATGAAAGCAGCATTACTAAGCTTTCTAATATTGTAACGAAACAAAGAACGCAACGTAAATGCAACTGATGGATTCTTCAGGATCCATTGGCGGGGACAAATAAAAGAATATATGACACAGAGGGGACCATCTTCACAGTGTTTTCTCCATCACAGCAGCCCCTTGCACACATCACAGAAAGCTGTGAGCTATCACTGAGCTATTTACATTTAAAAAGTAGGCTCATGACTGCTTTACAATGCATCACAGCTGTTACATTTTAAACAACTATGCTTGCAAGGGCAGGGCTCTCTTTCCTATTGTGTCTGTTCTCGCAACATCTAGTTTGAACTTTGTAGCATCTAGTTTGTAATGGTCTACTCTTTACTCTTGTAAAGGTCTAATCTACCTTGTAGAGCGCTACGGAAGAAGATGGAGCTATACAAATAAACAATTATAATATTAATAATGATAATAATAATACTAATACATAAGCTGCAGCTTAGCTTTAACACAATGTAACTATCACCAGAGAGCTGGTAGGCTTTTCAGAATGAAACTTGAATCTTGTTTGTTATAGCCACAGCAGGAGGGAAAGATAATGTAACCCAGTTTTTAAACTACTAATGCAATGTATGGAGATCTGTCACCTCTGGATATCTTCTTAAGAATTGTTGCTCCTCACTCTTGAGTCTCATCCCCCATACAGCTATCAACATTCTTTATGCTGTGAGCACCTATTCCTGCTAGTAGATTCAGCCAGTGGAACATGCCCTAGGCAGGCCAGTACAGGCCATTGCTTCTACTTCTATTGCTTCTCCCAGTCCCAGGGGCCCACAGCCGAAGGGGAAAGACTGGAAGAAAATACAATTCTGTGATTACTCACCTGCAGAATTGTTTTTGTGGCGTTACAGCACGCATGCTTCATTTCAATTCTTTACATGTGGGTAATCCGCCATAGGTGGCGCAATCGACTGCAGGATGACTGTGGCCCCTCCGGCCCATAAAAGAGACAGAATTACCCAGAAGACCCCATTGTTTGAAAGCAGCAATGCAAGAAAGCCGGGAGGCAAGGGACCATGTTAGTAAAACACAGCCCCACTAAAAGGAAACTCTCTCAACAAAAATCACCATAACAAGGCAAAGAGAACAACGATAGATAACAAGGGTTGATGAAGCAAGCCATGCTGTACACTGTAAAAACAATTCTACAGGTGAGTAATCACAGAATTGTATTTTTCCAGGTGTACAGCACGGCTTGCTTCATTTCAATTCTTTACATGTGGGACATCCAACAGCAGTGTCCAAAAAAGAAGGGTGGGGTCCCCAGAGAGCAATGGCAATCAGTTCAAGCACTTACCGTGCCTGAAGCAGCCTTGCGGTCAACAAACAGCGTCAGCTGAGGCCTTAACATCAACTTTGTAAAACTTGGAAAAGGTATGAACCGAAGACCAAGTAGCGGCCTTACAAACCTGTTCAACTGAAGCCTGGTGCTGGAAGGCCCAAGAGGCACCAATAGCCTAGTGGAGTGAGCTGTAACAGGAAAGGGGGTCCTTCCCCTTAGCAGAGTATGCTTGCACCACCACCTGTCTAATACACTTACTGATAGTGGATTTGGCTGGAGACAAGCCCTTCCTAGGTCCGGAAGGAAGGACAAAAGAGAGTCAGACTTCCGAAAATACTCAGTGGTAACCAAATAATCTTGAGTACCTTGACCACATCCAGAGAATGAAGGTCCGTTCTTGGAATTAGCAGGGGCAGACAATAGGAAGGTAAGACAATGTCCTCATTGAGATGAAAGGCAGAAACAACCTTGGGCAAGAATTCCGGCTTAAGATGGAACACCACCTTATCCTGATGCCGCTCAAAATAAGGAGGTTTCATGGAAAAGCGCCGCCAGCTCAGAGAGCCTGAATCATAGTACTGATTACCAAGCCGGCAAACCTTATCCATCAGGATGGAGGTTTCAGCAGCCAAGCCGTCAAACGCCAGCGTTTGTAAATTGGGGTGGCGCAGCTGTCCCTGAGTGAGGAGCTCTGGAACGTCAGGCAGGACGTATTGATCCACCGCCATCTGGACGACGTCTGCAAACCATACCCTCCTCAGCCAGTGGGGGGCCACTAGGATGGTCAGTACCCCCTCCTGGGCTATCTTGCGCAGCACACAACCCAACAGAGGGAAGGGAGGAAAGACATAAAGGAGTCGAAACTCCTGCCAAGGAAATGCCAGCGCTTCCGTGGCGAAGGCCAGAGGATCTCTTGACAGGGATACGAATCTCGGAAGCTTGTGATTGTGACGGGACGCGAACAGGTCCACGTCCGGCTGACCCCAGCGGCGACACAGGGCATGAAAGATCTTGTTGTTGAGAGACTATTCCCCTAGGCGATACGTCTCTCTGCTCAGGGCATCTGCCTCCTGGTTCTCCACCCTGGGGATGTAAACCGCCGAGATGGAGGGAACCGTCTCCTCCGCCCAAGACAATATCAGGGACACTTCCTTGAGGGCTCGTTTGCTCCGAGTCTGCCTCCCTGATGATCGATGTAGGCGACCACCGTCTGATTGTCCAAACGGACCTGGACTGCACAACCCTGAAGGTGGGGAGTCAACTGGAAGAGAACCAATCTGATCACTCTAAACTCCAAGAGATTGATAGGCGCGTGGGCCTCTTGAGGGCCCCACTGGCCCTGGAACTTCAGTGATTGCCAAACCCCTCCCAAACCGGTCAGACTGGTGTCTGTGGTGACAATCTCCCAGCACGGAGGCAAAAAGGACCTGCCCACTAGAGGATTCCTCGAGTCCAGCCACCATGAGAGGGACTGTCTGGCCAGAGGGGATAGAGCAAATTCCTGCTCCAAGGACTCCTGACTCTGATCCCAGATGGTCAAGAGATTCAACTGAATGGGTCTCATGTGGAACTGAGCGAAAGGCACAGCCTCGAAGCAAGACATCCTTAAGACCCACCAACTGCATCCCCAGACGGATGGAGGGATGAGGGCAAGCCAACAAGGCCTGCTCCTGCATCTGAAGGCCCTCCACCTTCTGCTGAGGAAGAAACACCTTGACCTGAGAAGTATCCAGCGTCATTCCCAGGAAGGATCTTACTGATGAAGGAGAGAGAGAGAAGACTTGGGATAATTGATCACCCAACCGGAGGATTTGAGGGTGGACACTACCATCCGAGTATCGCTCTCTGCCTGATGCAAAGATGGAGCTACAATCAAAAGGTCATCCAAGTAAGGAAGAACGCGAATGCCCTGGCTCCTCAGAAGGGCCATGACACCCACCAGCACCTTGGTGAACACCAAGGTAGAGGAGGCAAGAGGAGCAGGAGCGGGGAAGGTGAGTATATTGTGAGAAAAATAAACATGAGAAAAACACACACAGCATAAAATGCACAAGAATAAAGCATGTGGGACACATAATGAAAAGGGAAAAAGGGTGGTTTCTCCCCTCCCCCCGCCTATAGGCTCACCATAGCCTATGGTCGGCTTACTCTGAGGAAGAGTCTGCGGCCCAGAGCGTAGCTCTGCTGAACGCCTGACCCTCGGAGTTCCCCTACCTGCACCTGATCCGCAGCTATGGCTGGGAGGCAAGAAGGGTCCCGGAAGCAGGTGGGAATAGGGCTTGCAGCGGCCGACGGGCTAGTATTGCCCCACTTATCTGCGAAGTCCATGGAGAGAGAGAAAGATACCATCTTCGCATTCAGACTGCAGGAGAAGACTGTGGGTCTTCTGGGTAATTCTGGCCCTTTTATGGGCCGGGAGGGGCCACAAGTCTTCCTGCAGTAGATTGCGCCACCTGTGGGGGATTACCCACATGTAAAGAATTGAAATTAAGCAAGCCATGCTGTACACCTGGAAAAGAGGGGGAGATGCTACTAGAAAAAAACTGAAGATTGATCTGAAGGCATAATGAAGAGAGTGGGAACAGGCATGGGATCTGGCCATCTGTGTGTTTAAAGTATTTAAATCTTACCATGCAGGTCCCCTGCCTGTAGAGCTGCCAATCTTGGTGTCTGCTTACACTTTCAGCTTGAGGATCAGTCCTTTCCGGGCTCCGTTTGGCAACTCCTCCCCCCCCCATGGCTTTCTCCATCAATCAAGGTGATTATCCTGGATGAGGGATGCCCCTCCATTCAGAATGTATGCCTCTATTCCTTTCCCTCCTGGCTGCTAACCTCCACTCATCATGGCTTTCTCTTTCTTGTTAATTCTCTGAGCTTCCCCCTCCCTCTCTTCGCTTTCGTGGACTTAAAACAGGGATCTTCCCGGCATGAGACACCCCATTTACATTTCAACCACAGCATTGGTATGAGAAGCCGCCGTGGTGGGTGGGCTGGCCTCAATACAGTGTGTTCATATTTACATCAATGGGTGCCTCTGTATACATGGAACTTTGTTTACAGAGGTGCCCAGAGCAGGTTGAAGGTAAGCGCGATGTTTCGTGTCCGAAGGTACCCCTGATTTGCGGTCTGAGGGGAAAGTCCATGAGAGGTACAAGGTAAAGAGCACATTTTAAAAAGTATTTACATGGTCCACAGAGACCAACAGGATGTACCAATGATCTTTAGTATTGGCCATGCAAACCATCTTTTGTCTTTGTGTCTTCTAATACAATATTTACACAGCCATCACTTCCTACTTGTGGAGCTAGTGGCCCACGGTAACATAAGGCTGGAAATAAAATTTTTAAATCTATTTTAAAAAGTAAGGTGTACACTTATGGGAAATGTTAAAAAGTAAGTGATGCTAAATAAAGAAAAGGACATTAGTTTTAGAATTTCCCAATCTATTCTAAAATAAATCTAAAATAAAAACAACATCCTATATAAACCATGTATTTAAGCTAACATTTAAAACCTGCATCATTAAGCCAACTTCCTGTAGGATTCATTCAAGTAAATGAGGGCTTGATATAAAGAAAATCACATAATAAATTATCATCACTAGTAACATTCATCAGTTATCATCAAAATAACTCATAAATGTGATTACAGATAGTAAAAACTTTGTACACAGTGTAAAAATACAATTCTGTAATTACTCACCTGTAGAATTGGTATTATACGTATACAGCACGTCCTGCTCCAGAGATAATTCCTTACGTTTGGGTAATACATCCACAAGATGGCGCTGGACTGCAGCTCCTCCCGGCCCCTTATATTCCAGGGACCTCCCACAAATTCCCCAGTATTGACAAGCAGTTAGCAAGAAGCCGGGAGAATAACAACCATAATAAAACAATTTTAACCATGATAACAACCACCATACAGAGGTAAGGAATCACAGAATTGTACTATTAAAGTATTTTAAGTATTAAGTATACAGCACGTCCTGCTTCAGAGATAATGCCTTACGTTTGGGACATCCAATAGCAGTGTATGTAAGGTAGGGTGGGTTTAATCTGCATATTGTTGCTTTTGGGGATCCCACCCTATCTTACGGACACTGCTATTGGATGTCCCAAACGTAAGGAATTATCTCTGGAGCAGGACGTGCTGTATACTTAGAATAATACAATTCTGTGATTACTCACCTGAAGAATTGGTATTATACGTATACAGCACATCCTGCTCCACCCCGCCCTTGTTTTCATTTAGTACCTCTGTATGGTGGTTGTTATCATGGTTAAAATTGTTTTATTATGGTTGTTATTCTCCCGGCTCCGGTCCGGTCCCTCCCTGATTATTGATGTAGGCAACCGCCGTCTGGTTGTCCGAGCGTACTTGAACAGCCGACCCAGAAGGTGCGGGGTCAAGCGGGCTAGAACCAACCTGATCGCCCTCAGTTCCAGAATGTTGATAGGGGTGTGGGCCTCCTGAGGGCCCCACTGCCCTTAGAATGTTAGGGATCTCCAGAAGCCCCCCCAACCTGTCAGACTGGCATCCGTGGTGACTGTCTCCCAGCAAGGGGCCAGAAAGGATCTGCCCACCAACAGGTTCCTTGAGTCCAGCCACCACGAGAGGGACCGCCTGGCTAGGGGGGACAGAGCCAAAACCTGATCCAGGGACACAGGGTCCCTGTCCCATACAGACAAGAGGTGGAGTTGAAGAGGCCTCATGTGAAACTGAGCATAAGGAACCGCCTCGAAGCAGGACACCATCAGGCCCACCAGCTGCATTCCCTGCCTGATGGAAGGATGAGGGCAGGACAGAAGGAGCTGAGCTTGCACTTGCAGACTGTCCACCTTCTGCTGAGGAAGAAAGATCCTGGCCTGAGCCGTATCCAGATTCATGCCCAGAAATGGCTTCACCAAAGAGGGAGATAGGGAAGATTTGGAGTGGTTTATCACCCAGCCGCATGACTCCAGTGTGGTCACTACCCGCTGAGTATCCAGCTCTGCCTGTTGGAAGGACAGAGAAGTGATAAGAATGTCATCCAAATAGGGAAGAATGCGAATGCCCTGAGCTCTCAGCAGAGCCATAATGCCCGCCAGCACCTTGGTGAATACCCTGGGAGCCGAAGTGAGACCGAAGGGCAATGCCACAAACTGGTAATGCTGATCCTCCAGAGCGAACCTGAGGAATCTCTGATGACCTGAAAAGACTAGGAATATGGAGGTAAGCATCCTTGATGTCCACAGAGGTCATGAAGTCCCCTGGGCGCAGTGAACTTACAGCTGAGCGCAGAGTCTCCATGCGAAAACGCCTGGATCTGACAAACTTGTTGAGAAGCTTTAAGTCCAGGATGGGTCTGACAGACCCATCTCTTTTGGGAACGGTGAAAAGGTTGGAATAATAGCCCTTGCCCCTTTCCCTTAAGGGCACCTGGCAGATGACCCCCAGCTCCAGTAGATTCTGCACAGCAAGCAACAGGCCCTAATCTGACAGGGGGTCTTGAGGCATCTGGGATCTGATGAATCTTGAGGGCAGCCAGGCTGCCAACTCTATCTTGTAACCGGAGGACACCACCTCCTGAATCCACCGGTCTGAGACATGAAGCCTCCAGACGTGAACAAAGAGCTGAAGCCGTCCCCCCACCCGGATGGGTGAGGGCGCCCCTTCATGCCTAAGGGGGCTTGGGGGAAGACTTAGAACCCCAGGAGGGGCCAGGGCGGCCACGCCCTCTGCCCCTGCCCCAGAATTCTCCCCGGGCCCCTGCAAATGAAGCTCCCCTTCCCATTCTGGACCCACGGTAGGATGGAAGAAAGGAACCTGAACCCCGAAAGGGCCGAGACTGTCTCTTGCGCTGGGGTAACTTGCCTCCCTTAGCAAACAGGTCCAGGCGATCCCCAAATAGAAGCAGTCCTTTAAAGGGAAACCCAGTGAGAGCCTTCTTGGCAGTGTTGTCAGCTGCCCACTGGCACAGCCAAACCGAGTGGCGTATAGCCACCGCCAAGGCAGAAGCCCTGCCACAAATTCTAATGGTATCATCCAAGGCAGAGAGGACATATGCAACAAATTCCTCAGAACACAGAAGGGCTCTATACTCTTCACTAGCAGCATCATCAGGAGCCCTATCTAAAATACTCTTGAACAGAGTCCTAATAGCCACAGCTGTAATGGCAGAGGCACAAACCGGACGCAGCGCGGACCCCACACAGGCAAAGGCATGGGAAGCCAGCTGATCAATGCGCCGGTCCTCACCATCCTTCAGGGTAGTAGAGTCAGGGGAATGCATGACAGAAGTGTTGGACAAACCCAGAATTGGTGCATCCACTTTGGGAGGGGACGACCAACGCTTAACCACTTCAGCAGGAAAGGGATACCTCCTATCCCAACTCTTAGGCACCCCAGGGAGCCTGCTAGGTTGCTCCCACTCTTTGAGCACGAGATTATTATAGTGAGTTTGCTCAGGAAACTCCAAACGTGGCTTAGCAGTGTGAAACAACTCCCCCTGCTGCCGAGGAGCCGCAGCAGGAGGAGAGATAGAAAGTACTTCAAAAATGTGAGCCAAAAGCCTGTCAGTATCATCTGGAGTCCATGGGTCAGAGCCAGAATCAGCATAACCCTTAGGCTGCTCATCAGATGATTCTGAATCAGAAAACAACGCCCCCTCTTCCAGGGTGTATAGCCAGCCAGGTCAAAAAATTCCTCAGCCTCCATAGGAAAAAGGGTAACGCCAGATGCCGCCTCTTAGCATAGGCCTTACGTGCCGTAGAGCCAGCAATCAGCTTCTCAATGCTAGCCACCCTGGTAGACAAATCAGGCTGAGACTCCCCACTGGTATGCATCTCACTGGGATGTAAGCGTGGGGGAGTAGGCGAAGCCACACGGGGTACACGCCCAGCAACCGGTAACCCAGATTGCAGCGCAAGCGCCTGCTGCGCACATGGTACATAAACCCGCACAGTAATAGCAAACTAAATAGAGGGGATAGGCCGGGAGAAACCACAATTAAGTTTGACCCGCCTGCAAGACATAAACAGAAAGGTCCCGTAAGCGGTATGCATACATAAAATATAAAAAATATATACTTACGGACCACAGTAGGTAGACGCCAGCCACGCAGCACGAGAGAGCAAAATGGCGCCCGCAGATACCTCGAGGGGCAGGCCGCGGAGACAGCGATGCAGAACGCGCCATCCGCAAGGCCCACCCCCGAAGAGCACGAAGGTGCCCACGTGACCATGCCAAGCCAATGATGGCGCAGCAGCGCCTGAGGTAAAGTCACCGCCGACCGCGGAACGCCGTACAAGCGCTCGAGGCGGCGGCTGCATTTTTTAAAAAAACCAACCAGTGCAACCAACACACGCGGCGACACAAAGCCAACGCATACCATGTAATACAATCCCAAGGAGTGAAGAATACACATACACCATCCCCCCCCCCACGAGAAATACCAAAGAGAGCGAGGGAGGGCAGCGGCCAACCTAACA
Source organism: Gastrophryne carolinensis (assembly GCA_027917425.1). Classification (NCBI taxonomy): domain Eukaryota; kingdom Metazoa; phylum Chordata; class Amphibia; order Anura; family Microhylidae; genus Gastrophryne; species Gastrophryne carolinensis. The sequence continues at coordinate 239,248,058 of CM051240.1, forward strand.
GGAGCCCACCAATGGACAGGGGGCGAGGGGCGATCCCATAAGGCTCACCATTGGCCTATACCGCCCACCCTTTGTTGGGGGATTGCGGTCGGAGCAGCGCTCCTTAAGCAAATGACAGCGGTTCTGCCTACCGTCATCCGACCAGTGCAGCCAAAGCTGGGAGGCAGAAAAAAGAGGAACGGGTGGGAATAGTCCTACAGGGCCGCAGGCTAATAGCCCCGCTCACCTGCGAGTAGAGAGAGCCATCTTCTTGCCTTCGCAGCGCCGGCTGCAGAGAAGAACTGGGGAATTTGTGGGAGGTCCCTGGTATATATGGGGCCGGGAGGAGCCACTTTTTTGCTGTCTCTGCAGTCCAGCACCATCTTGTGGATGTATTACCCAAACGTAAGGAATTATCTCTGGAGCAGGATGTGCTGTATACTTGGGCCCTTATTTATGAAGGAATAGCGACAGGTAGCGACTGGTGAGCGACCAGTAATGACGGGCACCGCCACGAGAACGCCAGCTCCCCACCACAATCACACATTTATCAAGCCAATCCTGCTTAGCGACTGAGATAGCGCCAGATAGCCACTCATTCATCATTATTCCAGCCTCAGCCCACAGCGGCAGCGTCCGACCTTGAACAGCGACAGGTATGACCTCTCGCTACCTGGCGCTCTCCAATGCATTTCAATGGAACAACCTTTAAATATTCATAATTAATTATTAATGTTTTTTTTTTTTTTTTTTTAATGTGCAAAATTCTGTGACCACTTCTGCCATGTTAGTTAATTTTTTTAAGGTAAATAAAAAAAAAAAAAAAATTGTGCAGAATTGATATTACAGGTCTGATATTATTGTATTCATATTACTAAATTCTTTATAATTTTTTTTTTTTTTGGTTTCCAAAAATATGGTGGTTTGGGGGTTAAAAAACTACTTTTAACACATCGCCGCCAGCGCTCTGGGGTTTAAACATGCATTTCACAGCGCGAGAATTTTTTGAGCGTGATTTTTTGATGAATGTGGTGGGAGCCGGTCGCTCTGACCAGTCGCTATCATGCGCACCCATACATCGCGGAACCTGTCAAATAGCGACTCGTCACCCCGTATTCAACATTACTGCACACCGCTATCAACAACTGAACAATAGGCAAGCACAGCGACTACTAGCGGGCGCTGTGAAATTACTGCTACAGTCGCTCAACTGTCGCTACCTGCCGCTATTAATGAATCGGCCTCCTAGAATAAGTATATGGTCCATGGTTTAACCAGTCAGGCCTGGATTAATTGTGTTGGAGCGAAGGTCTATTGAGTAAATGCACACCATTAACCAAGTTTTTGAATGCAAAAAATAAGTGTATTAATATGTGCAAAAAATAAAAATTATTAATTTTTTGCATTCATTTGTTTTCATTTAAGTGATAATGTGGGGCCCACAGGGAGGGGAGGTCCATTAAGAGTTACTGCACTCGCCTTGAATTATATCTTGTTAAAACTCATGAGGGTCGATTCAAAGAAACATGTAACAGCTTGGATTTGGGTGCCGATCATCCTATTTTTCCCGTACGCTCGTGCGTTCGTATGAACTTGCGAGTGATTCTATAAGCAAATACGTTTCTATCCTAAAATTTACGTCCGTTCGTATGGCAGTTCGGGAATCAGACCTATGTCAGTTTCCATCCTGAATTTTCCGTTTCATTTCTCAGGTTGCAACATTGGTTTTGCCCTTTTTCCTTTTTTGTCTGGACATAAATCCTTCTGATCTTGCGGCTGCGCACTACAAACTTACCTCATTAAAGTGCATTCTAAATATTTGGTCTTTTGTTTTTCTTTATTTCATTCATTTTGTAGTAACCAACCATTAATGAATGCACTTGCATAAGTAAATCTTACTTTGTTTAATTTTTAGTTAACTTGCATTTTTTACTTGTGGATTTAATTTTAATATTTTGGCTTCAAATGGTACAACTTAAAATTTTGTGTGTGGTTACCCACACCCTCTACATACAGATTGCTCTCAAATATAAAAAAACACCCAGCAACTTCTGCATGTTATGAGTCTAGAAACAGCCAAGATGGCGGCTCAGGTATTCTCGGGCAGCCTGCAAACAGAAAGGGCCCTGTGACTGTGTTGCTCTGCATTCTTTGATTTCTGACCTTTCCGTGCCCCCAGCTCTGCTGTGTCTGTGCAAAATACAGCAGTAACCCACATCCTGCACTTTATCCCGCTCTCCTCTCCTCAGTAAGTGTGATGCATCTGGCCAAAGATGTGCTTAAATAATTAAACAAAGCAAAGGTAAACAACTACACCAATAAATGCAATCTAAAAATATTATTCTAGTACATCAATTTAAAAATAAATACCAAAGGACATAAGTTTCTTTAATTAACGCAAATATATCGCAAAATAAAGGTTTACATGCAAAGGACTAATTAAGGTCCACATTAAAATGCTTTTATAAGGCATACATGATTCAGGTATGCATTGCCATACAATTTATGGCCTCGGCCATGCTGATACATGCAGTTCATTGGAGCTCAAGACGCGCAGACTCCTCCACATAGCCAAAAAACCTGTTCAAGAACAGCAATCCGACTGCTAAAAGGTGTCGGCAGTGGCTTTCTTTTAAAACGTATTTAGAGGTTTGAAAACTGTTCTCTGAATCACACCTAAACACATTCGATTATCCTAAGTTTTACGTTTTGATCCTAAGTTTTAGGATTTGATCCTAAGTTTTACGTTTTGATCCTTAAATTTAGGAACGAACTTGCGATGATCGTAAGGGCATATACGCATTCGTACGTAGGCTCGTGCGAGTCGGAAATGGCCAAAAAAACAGGAAAAAATGACTAACACCCACCCAAACTTACGATTCTCGATCCGAAATCAATTAACTTTTGCTCTTTGAATCGAGGGGATGGTGTGCACAGATGCAAATTTGATTATTGTTTAAGTGTGGTGGAGGCGTCTGGGCAGAAGGAAACTGCAGATCATTCGCTGCCCTTGTTAACATGTGGTGATGGTCCCCATGTGATGAGGGCATCAGGGGAGTCCCGGTTCTCCCTTCCTTTAATCAGGCCTTGTGATCAGGACACTTTCTGTATGTATGAAGTCCTTCCTAGGTCTGTGTGGGTTTCCTCCATATCATTCAGTTTCCTCCCCAGGGAGAGATTGGGGTTTAGGCATCCTTCTCAAGGGCACTTCAGGCATGCCCCTGCCGGGAATCGAACCTGCAACCCTCTAGTCACAAGATTCTCCTTCTCCTGTTTAGATCTTTTTAGGCACACCTTCACAAACTCAAAGAATTAATAAAAGTGGAACAAAACCTGGCGACGAAGAACCTGTATCCACCCTTTCAGGTGATCGCTGCCCTGCACTAGGAGTGATGGTCTGCGTGGGAGAATAGGTGAGTATAGTTTTTTTTTATTTGCCTAAAAATGTTCTTTAAGTTTGAATATAATGATTGTAAAGATGTGCATGTTCCTGCTGTCTTAAACAGGACCTTCAGCATCATTTAATGAAAAGAACAAACCTGTAAAAACTATTCCCCCAGTATCTATTTTAAAATATAATCTATAGTATCTATACATAGTTACATAGTTAATACGGTTGAAAAAAGACATATGTACATCAAATTCAACCAAGGGTGTTGGGGTAGGGGAAGCTATTTTTTATTTCATAGGGGAAGCTATTTTATTTTTTGTTTTATTTTTTTTACTGATAACCGCTAATAGTAACTGTTAATGTTATTTTCTTCTAAATAAGCATCTAATCCATTTTTGAAGCTGTCAGCGGTTGATGCTGTAACAAGCTTCTGTTGGGAGGCTATTCCATAGATTTATAGTTCTTATGGTAAAAAACGATTGTCGCCTCCGGAGACTAAATTTCGTTTTTTCCAATCGAAGGCAGTGTCCCCTTGTCTTTAGAGAGGATTTTACATGAAATAGTGTTCCCCCATATTTTTTGTATGGGCCATTTATATATTTATACAAATTAATCATGTCCCCCTCAATCGCCTCCTCTCCAGACTAAACAGATTTAATTCTCGTAATCTTTCCTCATAACTTAGATCTTTCATTCCCTTTATTAGTTTGGTGGCTCTCCTCTGCACCCTTTCCATAGTCAGAGCGTCCTTTCTATGAATGGGTGCCCAGAACTGGACGGCATATTCCAGGTGAGGGCACACCAGTGCCTTGTAAAGAGGCAAAATTACATCCCTATCCCGTGATTCCAGGCCTCTTTTAATGCATGATAGTATCTTGGTGGCCTTGGAAGCAGCTGCTTGGCATTGCATGCTGTTATTTAGTCTGTGATCTACCGGTACCCCCAGAACCTTCTCAACAAGTGACTCTCCCAGTTTTACTCCCCCGAGGACTTATGTGGCCTTCAGGTTGTTAGACCCCAAGTGCATGACTTCACATTTCTCTACATTGCACTTCATTTGCCAAGTGGATGCCCAGACACTCAATGTGTCCAAGTCAGCCTGAAGCTTGTGAACATCTTCAATAGACTGCACTGTGCTACATATCTTTGTGTCATCTGCAAAAATATAGACAGTGCTTTTAATTCCATTTTCTATGTCGTTTATAAACAAGTTGAATAATAGTGGGCCCAGCACTGTACCCTGGGGTACGCCACTTACAACTGGTAACCATTCAGAGAAGTTATCATTAACCACAACTCTCTGCACACGATCCTTCAGCCAGTTTTCAATTCAGTTACAAACTGTGTTTTCTAATCCTGAAGATCTCAATTTCCCCAATAAGCGTCTATGGGGGACAGTGTCAAATGCTTTTGCAAAATCCAGAAAAACTATATCCACAGCCGCCCCTCTGTCCAGGCTTCTACTCACCTCCTCATAGAAGCCAATCAGGTTAGTCTGGCAGCTTCTGTCCTTAGTAAAACCATGCTGGTTGTCACTCATAATATTATGGATAGTTACATATTCGTGTATGTTGTCCCTTAATAGCCCCTCAAGCAATTTCCCCACAATGGATGTTAAGCTAACAGGTCTATAACTGCCCAGAGAAGACCTAGAGCCCGTTTTAAAAATGGGCACCACATTTGCCTCGCGCCAGTCCCTTGGCACTATACCAGTTAGTGAGTCTTTAAAGATCAACAACAGAGGTGATGAGATTACGGAACGGAGTTCTTTGAGAACTCTTGGGTGAAGTCCATCTGGTCCTCCAGTCTTATTCACATTTAAATTATTTAGTTTTTCTTGGATGATATTCACATTTAGTTTGTTAATTATTATACTTGGGCTATTGCTATCAGTGGTATCGCCTGTGTTGGCTCCTTGCTCCTCTCTTGTGTACACAGAGCTAAAGAATCCATTTAACAGCTCCGCCTTATCTTCATCCCCAGTGACCATTTCCCTATTATCATTAATTAGGGCACCTACCTGTTCTGATTTAGTTTTCGAATTAATATATTTAAAAAATCATTTAGGGTTTGTTTTGCTTTCTTTGGCCACATCTCTTTCATTTTGTGCTTTTGCCAATCTTATTTCTTTCTTACACATTTTATCTACTAGTTTATACTTTTCAAGTGTTACAGCTGAGAGTTCAGCCTTGTAATGTTTAAATGCCCATTTTTGTTCTTTATTGCCCTTTTAACCGCAGATGTCAGCCATGAGGGGTTTAATTTTAGCCGCTTATATTTGTTACCCATAGGAATACATTTTGCAACGTTGTTACTCACAATTGATTTAAAGCACTCCCATTTGGCATCTGTATCCTTATTCCTAAACAGATGCTCCCAGTTTATGTCCTGGAGTGCAGCTCTGAGCCTGGGGAAGTTGGCCTTCCTAAAATTAAGTGTTCTTGTCCTCCCCAACAGAAAATCTTTCTTACAGTTTATGTTAAATACAATTATATTGTGGTCACTGTTACCAAGATTTTCACGGGCTGTTACTGTCCCTATCAGGTCATCATTATTTGATATTACAAGATCTAAAAGAGCATCACCCCTAGTAGGTGCCTCCACAAACTGATTCATATAATTATCTTGTAGCAAGCTGAGGAATGCTCTCCCCCTTGTAGTGGAAGCAGAACCATGTCTCCAGTCGATTCCTGAGTAGTTGAAGTCCCCCATCACCCCCACCAGCCTGTGATGCCCACTCTGTTTATGCAGTTGACCCTCTATTTCCTCAGTTATATTTGGGGGCCTATAAATTACACCAAACTGTATTTTAGCATTGAAATATAGAAAATGAAAACCCGCACTTAGAAGATATTTTACACAATTAGTTGAAAGTATGAATTCTGCTCAAACGTGTAAGAACCCAATATCCCCAATAGGCTCAGCAAACAGTAAAATAATTAGAATACACAGAGCAAGTGATTAGTTAACAAAAAATACAATTATTATAAATTGGCCCAAATGAGCCATAAAAAATCTGATGTCAAAGTCCTTTAATTATATACATGAGTTTAATGAAGTCCCAGAAATTGACTTGTGGTGTTAAATTTTCAAACTGCAATTTATGCCGGATATCCCAAATCTCATGCAGCAGGTATTCAATAGTGCTCAAACACATAGGTATCATCCACCGCGTGCCCACCACCTATTTTTGGTACCCTTACCATGTGGCGTATATTGGTACGCCTTAAGAATAAGCCACTCCTTGCTCCGTAGCTCTATTCAATTCAAATCTGATCCTCTTGTTGTTTAGGATGAATACCCATAGATTTTGGGCTTGAAGGTAGCTCAATGTGGGTTTTTGCATGAAAGAAATCAATGAAGGAAATATATAGCGTTATATCGCTTTTAATAATAAAACCTCTAAAAGGTTAAAAATGTGCACTCACATTTAAAATCCTTGATGTACAGCATAAAATAACAAAGGCGAAGCTCTCACCCTACTTTCGGTTCACCTCAGCCGCTGGTGTCCACGAGGGGGAGAGTGAGTTCGCTTTAAAAAATTGCAAGATTCCTTTGTTGTATTAGTGCAGGGGTCCGCCTAGTCGCCGTCAACGCCTTTCACTGCGTAACGCAGCTTTATCAAGACTGGTGGCACGGCGGGCTGTGCTGAAATTTAGCATTGTTTACATCGCCCCCCACTTCTACCCACAAGGATTCTACATCCTCACGATCTTCTGCTAGTATCCCCTCAATATATGCTTTGAGTTCTTGCTTTACATAAAAACAGACGCCGCCCCCTTTCCATTTTGCTCTGTCTTTCCGAAAAAGAGCAAAACTTTGTAGATTAACAGCCCAGTCATGTATGGAATCCAGCCATGTCTCAGCCACACCAACAACATCAATATAATCTATAATTAATATATTTTAAGTCTTTAGCTTTTAAGTTTGCTTACTTATTATTTTTTCCCCCACTGGACTGCAACTCTGTTCAGCACTTCAGGGTATGAGCGCCGCCATCTAGTGGCCTAAGGAACACTGGGTGGTAAGACTGGCACCTTATCTTACTGGACAAGCCCAGCTCACATATAGCCACATGAATATACAGGATTCAATTAACTATGAACTTGTTAAAGGGGCAATTTTAAAGCGATATAATATCAGTGAGGAAACCTACAGACATAGGTTCAATTAACTCAAATACTGCTACACTGATAGTCCAGGATTTATATGGGAAATGGATGAAACTGGAGACCAAAAAAATTGGTGAAGTAATCATACAGTAATCGTACAATTTTTCTACAAATTCTTCCAGCTGATGCTAATGTCTGGCTTAAAAAACAGACTCAGGGGCGCATGCGCGCGGCGTGGTGAGATGGTCGCACCTTGATCACGCTCCGCACTCTCGGGAGCCACCTGCCTACCTGACGGGACCAATCGACGGGCAAACACCTGTTCCTGATAGCTGAGGACCCCAAGCACCCGGTGGATACCCTGGCGGTCTATAATATGGGTAATCCGAAGAAGAAAATGGCAAAAGACCCCGGCGGTCAACATCCCAAAATGGCGACCGGCATGGAGGGCGAGCCGGCGGCACGTGGAAGTGAGCGGGAGGACTGCCGAGACTCCTCAGACAGCTGGACCCAGTTCCCATCTGAAATAGTGGGCTCTGGCCCCCCCACCACACTGGACCGAGCCACCCTCCAACAGATCCGGGAAATGATCAGAGAAGAAATGACCACCGTTTCTACTAAAACAACTGCGGAGCTACTCGGAGGCCTAAAAGACCTAGGCAACCGCACGTCACAACTCGAAAACCATATTGGCGACGCCACGCTTATCATGGAGGGGCATGAGCAAGAGATTGAACAGCTTCACGATCTAGTCCACACTTTACAATCACAGCACGAAGATCTTGAAAACAGGTGCCGCAGAAAGAACTTACGCTTCCGAGGCCTACCGGAGTCCATGGAAGATGCCAGGGGCTCCATTGCTGCGCTCATCCAGGAGCTTGTCCCGGACATCCCGCCCGAGAAGTTGGAACTGGAAAGAGCCCACCGCGCCCTGACCACTCGCAAATCAGAGGGCCCCCCGAGAGATATAATCGTGAAGTTTTTATATTTCCAAACGAAAGAAGCTGTTCTTAAAGCGGCCAGAGGAAAATCCTCCCTGTCTTTCCAAGGTAACAGCTTCCAAATCTATGCTGACCTGTCGCAATCCACGATAATGAAGCGACGTGCATTTCGGCCCTACTTAGAAGTCCTACAAAGGTCAAATATTAAGTATCGATGGGGCTTCCCATTTAGAGTTATGTTTTCCTATAACGGCAAGCAAGTACAGGCCTCCACGCTAAGGGAGCTCCGAGATCACTTCAAGCAGCTGGACTTAACTCTCCCAGGCCTCACCAGTGACTCAGGCAATAGATCGCCCATCCAGCATGACTCTAACAAGGACGGCCATGAGGAACGAGCCCCAACTGACAACGTACCCAGATCACAGCGGAAACATAGGAAGCAAGTCTTAAAGAGACTCTCCTCCCAGTCGTTCCAGAGATCAGGTGATGGGTAAAGGACGCTGAGGCCATTTATATATCCTTTTTCTCTCTTTTCATATTACATGCCTCGTGCAGAGGTAAGAACTCGGCCCATTGGACTGCCCGTCGATTGGTCCCCCAAGTTTTTGTAGAAGAACCCCTTCTGCACTCTCAGGTTCATATTGTGTTATGTGACAACTATCCATCTTGCCTTAAACTATGCATGCCAAACAGGTGTCTAGGGAAGCTTTTGGTGTACCTGGCCACCTGTTATGACTCCTCTAGATCACCGAATCCCGTTTTGGGCTTGACGATCTGATGGGAATAGTTGTTAAGTGATGTTGGTTATTACTAGAGATGAGCGAGTAGTGAAATATTCGAAATTTCGAATTTCGATTCGAATAGACCGCGTTACTCGACTACTCGACCGAATATCGAATCCCATTATAGTCTATGGGAAAAAAATGCTTGACACTTGGAAATCTCAATTCGACCACTTGGAGGTCACCAAGTCCACCCTGAAACATCAGAAAATGATGCCAACACTGCTGGAATGCAACTGGGACAGCAGGGGAAGCATGTCTGGGTGCATATAACGCGCCCAAGTCGCACTATTACGCCACTATCACAGCCACTCAACAATACACTCCAAACACAATATAACTTCTACGTAAAGTGAGACAAGACAAGGAAACCTTCTTTCCTCTACATTGCCATGGACCCCAAGCCAAACTGTACAAAAACGAAGAACAAAATTCTGCACCCCTTAAAATCACGTTGCCTAATGACAACCACAGATGACATAGGCAAGGGGGAAAATAAATAGACCCCACCCCTAATTGTCATTGTGTGTGTGTGTGTGTGTGTGTGTGTGTGAGATGTGGTCAGACATGTCCTCTTGTGTCATTGTGTCACCCCAGCAGTAAGGGAAGCTTAAAGGAGGAGGTTTGTTACAGTGTGTCACCCCAGCAGTAAGGGAAGCTTACAGGAGGAGGTTTGTTACAGTGTGTCACCCCAGCAGTCAGGGAAGCTTACAGGAGGAGGTTTGTTACAGTGTGTCACCCCAGCAGTCAGGGAAGCTTACAGGAGGAGGTTTGTTACAGTGTGTCACCCCAGCAGTAAGGGAAGCTTAGAGCTGAGACCTCTTAAAAATTGTGTGGAGGCCCAAGATCTGAGACCTCTTAAAAATTGTGTGGAGGCCCAAGAGCTGAGACCTCTCAAACATTGTGTGGAGTCCCACGAGCTGAGACCTCTTAAAAATTGTGTGGAGGCCCAAGAGCTGAGACCTTTTAAAAATTGTGTGGAGGCCCAAGAGCTGAGACCTTTTAAAAATTGTGTGGAGGCCCAAGAGCTGAGACCTCTCAAACATTGTGTGGAGTCCCACGAGCTGAGACCTTTTAAAAATTGTGTGGAGGCCCAAGAGCTGAGACCTCTCAAACATTGTGTGGAGTCCCACGAGCTGAGACCTCTTAAAAATTGTGTGGAGGCCCAAGAGCTGAGACCTTTTAAAAATTGTGTGGAGGCCCAAGAGCTGAGACCTCTTAAAAATTGTGTGGAGGCCCAAGAGCTGAGACCTTTTAAAAATTGTGTGGAGGCCCAAGAGCTGAGACCTTTTAAAAATTGTGTGGAGGCCCAAGAGCTGAGGCCTCTAAAACATTGTGTGGAGTCCCACGAGCTGAGACCTCTTAAAAATTGTGTGGAGGCCCAAGAGCTGAGACGTTTTAAAAATTGTGTGGAGGCCCAAGAGCTGAGACCTTTTAAAAATTGTGTGGAGGCCCAAGAGCTGAGACCTCTTAAAATTGTGTGGAGGCCCAAGAGCTGAGACCTTTTAAAAATTGTGTGGAGGCCCAAGAGCTGAGACCTTTTAAAAATTGTGTGGAGGCCCAAGAGCTGAGACCTCTTAAATATTGTGTGGAGGCCCAAGAGCTGAGACCTTTTAAAAATTGTGTGGAGGCCCAAGAGCTGAGACCTTTTAAAAATTGTGTGGAGGCCCAAGAGCTGAGACCTCTTAAAAATTGTGTGGAGGCCCAAGAGCTGAGACCTTTTAAAAATTGTGTGGAGGCCCAAGAGCTGAGACCTTTTAAAAATTGTGTGGAGGCCCAAGAGCTGAGACCTCTTAAAAATTGTGTGGAGGCCCAAGAGCTGAGACCTTTTAAAAATTGTGTGGAGGCCCAAGAGCTGAGACCTTTTAAAAATTGTGTGGAGGCCCAAGAGCTGAGACCTCTCAAACATTGTGTGGAGTCCCACGAGCTGAGACCTCTTAAAAATTGTGTGGAGGCCTAAGAGCTGAGACCTTTTAAAAATTGTGTGGAGGCCCAAAAGCTGAGACCTCTTAAAAATTGTGTGGAGGCCCAAGAGCTGAGACCTTTTAAAAATTGTGTGGAGGCCCAAGAGCTGAGACCTTTTAAAAATTGTGTGGAGGCCCAAGAGCTGAGACCTCTTAAAAATTGTGTGGAGGCCCAAGAGCTGAGACCTTTTAAAAATTGTGTGGAGGCCCAAGAGCTGAGACCTTTTAAAAATTGTGTGGAGGCCCAAGAGCTGAGACCTCTTAAAAATTGTGTGGAGGCCCAAGAGCTGAGACCTCTTAAAAATTGTGTGGAGGCCCAAGAGCTGAGACCTTTTAAAAATTGTGTGGAGGCCCAAGAGCTGAGACCTCTTAAAAATTGTGTGGAGGCCCAAGAGCTGAGACCTTTTAAAAATTGTGTGGAGGCCCAAGAGCTGAGACCTTTTAAAAATTGTGTGGAGGCCCAAGAGCTGAGACCTCTCAAACATTGTGTGGAGTCCCACGAGCTGAGACCTCTTAAAAATTGTGTGGAGGCCCAAGAGCTGAGACCTCTTAAAAATTGTGTGGAGGCCCAAGAGCTGAGACCTTTTAAAAATTGTGTGGAGGCCCAAGAGCTGAGACCTTTTAAAAATTGTGTGGAGGCCCAAGAGCTGAGACCTCTCAAACATTGTGTGGAGTCCCACGAGCTGAGACCTCTTAAAAATTGTGTGGAGGCCCAAGAGCTGAGACCTCTCAAACATTGTGTGGAGTCCCACGAGCTGAGACCTCTTAAAAATTGTGTGGAGGCCCAAGAGCTGAGACCTCTTAAAAATTGTGTGGAGGCCCAAGAGCTGAGACCTCTCAAACATTGTGTGGAGGCCCAAGAGCTGAGCACTTATTAGTGCTGCAGCTACGGCTGCTTTAGTGAGGGGTAGCTGCTGCTGCTGGAATAGGGACAGAAAGACTTCAGTGGTGTATTACCACCTATATACAAAACTATATACACTCTGCTCAAAACGGCTGCTTTAGTGAGGGGTAGCTGCTGATGCTGGAATAGGGACAGAAAGACTTCAGTGGTGTATTAGCACCTATATACAAAACTATATTTTGCACTACTGTTTTGTGTCCTCTGTGCCAACAAAACACTGTTTTATACACGGTGCGTATAGGCACCATTTCACCTTCTGGCAGTATACGGCTGTATAGCCAGGTGTTTTTCTTAAAAATATTTTTTATATTTGGCACTACTGTTTTGTGTCCTCTTTACCACCAAAACCTTGTTATATACCCGGTGCGTATAGGCACCATTTCACCTTCTGGCAGTATACGGCTGTATAGCCAGGTGTTCTTCTTAAAAATATTTTTATATTTGGCATAACGCGTGGCCAAAAAAGTAAAACGTCTGAAATGCGGAGGGCTAGCGCAAAGGGACGTGGACGAGGACGGGGGCGCGGAAATGCTGGTGGGGGCACAAACCGCGTTGAAGCCAGTGGGGATACAATGCGTGCTGATGAGGGGCAGCCAGCATTACGCTCATCCAGCTTCCCTGCCTTTATGGGACAGTTATGCGGGGGGCGGGGTACACCTCTGTTAAAGCCTGAGCAGCGTGAACAGGTGGTGCAATGGATGGCCGATAACGCTTCCAGTCACTTGTCCACCACCCAGTCATCCACACAGTCTCACTCTGACCCTCCTTCCTCCCAACCTGGCCAACAGAGTCAGCCCACCCTTGACCCCTCCCAGGACCTCTTTTCGGGTCCTTTTCCAGATGTGCTGCAAGAATCCCAGGAGCTAGCAGAGGAATTTGTTTGTAGTGATGCCCAAACACTTGAGCATCCGCCATCTGCTAGTGATGTGGACCCGGAACCAGCATCTGCTATCATGAGCGATGATGATGATGAGACGCAGTTGCCATCAAGGGAGGCTGTTGGAATGTCCAGTGGGCAGGAGGAGGAGCAGAGAGAGGAAGTGGAAGAGGAGGTGGTGGACGACGAAATGACCGACCCCACTTGGACAGGGGTGATGTCCAGCGGGGAAAGCAGTGGAGATGCGGTCTGCGCATCACCGAATAAGGCAGCAAGAGGCAGAGGACAGTCCAGAGGCAGAGGACAGTCCAGACAGAGAAGGCAGGCCACAGCCAGCAGGGCCGAAGCTCTTCCCGGCAGCAGGCAGTCGCGCGAAGCTCCCCCATCGAGGCCTCGTACTTCTGTGGTGTGGAGATTTTTTAATGTTTGCGCGGATGACAAACTGAGCGCGGTTTGCGCAATCTGCCACTCAAAACTGAGTAGGGGCTCTGAGAAGAGCAATCTGACCACCTCAGGCATGCGCCGTCACTTGGAATTCAAGCACTGGGCTGAGTGGGAGAGAGCAAACGCAATACAACCTGCGCCCCGTCTTGCTGCCACTGCCTCTTCCCCTTTGTTGTGTGCTGCCACTGCGGTCCAGACCTCCAGCCAGGACACCTCCACATCTGCCTCTGCCTCGGCTACTTTGGGGCCTTCTCCTTCAGCCCCCCCTTCCCCCGCATCTTCGTCTGCACCTTCCATCTCCTCGTCCCATCAACTGTCCATCTCGCAGGCGTTCAACCGCAGGCGGAAGTACGCCTCCAGTCACCCCCAAGCCCAAGCCTTAACCTGCCTCATCTCCAAACTGCTGGCCCTGGAGATGTTGCCGTTTTGGCTTGTGGAGACGCAGGCCTTCCGCGACCTGATGGCGGCTGCCGCACCTCGCTATTCCGTCCCTAGCCGCCACTATTTTTCCCGGTGTGGCGTCCCCGCCCTGTAACCAGCACGTGTCGCGTAACATCAGGCGGACCCTGAGGTACGCAGTCAGCGCAAAGGTCCACTTGACCACCGACTCGTGGACAAGCGCTTGCGGCCAAGGACGCTACATCTCTTTGACGGCACACTGGGTGAATGTTGTGGAAGCGGGGACGGGGGTCGCAAACAGGGACGGCCTACATACCACCCCCGCCCAAGATTGCCAGCACAGGTTCTGATAGACCCCCCTCCTCTTCCTTCTTCTCCTCCTCCTCTGCCTTAACATCGCCCTCAGCCCCTAGCTGGAAGCGTTGCAGCACTGGCACGGGGAGACGTCAGCAGGCGGTGCTTAAGCTCATCAGCTTGGGCGACAGGAAGCACAGCGCCGCAGAGGTGAGGCACGCCATATTGCAGCAGACAGAGATGTGGCTGTCGCCGCTGCAGCTAGGACCAGGCATGGTCGTGTGCGATAACGGCCGTAACCTGGTGGCGGCTCTGGAGCTTGCAGAACTCAATCACGTACCATGCCTGGCCCACGTTTTTAATTTGGTAGTACAAAAGTTTCTAAAGACTTACCCCAACCTGGCAGAGCTACTGGTCAAAGTGCGGCGCTTGTGCGCTCACTTTCGGAAGTCAACTGTAGCTGCTGCTAGCTTAAAAAAAAAACCAGCAACGCCTCCATTTGCCTCAACATCGGCTGTTGTGCGACCTGCCCACTCGCTGGAATTCCACCTATTGCATGTTGGCCAGGGTGTGTGAGCAGCAGAAAGCATTGATGGAGTACCAGATGATGCATCCACGCGTGCCTCCAACTCAGCTCCCTCAGTTTGCCAACCACGAGTGGCCATGGATGGCAGACATATGCGATGTATTGCGTATCTTTGAGGAGTCCACTAAGAAGGTCAGCAGCGAGGACGCTATAGTGAGCGTAACCATCCCGCTCCTAGGCGTCCTTAAAGAATCGCGCATCGCAATAAGGGAGAACGCATTGCACACAGAGGAGACGGGGGTAGGAGGAGACGCAACGCAGGTAGACAGTCAGACCACACTTTTGTCTGCTGCTCGGTGGCAGTTGCAGGCGGAGGAGGATGAGGAGGAGGAGGACAACGTGGAGGTGGCTGTGGAAGAGGATGCTGGCGGCGAGGGTAGCAGTCAGGCTGTGTGCGTCCCATTGGTTCAGCGCGGATGGGGCGGAGAGGAGGAGGAAGAGGAGGAAATGGAAAATGATCCTTCTGGTGGGGGCAGTGAGGTCATGCTTACTCAGAGTCTGGCACACATGGCTGACTTCATGCTGGGCTGCTTTTCCCGGGACATACGTGTTGTCCGGATATTGGAGAACAAACTATACTGGGTCTTCGCACTCCTGGACCCCCGGTATAAAGATAACTTCTCCTCTTTTATTCCGGTAGAGGAGAGGACGAATCGATTACTGGAATACCAGAGGGAACTCTTGCAGAAGATGATGCAGATTTTCCCACCCAGCATCGCTGGCGGCAGAGAGGAGAGTGTCTCCCAGAGTCTGACAACATCGATCAGGCCCACAGCCACCAGGGGAACACTCTCCAAGATGTGGGACACGTTCATGTCACCCCTTCGTGCAACTTCCATCACTGCGGGGGCCCGCTATCAGCAGGAGGGACAAGTATCGGCGGATGTTGCGGGACTACCTGGCAGACCACACCCCTGTCCTCCCCGATCCCTCGGCGACCTACACTTACTGGGTCTCCAAGTTGGACACGTGGCTGGAACTGTCCCTGTACGCCTTGGAGGTGCTTGCCTGCCCTGCCGCCAGCGGGCTATCAGAAAGAGTGTTCAGCGCAGCCGGGGGCATTATAACCAATAAGCGCAGCCGCCTGTCAACCGACAGTGCCGACAGGCTGACGCTAATCAAAATGAACAGCAAGTGGATTGACCCGGACTTTGCTTGTACAACAGTGGAAAGCAGCCAAGAGTGAAGTGCCATCTGTATGAAGTGCCATTTCCTCCTCCTCCTCCTCCTCCTCCTCCTCCTTAACCGCCGTAGAATTGCTGTATTAATGGAAAAAATTATGGCTCACCTCTTAGGCTTAATACAATCAATTTTTAAGAGGTCTCAACTCTTGGGCCTCCACACAATTTTTAAAAGGTCTCAGCTCTTGGGCCTCCACACAATTTTTAAGAGGTCTCAGCTCTTGGGCCTCCACACAATTTTTAAGAGGTCTCAGCTCGTGGGACTCCACACAATGTTTGAGAGGTCTCAGCTCTTGGGCCTCCACACAATTTTTAAAAGGTCTCAGCTCTTGGGCCTCCACACAATTTTTAAGAGGTCTCAGCTCGTGGGACTCCACACAATGTTTGAGAGGTCTCAGCTCTTGGGCCTCCACACAATTTTTAAAAGGTCTCAGCTCTTGGGCCTCCACACAATTTTTAAAACATAGCAGCCCTAATAAGGGCTCTCAATGACTCTCTTGTCTTCTGGTAGCTGGTATATATGGTGGTAAAAGCGATATTCTGAGCTTCTGGGGCCCTGCCTGCCTACATATGAGCTATATACTGTTCAGCATAGTAGCCCTAATAAGGGCTCTCAATGACTCTCTTGTCTTCTGGTAGCTGGTATATATGGTGGTAAATGCGATATTCTGAGCTTCTGGGGCCCTGCCTGACTACATAGAATATGAGCTATATACTGTTCAGCATAGTAGCCCTAATAAGGGCTCTCAATGACTCTCTTGTCTTCTGGTAGCTGGTATATATGGTGGTAAAAGCTATATTCTGAGCTTCTGGGGCCCTGCCTGACTACTTAGAATATGAGCTATATACTGTTCAGCGTAGTAGCCCTAATAAGGGCTCTTAAGGACTCTCTTGTCTTCTGGTAGCTGGTATATATGGTGGTAAAAGTTATATTCTGAGCTTCTGGGGCCCTGCCTGACTACATAGAATATGAGCTATATACTGTTCAGCATAGTAGCCCTAATAAGGGCTCTCAATGACTCTCTTGTCTTCTGGTAGCTGGTATATATGGTGGTAAAAGCTATATTCTGAGCTTCTGGGGCCCTGCCTGACTACATAGAATATGAGCTATATACTGTTCAGCGTAGTAGCCCTAATAAGGGCTCTTAAGGACTCTCTTGTCTTCTGGTAGCTGGTATATATGGTGGTAAAAGCTATATTCTGAGCTTCTGGGGCCCTGCCTCACTACATAGAATATGAGCTATATACTGTTCAGCGTAGTAGCCCTAATAAGGGCTCTTAATGACTCTCTTGTCTTCTGGTAGCTGGTATATATGGTGGTAAAAGCGATATTCTGAGCTTCTGGGGCCCTGCCTGACTACATAGGATATGAGCTATATACTGTTCAACATAGCAGCACTAATAAGGGATTAAGGACTCTCTTGTCTTCTGGTAGCTGGTATATATGGTGGTAAAAGCGATATTCTGAGCTTCTGGGGCCCTGCCTGCCTACATATGAGCTATATACTGTTCAGCATAGTAGCCCTAATAAGGGCTCTCAATGACTCTCTTGTCTTCTGGTAGCTGGTATATATGGTGGTAAATGCGATATTCTGAGCTTCTGGGGCCCTGCCTGACTACATAGAATATGAGCTATATACTGTTCAGCATAGTAGCCCTAATAAGGGCTCTCAATGACTCTCTTGTCTTCTGGTAGCTGGTATATATGGTGGTAAATGCGATATTCTGAGCTTCTGGGGCCCTGCCTGACTACATAGGATATGAGCTATATACTGTTCAACATAGCAGCACTAATAAGGGATTAAGGACTCTCTTGTCTTCTGGTAGCTGGTATATATGGTGGTAAAAGCGATATTCTGAGCTTCTGGGGCCCTGCCTGCCTACATATGAGCTATATACTGTTCAGCATAGTAGCCCTAATAAGGGCTCTCAATGACTCTCTTGTCTTCTGGTAGCTGGTATATATGGTGGTAAATGCGATATTCTGAGCTTCTGGGGCCCTGCCTGACTACATAGAATATGAGCTATATACTGTTCAGCATAGTAGCCCTAATAAGGGCTCTCAATGACTCTCTTGTCTTCTGGTAGCTGGTATATATGGTGGTAAAAGCGATATTCTGAGCTTCTGGGGCCCTGCCTGCCTACATATGAGCTATATACTGTTCAGCATAGTAGCCCTAATAAGGGCTCTCAATGACTCTCTTGTCTTCTGGTAGCTGGTATATATGGTGGTAAATGCGATATTCTGAGCTTCTGGGGCCCTGCCTGACTACATAGAATATGAGCTATATACTGTTCAGCATAGTAGCCCTAATAAGGGCTCTCAATGACTCTCTTGTCTTCTGGTAGCTGGTATATATGGTGGTAAATGCGATATTCTGAGCTTCTGGGGCCCTGCCTGACTACATAGAATATGAGCTATATACTGTTCAGCGTAGTAGCCCTAATAAGGGCTCTTAAGGACTCTCTTGTCTTCTGGTAGCTGGTATATATGGTGGTAAAAGCGATATTCTGAGCTTCTGGGGCCCTGCCTGCCTACATAAGAGCTATATACTGTTCAGCATAGTAGCCCTAATAAGGGCTCTTAATGACTCTCTTGTCTTCTGGTAGCTGGTATATATGGTGGTAAATGCGATATTCTGAGCTTCTGGGGCCCTGCCTGCCTACATATGAGCTATATACTGTTCAGCATAGTAGCCCTAATAAGGGCTCTTAATGACTCTCTTGTCTTCTGGTAGCTGGTATATATGGTGGTAAAAGCTATATTCTGAGCTTCTGGGGCCCTGCCTGACTACATAGAATATGAGCTATATACTGTTCAGCGTAGTAGCCCTAATAAGGGCTCTTAAGGACTCTCTTGTCTTCTGGTAGCTGGTATATATGGTGGTAAAAGTTATATTCTGAGCTTCTGGGGCCCTGCCTGACTACATAGAATATGAGCTATATACTGTTCAGCATAGTAGCCCTAATAAGGGCTCTCAATGACTCTCTTGTCTTCTGGTAGCTGGTATATATGGTGGTAAAAGCTATATTCTGAGCTTCTGGGGCCCTGCCTGACTACATAGAATATGAGCTATATACTGTTCAGCGTAGTAGCCCTAATAAGGGCTCTTAAGGACTCTCTTGTCTTCTGGTAGCTGGTATATATGGTGGTAAAAGTTATATTCTGAGCTTCTGGGGCCCTGCCTGACTACATAGAATATGAGCTATATACTGTTCAGCATAGTAGCCCTAATAAGGGCTCTCAATGACTCTCTTGTCTTCTGGTAGCTGGTATATATGGTGGTAAAAGCTATATTCTGAGCTTCTGGGGCCCTGCCTGACTACATAGAATATGAGCTATATACTGTTCAGCATAGTAGCCCTAATAAGGGCTCTCAATGACTCTCTTGTCTTCTGGTAGCTGGTATATATGGTGGTAAAAGCGATATTCTGAGCTTCTGGGGCCCTGCCTGCCTACATATGAGCTATATACTGTTCAGCATAGTAGCCCTAATAAGGGCTCTCAATGACTCTCTTGTCTTCTGGTAGCTGGTATATATGGTGGTAAATGCGATATTCTGAGCTTCTGGGGCCCTGCCTGACTACATAGAATATGAGCTATATACTGTTCAGCATAGTAGCCCTAATAAGGGCTCTCAATGACTCTCTTGTCTTCTGGTAGCTGGTATATATGGTGGTAAATGCGATATTCTGAGCTTCTGGGGCCCTGCCTGACTACATAGAATATGAGCTATATACTGTTCAGCGTAGTAGCCCTACTAAGGGCTCTTAAGGACTCTCTTGTCTTCTGGTAGCTGGTATATATGGTGGTAAAAGCGATATTCTGAGCTTCTGGGGCCCTGCCTGCCTACATAAAAGCTATATACTGTTCAGCATAGTAGCCCTAATAAGGGCTCTTAATGACTCTCTTGTCTTCTGGTAGCTGGTATATATGGTGGTAAATGCGATATTCTGAGCTTCTGGGGCCCTGCCTGCCTACATATGAGCTATATACTGTTCAGCATAGTAGCCCTAATAAGGGCTCTTAATGACTCTCTTGTCTTCTGGTAGCTGGTATATATGGTGGTAAAAGCTATATTCTGAGCTTCTGGGGCCCTGCCTGACTACATAGAATATGAGCTATATACTGTTCAGCGTAGTAGCCCTAATAAGGGCTCTTAAGGACTCTCTTGTCTTCTGGTAGCTGGTATATATGGTGGTAAAAGTTATATTCTGAGCTTCTGGGGCCCTGCCTGACTACATAGAATATGAGCTATATACTGTTCAGCGTAGTAGCCCTAATAAGGGCTCTTAAGGACTCTCTTGTCTTCTGGTAGCTGGTATATATGGTGGTAAAAGCTATATTCTGAGCTTCTGGGGCCCTGCCTGATTACATAGAATATGAGCTATATACTGTTCAGCGTAGTAGCCCTAATAAGGGCTCTTAAGGACTCTCTTGTCTTCTGGTAGCTGGTATATATGGTGGTAAAAGCTATATTCTGATCTTCTGGGGCCCTGCCTGACTACATAGGATATGAGCTATATACTGTTCAGCGTAGTAGCCCTAATAAGGGCTCTTAAGGACTCTCTTGTCTTCTGGTAGCTGGTATATATGGTGGTAAAAGCTATATTCTGAGCTTCTGGGGCCCTGCCTGACTACATAGAATATGAGCTATATACTGTTCAGCGTAGTAGCCCTAATAAGGGCTCTTAATGACTCTCTTGTCTTCTGGTAGCTGGTATATATGGTGGTAAAAGCGATATTCTGAGCTTCTGGGGCCCTGCCTGCCTACATAGGATATGAGCTATATACTGTTCAGCATAGCAGCACTAATAAGGGCTCTTAATGACTCTCTTGTCTTCTGGTAGCTGGTATATATGGTGGTAAAAGCGATATTCTGAGCTTCTGGGGCCCTGCCTGACTACATAGGATATGAGCTATATACTGTTCAGCGTAGTAGCCCTAATAAGGGCTCTTAAGGACTCTCTTGTCTTCTGGTAGCTGGTATATATGGTGGTAAAAGCTATATTCTGAGCTTCTGGGGCCCTGCCTGCCTACATAGGATATGAGCTATATACTGTTCAGCGTAGTAGCCCTAATAAGGGCTCTTAAGGACTCTCTTGTCTTCTGGTAGCTGGTATATATGGTGGTAAAAGCTATATTCTGAGCTTCTGGGGCCCTGCCTGCCTACATAGGATATGAGCTATATACTGTTCAGCGTAGTAGCCCTAATAAGGGCTCTTAAGGACTCTCTTGTCTTCTGGTAGCTGGTATATATGGTGGTAAAAGCTATATTCTGATCTTCTGGGGCCCTGCCTGACTACATAGAATATGAGCTATATACTGTTCAGCGTAGTAGCCCTAATAAGGGCTCTTAAGGACTCTCTTGTCTTCTGGTAGCTGGTATATATGGTGGTAAAAGCTATATTCTGCGCTTCTGGGGCCCTGCCTGACTACATAGAATATGAGCTATATACTGTTCAGCGTAGTAGCCCTAATAAGGGCTCTTAAGGACTCTCTTGTCTTCTGGTAGCTGGTATATATGGTGGTAAAAGCTATATTCTGAGCTTCTGGGGCCCTGCCTGCCTACATAGGATATGAGCTATATACTGTTCAGCGTAGTAGCCCTAATAAGGGCTCTTAAGGACTCTCTTGTCTTCTGGTAGCTGGTATATATGGTGGTAAAAGCGATATTCTGAGCTTCTGGGGCCCTGCCTGCCTACATATGAGCCATATACCGTTCAGCGTAGTAGCCCTAATAAGGGCTCTTAATGACTCTCTTGTCTTCTGGTAGCTGGTATAGATGGTGGTAAATGCGATATTCCGAGCTTCTGGGGCCCTGCCAGCGACAGCTTGTCTTTCCCTGCTGTGAGCGTCTGTCCCTCACTAAGTTCAAGCTGCTAATGCTGACGAAGAGGAAGTGCTGAGTTTTGTATATTCGAGGTCACATGGTTTTTCCAGCCAATGCGTGTAGACGCCGTTTTCGCGATGCCAGCGTCCTCCCAGGACCTGTCCCACCCCCCCTGCATGGTGATTGGTGTAAAAAACGCGCCAGGGAAGGTGGGAGGGGAAACGAATTGTGAGTGCGCCATCGCCGCTGTACTCGATCGAAATCGAGTATGACGAACAGCGTAGTATTCGATCGAATACCGGCTCGGTCGAATACTACTCGCTCATCACTAGTTATTACCCCACCCACTATATGGGAAATTCTAATACTGATTGTTCGCTATGTGACAACTAGTCATCTTTCCTTACACTATGCATGTCTAACAGGTGTCAGGGGAGCCTCTTGGTGCACCTGACCACTTGTTATGACCCCCCTCGATCGCCTAGTCCTACTTTGGACTTGGTGACTTGACGGGAATAGTTGTTAAGTTATGTTAGTTACCGCCTCGCCTCATTACATGGGGAATTTTGACAATGTTTGTTGACCTGAGGGCGTCAAGCGATCCACGAAGTGGGGTGTAGCTAAAATGCCTTCATTTTCTATGACTTAATGCAGAAGGCTGTAAGTCCATTTCTTGGCTCCCGAGAGCTACGCAAGCGGTCTGACCCCTCTCCAGTGGGAAACACCCGCTGGTGAGGTGACACTAGTGACAAGAGTCACAATGATGGAGTTATGTGTTTATTCTACAGTACATTGCTTTGCTTTATGTCCAAATTTCTGTGACCCGTATGTTTTTTTTCTCACCCAAACTTTTGCTTTATTTCTTAGCCCTACTAGACCTTCCTCAACCTCTACCAGCCCCCAACCCCAACCATCTTTCCCTTCCTATAGCCTTCCCCGGGGGGGGTGGCGCCCAGCCATACTAACATCCAGGAGGTATGTACCATATAGCATGATACATCTAGTCAATGGTGCTTAAAGTTGTTTCGGTTAATGTGCAGGGATTAAACTCCCCGAATAAAAGATCCAGGGTTTTTAGATACTTTAGCTCTACACACGCAGACATAGTTTATGCTCAGGAATCTCACTTCTCTGTCTCCTCAACCCCTAAAATCCTAAGTCCTAAGTATCCACTGGTTTACCACGCTAGGGCCAAAACAAAGCAGAGGGGAGTATTTATTGCTTTTCACTCTCGAACACAATTTAAATGCGCCAAGCAAATTTCAGATCCTGCAGGCAGGTTCCTGTTGCTCCAGGGTACGTTGCAAGACACAGAAATCACACTCTTAAATTATTATGCGCCAAACTCAGGCCAGACTGATTTCTTAAATAAACTATGCAACCTCCTAGTCAAACATAAGAAAGGGACAGTACTTGCAGGAGGTGACTCAAATCTCACACTAGACCCGGTGCTGGATAGATCTGTCCCGCCAACAACACAGCATAGAAAAGATGCCCACCAATTCCAATCTTTAATTTCTGAGGCGGGACTGG
This sequence comes from Gastrophryne carolinensis, assembly GCA_027917425.1. Taxonomy (NCBI): domain Eukaryota; kingdom Metazoa; phylum Chordata; class Amphibia; order Anura; family Microhylidae; genus Gastrophryne; species Gastrophryne carolinensis. Next base: position 239,271,279 of record CM051240.1, read on the forward strand.
TGGATGTCTGGAGAGATATGCATCCATTTCAGAGAGACTACACACATTACTCAGCCCCCCATGGCCTACATACCAGGATTGATCATTTTTTTACTCACAAAAACTTCCTCCCCAATATCTCTCGTGCCCATATCCACCAAGTGCCATGGTCAGACCATGACCTACTTAGTGTCACTTGTAGGTCACTGGTAATTAAGCCTGGCCCCTCTGCCTGGATGCTTAATGATACTCATCTGGCTTCCAAGGAGAAGGTGCTAGAGACTGTGAAGAAAGCGGAGCTCTTTTTTCGCACAAATGTCAATTCAGTACAGTCACCGTCGGTTCTCTGGGGAGCATTCAAAGCTGTGATGCGGGGACACTTTATCTCCAGAGCGGCCAGGACTAAAAGGGAAAAAGCTCAGCTTATGAGCACACTGGAAAGGGAGTATCTAGCAGCATCCCAGGCATTCAAAACCAAGGGCAGTGTAGTTAATAGGCAGAGACTAGAGAAGGCCAGAGTGGAGCTTAACTCGCTCCAGATGCAGGAGGCTGAGCGTAGATATAAATGGTCAGCCCAAAGGTACTATACCCTGGCAAATAAACCTAATACTCTTCTGGCATCGCAGCTTCGGTGTCAGGCGAAATCCCACCCATCCATTAAATTAAGGGCAAGAGGCGGGCAGGTCACTAGCAACTAGAGATGAGCGAACTTTTGAAAAATTCGATTCGACTGATTCGCCGAATTTTCCGACAAAAATCGTTTCGACCCGAATAAATTCGCGACGAATCGCTATTAAAAACGGCTATTTCTGAGCCTCCTACAGCCTCAATAGGGTTGTAAACCATTCAGCCTTGCTGTAACACGCACAGGATGCGTGCTGGGTTAGTTAAATAATACTTTTAAGAAATATCACATGCAGATCAGAGGCATCGCTAATAGAATCGCAGAGCGGCACAATTGCAGAGAGTTGAAGTGGCATCACTATGAGGGGCAGAAGGAGCCCAAATATACACTGGAGTTGGCTTCAGGAGCCCAAAAATTGGATGAATCACACCCTGGAGTTGGCAGAAGTTGGCAGCAGCAGCAGCAGGAGCCCAAATATACACTGGAGTTGGCTTCAGGAGCCCAAAAATTGGATGAATCACACCCTGGAGTTGGCAGGAGTTGACAGCAGCAGCAGCAGGAGCCCAAATATACACTGGAGTTGGCTTCAGGAGCCCAAAAATTGGATGAATCACACCCTGGAGTTGGCAGGAGTTGACAGCAGCAGCAGCAGGAGCCCAAATATACACTGGAGTTGGCTTCAGGAGCCCAAAAATTGGATGAATCACACCCTGGAGTTGGCAGAAGTTGGCAGCAGCAGCAGCAGGAGCCCAAATATACACTGGAGTTGGCTTCAGGAGCCCAAAAATTGGATGAATCACACCCTGGAGTTGGCAGAAGTTGGCAGCAGCAGCAGCAGGAGCCCAAATATACACTGGAGTTGGCTTCAGGAGCCCAAAAATTGGATGAATCACACCCTGGAGTTGGCAGGAGTTGACAGCAGCAGCAGCAGGAGCCCAAATATACACTGGAGTTGGCTTCAGGAGCCCAAAAATTGGATGAATCACACCCTGGAGTTGGCAGGAGTTGACAGCAGCAGCAGCAGGAGCCCAAATATACACTGGAGTTGGCTTCAGGAGCCCAAAAATTGGATGAATCACACCCTGGAGTTGGCAGAAGTTGGCAGCAGCAGCAGCAGGAGCCCAAATATACACTGGAGTTGGCTTCAGGAGCCCAAAAATTGGATGAATCACACCCTGGAGTTGGCAGAAGTTGGCAGCAGCAGCAGCAGGAGCCCAAATATACACTGGAGTTGGCTTCAGGAGCCCAAAAATTGGATGAATCACACCCTGGAGTTGGCAGAAGTTGGCAGCAGCAGCAGGAGCCCAAATATACACTGGAGTTGGCTTCAGGAGCCCAAAAATTGGATGAATCACACCCTGGAGTTGGCAGAAGTTGGCAGCAGCAGCAGCAGGAGCCCAAATATACACTGGAGTTGGCTTCAGGAGCCCAAAAATTGGATGAATCACACCCTGGAGTTGGCAGGAGTTGACAGTAGCAGCAGCAGGAGCCCAAATATACACTGGAGTTGGCTTCAGGAGCCCAAAAATTGGATGAATCACACCCTGGAGTTGGCAGGAGTTGGCAGCAGCAGCAGCAGGAGCCCAAATATACACTGGAGTTGGCTTCAGGAGCCCAAAAATTGGATGAATCACACCCTGGAGTTGGCAGAAGTTGGCAGCAGCAGCAGCAGGAGCCCAAATATACACTGGAGTTGGCTTCAGGAGCCCAAAAATTGGATGAATCACACCCTGGAGTTGGCAGAAGTTGGCAGCAGCAGCAGCAGGAGCCCAAATATACACTGGAGTTGGCTTCAGGAGCCCAAAAATTGGATGAATCACACCCTGGAGTTGGCAGGAGTTGACAGCAGCAGCAGCAGGAGCCCAAATATACACTGGAGTTGGCTTCAGGAGCCCAAAAATTGGATGAATCACACCCTGGAGTTGGCAGGAGTTGACAGCAGCAGCAGCAGGAGCCCAAATATACACTGGAGTTGGCTTCAGGAGCCCAAAAATTGGATGAATCACACCCTGGAGTTGGCAGAAGTTGGCAGCAGCAGGAGCCCAAATATACACTGGAGTTGGCTTCAGGAGCCCAAAAATTGGATGAATCACACCCTGGAGTTGGCAGAAGTTGGCAGCAGCAGCAGCAGGAGCCCAAATATACACTGGAGTTGGCTTCAGGAGCCCAAAAATTGGATGAATCACACCCTGGAGTTGGCAGGAGTTGACAGCAGCAGCAGCAGGAGCCCAAATATACACTGGAGTTGGCTTCAGGAGCCCAAAAATTGGATGAATCACACCCTGGAGTTGGCAGGAGTTGACAGCAGCAGCAGCAGGAGCCCAAATATACACTGGAGTTGGCTTCAGGAGCCCAAAAATTGGATGAATCACACCCTGGAGTTGGCAGAAGTTGGCAGCAGCAGCAGCAGGAGCCCAAATATACACTGGAGTTGGCTTCAGGAGCCCAAAAATTGGATGAATCACACCCTGGAGTTGGCAGGAGTTGGCAGCAGCAGCAGCAGGAGCCCAAATATACACTGGAGTTGGCTTCAGGAGCCCAAAAATTGGATGAATCACACCCTGGAGTTGGCAGAAGTTGGCAGCAGCAGCAGCAGGAGCCCAAATATACACTGGAGTTGGCTTCAGGAGCCCAAAATTGGATGAATCACACCCTGGAGTTGGCAGAAGTTGGCAGCAGCAGCAGCAGGAGCCCAAATATACACTGGAGTTGGCTTCAGGAGCCCAAAAATTGGATGAATCACACCCTGGAGTTGGCAGGAGTTGACAGTAGCAGCAGCAGGAGCCCAAATATACACTGGAGTTGGCTTCAGGAGCCCAAAAATTGGATGAATCACACCCTGGAGTTGGCAGGAGTTGGCAGCAGCAGCAGCAGGAGCCCAAATATACACTGGAGTTGGCTTCAGGAGCCCAAAAATTGGATGAATCACACCCTGGAGTTGGCAGAAGTTGGCAGCAGCAGCAGCAGGAGCCCAAATATACACTGGAGTTGGCTTCAGGAGCCCAAAAATTGGATGAATCACACCCTGGAGTTGGCAGAAGTTGGCAGCAGCAGCAGCAGGAGCCCAAATATACACTGGAGTTGGCTTCAGGAGCCCAAAAATTGGATGAATCACACCCTGGAGTTGGCAGGAGTTGACAGTAGCAGCAGCAGGAGCCCAAATATACACTGGAGTTGGCTTCAGGAGCCCAAAAATTGGATGAATCACACCCTGGAGTTGGCAGAAGTTGGCAGCAGCAGCAGCAGGAGCCCAAATATACACTGGAGTTGGCTTCAGGAGCCCAAAAATTGGATGAATCACACCCTGGAGTTGGCAGAAGTTGGCAGCAGCAGCAGCAGGAGCCCAAATATACACTGGAGTTGGCTTCAGGAGCCCAAAAATTGGATGAATCACACCCTGGAGTTGGCAGGAGTTGACAGTAGCAGCAGCAGGAGCCCAAATATACACTGGAGTTGGCTTCAGGAGCCCAAAAATTGGATGAATCACACCCTGGAGTTGGCAGGAGTTGGCAGCAGCAGCAGCAGGAGCCCAAATATACACTGGAGTTGGCTTCAGGAGCCCAAAAATTGGATGAATCACACCCTGGAGTTGGCAGAAGTTGGCAGCAGCAGCAGCAGGAGCCCAAATATACACTGGAGTTGGCTTCAGGAGCCCAAAAATTGGATGAATCACACCCTGGAGTTGGCAGAAGTTGGCAGCAGCAGCAGCAGGAGCCCAAATATACACTGGAGTTGGCTTCAGGAGCCCAAAAATTGGATGAATCACACCCTGGAGTTGGCAGGAGTTGACAGTAGCAGCAGCAGGAGCCCAAATATACACTGGAGTTGGCTTCAGGAGCCCAAAAATTGGATGAATCACACCCTGGAGTTGGCAGAAGTTGGCAGCAGCAGCAGCAGGAGCCCAAATATACACTGGAGTTGGCTTCAGGAGCCCAAAAATTGGATGAATCACACCCTGGAGTTGGCAGAAGTTGGCAGCAGCAGCAGCAGGAGCCCAAATATACACTGGAGTTGGCTTCAGGAGCCCAAAAATTGGATGAATCACACCCTGGAGTTGGCAGGAGTTGACAGTAGCAGCAGCAGGAGCCCAAATATACACTGGAGTTGGCTTCAGGAGCCCAAAAATTGGATGAATCACAGCCTGGAGTTGGCAGGAGTTGACAGTAGCAGCAGCAGGAGCCCAAATATACACTGGAGTTGGCTTCAGGAGCCCAAAAATTGGATGAATCACACCCTGGAGTTGGCAGGAGTTGACAGTAGCAGCAGCAGGAGCCCAAAAAATGGCCTAAAGACATAAATATGTTTTGCACCATTTGGAAAGTGTAAAACGTGGCACCATGCTGAATCTAGTCGCATGCATCAGGCATTGGTGGGTGGAAATCCTGGCTGATCCATCCCTGATTCATTTTGACAAAGGTGAGTCTCTCCACATTTTTAGTTGACAGACGAGTTCTCCTCGCCGTAACTATGGCCCCCGCCGCACTAAACACCCGCTCAGATGGCACGCTACTTGCCGGGCAGGACAGCTTTTCCAGGGCAAACTCTGCTAGTTGCGGCCACAAATCAAGTTTGGCTGCCCAGAAGTCCAGCGGATCCTCAAGGTGTGTTGGCATGGTCATGTCAAAGTATGACATGACCTGCTGGTTCAGGTCCTGCTCCAGGTCTTCCTGCTGCTCATGAGTAGCCTCACTATGCGGGTGTAGAAAGCTACTCATTAGCGACTGAAGACTGAGGCTGCTGCTGCTGATGGAGCTTCTGCTGCTGCTGCTGCCAACCCCCCCAGCGGCCATGGCAGTGGAAGGTGAGCGCAGAGGTCCCCTCGAGTCAGACCTGCGAGAGTATGGACCATGGCGCAGATAGGCATCGGCCAACTGCCTACGTAGAATGTCTTTGTAGTAGTTGAGTTTGTCCTCCCTCTCGGTGGGTTTAAAAAATGCCCCCATTTTGTGCCGGAAGCGAGGGTCCAATAAGGTGGACAGCCAGAAGTCATCCCGCCGACAGATGGAAACAATTCTGGGGTCACTACGCAAGCACGTGAGCATGCTTCGTGCCATTTGCGCAAGTGACTCGGATGGACTACCTGTCTCCATCTCCACTGCATACTGCCACGGTGTGCCCGGGTCCTCTGTCTCTCCTTCCTCAAAAACCTCTAGCTCCTCTGGCTGCTCCTGCTCCTCCTCTCCTGTCCGCTGACTAGATAAACCAGCCATTTCGCCAAGCCTAAACTGTGTTTCGCTGGGCAACTCCTCCTCCTCCTCTTCCTCCTCCTCCTCCTCCAGTTCAGCTCCAAGGGGGTTCATGTGGCCGTAAGATGTAAACGCCATGTCTCCAGTGCCCTGACCAGCCATGGTTTCCAACATGTGCTGTAGTACATGAAGCAGTGGAATCACGTCGTTCATCCCGTAATCCTGCCGACTGACAAATAAAGTGGCTTCCTCAAAGGGCCTGAGCAAACGGCAGGTGTCACGTATGAGCTGCCACTGGTTGACATTGAAGTTACACAGGGGAGTCCCCCTATCTGCTTGGATCATCAGGAAATCCGTGATGGCTTTTCTCTGTTCATATAATCGGTCCAACATGTGAAGGGTGGAATTCCAACGGGTGGAAACATCGCAAATCAGACTATGTTGGGGGATACCATTCTGACGCTGTAGCTCAAGAAGGGTGTGTTTGGCAGTGTAGGAGTGGCTGAAGTGCATGCAAAGTTTCCGTGAAGTTGTTAGGATGTCCTGCAGATGGGGGGAACACTTCAGAAACCGCTTGACAACCAGATTGAAGACGTGAGCCATGCAGGGGGCATGGGTCAGGCTTCCTTGGCGCAGCGCAGACAAAATGTTCTTCCCATTGTCGGTAACCATGATTCCCATTTTAAGTTTTCTCGGAGTAAGCCATGTTTGGATTTCCTGATGAATACATTTAAGCAGTTCCTCCCCTGTGTGACTCCGTTCGCCAAGACAAACCATGTGAAGCACTGCGTGACACCTCCGTGCCCTGCACACATGGTAGACTGGAGGGGCACTGAGACTTGAGCCTACAGTGGAGGGTGAGGAGATGGCGGAGGATGAGGAGGCCGAGTCGCACGGTGTCACAGGCCCAATGGGCAGAGAGCGCGGAGGCCGAAGCGGCGTGACCTGTCCAAGTTGCTGCTGCAAAGGGACCACATTCACCCAGTGGGCCGTAAACGACATGTACTGCCCCTGACCGTAGTTACAGCTCCAGATGTCGGCGCTGCCATGTATTTTGCTACACACCGACAGGCTCAAGGACTGGCCCACCTTCTGTTCAACAAAAGTGTGCAGCGCTGGTACTGCCTTCTTGGCAAAGAAATGACGGCTTGGGACTCTCCACCTCGGCTCGGCACAAGCCATCAGTTCTCTGAAAGGTGCAGATTCCACCACCTGAAAAGGGAGCGACTGCAGCACCAGCAACTTGGACAGGAGCACATTCAGCTTCTGCGCCGTAGGATGAGTGGGCGCATACTGCTGTCTCTTGGACATGGCTTCGCTGATGGATTGCTGGCGGGATGCATGACTTGGAGGAGGAGGAGCAGGAGCGACAGAGGATGGGTATGACGCACAGCTGCCTTCGGCTGAGGTGCTGGAGCCTTGGCTGGCAGAAATTGGGAGCTCACTTGGTGAGGAAGCAGACTGGACCACCCCTTGGGAGCCTCGGTTCTCCCAGGTCGTTTTATGGTGACGCATCATATGTTGACGCAGGGCCGTGGTGCCAACATTTGGACCCTGGCCACGCTTCACCTTTTGCCTACATATCTTGCATGTGGCCATGTTACCCTCCTGCGGATGCCTCAGGAAAAACTGCCACACTGCCGAGTAGCTACTTTTCCCACCCCCTGGCCTCACTGATTCACTGCTGCTGTTGCCAACTCCAGGAACCCCTGCTCCACTACCTCCCGATAAGGTAGACTGCCGCACAGCAGGTGCTCTACCCCGGCCCCGGCCCCGGCCGGCTCCAGCCTTTGGAATTGTGCCCCCATGCTGACTGCTACCACCTTGCTGCCTCAGCTGCTGACTCCGGGGCAACCTGCACCCCTCTTCTCCTGATGATGACGATGAAGCCCCTTCATCACCCGGCTCCCAAGTGCGATCGGCTTCATCGTCATCATCATCATCATCACCGGGTTGTGGCTGTACGTCACTGATGTTCGTGGATTCGTCAACAGTGTCTGGCGCAGGAGCTGGAACGCTCGCAGCACCCACGACACTGTCCACATCACTATTTGTCTGCCTAGCTAAAGAAGCCACCTCCATTTCTTGGCTGGGCAGTAGCTGCTGACTGTCCTCTATCTGATGGTCCTCCTCACTAAAGAGTGGAGCTGAACCCAAAGCATAGGATACGTCGCTGGGGGAGGGAACGGCGTAGGCCAGAGGCAATGGGAGGACAGGGACTGCTCTCGGGGCATGCCAACTCAGGGTTGTGTCAGAGGAACCTACCGACCCTAGACTGGGGGTCTCAGACGTAAGTTGTGATGATGTTGTTGATGAGCGCGTCAACCAATCTACCACGGCAGATGCGTTACTGGTGGAGACCCGACCGCTAGCAGATACTGGCAGATTAGGTCTCTCAGCGTGACTCCTGCTGCTACTGGCCCCCAGTCTGATGCGAGCTCTGCCTGCGGAATCTTGGCCTCTGCCACTCCTCTTTTCACTTCCAGGCACTTGTCTGCCCGACATAGTCTAACTGGCGTGGTAGTAGGTGATATTTAAAAAAACCCCGGGCAGCGGTGGGTCTATATGAAACAGAATATAATGCACACCAAAAGTGAGCAGTAACACTCAGCCTCCAACAGGCCTGCTTAGTGTAAATAAGAGAGCTGCTTAGTGTAAATAAAGAGGGGTATGCTATGTTACAGAATGGGATGCCTCAACAGAAGTGCACCTGGCAGGCAGCAGTAAGCCTATGCCCAGCAAAAGTGTCTTATAATATAAATATAATAAGAGCAAATGCTTATATGGTCTTAAACAGAGGCTGCTTTAGTCACAGAATGGGATGCCCCGGGCAGGAATCGAGCTGGCAGGGTACAGTAGTGCTTTGGCCAGCAAAAGTGTCTTTATCAGGCCTAATTTCAAATATGATAAGAGCAAATGCTTATATGGTCTTAAACAGAGGCTGCTTTAGTCACAGAATGGGATGCCCCGGGCAGGAATCGAGCTGGCAGGGTACAGTAGTGCTTTGGCCAGCAAAAGTGTCTTTATCAGGCCTAATTTCAAATATGATAAGAGCAAATGCTTATATGGTCTTAAACAGAGGCTGCTTTAGTCACAGAATGGGATGCCCCGGGCAGGAATCGAGCTGGCAGGGTACAGTAGTGCTTTGGCCAGCAAAAGTGTCTTTATCAGGCCTAATTTCAAATATGATAAGAGCAAATGCTTATATGGTCTTAAACAGAGGCTGCTTTAGTCACAGAATGGGATGCCCCGGGCAGGAATCGAGCTGGCAGGGTACAGTAGTGCTTTGGCCAGCAAAAGTGTCTTTATCAGGCCTAATTTCAAATATGATAAGAGCAAATGCTTATATGGTCTTAAACAGAGGCTGCTTTAGTCACAGAATGGGATGCCCCGGGCAGGAATCGAGCTGGCAGGGTACAGTAGTGCTTTGGCCAGCAAAAGTGTCTTTATCAGGCCTAATTTCAAATATGATAAGAGCAAATGCTTATATGGTCTTAAACAGAGGCTGCTTTAGTCACAGAATGGGATGCCCCGGGCAGGAATCGAGCTGGCAGGGTACAGTAGTGCTTTGGCCAGCAAAAGTGTCTTTATCAGGCTAATTTCAAATATGATAAGAGCAAATGCTTATATGGTCTTAAACAGAGGCTGCTTTAGTCACAGAATGGGATGCCCCGGGCAGGAATCGAGCTGGCAGGGTACAGTAGTGCTTTGGCCAGCAAAAGTGTCTTTATCAGGCCTAATTTCAAATATGATAAGAGCAAATGCTTATATGGTCTTAAACAGAGGCTGCTGTAGTCACAGAATGGGATGCCCCGGGCAGGAATCGAGCTGGCAGGGTACAGTAGTGCTTTGGCCAGCAAAAGTGTCTTTATCAGGCCTAATTTCAAATATGATAAGAGCAAATGCTTATATGGTCTTAAACAGAGGCTGCTTTAGTCACAGAATGGGATGCCCCGGGCAGGAATCGAGCTGGCAGGGTACAGTAGTGCTTTGGCCAGCAAAAGTGTCTTTATCAGGCCTAATTTCAAATATGATAAGAGCAAATGCTTATATGGTCTTAAACAGAGGCTGCTTTAGTCACAGAATGGGATGCCCCGGGCAGGAATCGAGCTGGCAGGGTACAGTAGTGCTTTGGCCAGCAAAAGTGTCTTTATCAGGCCTAATTTCAAATATGATAAGAGCAAATGCTTATATGGTCTTAAACAGAGGCTGCTTTAGTCACAGAATGGGATGCCCCGGGCAGGAATCGAGCTGGCAGGGTACAGTAGTGCTTTGGCCAGCAAAAGTGTCTTTATCAGGCCTAATTTCAAATATGATAAGAGCAAATGCTTATATGGTCTTAAACAGAGGCTGCTTTAGTCACAGAATGGGATGCCCCGGGCAGGAATCGAGCTGGCAGGGTACAGTAGTGCTTTGGCCAGCAAAAGTGTCTTTATCAGGCCTAATTTCAAATATGATAAGAGCAAATGCTTATATGGTCTTAAACAGAGGCTGCTGTAGTCACAGAATGGGATGCCCCGGGCAGGAATCGAGCTGGCAGGGTACAGTAGTGCTTTGGCCAGCAAAAGTGTCTTTATCAGGCCTAATTTCAAATATGATAAGAGCAAATGCTTATATGGTCTTAAACAGAGGCTGCTTTAGTCACAGAATGGGATGCCCCGGGCAGGAATCGAGCTGGCAGGGTACAGTAGTGCTTTGGCCAGCAAAAGTGTCTTTATCAGGCCTAATTTCAAATATGATAAGAGCAAATGCTTATATGGTCTTAAACAGAGGCTGCTGTAGTCACAGAATGGGATGCCCCGGGCAGGAATCGAGCTGGCAGGGTACAGTAGTGCTTTGGCCAGCAAAAGTGTCTTTATCAGGCCTAATTTCAAATATGATAAGAGCAAATGCTTATATGGTCTTAAACAGAGGCTGCTTTAGTCACAGAATGGGATGCCCCGGGCAGGAATCGAGCTGGCAGGGTACAGTAGTGCTTTGGCCAGCAAAAGTGTCTTTATCAGGCCTAATTTCAAATATGATAAGAGCAAATGCTTATATGGTCTTAAACAGAGGCTGCTTTAGTCACAGAATGGGATGCCCCGGGCAGGAATCGAGCTGGCAGGGTACAGTAGTGCTTTGGCCAGCAAAAGTGTCTTTATCAGGCCTAATTTCAAATATGATAAGAGCAAATGCTTATATGGTCTTAAACAGAGGCTGCTGTAGTCACAGAATGGGATGCCCCGGGCAGGAATCGAGCTGGCAGGGTACAGTAGTGCTTTGGCCAGCAAAAGTGTCTTTATCAGGCCTAATTTCAAATATGATAAGAGCAAATGCTTATATGGTCTTAAACAGAGGCTGCTTTAGTCACAGAATGGGATGCCCCGGGCAGGAATCGAGCTGGCAGGGTACAGTAGTGCTTTGGCCAGCAAAAGTGTCTTTATCAGGCTAATTTCAAATATGATAAGAGCAAATGCTTATATGGTCTTAAACAGAGGCTGCTTTAGTCACAGAATGGGATGCCCCGGGCAGGAATCGAGCTGGCAGGGTACAGTAGTGCTTTGGCCAGCAAAAGTGTCTTTATCAGGCCTAATTTCAAATATGATAAGAGCAAATGCTTATATGGTCTTAAACAGAGGCTGCTGTAGTCACAGAATGGGATGCCCCGGGCAGGAATCGAGCTGGCAGGGTACAGTAGTGCTTTGGCCAGCAAAAGTGTCTTTATCAGGCCTAATTTCAAATATGATAAGAGCAAATGCTTATATGGTCTTAAACAGAGGCTGCTTTAGTCACAGAATGGGATGCCCCGGGCAGGAATCGAGCTGGCAGGGTACAGTAGTGCTTTGGCCAGCAAAAGTGTCTTTATCAGGCCTAATTTCAAATATGATAAGAGCAAATGCTTATATGGTCTTAAACAGAGGCTGCTTTAGTCACAGAATGGGATGCCCCGGGCAGGAATCGAGCTGGCAGGGTACAGTAGTGCTTTGGCCAGCAAAAGTGTCTTTATCAGGCCTAATTTCAAATATGATAAGAGCAAATGCTTATATGGTCTTAAACAGAGGCTGCTTTAGTCACAGAATGGGATGCCCCGGGCAGGAATCGAGCTGGCAGGGTACAGTAGTGCTTTGGCCAGCAAAAGTGTCTTTATCAGGCCTAATTTCAAATATGATAAGAGCAAATGCTTATATGGTCTTAAACAGAGGCTGCTGTAGTCACAGAATGGGATGCCCCGGGCAGGAATCGAGCTGGCAGGGTACAGTAGTGCTTTGGCCAGCAAAAGTGTCTTTATCAGGCCTAATTTCAAATATGATAAGAGCAAATGCTTATATGGTCTTAAACAGAGGCTGCTTTAGTCACAGAATGGGATGCCCCGGGCAGGAATCGAGCTGGCAGGGTACAGTAGTGCTTTGGCCAGCAAAAGTGTCTTTATCAGGCTAATTTCAAATATGATAAGAGCAAATGCTTATATGGTCTTAAACAGAGGCTGCTTTAGTCACAGAATGGGATGCCCCGGGCAGGAATCGAGCTGGCAGGGTACAGTAGTGCTTTGGCCAGCAAAAGTGTCTTTATCAGGCCTAATTTCAAATATGATAAGAGCAAATGCTTATATGGTCTTAAACAGAGGCTGCTGTAGTCACAGAATGGGATGCCCCGGGCAGGAATCGAGCTGGCAGGGTACAGTAGTGCTTTGGCCAGCAAAAGTGTCTTTATCAGGCCTAATTTCAAATATGATAAGAGCAAATGCTTATATGGTCTTAAACAGAGGCTGCTTTAGTCACAGAATGGGATGCCCCGGGCAGGAATCGAGCTGGCAGGGTACAGTAGTGCTTTGGCCAGCAAAAGTGTCTTTATCAGGCCTAATTTCAAATATGATAAGAGCAAATGCTTATATGGTCTTAAACAGAGGCTGCTTTAGTCACAGAATGGGATGCCCCGGGCAGGAATCGAGCTGGCAGGGTACAGTAGTGCTTTGGCCAGCAAAAGTGTCTTTATCAGGCTAATTTCAAATATGATAAGAGCAAATGCTTATATGGTCTTAAACAGAGGCTGCTTTAGTCACAGAATGGGATGCCCCGGGCAGGAATCGAGCTGGCAGGGTACAGTAGTGCTTTGGCCAGCAAAAGTGTCTTTATCAGGCCTAATTTCAAATATGATAAGAGCAAATGCTTATATGGTCTTAAACAGAGGCTGCTGTAGTCACAGAATGGGATGCCCCGGGCAGGAATCGAGCTGGCAGGGTACAGTAGTGCTTTGGCCAGCAAAAGTGTCTTTATCAGGCCTAATTTCAAATATGATAAGAGCAAATGCTTATATGGTCTTAAACAGAGGCTGCTTTAGTCACAGAATGGGATGCCCCGGGCAGGAATCGAGCTGGCAGGGTACAGTAGTGCTTTGGCCAGCAAAAGTGTCTTTATCAGGCCTAATTTCAAATATGATAAGAGCAAATGCTTATATGGTCTTAAACAGAGGCTGCTTTAGTCACAGAATGGGATGCCCCGGGCAGGAATCGAGCTGGCAGGGTACAGTAGTGCTTTGGCCAGCAAAAGTGTCTTTATCAGGCCTAATTTCAAATATGATAAGAGCAAATGCTTATATGGTCTTAAACAGAGGCTGCTGTAGTCACAGAATGGGATGCCCCGGGCAGGAATCGAGCTGGCAGGGTACAGTAGTGCTTTGGCCAGCAAAAGTGTCTTTATCAGGCCTAATTTCAAATATGATAAGAGCAAATGCTTATATGGTCTTAAACAGAGGCTGCTTTAGTCACAGAATGGGATGCCCCGGGCAGGAATCGAGCTGGCAGGGTACAGTAGTGCTTTGGCCAGCAAAAGTGTCTTTATCAGGCTAATTTCAAATATGATAAGAGCAAATGCTTATATGGTCTTAAACAGAGGCTGCTTTAGTCACAGAATGGGATGCCCCGGGCAGGAATCGAGCTGGCAGGGTACAGTAGTGCTTTGGCCAGCAAAAGTGTCTTTATCAGGCCTAATTTCAAATATGATAAGAGCAAATGCTTATATGGTCTTAAACAGAGGCTGCTGTAGTCACAGAATGGGATGCCCCGGGCAGGAATCGAGCTGGCAGGGTACAGTAGTGCTTTGGCCAGCAAAAGTGTCTTTATCAGGCCTAATTTCAAATATGATAAGAGCAAATGCTTATATGGTCTTAAACAGAGGCTGCTTTAGTCACAGAATGGGATGCCCCGGGCAGGAATCGAGCTGGCAGGGTACAGTAGTGCTTTGGCCAGCAAAAGTGTCTTTATCAGGCCTAATTTCAAATATGATAAGAGCAAATGCTTATATGGTCTTAAACAGAGGCTGCTTTAGTCACAGAATGGGATGCCCCGGGCAGGAATCGAGCTGGCAGGGTACAGTAGTGCTTTGGCCAGCAAAAGTGTCTTTATCAGGCCTAATTTCAAATATGATAAGAGCAAATGCTTATATGGTCTTAAACAGAGGCTGCTTTAGTCACAGAATGGGATGCCTCACAGCAGACTTAAGATCAGTTCAGTATATATGCACAGTTAGTTACTATAAGCAGCCTGAAAACGCTAACAAAGGCTGGATGAAAAAAAAAAAATCTCCCTGTCAGCCAGCTCCGTTTTTCCTACCTTTCCCTGGCTTTCTGTCTGTCTCCTGTCTGTCTCCTGCCTGTCTCCTGCCTGTCTCCAGCCTGTCCCTGTCTGTCCCTGTCTCCAGCCTGTCTAACTGCCTCAGCTACACAGCGTTCTGTCTGTCTGTCACGAATGCAATAGAGAAATGAGGAAAAGCAAGATGGCCGCCGTTAAATACCGCTGTGTGACGTCACCGGGCTTGCTGGCTGCTGATAGGCTGCATGTGACTGCCCCAGCTTGCACTGGCGCGGGATACATGTCCAGACATGTCCCGCCCGCCATCTTAGAATGCCTGTAATGTAAATGAATGGATGTTAAAGGAAAACTTCGAGTGATCGAATCGCGGGGAAATTCGGATTCGATCCGAATCGAATTTTTCCTGAAATTCGGATCGAATCCGGGTTCGTCCGGATCGATTCGCTTATCCCTACTAGCAACCCCTGCAAAATCCTAGAAGAATTCAGACAAGGCCTAGCAAAACTGTATGAGACGCATAAGGGATCAGATAAAGGGGCTGTGAAGAAATACCTCGATAATACTATTCTACCCCAGCTGGACTCTGACTGGGCTGAATATGTAGACGCAGATATAACGGTACAGGAGGTGAAACAGGCAATAGCTTCTCTCAAACCTAATAAGAGGCCCGGACCTGATGGCTATACAGCAACATTCTATAAAAAACTAACAGATGTGATTGCCCCACACCTCACAACAATGTATAATAGCATTAAGGTGGGTAGTCACTTTGACCCGGAGTCCTTGTCTGCTGCCATTGTTATGATCCCAAAGCCAGGGAAAGATCCCTTAGCTTGGCAGAATTACCGCCCTATCTCTCTGTTAAATCTAGATCTAAAAATCTTGGGGAAAATTATTGCTGCCAGAATCAACACATCTCTCAACTCTCTAATACACCCCGATCAGGTAGGGTTTGTCCCAGGGAGGCAGTCTTCAGATGGGGTAAGACGTATAACACAGCTTATAGAAGTGGCTAGGTCCACACAATCAGATGCTATGTTGTTATCCCTGGACATGGAAAAAGCTTTTGACTGCCTCTCCTGGGACTACCTGATGCAAGCTCTGGATAGATGGGGCTTTGGACAAGGCCTCAAGTCCTGGATTAGCGCTATGTACCATACACCAACAGCTAAAGTGAAATACTCTGGGTTTGAATCAGCCTCCTTTTCCATCAATAGAGGCACGCGTCAGGGGTGTCCTCTGTCCCCAATATTGTTCATACTAGCCCTAGAGCCACTAGCATCCAACATTAGGCATAATCAGGCAATAAGGGGAATTCCATATGGGAAGGAGGAACACAAATTATCTATGTTTGCAGATGACATGTTGCTCACTATCTCTTCTCCTCATATAACGGCACCTAATCTGACCTCGGAGTTGGAGGTTTTTGGCAATATGTCAGGCCTTAGAATTAATGCTGGAAAGTCACTGGCCATGGGACTCTCTTTAACACAACAGACCAATACTTTATTAAAGGGCAACTTTCCCTGGCTTTGGGTCACGAAGCTTCCATACCTAGGTGTCACATTAACCACATCTGTTGCAGCGTTATATAAAGCAAACTACCCAGGCCTATTTAACCAATTGAGTAGCCTCCTGTCTACTTGGCGTCAAGTAAATCTCTCATGGCTGGGGCGCCTGGCAGCGACGAAGATGACTATTCTGCCTAAGTTGTTATATTTTTTTAGAGTCCTTCCTATAAATGTAACCAAAAATGCCCTTCAGCCATTACAACAAAAGCTTAACAAATACATCTGGGGGACGATTAGACCACGGATCGCTAGGGGAACACTATACTGTAGAAAGGAAGATGGAGGCTTGGGCGTTCCAAACCTATATAAATATTACATGGCGGCGCAGCTGGCGGCACTACTCCCTTTGCATGCTACAACAAATATACCTGGTTGGGTGCAGATGATGTCTAAGAGCTGTGCTCCAGTTTCTGTGTCATCAATTATCTGGACTCCAAAGAAACTTAGACCAGAGACCCTGGTACAGGGCATAGGCCCAGCGCTGGATATCTGGGACAGGAATGCGAAACTCAGGGGGTGGTGTTCGCCACATGTGCCGGCAGCTCCTGTCCTGGGAAACCAGTTGTTTCCCCCGGGATTGGAGTCAAGACAGAGATTTAAGTGGTGGGAGGAACAGGGATATCGCACGATACAAGACCTGCTCGCAGGTTGGAAAGGGGAATCCCCATTCTCACTGACCAATAGAATCATAGTGCCCCCTGCTGAAAAATTTAGGGCATTACAACTGGACCACTTCGTCAAATCACTGATTCGGGACCTGGATCACTATAGTAAACCTTCGGACTTTGAACAGAGATGCCTATATGACCCACTGGCGAGAGGAGCAATTTCAAAACTCTACGCATCCCTGGTCAAACCTGAGGGGACAAACTCACACTTATATATGGCTAGGTAGGAAGAAGATTTAGGGAAAATAGGTGATGAGCAAACCTGGTCAAATATATGGAAATCAGCAGGGAAGGTCTCCTACAACACTCTCATTCAGGAG
Organism: Gastrophryne carolinensis; assembly: GCA_027917425.1. Classification (NCBI taxonomy): domain Eukaryota; kingdom Metazoa; phylum Chordata; class Amphibia; order Anura; family Microhylidae; genus Gastrophryne; species Gastrophryne carolinensis. The sequence goes on from CM051240.1 coordinate 239,288,194, forward strand.
AACTCTTTCAAGGTCCTGTTTAGATGGTACCTCACCCCTGCTAGAATACACAAGTTTGATGCAAATACCTCCCCCATATGCTTTAGGGGATGTCAGGAGGAAGGGACTATGCACCACATATGGTGGAGCTGCCCTCATGCCTACAAGATGTGGAGCGGTGTATACAACCTCCTATCTACGCTCTTTACAGGCACTTTCTCCCCTAGCACATGGGAAGCCCTCCTCTCTTATAAGACAAATAATTTTAAATTTACCCAATGGAAATTAGCTTTACATATTTTCTCAGCAGCAAGACTGATAATAGCTAAGAATTGGAGGAGCGGACACTTACCCTGGCAGATGGTGATTACTAAAATTTCTGATATTATGCTAATGGAAAAACTGACGGCAATAGCCCATGATGACTATGATCGCTTTAGTGAAATATGGTCCCCATGGATAAACTATATTGGAGTGAGTAGAAAAGTTGGGGACATCTAGGAACCACGATATAGACAGGAACTGTTGGTTGGGTCCTCCCCCCCCCTCCCCACTCCCTATTACCCTCCCCCCTCTTTCTTCCTAATATAACACCCCTCGATCATTCCCTTCTCTTTTCTTTTTCTCTCTGTTCTGTGTCAGTGGGTTCTCCTCACCCTCACCCCCTCTTTTTGTTCTTACTGTTTGGCTCTCATGTAATGGCATATATATAGGTAGAGGCTTGCCTCGTCATTGACATAATGATAATAACTGCCTCTTACAATAACCACTTGTTACATTATGCTAAATTGAAACTTTTTATATTTTGCTCTCTTTCTCTTCTTGGACTATGTAAAGTGAACTTTCTATACATGCTGGTTTTGTCATCTTATATGTACATGCTGTTACTGACGAAGTCCACAGAATGTCTTTACCCAAATTTTGTATTGTCTACTACTGCTTTTCTATAAACAATAAAAATTATTGTAAAAGAAAAAACAGACTCAAAAGTGCAGATAAAGCAATTTCATTGGCAGATGAATTTCTCCTTGCTATAGAGGCATACTCAGATCTGCTACTGGACTGCCCAGAGCATCGCGGGTGGTGTGGCGAGGGCTCTGGAAACAGCTAAGTGGATCCAGGGAGATTCACACAGCGGGGTATCCCAATGCAGGATGCGCTCAGGGAGTGGGACTCGCACAATAAAATACTCAGATCATTTAGTTGTAAAGCTTTTTGGTCCACTTTAAAAACAGCAGTCTAGTTATGTAAATTTCTTGGTATTTTATTAAATTGTGCAGCACACCAACTGGTTAAACATTCTAAACGCACAGAATATATGTGTGCCAAACGACGGCAGTGATGTAATGCCCTCTGGATTCCAAGTAACCTTAACTTTCTTATAGTTCAACAGATACGTCATCGCATTTGACTTCCAGAGCTGCCTCCATAAAGCGATGGTAACACGTAACCATATTGCGCTACTTCTGCATTATCACACTTGTTTACAACAGCCAAAGATAATTAGCAGTGTTGCAATCTGTCAGATTGTACAGAACCACTTCTCTAAACAACCAAAAATAACTTACAATAACTTCGAGTTCTAGGCGGAAAGCCATGTCTCAATGCGATTGGAGATCTTTTATGTATTAAGTAAAACAGCAAATGCAATTGCTTTATCATGATTGTGTTCAAATCTAAAAAAACTGTGACTATGAAGTAGTGCTTATGAATATTTCATACACTAGACGGCCATGTGAGTAGAGATAGTTCAACTTGTCTAAAATTGACCTTTATCTCAACGCAACGCTAATTCTCTACTGAGTACCCCTGTATATGAAGTCTAAGTACCCGAAAAAAACACCCAAGTTTAGAAAAAAGGGGAGGTCTGTTCCACTAGAAACAAGTTTGGGAGTGGTATCTAAAGATGGCTAACACAGATACAATACAGATACAAAATAACCTACTACCCTCTACCTGCTCATAGTGACCCTAACCCCCTCAATTGGCCTATAGTGATCTTGCACGTACCACCCCCTACTGGCCCATAGTCACCCCATACTTATGACGCTCTACTGGCCCATAGTGACCCCGTATCTACCATCCTCTACTTGCCCATAGTGACCCGGTACCTATCCCCCCTCTATTGCCCTATAGTGATTCTGTACGTGCCACTCTCTACTGGCCCATAGTCACCCCATACTTACGACGCTCTACTGGCCCATATTGACCCATACCTGCCACCCTCTACTGGCCCATAGTGATTCCGCACCCACCACCATCTACTGGCCCATAGTGACCCAGAACCTTCTACCCTCTACTGGCCCATAGTGACCTAGTAACTACCAACCTCTGCTTGCCCATTGTGATCCCATACATACCACCCCCAACAGCTGGTGTCACTGATGCCTAGCAATGGGAGATGCCAGTGGGCCAAGTGCCTCAGCTAACTGGGGGTGTCTTATTTAAATGCCAGCTTCAGAGACGGAACCGCCACTTCAGAGACACTTCAGAGACAGAACCGCTGCCACATTTCACGTTGCCGACCTTGCTATGTTCTGATTACTTCCAAGTTGTGTTCCCGCATTGACCTTGCAATGTTCTGACTATGTCCGAGTTGGACTTCATGATGTTGACCTTGCTATGTTATTACTAGATCAAAGTTGCGTTCCACGTTGACAACCTTGCTTTGTTCTGACTATGCTCAAGTTGTGTTCCATGTTACCGAACTTGCCATGTTCTGACTACATCTAAGTTGTGTTCTACGTCGCCGACCTTACTATGTTCTATTTCCAAGTTGTGCTCATGTTGCTGACCTTGCCCTGTTATGACTATGTACAAGTTTTAATCCATGCTACCCACCTTGCCCTGTTATAACTACGCCCAAGTTGTGTTCCACATTCCCCACCTTGCTATGTCTTGACTTTTTCCAAGTTGTTTATTGCATTACAGACCTTGCCATGTTCTAAGTTGTGCTCTAGGATGCTAGAAGTGCCATGTTCTGACTACACCCAAGTTGTGTTCCATGTTGCCAACCTTGCTATGGTATTACTATGTCTAAGTTGTATTCTACATTGCTAACCTTGCTATGTGCTAACTACATAGATATGTATGTAGTTATGTTCTATGTGGCTGACCTTGCCACATTCTGGCTAGTTATGATAGTTATCAGAGGCCTTGCTACATCACAACCAATGTGATGTACCTGTCCATTACCTTAGCCGCGTCCAAGTCAATCCTTGTTTGGCCACTGCTGCCAACCTAAGGTTACACGCTATTGGGCATAAAACAGATGGGCATCCCAAATTAGGGAACTGAAGGAATTCAAAGTATAGGTCCGCTTTAAAGAGGAACATCGGGCCTAAAAAAAATGGGCCGATTCCACCCCATCAGCCCCTACTTACCTTTTGCATGTCGCCGATGCCTGCTGTGTCGACATCCGGCTGCCCCGCCGCCGGCTTAGCCATCGCTAAGAAGCACAGCTTTAGCCAAGCTCTTCAATGTCCCACGCTGATCTTCCAGTTCCCCAAAGTCTTGCGGGATTTCATGCTGCTCCATTGCATCCAATTTCACAGGTGAAAGATCGGGGGCTGCTCGCAGTGCCTGATGGGATGCAAGATGGCGCTGCCCATTGGGAGGTTGCCCACAATCCAAGGGACCCAGAAGATAGATGCCTTGGTTAGGCAAGCTGCTCTGAGAATTAAATAGGTAGTGTGGGGAGCCCCAAAGTGGGCCCACCTATTAATCTCGTCTAAGTATTAAGCACCAAACATGTCTAGCTATGTAGAAAGACAGAGATTTGGTTGCATATATCTGCAGATACATGTTGAAGCCACACCGCCCCGACAAGGCACTCTGTGTTTAGTGTGGTCCCTACTCTATATATATGAGCCCCATGATAGGGACATGTACTACAGCTAGTAAAATACAAAGCTACTTACCGGGAGCTGCCAACTCCCATTCGGTCCACTACATGGGGGAAGGGTCACAGCCTGCTAGTGTTGGGTAGACCTCAGCCCCCATGCATGCACCTGGCTATATACAAATGAAAGAAAAATGGCAAGCTGCTCTAAGAATTAAATATGTAGTGTGGGAGGCCCCAATATATTAAGCACCAAACGTGAAACCGGAGTGTGGGGGCAGCAAATCAGTGAGGTTTCGGGGAGGTTTTAATAATAAGTGACACTTAGGATCCAGATTATGAACCTGTAGTATTCCTACAAGGCATGCAAGATCCAACAAGAATAAGAGACCTGGCGTGTAAATCCATTTCCGTTCGGAGTCATATGATGCTCAACAAAAATAATGTGCTATCTTCCATGCTGCTTCCAGCAGTTCATGTCTGTTGCTTGGATTCAGCAGCATTTTCATCTTGTATTTCCTAAATAATGTGATATATTATTATGATTTGCTTAGCCATTTTCTCGAGTACAGATGCTGCTTTCCCTAAATTACTGTTCTGCTGGCGCAGGATTCCCACTGTTCCCGTATAGCACTCATTGCTCTCCTGTCGCCGGCTATTTGTGACTGTGCTCGTGCCTGACTTTGCTGTAACCTCAGGACCTGTGATAGTCACCCACGCTGCTTGCTATGACTATATGACTATGAATCAGACTTTCAAAGCGTGACAGGTTGAGAGATGCTGGAGTCATGTTTAAGTTTCCATGTATTTTTATTTTGAGGAATGAAAGGTGGTTACTCTCCTGCATTCCAGGAGGGAGAATGAAAGATTACATATAAGAACGCGTGGTCATATAAAAGTATAAAGATATAATGATCATGCATTATTTGCAATTGTAGCAAATATTGGTCTGTTATCATTTCTCGTAATCACCGTTATGGTCTAACTAAATATACACTTAAAAAATATATGAACTAATCTTATGCGTGGGTCGGGGGGGACGCCGCAGGAGAGCCAGAGGGATGTTGCCTCCCCCGCCCAGAAACCCCACCCACCCAGCAGAAAAGTCATTTTTTAAAACATTTTAGTTTTTTTATATTTTTATGCAGAATTGTCATTACAGGTCTGACACTAAAGTATTAATGTTACAATGTTACAACAATATCATTCCATGTGTTTTCGCTTAGTTACTGGTGGATATGTGTTCAAAAACACAATTTAATCACACAGCGTCTGTCACTCTATGCTATAGCGACTCTATGCTATAGCGACCGATCCAGAGCGCTGACGCTGTGTGGGTGTTTTGTTTTTATAATATGGTGTGAGTCGCTGAGAGTTGGTCGTATTGAGCTGGCGCTACCTTTCGCTCCCTGCAGTGCTGTACTGTGTTAGAGCGCCCAACACACATCTCATTCATAAATGCCGGGCCAGGTTACTACAGCGACTGAGGCGCTCTGTTACAGAGCCCAATAGCCGATCACAGCGTATTCTAGCGGTCGCTCTAAGCGTCGATATACAGACGCTCATCTGCTGATACCTGGCGCTAGTAATGAATCAGCCTCCCCGATTCAATAGGAGTCATGTTTTAAAGGGGACTGACTATCCTGGGTTTTGGCCCTTGCCCCCCTTGCTGTGTGAAACCCCCCAGGCCACCCACTTAAACTCACCGCTCCCTGATGTAGTAGAGCTTATACTTTAGTTTAATTTAGAAAGGGTTAAATTACATAGGCTAGATTTCGGTTAGGTCATTGGCAGGGCAGTGGAAAAACATAGGTTTTAATGTATCAATTAAGGAGCTCAGACTATGGTAAACATCCTGGCACCTGCTCTGACAGTTGATGGATAGATACATTGGTCTGACTCACCAGTTAAGTTTAGGAGGAACTCTAACCTGCAGTTAAGACTCTAAAAGGGTTAGCACACCTGATAGAGGAAGTTTAGCTCAGCTCACAGGATTGTAGTAACCAGGAGTGAGACAAGACGTGTGCAGGAGGAGAGGAGACAGTGGCCAGACTGAGAGAAGGATCCAGCCAGAGCATGATTCTACCTTGCTAAAGTGGAACAAGAAGTGAGAGGTACACCCTGGTTCATGAGGAGGAGTAAAGAACCCAAGTGACCATTAGAAGTGAGAGGCACATCCTGGTTCATGAGGAGGAGTAAAGACCCCAAGTGACCATTAGAAGTGAGAGGTACATCCTGGTTCACGAGGAGGAGTAAAGACCCCAAGTGACCATTAGAAGTGAGAGGTACATCCTGGTTCATGAGGAGGAGTAAAGAACCCAAGTGACCATTAGAAGTGAGAGGTACATCCTGGTTCATGAGGAGGAGTAAAGAACCCAAGTGACCATTAGAAGTGAGAGGTACATCCTGGTTCACGAGGAGGAGTAAAGACCCCAAGTGACAAGAGACAGAACCTTCTGCAGCTTTATTCCTAATAAGAGGAACTGACTTTGTATGCTGTCGATGGTGATGAAGTGATGACAACCATGAAGTGTATCTGTGACTACTGAAGCTACAAATAAAGTGAGTAATTACTTGTTTAACAGACTTGTCTCCTGTGGATTATATGTCTACCCTGCTGGCGTTCCAAACCTGTCAGCATCCCCATCTCACATGGCTCCCACGAGGCCCACAGAACCCAGCAATCCTGAACTCACTCCTCACACGTCTACAAGTGCTAACCCCTCAGGCCATGTGTGCTCTACATGCACAGCCTCTTGTCCAATCAGCCCTCGAGTGTGCTGACGTAAAGTCGTCTAAGACTCGGCTCCATCCGAGTCTAGCCGAGCAGAGCCGAGCAGGCTGGCGGATGTATCCCCGTGGATCCCTAAGAGGGTTCCCGCTCCAGGCCATCCGCCCTGCTAGAGGTATAGCAGGCGGCGGCTGCTGCTCGCTTATGAGCCATTGGATTGGGGAGAGGATGAGTTTACTAGGAACCTGGGTGTTTCTACACATCCCGAATCTGGATTCCCCAGGGGGATTGAGTAAGTCTGCCCTGGAGTCTCATAGACTTTAAAGCAGAACCATCACACCCAACCCTGGAATATAAAAGATCCTAGAATCTGTGATTACCAGTACTAAGGAAATACTCTTAAATTTACCTTATTTCCCAATCCGATGGGTGGGTCCCCAGCAAACTGAAACAGAACAACACAAGAGATTTTTAGATCAAATACAGCTATGCTAAGCGCTATGTGCACCTTGCAGTTTTTTAATAAAAACAACCCTTTACATTTGAAATACCCCCCACAAACTATATATTCTCTGGAAATACACACTTCAAGCTTTCTAGGCGTACCAGGCTTGTTGATGTTGCCTCAGTTTTCTGGAAGTTCTCCCTCAATGTATTCTTTAGTTACACAGAGCTTCCCTAAAAAAGGATAAAAAAGCAGGATCAAAGCCATATTTTCCTAAAAAACTATACAAACAAGAAAAAAAACAAGTGCAAAAACTATGCAAACAAGGAAAAACAAGTTAATCTGAAAAAGCAACATCCCCCGAACAGAACGATACCCAACATGCATAGCTACTGTCAAAAGAAGAGTTGCCAAACACCAAAAAGTAAAGCATGTGCACAATGTTAATTTTGCTTGAAGATTTCAGCTCTGCAGACAAAGTGCGCACCTTGCGCATTTTCTACCAAAACAACCCTTTACATTTTGAATACCCCCCACAAACCATATATTCCCTGAAAGTACATATGACAAGCTTTCTAAGCATAGCCAGCATGTTGTAGTGGGCCCATCTTTCTGAAAGTAATCCCTCAAAGAATTATTTGGTCGCACAGGGTTTCCTTAAAAAATGTATAATAAAGCAGAATAAAAAATAAGTTTTCCTAAAATATGAATATGCAAACAAGAAAAAACAAGCTAAATCTGAAAGCGCAAGGTCCCCCGAGCAGATACCCAACATGCATAGGTACTATTAACCCTTTTAACTGCCAGCCTACTTGAGGTTTTGTCACCCTCTCTTGACAGGTAATTTTTCACCATTTTGCGCTATGCTTGACTGTGATTTTTGCAGGAATTTCCAGGAAAATTATATATTTTATTTTTGTGGCAGAGTTTAGGCTTTAACATGAAATGTCTTGTTTGTAATTTTTTTACTGTTTTTTTAAATATTTTTGAGTAAATTAAACAAAACAAAATAAAAAAAATATTTTTTAGAAAATTGTCTCCTTTATTTCAAATAAAACCTTTTTTTTTTTTTAAAGAAAACCATATTGCATGTGAAAGCCCCATTTCTCCCGATTACAACGGTACCACATATGTATCGGTAGTCCCCCGTTACTGTTCAGAAGACCCCCCCAAACTGAAAAGAACACTTTATAACATGTAAAAGTAAAATACAAGTACAATCCACACTATAAAGGGTTAAATCAAGAAAAACATTGGCGTGGGGTTCCCCTTCCAGGGGGGGGGGGGGGGTAATCCCCATTTTTTTAAAGTTAAAAACCCTTAAACATTCCCATAAAAATGACATGGGGTCCCCCCTACCCAGCATAACCAGCTATGCAGGGCTTGTAGAACAGGGCGCAGGGCCAGCTTTGGTGGCCCCCCGCCCTGCCAAGTACAAGCCCGCACTGCTTAAATCAGCCCGGGCCCTTCTGCCCCCCCTGGGCTTTGAGGAGGCAGGTAATAGGGGGGTCGGGGTTAATGGCAAATCACCCGCTAGCCGCAAATCAGCCCCCTAGCCTTGTGAACTGGTATAGGGGTTTCATGGACTCCTTACAAGTTCACAATGGGTTAAAGTGGACCAACACCCAGGGCTGATCGGCCCGGGAATCTATAAGTTTCCCAGACCATTCCCTCCCCCCGGGGCATCCAAAATCGGGATGCCCCTCTGCATGAAACCCTCTGGAACACCCACTACCACTTACCTGAATCCCGGTCCTACGGCGCATGCGCGGGCCGCATCCCCGCTATCCCTCTAGCAGGGCGCATGCCTGCACTGGCTATTTATGAAAGGCCGGCGCGGGCACGCTCCCTGCTAGAGGGAAGTGGGGGATGCGGTCTCCAGCACGCTCAGAGGATATCCTGCCACCTCCTTCCCCGGCCACCGATCACCGGCATCTGACAGCTGAGAACGCTGAAGCCGGTGATCAGGGCCGTGATGACGTCATTAGCGGCCGCCATCAAGGAGGAAAGGGGAGAGAGCCTCCCGGGCTCTCTCCTGAAGATCCATAAGTCCTAGGGGGTGATCGGAGGCCCCCCAGGTGAAGAGGAGGGTCGGCGGGAGCCAGCGCACACGCAGGTAAGTAAATGTCATTTTTTTTTGTTTGTTACAGGAAAGCCAGTGGCAGCTGAAATGGGGGGGGCACCCTATTCCGGGCCCTCCCCTGCAGCCGGAGGAGGTCCGACGGACGATCGGAGCGCACCATCTTAAAGAGGAGACCCAGCCGAATCAAACGGGGGGTCAGGTGAGTGTCTTTTTTTTTGCCAGTTAGCAGGGGGGAAACCAGGTACGTAAAATTTACGTAGCTGGCATTTAACGACAGGAGAGGCAGCTACGTGAATTTTACGTAGCTGGCGTTTAAAGGGTTAAATGAATTAAAGGTACACAGCTATTCATGAAAAATGATTTTTTAAAGAATTTGTGGATTTTTTAAAATTTAGCAGTACTATACACTTAAAAAAACTGTAAAGTAAAAAAGTGGACCATATCCTAGGATTTTCACTATCCTAGGTTTGTCCCTGGGGCATTCTGATTTAGTGTGACCTGCTGTTTGAAATCCCCCGATCTGCCGATCCTGCGATGCATGTGTGGTTTTCATCCAATTAGTGCAGATTGTCATGCATATTAATGCACACCATTTAGTTCTATTTCGAAAGAGATTTTTATTTGGGGAGTCGGGGAACCATATTTAAGAAATTTCAGCCTCAACAGCACTCGGAGTGGGATTTAAGAATGAAGAAAATGGCACCGGTTAGCATCTTATTTAATACTAGCTGCGAAAATGATGCAGCGCCGGGCGCTCTGGTTGAGGCCGCGTCAGATGAAACCTGCCGCTGTAGCTCAAGATCCCATAGAGTACAATGGACAGAACTGGATTGTAGTGTTTAATGCTTATAATTAATATTCCACACATTTATTTGTACAGAAGTTGCATTGGGACTTGTCAATAATTGAAATGTAGAACCTGGATGGGCCAAAATTTTTTTTGGGGGGGGCGTGTAATTAAAATTGATTTTCATGGCTTCTTTAGCTTAACAATGTGTAATTGGAACACCGACCACTAAATGCAACCTAAACGCACTGTAAAATGTGTCCCCAGCAGTGATATCTTGTAACTTTAATGAAAAAAAGCTGATCAGCACTGGAAAAGTACAGCGCCAAAGATTTCAAGGAGGGAAATATTAATAAATTTGCTGAGGCACGCTGGAAAAACGTCAGTACAAAGTGGCGCTCAGTGGTGCTGGGATAATTGGTCGACAGGTCCAACAGGCACTGACATAGGCTGGCCAATACCTAAGTGCAACAATCAAAGCTAATTAGTGGCATTTCACGCAGGAACTGCTAGCGACAATGTAGTGCACAGCACAGCACCAGATGGAAATGCAAGCACTCCAAGGCTGGAGTTAAAGCTACAAAAATTATGCTAAAAGGCGCACATCATAAATAAGGCTCTTAAAATCTCAGTGTAGGATTCCCCTTCAGTGTAAGTCAGGTGGCATGAGATACATTTGGGGAACAACAGGAAACTGCTGAGATTGGTTGGGAGGTTTTTAGAGGAAAAACTACAAGCAACATTGTACAGAACCAAGGTTTTATAAGAAGAGGCCAGAGGGATAGAAGGGGAGATTGTTCATAACCATACTAAGGGGAAGACTGGTGTAGCCTCCTGCGTAAATTGTCTGGCGGGGCTACTACAGAGGTGAGGCCCATAAGTAAGAAGACATGTCTGTAGTTCAAGCAGAGCCGTTCTGAGTTACAGAGAGAGAGAGGGAGAGAGCTGAGGTCTATGCAAAGAGAGTTGAGGTCCATGCAGGAAGAAAACCCGTAGAGTCCTGGTGTGAATATGACAGGGGAGATGCCCCTTAGAAGTAGAGAGGATCCAAAGGGACTGGTAGGCCGCAATAGAGGAGCCGCTGTGCTTGAGACGCTGGTCCGCCTGATGAAGAGAAGTTCCCTGTATTTGTCACGATGGGAGACCTGGTCATACTCACATGCCCCGGTGGGTAAGCACTTGCCCTTGCAAGTGCGAAGGTGCTTGGTCATGCCCCTCAGTTGTCTCCATTCAGGCTGTGCGGTGCCATAGTTGTGCGCAGTCACGTAGGTGACCGATCCGCTGGTCTGCGCAGGCCCCTGACCCTGTGTGCACTCTGCACTTGCATGGCAGGCACATCCTGGGCACTCTGGGTCCGTTAAAAGGGGGCCTGCTGCACTAGGAGGCTGCCTGCAGATTCTCTTGGAGTGACTCTTGCCTCTGTTCCTGTGTGACTTCCTGGTTTGACTTTTGGCTCTGACATTAGATTACAACCCTGCTCTGGCTCTGACCCTCTGGCTCTTCGATTACAACCCCGCTCTGGCTCTGACCCCTTGGCTCTTGACACCTATCTCTCTCTGGCACTCAATCCCCGTCGGATGACTACCAGTTTTGGCTCTCTGAACTTCAGCACTGGATTACGGCTTTCCCTGGCTCTGAATTCTCTGACTTCCCTGCATCAGTTTCCCCGAAAACCCGGACTGGACTTAACATATTTGGACTCACTGATAGTGGGACCCTGACTTTTCTGCAGTGCAGTCTAACCTTCATTGCGGAAGACTCTGGCGAAAACCAGATCTGTCGGCAGACTCCCCACGCTGAAACCAGTGCATGGTGTAGCACTCTACCTGTTACTCGTTGACTCTTCTTAGTTACAGTCGGATTTAACTGAACTGAATTTGCTGAAGATCTTTTTTCCAGATCTTCAGCAGATCCTGCCTGGTGTTCCTGATTCGGCATCATCCTCAAACATGACACTCCGGCCCTCCCCTCTGCTGAGTTTCCCCAATCTCTACTATCTGGGGTGGTATTGCTGGCAGCTGTCTTTATCTACATCGGCCTGGTCTCCGTAAAAGTATGTGGCCCCTCTGCTGACTTTGGGAAAATACACTTACCAGTCTGAGATACCGCACAGATAGTCTACACTACGAGGGGGTGGTCAGCTCAAAGTGGAGTGGTGGCCGCATGAATTCCCCTCTGAAAAAAGGCTTACATTTAATTGGAAAATAACATACTGCATAGCCCCGATGCTGAAATGTATGACAAGCAAGAATACCTGTGTCTGACGGACACAAGCCTATTTAACGTGGACCAACACCCAGGATTTTGACTATCCTGGGTCTTGGTCCACTTCGGTGGGGCACCCCCGATCGGGGTGCCCCGCTGTGTGAAACCCCCCCGAACTCACCTCTCCCCGCGCCGACGGACAAGCCGCGGACAAGCGGCTCCTCCGCCGCCGCCTCCCGCGCGTCCCTCTTGACGCGCGCGTGCCCGCGCCGGCCATTCACAGACGGCCGGCGCGGGCACGTCTAGAGGGGCGCGCGGGAGGCGGCGGCGGCCGGCCGCCGCCGAAACTAAGGTAAGGAGTTTGGGGTGTTTGGGGGGGTTTCACCCCGCGGGACATCCCGATCTCGGATGTCCCGCGGGGAGGGAGGTGATCGGCCCGGGAATCTTATAGATTCCCGGGCAGATCACCGGTGGGTGTTGGTCCACTTTAACCCTATTCTGAAATGTTCTGATAAGCAAGTTTACCTGTGTCCTTTTGCCTAAAGGTCCCAAGACTGTTTAACCCTTTCACTGAAACCTTTTAAAAGCAAGTGTACCTGTGTATGCTTTTCTATAAGTGATGCATATTTATTTGGCCTATGAACTGTGTATTTGACCATGACGTCTGACCATCTTGTCAGCTCCCTATGCAGTCCCGGTAACCCTTACCCTCAACTTCCGTACCTGCTGCTGTGACAGTGCTTAAGATAAGTTGACACCGTGACCTACTTTGGATTGCAATTAGAGCTGACCGTGATTACTGCTGATTAACCCTAACACTACTATTATAAAGAAATAATGGTTTTGCTCCTTTAAGCCTGAAAATGAACAATTTGTTGTATGATGTAATGAACGATCCAATGTGCTTGTAATTAGCTCAAATTATATAACCACCGAAGGCATCACCATAAGGTGTTAACTCCCACACAGCCAACACGCTGAACAAGTTCTAAGATATTGAAACGGTGCCAATAAGAGGTTAAATTACTGAGCGGCATAAGATTTACATCTCTGGTGTAGGAACCCCCCCTCCTCCAACAGCTTCCATTTCATTACACAAAATAAGGTAACCTGATCATTTCCTTAATCTAAATATAACTCTCCAACTCTCTAATAGATTATTTGCTGAGCCTAATTGATTTCTTCCCATACTTACAAGTTCAATCTCAGATAGCGTCTCTCATGCTCTGGAGAGATATTGGAAAATATATCAACACATTATGTTTTCAAAGGAAACTCAGGGCAATTAGCAAAGCAAAGATATCCAACGATTGATAAGATAATAAATAGCAGTTTTATTGCTGTTCCCTTTTATCATCCTGTAGTAGGAAACACATTAGACTGTATTCTATACCTTAACAGGATAACTGTAAGCAAACATTTTATAGTAAAAAAATAACTGTAGGCAAAAAATTGTAACAGTAAAATACAATTACGGAAAAAAACTAACTTAAAAAAAAGTAGGCAAAATAATAATGATAATAAAAATAATAAATCTCTTTTGAAGCAGACCAAAACCCACTTGTAAAATACATTTGACTGAAGTGCCTGCTAATATTCTTATTATTTAGAACTAGAAATTGATTTTTTCGCTCTTTGAATTGCCCTGGAACACTTTTTTTTGCTGTTCCTCCAAGATGGCAGGCGATCAATCATTGCATAGGTGTGGCAATGACATCATTGCCACACACAACGGTGGCAATGAATGGAGGAGGCGGAGGTTTACAGCTAAAACAGATGTCATTATCTGAGATTAGAGTGAAGTAGGGGCAATAAAAATTCACTCTTCATGGGGAAGCAATTCAGCGGATGCTAGTTAAAAGTGTGGGTTTTGGTCCGCTTTAAACTTTTAACACTATGCTGGTAAAAAAAATGGCATTTTGTTTGCTTTCCTTTGTTTTTACTGATAATCTCGTCTAGTGCTCCCCCTAGTGGCCGAAATGAGGCAATAGTTTACAGCTCTCTGCTACAAAGTGGCCTAGATTGGTTTTAGAGTATTTATTGGTAACTAATAATTATATTTATTTTTTATCACTGAAAATAAGTTTGTTATCTGTTGTTATAAACTTTTCATACATTAAAGCTTGGCATGCCCCTATGTTCCCAGTGCCCTCAAGGGGGAACTGGGCATGCGCCAGCTCCCACCCACTATTGCCAAGCTCTTCGTCTAAACAGAGCTGCGTTTTTGTGGGCAATTTACATAGCGGGGCATCCCAAATCAAGATGCCCCTAGGACAAGGAACAGAACTAGGGATAGTGAAAATCGGAATAAAACCCTGCTGTGTGAAACCTCTCCAGGTCACTACAAAATTCACCTTTTCCCTGGCTTCCACAGTAAGGAACACAATGCCACCTGCACCCCCAGCATTTCTAAGATGAGGCGCTCTCCGGTGCCCAGTCATTCAGATAAGCTCAGGGCGGGAGCACTTCCCAGTCTAAAGTGGGGGTTTAGGCTGGGGATACAGCGCTGATTGGATGAGAGCTTGCTCATGCACCCTAGGACCAGGTAGGTTTTTATGGGCAATTTGGGGGTTTCACTTAGCAGGGCATCTGAAATCGGAATGCCCTTGGGGCAATGTTCAAAACTAATGATACTGAAAGTCTTGCTGTGAATATTAGTGCTAAGCAGTTTTTCATGAATAAATGGATTGCTGTGATGCCTCCTTCCGCCTCGGGCCGCACCAGTCATTCAGATAGGTCTGCTGTATGAGTGCATATCAGTCGGACAGGTGCCAGCGGGCGCATTGAGGGACAGGGAGCCGTCGTGCGACCACATATAAATTGTGGTCATGAAAAAATGCCTGGACCACCTAAGTCCAGGCATTTTTTGTACTCTTTTGATAAACTACTCCAATGACCCCATTCTCCAGAATTCTAACATGGCAAAATTACCCCCACCCCCCCCAGCACCAGCCCTAGTGGCGATATCAGCTTAGTTTTCCTACACCCTGCTGAGTAAGCCCACGATGCTGTGACGTCCCAGGGTCATAAAAGTTCCTACAAAGTAACACATCATGTGTCAAATCCACAGACGGCTTCCTGAAAAGTAGTAGATGCTTGGAACAAACTTCCTGCAGAGGTAGTTGAAAAATCATCAGTAAGCAAATTTAAACATGCCTGAGATAAGCACACATCTATACTAAGATAAAGAGAACATACAGTATACACATAAGGGCAGACTAGATGGACCAGATGGTCTCCTCCTGCCGTCACCCTTCTATGTTTCTATGACTCAAAAGAGGGACAGTCTCTCTAAATGAGGGACACTTAGGAGGAATGCATGATGCCTCCATAAAATAAGCCCCTCAAGAATCAAAACCCACCCTGGAGTCTATGAGACAGGCAGGGCAGGCATACTTGCGGGGGTGCCGCGCTGTGTGAAACCCTCCAGGTGGCCCGAAAACTCGGGTGACCTGGAGGGTTTCAGTGGAGGGTAGTGGGGGATGCGGCCACCAGCACGCTCTGATCTGCTCGCATTAGAAGAGCTCCTGGACAAAGGGGCTCGAGCGGACCTGAGTGCGCTGATTGGACGAACGGCCGCACATGCGTCGTAAGACCGGGAAGAGATGATTTTGTTCAGGCGACCTGGGGTGTTTCCCGATCGGGGTGCCCCGGGGGCAAGGACCAAAACCTAGGATAGTCAAAATCCTGGGTTTTGGTCAACTTTAGGTAGCATAAAATACTGACACATGCTCTAACTCATCCTGTCCTCTGTGCACACAAGCCCATTTCGATCATATCAGACAGCAAGGTTGGTTGCTGGTTGCTAGTCGGCAGCGACACATGTGCCGCTGATCGGGGCAAGGTCTGACGTTGACAAATCAGAATGATTAACGCCTTTATGGTAAGTTTGCTCTGTCTGATCAAACGCATTGCATTTGGGATACAGTTCCATATAGCCATGTTGATGCAGCCAATAGGTCTTTCCTCCCTGTGATGGCTCCCCAGTTGGCTACAAGTACCCTGACCCTGCCTCGTGGACAGCAGAGGAGTAGCTAGGCTTGATGGCACCTGGGGCAAAGATTCAAAATGGCACCCCACCTGTGTTTGGGCTCCCCTTTGGCACCCCCCTGACCTGCTGCACCCGGGGCACGTGCTCCCCCTGCTCTCCCCTAGCTATGCCCCTGGTGGACAGCATTGGCCAGTGGCCAAATAAATACATGCTAGTCTCAGACCATCTTGCTCATTATATTATTCATTATTTCCATGTGATCCAGCTGCCTAGACTGACCATTGCCTGAATTGCTGACTGTGAGATTTCCTGAGCCCTTGGATTATCCATTTGGTTATATGATATCGTTGTAACACCTATTTAGATCTGCTTCTACACTTGCTAATTCCCTGTTATTTGGCCTTGACATTTGATGGAGGATGTCTTATTACTGACAACTGTGTGTGTGTTTCTTGTGTAAACAATTATTACCAATATCTCCTTGCCTAGCTCCCAAATTATGTAATCAATTATACTCCTGAATGGCTCGTCCAAAATATGTATTCTAAACAATGTTATAACTAAAATATTAAATAAATTATATATATCCTACCCGCCTCGACTAAAATAGGCAAACAAATATATAAATATTATTAATAACTGGCTAATGACAATGCAATGGATACACGCAAAAGACTGTAGGATCTTTAGACATCCGGTAAATCAAATTACACTGAGACAAATGGTAAATAAAAAGATATATTGTTGGTAAAATAATACAAGATGCAATCCAATCTTTCAAAACAACAAAATACAACACGCTATGATCAGAGTTATATGATCAGCATACACATATACAATGATTAAGGCAACATTAAGAGCATTAACTGACCAGCAACTCATACAATTACCCTCCTGACAGGGGAACCCACAAGCAGCCGTCTTTCTCCTAGGGCCCGTTTTCTCAGTCTCTCTCTTGGGCCCTCTTTCTGACAAGGCCTCCTCTCCTCTCCGGCTCTCCCAGTTATACCCAGAAATTCCTTTGATGTCCAGACTTATGTTCCCAGTCTGGCTATCCTGAAACTTGTTACAACCTGATTTGCTGGACCCTAGGTGGGCACGTATCGGAATTTCCCAACCAGTGAAACTGGATTTGAACATTTTCAGGATCTGCTCTCTCAAATCTGATTTGAAAAACCTGTTTTTTTTTATTAGGGTGGGACAAAAGAATGTGGGCCGATGAGGGATATCTTAACCTGCCTGAATGACCTGACCTATGTATGACTGGTCAAATGCAACTGATCATACTTACAGAAATAGATGAAGACATTACACAATATTTTAACAATATTAATTTTCCATAAAGGCCCCTTATTTACACTTGACTTGACTCTTGTCTATGCAGTTTAGCTTTGACAATGGGTAAAAGATCAATAAGATCTAGTTACTGACATTGACATTATGGACTACGCATTATTTAAAGCGGACCACTAGTCGCAAAATTAAACCTTAGTAAATTGCTCTCCTAAAGCCGTCCTCTGACAATCAGTGGCGTAAGCTATTTGAGAGGGCTTCACCCAATGCAGATATTGTAAAATAGCATGCAGATTCTGTGCTTTTGAACTATATTGGAGTTTCCATCTTCATTTACACGTGAGAGCCCTGCATCTGAAAAAAAAATGTCTCAAATCTCTTTGCATCCCTTATTAGCAGGCAGAAGTAAAAAGCCATCAGTTGTAATGACTCAGCTCACAGCAGAGAGCTCCTAGATACAGTTTAGTTACATATATTACACTGAATGCTTTGTGGCTGCTACACGATTAAATTTATGCTAAAGACGAACGCCTGATTGTTGTCCCATTGTCTCGGGCTACATGTTGCACAGTCCCAAACATTAATCTGTTTTCAAAAAGAAGTTATTTGTATGAGTATCAGTGTTTTGATGCAGAGAAAAAATTAGGAGAAACAGGGTGTGACAACAGCGATGTGATGTAAGCACACTGTGTGCTTTACATATATCATAGTAAAAAAATAATAAGTGCATTGTTGTGCCTCTAGTTATTACTCCCAGCACATATTGTGACCAGAAAGGAGGGAGGAAGGCAGGGTTTCAAAGCTGCAGAGAGAAGCAGCCAATCAGGACGTCTGGGGAGGGAGTGGGGGGTATTTCCGTTCTTAGTACACTGAGGGTTGATTGAAGGACCAGTTCAGAGATGTAGAAACTGAAAGCTGAATGAGGAAGTGATCTTCCTCACTAAGACACAGACTTAGCAGGAAAGAGGGCACTGGAGGGACTGTAAGGTAACCTACTGAGCCAAGATGGAGGCGCCCATATCCTGAACTGAGTTGTAGCCCAGTGGGTGAAATAATAAAATGTAAGTGTATATCATATTAATTTTTGATGCTGGGGAATAGTTTTTAAGGATTTGGGCGTTTCATCAAATGATGCTGAAGGTCCGCTTTCAGCAGAAATGTGGTCATGCAAAATGTTGGTCCACTTTAAAGCAATATCACTTTTACTACAGGCACATAGCTGGCTGCCAATAGCAAGCCAAAGGGCGACATTTAAAGGGGAAATCATTTCTGCCCTGCATTCCTTTAACCCCTTCAGCTGAAGTTTTAAGAACAAAGTATCTTCCAGGCTGCAGCAGTGACATTCATTTTCCCTTTAAAGTGGACCTATCACCACTATGGCCATTCCTGTTATCTAAAAGACTCCAGGTCTTCAGGTCCAGCGACTAAGCACCAGCATAGGGAGTGGCCGCATCCCCCATTTCCCTGCAGTCGGTTACACGCTTGTCATGTCCCATGACGTGAGTTTTATTTTATCCTGGGTAACGGTTTAATATAATGTTTATTTACATAGGCTGAGCAGTGTGCCTTTAATTCCCTTTGTCCCTTCCTGGCTCCCTTAGTCTTGCTGTGATGTAAGTAACTCCTCCCATCCCCCCCTCTCCCTCAGCCATTTCTAGTCTGGCATCCAAGCAGTGCATACCTGCTGCTCCTTTCTGCAGTCTACAGTCTTTTTACCTGCTGTTGCTGTTATGGGTTTAATCACAAGTTTCCTGCTGTATGGAAGGTAAATTTCAAGATTCCTGCTGTGAGAAGTGTTTTTTGCAAGATTCTGTATTGAAATAAAGCTTTTGAAACGTATTCTACGTGATCCACGAGCAGTTGAGTAAGCTATCTGCCAAGCCTTATGTAAAGAGTAAAGAAACATCTATCACAGACACACACAGAGAACGTGGAGCTGTCTACAGGATTCACATTACTGTCATCTGGCGCTCCTGCCCCCAGCCTATCTCAATGGCTGGGCGTGGGAGTGAGACTCAGCTGCAAAGATGCTGCAGGCTAAGGCCCACTAACACTGTGCGGGACTGCTGGAAAGGTGAGTGATGGCAGGCCTGCACAGGGGGTTCACACAGTGGGGCATCTCGATACCTGCAGCTGAAGCACGCTCCCACACCCTTTTTGAACGGGGGTGCAGGCATACACTCACCTTTTCAGCGGTCCCACGGAGCAACTGTGGGCCGCATTGCCTGGATTCCTGCACAGGTGTGTTCCAATGCCCTGTTTGGACCCCTCCCACCCACGCACGCAATCACCTTTCCAGAAGTCCTGCACAGCAGCAGTTGTGGGCTGCATCCCCACGATCCCTGCAGCTGAGGTGTGCTCCCACGCCCAGCCATGCAGATAGGCTGGGTACAGGGGCGCGCAGCCGACCACAGGGAAATTAGGAATGCGGCCACTACCTGATCCAGTGCTCTTTTCAAATCAACGTTAGTTGTTTGGGCAACCTGGCGGTTTCACCGAGCGGAGCATCCCAAATCAGGATACCCCAGGGTAGTGAAAATGCTAGTGATAGGTCCACTTTACCGTTGACCCGCAATAGGATGATGTCGGATGCAGCAGAAGGGTGAGTAAATTGCACAGCAGAGCAGTTGCACCCCCCTTCTCCCATGGGCTTCAAAATGGGGGTGCCCAGGGGAGGGTAGATATGCAGTCCTGGCTGCTTTAAAGCAGACAACTTGTCAGAAATGAATGAGGTTCACTTACTGTACTTATAAAAAATAACAGGATGCCCAAACTACATTTTTATATACTCACCTGTAACAAATGTTTCTTTTTCCATCCAGGGACACCAACACTTGTGGGTTAACTCCTCCGGCCAAGTGAGGTGGACTAAAATCTGCTCCTGGCTTAGCTTCTCTGTCTCCTGCTTATTTGTATATGGCCACCTTTCAGTGCTTAAAAAGGTGGTAATGAATAAATTAAATCCAGGGCATAAGCTACAGAAAATAGTTTGGATAATCACAACAAAGGCTTACTCAGCAGCTAACCTTGTACATGGCAGGTACACAAACATGACTGGTGTAACTAAATGTGATGGGACCCTGGTGCGAACATTTAATGAGGCCCTGTCAAGGCTAAACGGTAAACTTTTTTGGTCTTTGACCTTGATTGGATGCAGCTAGACAACTAAAGACTGAAAAGGCCGAGACAAATGGTGCTTTCTTCATCAAAATGATGGCAAGTGAGCACAAATATGATAAATAAGGTGGAGCAGCAACAATGGACGGGGATCCCTTGCTCTTCTGCCCCCTATAGTAACACCCCTGTTTTTACACTTAATCTAGACAACCCCTTTAAAGAAGACCAACACACCCGATTTTCTCTTTTTGGGGTGTTGTTCCTCTCAGTAGGGGCATCCTGAATTGGGTGCCCCATTGTATGTATCCTCCAAGGTCGCCCCATTCACTAACCTTCCTTTCGCTCCCATGGCGTAGACTCGGGGTGAGAACGTGCACTCTGATTGGCTGAGTGGCCCATTCAACCAATCAGCATGCTCGCTTTCACTTGGCTCTATTCGGCGCCGCTGACGGCTAAGCAGAAGAGCAGGGACAAAGGGAGACGAGTGCGCTGCCAGCCGCATCCCCCGCTCACTTAGCTGTTGCGTGCCCCCGCTGCCCATTAAGAAAGGCTGGGAGCGGGCATGCGCATGGCTAGGGGCAAGCCAGGATGCAGCCTCGGCGCAGAGATGCAGCGAGGGCTCCGGGTCAAGGCGAGTGAAACAGGGATTCTGGGGGGTTTTACACAGCAGGGCATCTGGGGCCGGATTAAGCGTGGTGGGAGGCCCCTGGGCATAAAATCTGGTGGAGGCCCCAGATACAGTATTTTTCCAGCCAAGTAACTGGTGGTTGTCTGGCACCCGCCTACTTACTGGAACTTCAGATTGAGTCCCTTGTGCCGGTGCGTACTGCTCGGGAACCCCTGCTTTGCCATTCTGGGTGGGGGGTAGTGTAGTCACCCAGCTGGTCCAGCAGAAAGCAGTTCCCTGCATTGAGCTGCCAGCGGTTGTGCTTGGTGGCTTATGTGCAGTGAGCGGCTGCAGACTGACAGCTCTGCACGCACCCATCACTGCAGCGTTGCGACTGCAATGGCGGCTTTGCTGCTCTAGACTCTCCGTCTTACCCTGTGGTGGCTTTGGCTGCAGGTTTGCAAAAACAAAAAAAGGCTTGCCCAGGCACGGGGGGACCCCACTGGCACCGATAACTTTGTTGCCAGCCCCCGCAGACCAACTCAACTGTCAGACTGGAAAGCCTCCTGGACCAGACCATAACCCAAAGGTTGATGGAGGCCCCCTTTGCAGAGCAAGTGGTGGAGGCCCCAGCGTGCGCCCCTTATAATCCGGTCCTGAGGGCATTCCAATTTGGGATGCCCCAAGGAGTGGAACTCGAATGGCCCTAGAGTCTCATGTTTAATGTAAAACAGTTCCAGTAACTATGCTAGTAACATAGTATGTAAGGCTGAATAAAGACTTTAGTCCATCCAGTTCAGCCTATTTATCTGCTTGCAGTGGTCTAGTAGCCATAGCTGGAAATGTTATTACATGCTAGGAAGGCATCAAGGCCAATTTTGAACATTTTTACTGTATCCTTCATTACTACCTCCTCTGGCAGCGAGTTCCATAGTCTCACTGCTGTTACAGAGAAAAACCCCTTCCTATGTAGTTGGAAAAGCACCTTTGCTCTAACCTTAGTGGATGCCCTCGGGTTATGGTTACACTCCGGGGTATAACTAGATGTGGGACAGATCTTTGTATTGACCCCGAATATATTTGTACATAGTTATTAGATCACCCCTCAAGCGTCTTTTTTCTAAACTAAATAAACCTAACTTTGCCTGTATAGAGTATTACATAAGGTCATAGAGGGGAATATTAGCTTTATGACAAATATTAGAGCTTACAAGCTTCACTTTTACATATGAGCTGTGTTCTTATTTTTTCCCTCTGTTTGGTTTGCCTCTGATTGCTACACAGTCTGCTGCAGGCAGTACACCAATGGCTAATATATCAACATTAATAGAATAATATGTCTTCATGTACACACATTAGTCATCATGCGGGGAATGTGCAATCCCTTTTCTTGGCTCTCTCTTCTTGGTTTCTCTGTTGCGAGTCTGAGAGTTTGTCTCCCGCAGTCTGTCTGGTTTTCATGCCGAGGCTCTCATGGTCTAAAGCGGGTCACTGTTATTACTTCCCCAGAAACCCATCGTAATTCCTGCCTTCTAAACTTTGCTGCTTAGACTGATGGAAACAGCCATTACCCAACCTAAGAAACTAAACTTAAAGTGGACATATTACGAGGATTTTCACTATCCTGGTGATAGGTCAGTTTACTTGGGGAATCCTGATTTTGGGTGCCCCACTGTGTGAAACCCCCAGATTGCCCACACAACTCACCTTAAAGGAGCACTATCGCGAAATTGCATAGTTTCAAAAACCCATATAAACATGTCGGCGAATGAGAGGAGTGGTCACTTATACACCCGAACTGAATAAAACTCCCGCGAAGCTTGAGGTTTTCTTCTCCTGATAGGAACAAAATCCAGGTGTGACAGGTTTAGTCTATGAGGGGTGACAGCCTGTCACCCGTGACTTCCTCTTCCTTCCATTAAAATAAAAGATACAAGCATGGATGGATATTCCTTGATGCCTGGTGTATAAGTGACCCCTTCCCCCGCTATCCAGCATATTTATATGGATTTTTATCACTGGGCCATTTTTTCGCGATAGTGCTCCTTTAATGCTGTTCCCATGGCTCTGGCCCAATCACCACGCTGCCGGATCCCTGGTTTCCCTGCAGTCGGCTGCTTGCTCCCGCCCCCAGCCAATGTGAAGGACCTCTTTAAAGTGGACCAAAACCCAGGATCCTGGGTTTTGGTCCTTGCCCCCGGGGCACCCCCGCTGTGTGAAACCCCCTAGGTCGCCAAAACCAACTCACCTCTTCCTGGTTCTATAGCACATGCACGGCCACTCGTCCAATCAGCGTGCTTGGTTCCACTGATGTCTCAGCCTTTGTCTAAAGTGAGCAGCTCCGAGCACGCTGACAGCTGCATCCCCCACTACCCTCTAACAGGGAGCGTGCCACGGCTCGCGTATACGCCATAGGTGACCTGGAGGGTTTCACACAGTGGGGTATCCCGATTTTGGATGCCCCAGGGGGAGGGAATCGTTCGGCCCGGTAATCTATCGCCGTGGGTTTTGGTCCACTTTAAAGGTGAGTGACATCAGTCCCCTGTGGGGGGCTTCACACAGTGAGGCATCACGAATCAAGGACACTTAGTCGGCCTTAGTCTAGTGGCGCTGATGAGTCCACTTTAAAGTGGGCAAATGAATCATTTATTGATGCAGATCTCCATGTTACACCTCAAAGAGGGACAAATGAGAACAACCAGGGACAGGGGGACATGGACTCAAAAGCGGGACAGTCCCTCCAAATCAGGGACACTTAGGAGGTATGTATATCTCTCAGACTGAACAAAACAAAATGCTCTCCCTTCTCTTATAGTTCCATAAAATAAACAACTGTCATTAAGGAGTCCTGGGAATAAAAATTCATACACCTAATCAAGAAATCATTTTATAAAAAGTATTATACTAAGAGGACAATCCTATCCATACCAACCCAGACCCAGCCTCCACTCTGCTGCCGACCTGGAGGTAGAAAAGGTTTTTTTTTTTTATTTGCTTGTACAAGGGGCATTGCTTGGCACATCTGCTCTGACACAGTAAATGGAGCAGCATGCTCCCCTCTTTGGATGGTGGAAGTTGCGGTCCTGCCACCCATTTGGCTAGAGTAAGGCCCCTTTATACAAGGCCGCTTGTGTCACTTCAGCCACACGCTCCCTTCTTTTGATAGTGGAAGTTGCAGCCCAGGTCTTTTGCGTTGCGTTTTATATATATAAATACTCCAAGGTGTCACAAAAAGCCAGAAAACATAACCTCTTGGTGGAAGGTCCTAGAGATCCTATTCTGGTGCCAACAAACCAGGTTGGCTCCTAACATGGGTTTGCCAAATCTCTGAGCCTCCACTGAACCTCTTGGAATGTCATGAGACTCGTGCATGCGTGAGCTGTGATTTGCAGATACCAAAGATGTGGAAGGTTTATAATCTGCGTGCACTACAACTTCATAATTCCTTGTAAAGTACTGGAGCCAGTATGTCTACAGGATTTCTTTGACGCTTGCATCCAGGAAAGGCTCATGGCAGGGGGTTTCCTGCTGGTCAGGCTTTCCTATCTCAGCTCCCAGCCTTAGGTGTGCACTGTATCAGTATGGTATCTTTCATCAGTTGAGGTCTTTTCTGAGTTGATTCTGTTTAGATCAGGTCTATTGTTTACGGACCTGAGCAGGCCACCTGTCAAATTAAATCCAGTTCCTGACAACTGGGTAATCAGAGGGCATTCCTGTGAAATTATAACTATTTTTCCTGACAGTCCCTTTATAGATGAAGTCCGCAATGTTTTTCAGGAATAACGCCAACATTTGGCTTCTGGTCACCCTGAGACAAATTAGCCACATTCAGATTGAAATAGCCCTTAAAACCGAAGCACCACACTAATAGTGGATATCCAATACAGATTTGGTAAAGCAGTGAATATAGAACAGTGTGAATCATAAAAACAAGAGGAACCTGTCCTGTTTGTAATTGCAGAGGCTGCTATCACATGTCATTAATTTATTTAGACGTTGTTAAAAACAAGTAATGTTTTACCACCCTGACGCAGGAGTATTATTACAGCATACTTCTGCGCTTCTGAGTGCCCCCTCTATCTAATTAAAGCGCTCAGCTAATTGTAGAGTTGTTAAACCATAAGGCAAGGCAAAAGGGACACATTATAACAATCATAAAATAATCAGGATGCACTATTTATGCCTCTGTTTACAATGGCTGTGTGGAGAGATTTTCCCTCAATATCTACCAAAGTTGAACATAATATATAAAATCAGTCCATCATGATGATCATCATCCTGATTTTGGGAGAGTATTATAGAAGAGCATTTAAAGAAGATCATTGGACCTAAAATAAAAAGGGTCCGATCCCCCCCCCCCCCATCGCTGTCACTACTGCCTGCTGCAGCGTCTTCTGGCTGCTTCAGGGTTCGATCCTCACCCTGTCGCCCACAAGTATGGCCATGCTCATTAATGTCCCACGGTGATCTCGCAGCTGCGGGATTTCGGGTGGCGCAATTGCAGCCCATTCATGGGCACTGCACAGGCGGGGGCTGAACACTGT
This sequence comes from Gastrophryne carolinensis, assembly GCA_027917425.1. Taxonomy (NCBI): domain Eukaryota; kingdom Metazoa; phylum Chordata; class Amphibia; order Anura; family Microhylidae; genus Gastrophryne; species Gastrophryne carolinensis. Next base: position 239,313,817 of record CM051240.1, read on the forward strand.
GCCTGATGGGATGCAAGATGGCTCCGTCCACTGGGAGGTCGCCCAGAATCCGAGAAACCCAGAAGATGGATCCCTTAGCGAGGTGAGTATCTAGTGCCCAATTGTGAAACCAGAGGGGAGGGGCAGTCCGGTGAGGTTTGGGGGAGGTTTTAACCTCCCCAATGTTCCTCTTTAAAGAGAGGAACATCAGAACTCTCTAAACATCCTTCCCCCTCCCGCACTGCCTTTTGGTTGTCTGCGTTATCTAAAATGCCGTCACCCGGGAGTATTCCTGGCCCCTTTCCACCCCCCCTTTCCATCCCTGAGTGAAGGCTGCAAGCTTATCCATCCTTACCTTTAGCCGTCCTCTTTAAATGCCCCACGCCGCTCCTCAGATCTTGCTCTCTTCTGCCCCAAGCATCATTGCAGCCTATGCAGTGACACTGCGCTTGCTCGAGACTTAAGAGGCGGCGCAGTTCATGACGGGGCGGCAAGATGGTGCTGCCCGACGGAGACGGTGCAGGACCGACGGATTCCAGAGCGCGATGCAACCAGACAAGTAAGTCAAAAGTTGTATAAATTGAGACAGGTATGGGGAGTTTTCATTAACTCCCGAATACCTGAAATGTTTATCTTTAAAGTGGACTGAAACGGAGCCTGATTGGCCCGGGAATCTATAAGATTCCCAGACCGATCCGTTCCCTCCCCCTGGGCAGCCAAAATCAGGATGCCCCGCTGTGTGAAACCCCGCAGGTCGCCCACTACACTTACCTTACTTCCTGGTCCAACGACGCAGGCGTGGGCCGCGGCCATATCCCTCTAGCAGGGCGCGTGCCCGCGCTGGCTATCTGTGGCTGGCCGCCGCAGGCACACTCCCTGTTAGAGGAAAGCATGTGATGCTGCCGCCAGCGCGCTCAGAGTCGCTGTGCTAAAACGTCGGTTTAGACGTCCATAGCTCAGCGGCTCTGAGCACGTTGATTGGACGAGCGGCCGCACATGTGCCGTAGGACCGCGGTGAGGTAAGAGGTAAGTTGATGTGTGAGATCTGGGGGGTTTCACATAGGGGGGAAGGACCAAAACCCAGGATAGTCAAAATCCTGGGTTTTGGTCCACTTAAAAACTTTGGAGGGAATCCTCAGGTATGTGTGTGCAGGGCAGATGCACCTGGTCACAAGGAAACTTTGCACTGTGCATTAGTGTTACTCCTAGCACAATGCCTCCCTCCCCCCCTCCTTGCACCAGGCATTTGTTTAAATCTTGGGCCCAACTTGCATTCGGTGTCAATTTGCTGCATCCCACATTCAGCCATATCCTCACCAGTGTCCTGCACTGAGCCTAGTGCTGTGTTCAACCTGTTCCACTTGTGTTTTAATAATTTTTATTGAAGGAAAAAACATTCAGTAAACAGTTCTGTACATCCAGTATCATGTATATCCAGGCTGCTTATACATCAAGTATGATGAAAAGGATAGATAATAGTGGTTAGTCATTTGACTCAGCCTATCAAGAAGGTGATCAACAAAGGTTCACTATTCAGCGCGTATAAACTCTGAGAGGGAAAAATAATAAAGTATCGGCCTGTGTCACCAACAACCCTGGTTGCATCTGGCTCTTCCTCAAAAGTGGAGGAAGTACCCGCCCTACAGGGGTCCAAACTGTTTAATATTGGAAAGCAACAGCTGGAAAGAGAGCAAAATATAGAGAATTTGATGTTGCAGAGCGCGAGTTCTGGGTGCAGCGTCGTAATCCAGATAGACATTAGTGGTATAACAGGAACTGGCTTTACTGGAACATGAATGCGGTAAGAGAATGTCATCACCTCACATGGTGGCTAACACAAAGACAGGAAAAAGAAGGAAGTACCATAGAGCAACTGAACCCAGGAAATACAACACAGAAGTAAAATGCATAGACTCTACAGTTAAGCATTTGGTCACAGCGCCATCTAGTGTCATAACTTGTCATAACTGTAAACTGCATTAAATCTAGCAAAAATCACTAATCATCAGTGTCATAGCTTGTCATAACTGTAAACTGCATTAAATCTAGCAAAAGTCACTAATCACATTTAAAGACAAGTAGAAGCTGTTGCAAAGTATTGTATCTCCAATATTTGGGAGAAGGACGGTACAGCAAATCTCCGGTATCAATAGTACAAAAACACCATACAGCTAAAACACAATGAAAACATAAGAAGAGTAACAAAAGGGGAGGTGGAGTAGCTATTGTGAAGAGTAAAAATGAAAGAGAAAAAAAAAAATAGAAAGGGGAACCTGTGCTGACACTCAAGCGCAAGTTCTTTTCTTTTAATATTATTTATAGCTGCAATTCATCTGTTATATTGGATGTAAGTTGTAAGCTAGTGTGTTGCATCCAAGGCTCCCATATCTGGAGGAAGTTTAGATAGGAATCATTAAGTATATTAGTCAGCCTATCATTACTAAGAAACCTATTAACTCTAATAATGACCTCTATAATAGGTATAAATGGTTTCTTCCAGGCTGTAGCGATCACCTGCTTAGCTGCCAGGAGGACAAAGGTTATCAGTTTAAATTGGGGCTTTGAGAGACCAGGGGATTAATATGTAACAGCGCTGCTATCCAGGGGCTTTTGTTGATTAAGGCTCCAAGACGCTGAAGGGGCAAATTAAGGAACCTCGTCCAAAATCGTATCACCATTGGGCAACCCCACCAGATATGAAACATGTCACCACTGGTATTACACCCCCTAGAACAGTTTTTGGGGTAATTTGGGACTGCATGCACTATCCGAGCCGGTGCCAAGTACCAGCAGAACAACTCTTTGTATGCCGCCTCCAGTGTGACAGCATTAATAGAAGAGGATGATGTCGAGGCTTATTCATGACTAACGCCAGATATCGGCAGATGAACGTCTGTAAAGCGGCGCTTAGACGGCTAGAAGGCGCTCATGTGCGGGTATCGGGCGCTGTAAAAGAGAGTCTCGGCCGCTGTAGTAACCTGGCCGGTATTGATGAATGTGATGTGTGTTGGGCGCTCTAACACCAGCACAGAGCTGCAGTGAGCGAAAGGTAGCGGCAGCTCAGTGCGACTGACTCTCAGCGACTCACACCATACTTCAAAAAAACTACACACACACACAGCGTCGGCGCTCTGAATCTGGTCGCTATAGCAAAGATTGCCAGACGCTGTGTGATTACAGTCTGTTTTTGAACACATATTCACCTATAACAAAGCGAAAACACATGGAATGACATTGTTGTGACATTAACACTTAAGTGCCAGACCTGTAAATATAATTCTGCATAAAAAACAAAAAAATCCAAAAAGTTTTCAAAAATGACTTTCTTTCTAGTCCAGGAGAACTGACACAATTATTTGAGAGAAAAAAAACCCTGTTTAAACAGAAGAAAAGGAACGTCCATTGAAATGTATGGGAAAGCGACAGGTAGCGACAGGTAATATCTGGCGCTCTGGAAGCTAGAGCGCCGGCGCTATACGCTGAGCCGCCTGCAATGATGAATCGGACGCTAAATGACGCTGTTAGAGTCGCTCACCAGAATCGCCTTCATAAATGTGGTTTTGCGTACAGCGCCCAGCGTTCACCAAACACTGCCTGCCGCTACGAGGCGCTACCTGCCGCTAGCCCTTCATGAATAAACCCCATATACACCAGTAACAAAGCAAAAACACATGGAATGACATTGTTGTAACACTGTAACATTAATACTTTAGTGCCAGACCTGTAATGACAATTCTGCATAAAAAACAAAAAAATAAAGTTTTCAAAAATGACTTTTTCTAGGCCAGGAGAGGTGACAAGATGCTTATATATGTCCCCCAACCTGTACATATAGATTGCTCACATTAAAAATCATCCTACCTGCATCCACTGCATTTTCTAAACCATTGGCATCCAAAAGCCCCCAAGGAATCCCCACTGGATGCCCCACTGTGTGAACCCCCCCCCGGGCGCTGGTAATGACTCACCTTTCCCTGATCCACCTGCGCAGGCTATTGCCCAATCAGAGCCAATTGCCTTGAGTATGTCATGCGGCAAATGGCTCTGATTGTTTTCAATGGGGGGGAGCTGCTGCATCCCCATTGAATTCAGTCAGAGTCCTTTGCCAATTCAATTTATTGTTCGCCAAGTACATCAAAGATGAACAAGGAATTCTTTTTGGCATATACACAGTGCAACAAATAATTACAATTGACATAGAAATGTAATACAAGAGACACAAACTACATTGAATACAGAGGTACAGATGATCGCCAACATCCAAAAGGTAATCAGTGCCCTGTGGAGAGGTTAAATTGACCTATTCTTTCTGAAGTCTGTTGTTTCTCTTAAGAGTGGACCAAAACCCAGGATTTTGACTATGCTGGGTTTTGGTCCTTGCCCCCGGGGCACCCCAATCGGGGCTACCCCACTGTGTGAAACCAACTCACCTCTTCCCACTCCTACGGTGCATGTGCGGCTGCTCATCCAATCAGCGCACTTGGATCAACTGATGTCACGTCGTCTAAGGCCAGTGGCTCCGAGCGCGTTGCTTGCAGCATCCCCGCTACCCTCTAACAGGGAGCGTGCCCGTGCCGGCTATTCACAAATGCCTGGTGTGGGCACGCACCGTGCTGGAGGGCTAGCGGGGATGCGGCTGTGGCTCGCACATGCGCCGTTGGACCGGGCAAGAAGGTAAGTGTATGGGGCAACCTGGGGGGGGGGTTTCACACAGCAGGGTATCCTGATTCCCCCCCATCCAGGGTAGCATGTCGGTTACTTGGTGACTGAAGTTCTGCTTTAAAGTGGACCAACACCCAGGATTTTGACTATCCTGGGTTTTGGTCCACTTCGGTGGGGCACCCCGATCGGGTGTGCCCCGCTGTGTGAAACCCCCCAGAATGGCCGTAAACACTCACCTCACCACGCTCCTACGCGGGCGCTCGTCCAATCAGAGAGCTCAGAGCCTCTGTGGTATGCACGTACAAGTGGCGTCCAACCACAGCGGCTCTGAGTGCTGGAGGCCGCGTCTCGCACTTCCTTCTAACAGGGAGCGCGCCGGCCGTTTGTGAATGGGGGTGCGCGCCCTGCTAGAGGGAAGCGTGAGACGCAGCCCGCGCATGCGCCGTTGGAACGGGGTTAAGGTAAGGTTTGTGGGCGTCCTGGGGGGTTTCACCCCGCGGGACATCCCGATTTCGGATGCCCCGCGGGGAGGGATCTGATCGGTCCGGTAATCTTATAGATTCCCAGGCCGATCCCCCCTGGGTGTTGGTCCACTTTAAAGCTGGATATTCCTGGGCCGATCCAATCCCTCCCCGCGGGGCATCCAACATCCGGATGCCCCGCTGTGTCAAACCCCCAGGACGCCCGCAAACCTTATCTGAATCCCGGTCCAACGGCGCATGCGCGGGCCGCATCTCGCGCTTCTCTCTAGCAGAACGCGTGCCTGTGCCAGCCATTTGTGAATGTTAAAGGGAAGCGCAGGATGAAGCCGCCAGCCTGCTCGGAGCCGCTGAGTTAAGACGTCGCTTTGACATGCATAGCTCAGCGGCTCCAAGCGTGCTGATCGGACAGGCGGCCGCGCATGCGCCGTAGGAGTGCGGTGAGGTGAGTATTCTAGCACAATCCTCTCAAAAGACTTTATAACCACAGATGGAAGTGCAACTGCTGTTAAGTCATTTCACTAGTCGATGTTTTCTTTGGCAATGATGGGCCTTTTAAAGTGGACCAAAACCCACACTGATAAATTCCCGGGCTGATCGATTCCCTCCTCCCCCCCGTTGTGTGAAACACCGTAGGTCGCGCGATACACTTACCTTGTTTCCTAGTACAATGGCGTGTGCAAGCCGCGGCCACATCGCCAGTCTCCCTCTAGCAGGGCGCGTGCCCGCGCCATGCATTTGTGAATGGCCGGCACGGCAAGCTCCCTGTTAGAGGGAAGCGGCGGCCAGTGCGCCGAGTCACTGGCCTTAGACGAAGGCTTAGACAATGTGGCGTCAGTGGCTCCAAGCGCTGATTGGACGAGCGGCTGCACTGGCGCCATAGGACCAGGAAGAGGCGAGTTGGCATCGGCGATCTGGGGAGGTTCACACAGCTCCGATTGGGGGTGCGCCGGGAGGAAGGCCCAAAACCCAGGATAGTCAAAATCCTGCCTGGGTTTTGGTCCACTTTAAAGTGGTCCTTCACTCTGAATAAGAGTCTATGTTATATGTTTCCCACACCCTGTACATACAGATTGCTCACATTATTCCGGACCTTCACCCTGAATAAGAGCCTATCTTATATGTTTCCCACACCCTGTACATACAGATTGCTCACATGAATCCGGACCTTCACCCTGAATAAGAGCCTATGTTATATGTTTCCCACACCCTGTACATACAGATTGCTCACATTAATCCGGACCTTCACCCTGAATAAGAGCCTACCTTATATGTTTCCCACACCCTGTACATACAGATTGCCCACATTAAAACTCATCCTACCTGCATCTACTGCATGTTATAAGCCTTTAAACATCCAAGATGGCGGCTCATAGAACGTCAGGCAGCCTGCAGACAGGAAGTGTCTTCTGACTGTGCTGCTCTGCATTCTGGGATTGTTGACTTTTTCCTCTGCTCTGTATGAGTAAATATAACCCACCCCCCTGTACTTTATCCCGCTCTCCTCTCCTCAGTATGTGATGCTTCTGAGGCAAGATGGCAGCGCCCGTATCCTAAAGTCCTGAACAGAGTTGCAGCCCAGTGGGGGAAAAAATAATAAGTGACTAAAAACTTAAAATATATTTTTAGATGCTGGGGAATCGTTTTTTAGGGGTTTGGCCTTTTCAATAAGTCATGGTGAAGGTCCACTTTAAGCCACGACTTTACAGTATGAAAATATGTCTATATATACATAATTTGCTTTCCAAAAATATTTTACCAATCACGAAAACTCTCTCTGGAGTTTCAGCATTGCCAAAAGTGAGCTGGCTGTGTTGCCTGGCAACGCTTGTTTTGAAGTGACCCGGGAATGTGCACAGACGGGTCAAGGCGACAGGACGTCCGTGCATCGCGGGGAACTCCTCTTTTGTCCTCGTGCAGCGGCGAGGAGACACGCGCGCATGCGCGTAAAGCAGCCTCGGGAGCGCGCGCCGCAACTTGCTGACTTCACCGCTTTCTCAGCGTTGAGGAAGAAGGGGGCGGGGATTCAGCCTGTGAGAGAGAGAGGGGCGGGGCTTTGATGAAAGCCTCGGGTGGGCGTGTCTTGTGTTTAGCAGCGAGCACGCCTGCCACCAAGCCTGAGAGAGAGAGAGGGGCGGGGCTTTGATGAAAGCCTCGGGTGGGCGTGCCTTGTGTTTAGCAGCGAGCACGCCTGCCACCAAGCCTGAGAGAGAGAGAGAGGGGCGGGGCTTCGATGAAAGCCTCGGGTGGGCGTGTCTTGTGTCTAGCAGCGAGCACGCCTACATTGAGCTTCGGCCACCAAGCCTGAGAGAGCGGGGCGGGGCCTCGGGTGGGCGTGTCCTGTGTCTAGTACGCCTACATTGCGCGCCTGTCGTGGTGCTAGTAGCCCCGCCCACAGCGCTCTCTCTCTCTCTCTATCGCCCCCGTCAGGCCGCAGCTGCGCACTACAGGCAGCTCCCGGTTCCCTCCCCCCCCTCCTCCTTCTTCTTTCTTCCGACTCTCAATGTTCGGCAGCCGGCCGGAGCCTGCTCGTTACCCCCCCGCCCGCCCGGCTCCTCGGTGTCTCCAGGATCCCCCTCCCCGGCCCGGCACAGCATCCAGCGGCGCCACAGCAGGACAGGTAACCGGGAGACAGGCGGCCGGGGGAAAGAGGGCGGACGGGCGGCTTTGTTCTGCTTTACAGCCCCGGAGAGGGGAAAAATAAAGCGACGGCGATAAGGGGGGGGGTATGGGGGTAACTGACTTCACACATCAGTGTCCCGGTGCCCCCTTCCCCCCCCCCGACCTGGCTCCCTGCCCCCCCCCATACCCCGGGGGGAGCCCTCCAGCCAGCCCCCGGGGGCATCCATGGCGGACCCCCTCCCCCAGCCACATGCCACCCACATCTGACCAACCTGTGGCCCTCCAGCTGGAGGAGAACTACAACTCCCAGCCAGCACTACACTGGCCACAGGAGAACTACAACTCCCAGCCAGCAACACCAGCCAGTACCCCAACTAGAGAGGGACTACAACTCCCAGCCAGTACCCCAACCAGAGAGGGACTACAACTCCCAGCCAGTACCCCAACCAGAGAGGGACTACAACTCCCAGACAGCCATTGCCCCAACCAGAGAGGGACTACAACTCCCAGACAGCCATTGCCCCAACCAGAGAGGGACTACAACTCCCAGACAGCTATTGCCCCAACCAGAGAGGGACTACAACTCCCAGACAGCCATTGCCCCAACCAGAGAGGGACTACAACTCCCAGACAGCCAGTACCCCAACCAGAGAGGGACTACAACTCCCGGACAGCCATTGCCCCAACTAGAGAGGGACTACAACTCCCAGACAGCCATTGCCCCAACTAGAGAGGGACTACAACTCCCAGACAGCCAGTACCCCAACTAGAGAGGGACTACAACTCCCAGACAGCCAGTACCCCAACTAGAGAGGGACTACAACTCCCAGACAGTCAGTACCCCAACTAGAGAGGGACTACAACTCCCAGACAGCCAGTACCCCAACTAGAGAGGGACTAAAACTCCCAGCCAGCAGTACACTGGCCACAGGAGAACACCAGGGCAGCTAGCATTACACACTGGTCACAGGAGGATTACAACTCCCAGCCAGCAACACCAGCCAGTGCCCCAACTAGAGAGGGACTACAACTCCCAGCCAGTACCCCAACTAGAGAGGGACTACAACTCCCAGCCAGTGCCCCAACTAGAGAGGGACTACAACTCCCAGACAGCCATTGCCCCAACTAGAGAGGGACTACAACTCCCAGACAGCCATTGCCCCAACCAGAGAGGGACTACAACTCCCAGCCAGTACCCCAACCAGAGAGGGACTACAACTCCCAGCCAGTACCCCAACCAGAGAGGGACTACAACTCCCAGCCAGTACCCCAACCAGAGAGGGACTACAACTCCCAGCCAGTACCCCAACCAGAGAGGGACTACAACTCCCAGCCAGTACCCCAACCAGAGAGGGACTACAACTCCCAGCCAGTACCCCAACCAGAGAGGGACTACAACTCCCAGCCAGTACCCCAACCAGAGAGGGACTACAACTCCCAGGCAGCCATTGCCCCAACCAGAGAGGGACTACAACTCCCAGACAGCCATTGCCCCAACTAGAGAGGGACTACAACTCCCAGACAGCCATTGCCCCAACTAGAGAGGGGCTACAACTCCCAGACAGCCATTGCCCCAACTAGAGAGGGACTACAACTCCCAGACAGCCATTGCCCCAACTAGAGAGGGACTACAACTCCCAGACAGCCATTGCCCCAACTAGAGAGGGACTACAACTCCCAGACAGCCATTGCCCCAACTAGAGAGGGACTACAACTCCCAGACAGCCATTGCCCCAACTAGAGAGGGACTACAACTCCCAGACAGCCATTGCCCCAACTAGAGAGGGACTACAACTCCCAGACAGCCATTGCCCCAACTAGAGAGGGACTACAACTCCCAGACAGCCAGTACCCCAACTAGAGAGGGACTACAACTCCCAGACAGCCAGTACCCCAACTAGAGAGGGACTACAACTCCCAGATAGCCAGTACCCCAACTAGAGAGGGACTACAACTCCCAGACAGCCAGTACCCCAACTAGAGAGCGACTACAACTCCCAGACAGCAGTACACTGGCCACAGGAGAACACCAGGGCAGCTAGCGTTACACACTGGTCACAGGAGGACTACAACTCCCAGCCAGCAGCAACACCAGGGCAGCTAGTACCCCAACTAGAGAGAGACTACAACTCCCAGCCAGAAACACCAGGGCAGCCAGCACCCCAACTAGAGATGGACTACAACTCCCAGCCAGCAACACCAGGGCAGACAGTACCCCAACTAGGGAGGGACTACAACTCCCAGCCAGAAAGACTAGACCAGCATTACATTGACTAGAGGAGGACTACAACTCCCAGCCAGCAACACCAGGGTAGCCAGCAGTACACACTGGCCACAGGAGAACTACAACCCCCAGCCAGCAAAACAAGTGCAGGAAGTACCCAGTGTAGAAGGGGACTACAACTCCCAGCCAGTGCCTTAACTAGTGAGGGATTACAACTCCCAACCAGAAAGACCAGGCCAGCATGACATTGACGAGAGGAGGACTACAACTCCCAGACAGCAACACAAAGGCAGCCAGTACCCCAACTTTTTTAAATTTTGTCTTCAATGTTGTTTGTCATTTTTCAAGAATGATCAAATAAATGTATTCCTTTATTTAATGACATGATTTTGGTGTGCCGTCGTTATGTAAAGGGGCATATGGGGCTAATCTAGGGCCCTTTATCCTTGGCAGTGTATATATAAATTTCCCCCTTTCTTACTAGCACCCTTTCTGTATTATTTGGTTAACCAGCTGTGCATACCCGTTGCTCTTTCTATCCCATCCCCAACTAGAGGGGGACTACAACTCCCAACCATTGCCCTAGCTAGAGAGCGACTACAGCTCCCAGCCAGCAAGATCAGGGCAGCCAGAACCAAATTGGCCACAGGAGAACTACAACTTCCAGCCAGGAACACAACTGCAGACAGTGTCCCAACTAGAGAGGTACTACAACTCCCAGACAGCAAGATCAGGGCATCCAGAGCCACATTGGCTACAGGAGAACTACAACTTCCAGCCAGGAACACAAGTGCAGGCAGTACCCCAAATAGAGGGGGACTACAACTCCCAGCCAGTGTCCTGGCTAGAAAGGGGCTAGAACTCCCAGCCATCAAGATCAGGACAGCCAGCAGTACATTGGCTAGGGGAGGATTACAACTCCCAGCAAGATCACGGCAGCCAGTGACCTGGCTATGCTCTGGCTAGAGAAGGACTACAACTCCCAACCAGCAAGATCGGGACAGCCAGCAGTACATTGGCTAGGGGAGGACCACCACCCCCCACAAGATCATGGCAGCCAGTGCCCTGGCTAGTGGGAAACTACAACTCAAAGCTAGTACATTGGCTAGAGAGAGGCTACAACTCCCAGCCACTAACATCCTAGCAGCCAGCAGTACATTGGCTAGAGATTAACTTTAACTTCCATAGCATAAGGGAAGCCAACAGTAGCTAGAGGAGGACTACAACTCACAGTCAGCAAGATCATGTCAGCCAATATTCTAGGAAGGAACTACAGGTCCCAGATGCCTTGGTTGCTTCTTCCTTTAGTTGTGGATGAACTACAGCTCCCAGCCAGCAGGATTATGCCAGCCAGTACCCTGGCTAGAGAAGAACTTCAGGTCCCAGCCTTTTACATCAGATCTGGGTTGCCCCTTGATTGTTGAATTTCATCTCACAGTCAACAGGATCATAACAGAAAATGACCACAGGCCCTAGTTATTAAGGTGAGGCCTGTACTGCCTCTACCCCCCCTCTTTATTTGTGGATGAACTATGACTCCCAGTCACCCTGTTCTACTGAATACTGGATTGAAGCCTAAAGGACCCATTTATTTAGCATAGATCTGTGTTGTCTCTACCCCCTCACCTTTTTAGTTGTGGATGAACTAGAACTTCTAGCCATCTTGATTGCCTAGCCACACATTAGAAACTTTGGGTCCCAGTTCTTCAGATAAGATCTGTGCTGCCGTCTAACAGCCCCCCCCCCCCCAAGTCACAGATTGGGGTTAGATTAGAGTGGGCATTGGTGCCCTGGTTGGAGAGAAACTACATGTTCCAGATATTCAGGACCATATATATCAGGTGTAACCTGTGGCACTATTAGGCCACTGCAGTAGAGCCTGCATCCCAAATTTTAACAGCCAGTGGCATCCATAGGGTTATTTGACCTATTCCTTTTAAATCAAGGTTGCTAGCTGACAAGATTCCAAATGCCAGGTTTCTAGGACAAATCTGTGACCACCATTCAGATGTTGGCAATCTGTCCAAATTTGAACAGGCAGTGGTACCTATGAAGCTGGACCTTAAGACTCGGCTATCTAAACCAGATGGCCTGCAAAACACTAGTTAGGAGATTGCAAATCTTGGTTACCTTTGTCCACCATCCCCCAACCAGCTGGAGACAAACTTCTAGTCCTAAATCCGGGTCTAGCCAGCCAGTGGTAGACCAGTAACTAGTTTTCAAATCCCAAGGCAGCTGGATAAGGTGCTGGTAGGGTGTAGCTATCCACAAATCACAGGTACCACTCATTCAGATCTTATATAAATGAGGCAAAGTACATGAGAACACTACAAAACAATCTAAATTGGATATGGGCATCCTTCAGCTGTGGAGAAACTTCTCACCCAGCTTATCAGCGCTTTAAGCTCAAAGCAATATCCTGATCATGTCCTAATTTTAACTAGATTGATCCAGGTTTCCACCCGTTGAGGATTACTTAGCTCAGTCTAGATCAGGTCCTAGCAAAGTATGCTTCTCAAGTAAATGCATCACCCCATTTGTCTTGATCAGATTCAGGCCCATCCTTCTCCAGTTGTAGAAAATTAGCACGTTAAAGGGATATTATTTTGAGCTATAAGTGTTGAAAAGATAGGAAGAGAAGTTTCTCCACAGCTGGAGGATACCCATATCCAATCTAGATTGGTTCTCAGGTACTTTTCCTCCATTTATATCAGATCTGGATGCGTGGTACCTGCGATATTTGATAACCTACTGATCAGCTGGACGTAGATTAGAAGATATTAGCTGGCTTTCATTGGGTTGATGGTCTGAAAATTATATCCTCTCCTGCTGGTCAGCTGGATGTGATTTAGAAGATTTGCTACACTTTTCTCTGCTGAGGAACCTTGAAGTTTTGGTATGTCAGATCTTTGGAAGTTCAGATTTCTTTAGAGCATTTAGAAATCCCAACCTCTCTTGACGGCTACCAAGTCTTCATGGGTCAGACTGTCCCTAGTAGAGTGAGCTTCTCCTGGAAATACGACACCTATCACAGTTGTCTGTATCTTAAGTCTCATCTTTGTCCAATAGTTGTAGATGGTCTATGCATCTTATGTCCTGCTGGTATGTGTGTTAGATATTAGCTGCCCTTTTATAGTGTAGATCACGGTTTCTCAACCCGCGGTATGCGTCCCCCAGGGGGTTCTTGGCGACGTTCAAAGGTGCACCATCTAGTGGTGTCTAACAGGTCTGATATATAACCGTAAAACATTATTTCTTGTGTCCAAAAGTGCTACAAGCGCTGTGACCTACTTATTTTGGTTACAGTCATTTATTTCCTCCTTGAAGGTATTTGGTGGCAATTGCTTGTCACTTGGGGGTACTTGACGTAAAAAGGTTGAGAACTACTGGTGTAAATGATCTGTAGATGATATCCTCTCCTGTTGGTCTCTGGATGCGATGTAGAAGATTTTTTCAGTGGAGGAGATTTTGTAGGTCATCTCTTGGAAAGTTAATGTCTCCTCAGAGGATCTACAAATACCATCCTCTCTGGACAGCTGCCAATAGTTCAGACGGTCCCTAGCAGTGTGAGCTCCCCCTGTATGTGCGACATCTATCCCAGTTGTCTTTATCGGATACAGGCCTATCATTGTCCTGCAATTGTAGATGGTCTACTCATAGTATGTCCTGCTGGTGGGCTGGATGTGGGTCAGGAGGTACTAGCTGCCCTTTCATATTGTAACTCTACAAACCATCCCTGTATGTGATGCAACTGCCATCAAAACTTTAGGCTATAGTCACACTATAGCTGTTGCGTTTGCAGCATGCGTTTCTGTGGCATTGTTTGTAATAGGAATTTCATTTTGTTTTTTTACATATGCATGATAAAAAATCCTGTTTCTGGGTCCTACACCCTGTTTTCCCGTCTGTTAAATCCCAATAAAATCTATGGTGCTGCAAACGCAAAATGCATTCGGTACAGTATGAAAAATGAATGTTTGCGGCCCCATAGACTTTAATAGGGTGCGTTTGTGGCCCAGGTGTAGCAGGCACGACTTTTTGCCAACGCTGTTTCTGCTGTCCTGCATTGTTGGATTTAATTTGTGGTACCACAACGTCTGTCATTAATGCAGAAATGCATGTGGTACTGGACATGTGTGAATGAGGGCTTAAAGTGGAGCAAAACCCTGGATTTTGACTATCCTGGGTTTTGGTCCTTGGCAGCGGGGCACCCCGATCGTGGATGCCCTGCTCTGTGAAACCCCCCAGGTCACCCAAACTAACTAACCTCTCCCCAGTTCTGCTGAACCGGAGTGGTCTGAAAGGGGCCATTGAGATGCCATTGTTGGTTTCTATTTGCGGTACCGCAGCGTCTGCTGCAAACACAGAAACGTGTATGCATTATACATGCAGTACCGGACAGGTGTGAATGAGGGCTTAAAGTGGACCAAACCCCAGGATTTTGACTATCCTGGGTTTTGGTCCTTGGCCACGGGGCACCCTGATTGGGGATGCCCCACTGTGTGAAACCCCCCAGGTTGCCCGAACTAACTAACCTCTCCCGGTCCTACGGTGCATATGCAGCCTCCTGTCCAATAAGCATGTTCGGAGCCGCTCCCGCCTTCTCGTCTAAGGATCATCTAAGACTCAGCGCCGAGTCCTGATGAGCAGACCCGAGTGCGCCAGTGGGCGTGCGTCCTGCTAGAGGTAAAGCATGGAATGGCGCCACTCGAGCATGCGCTGTTGGATCGGGAAAAAGGTACATTTACTGAGCGACCTGGGGGGGGGGGTTTACACAGCGGGGCGCCCTGAATCTGGATGATCCAGTGAGAGAGAGTATGTCTGCTTTGGAGTCTCATAGACTCCACGGTGGGTTTTGGTTGGAGCACTATTTAGAAAATTGGCCCAATTATAAAAGTCCATATAAATATATTGGATGGAGGAGATGTCACATATACCTGGTATCACAACATATCCAGCCAGGCTTGTTTTCTTTATTTTAATAGAAGAGAAAATTAGGGGTGATAGGCTCTGTCACCCCTGATAGACTAAACTTGTCGCCCTAGGAGTTTCTTCATACCAGGAGAGAATAAAACACAAGCTTGGTGGGAGTTTTATTCAGTTGGGGTGTATAAGTGACCCCCTTCTTTCATTAGCTGATGTGTTTTTATATGGGTTTTTAATATTACACAATTTTACGATTGTGCTAATTTAAAGTGGACCAAAACCCAGGATTTTTACTTCCTGGGTTTTGCCCTTGCCCCTGGGGCACCCCATGCGTGGCCGCTCGTACAATCTGTGCGCTTGGATCCGCTCGAGCCCCTTCGTCCAGGAGTTCGTCCAATACGAGCGGATACTAGCTCACTGACGGCCGCATCCCCCGCTACCCTCTAATGGGGAGCGCGCCGGCCATTCACAAATGCCTGGCGCGGGAACGGGCCCTGCTAGAGGGATAAGTGGGGATGCGGCTTGCGCATGCACCATTGGACCGGGAAAGAAGGTGTATGGGGCTACCTGGGGTGTTTCACACAGCCCGATTTTGGATGCCCCGGGGGAGGGAATCAATTGATTCCCAGGCCGATCTCCATGGGTTTTGGTCCACTTTAAAGGGACAGTCTAGGGCAGGCCATGGTAACAGGCATCTATGAGCTCATCTGAAGCCTGTCCCATGTGCCTTGTTTCCTTTTCCTAAAGCACGCTGTAGAGGGGGCTTCCATGTGACCACAATTGGAGCGTGGTCGTGGAAAATAGCAAATGATAGGAGAGGCACAGTTCAGTGCCCTGCCAAAGCTTCTACAGAGCGCTGCAAGAAATGTAGGGAGAGGCACATGGGCCAGGCTTCAGGTGAGCTCCTTGCTGCCTTATTATTGTCATCTTTGGACTTTTCCTTTAAACTTGCCTGAATTATGAAGAAGTTAAAAAAAAAAAATCACTTTGTAAAACTGCTGGAAATAATCGGGGTCACTGGTTGACTTGTGTGTAAATATTTTCACAGTATCACGGACTTCTATTATTTACAGTAGATGTCAGTTGCCGGTCCCCCTCCCTCCCCTCTTTCTCTATTTGGCAGCCATTTACCCATACATTTGCAGGCCAGGAACTCGGGACTCTTTCAAAGGATTGTTTACGTCCTGAAGCACATGTGCTCTTCTTTTTCTTTCTTTTTTTTTTTGGCTTTTAAATCTTTTTATGCGCTTGGAAATCTAATTCGCTTGTGGCGTGAACAGTGCGCTATTTGATTTGATGCTCGCGCCGCCGTCACTCTGGGGATACATTAATAATCGGCAGTTGCGTGTTGACAAATTTTCGGAAAAAGCCCGATAAGAAACTTGTGAAAACAGAATCTGCTTTACGTGCCGATGTCACTGTGTGTTTAGTTTTCCCAAAGCTTTCTGTGTTTGTTTTTTGGAAAATATCAAATATTTTACGTTGGAGCTGCTGTTGTTTTTGTCACTTACGGTGTTATTTATTTATTGAACTCAGGTTAGACATTGGCACTGAGTGACGCCAGCCAAGATGTCCAGTGATCGGCAGAGATCAGACGACGAGAGTCCCAGCACCAGCAGTGGCAGCTCCGATGCCGATCAGAGGGACCCGCCGGTCCCCGAGCCCGAAGAGCAAGAGGAAAGGAAACCTTCAGCGGTTCAGCAGCAAAAGAAAAATACCAAACTTTCCAGTAAGACCACTGCGAAGCTCTCTACTAGCGCTAAAAGGTAATAAGCAATATGTCATGGGGGGGCACTGCCATGTTTGTTCTTGTGGTGGAGTGTGGTCAAGTCCTAAGGGTTAAAGTTGAGTAATACCCTTTCTCTGTGAAATCTTGCCATTGGAAATCATGGGATGAATTAAAGGCCCTGTTTGGCTTATTTAACGGGCCAAAACCCAGGATTTTGACTATCCTTGCCCCCGGGGTGCCCCGCTATGTGAAACCCCCCAGGTCGTCTGAACGAACTCGCCCCCTCCCGGTCCTACGGCGCATGCACGAACGCTCGTCCAATCAGCATGCTCGAATCCGCTCGTCCAATCAGCATGCTCGAATCCGCTCGTCCAATCAGCATGCTCGAATCCGCTCGTCCAATCAGCACGCTCGAATCCGCTCGAGCCTCTTCGTCTAGGAACTCGTCTAATGTGAGCGGATTGCTGGCTCCGGGCAAGCATACTCGCTTCCCCCGGGGCACCCCGATCAGGGGTGCTTCACTGTATGAAACCCCGTCGGACTGGGGGAGAAGGCCAGTATACCAGGCGACCAGGGGGTTTCACACAGCGAGGCATCCAGAATCGGGAAGGAATCTAGTGGCCCTGGGTCTTGGTCCACTTTAAAGAGAACCAAACCTGAGACTCCTGAAAACTCATCTTCTCCCCTGGTCCAATGGCGCATACACGAGTAGCGGACACGTCACCCACTACCCTTTTCCAGGGAGCGTGCCTGCGCCGGCCATTCACAAATGCCGAGATTCGGCCGCTGCTTGCGCATGTGCCGTTGGACCAGGGGAGGAGGTGTGTTTTCTGGCGACCTGGAGGGTTTCACATAGCGGGCCATCCCCAATCGGGGTGCCTCTGGGGGAGCGAGTATGCCTGCCCTGGATGGGTTTTGGTTCAAGACCCAGGGCCACTAGATTCCTTCCCAATTCTGGATGCCCGGCTTTGTGAAACCAAACCCCTGCCCCCCCGATTTCCCGGTATACTTACCTTCTCCGCCGGTCTAACAGCACATATCCCTTTAGCCGGACGCATGCCTGCATGCTTTTGTGAATGGCCGGCGCATACACGCTCCCTGTTAAAGGGTAGCAGGGATGCGGAAGCCCAGCTAGATTCTGCGCCTTAGAGGAGCTTGCATCTGATTGGATGGGAGGCTGCGTATGTGCCATAGGACTGGGGAAAGGTGAGTTGGAGTCGGCGACCTGAGGGGGTTTCACACAGTGGGGCATCCCAAATCGGGGTGCCCCAAAGGCAAGGGCCAAAATTTGAGGTAGTGAGAATTCTGGGTTTTGGTTCACTTGAAAGGGACAGTCCAGTCTAAATAACTCTTGTGGTTCATGGGAGCAGCCATAATGGGATTACCTGTGTCTGCTGTCCTATTGTCTTTTATTGAGATATATAAAGACAATATTTTTGGATTAATCTAAGCGAAGTGCAGGATGGCTGTTATGGTTTGACATATTGAGCGTTGTTGTTGGTCTTTGGATACTCAATTTAAATGGATCAAACCCCTAATTTTGCACCCCCCCTGCCCCCCTCCCCCCTCCCCATCGGGGCCGATTTGGGATGTCTCCCTGTTTGAACTCCTCCATTTTAATGTGCTGCTAGCAGAGTGTGAATTTGGCTGCTGTCTCCTATAAGCAAGAGGGGTGGAGGGTGTAGCATACGGGTTGGGTACCCTGAATGGGTGTGTATTTAACGCAGTCTCAGACCATGCTATCAGTTGTCAGGGGTGCATCCTGATTCATGATTCCCCCGCAACCCTCAAATCCTGCACCCCGGAACTCAATTATTTTCTTTATTCATTGTATGGCTGCCAATCCTGTGATGAATGGTGACCAGTTGGGTTTGTCAAATGGGCTTGCACATCCCACTTGAATGGTTGCCAGAGGTAAAGTGAATGAAGTGGAGACTTGACTTTAGTTCCTCTTTAAGGTGGAACAAAACCCACCAGGCTAAAATATTCCAGTGCTGGGAAATCCCGTATTGGGATGCCCCACTGTGTGGAACCCCCCTAGGTTGCCTTATTGGGATGCCCCACTGTTTGGAACCCCCCCTAGGTTGCCTGTATTGGGATGCCCCACTGTGTGGAACTCCCCTAGGTTGCCCGTAAACACTGAACTTTCCCTGGTCCAACTGCGCATGCGTTGGCTCTTGTCCAGTGAGAGCCATCCTCTGAACTGACGTAATTCGGTAGACGGCTCTCATTGTTGTCAATGGGTAGCGATGTCACATCCGTTGTGCGCCCAGGATGTCAGTGAAAGCTGTTTGTTAAAATAAGCCAAAATTCCAGGTTTTATTCAGCTCTGAGTAGGTTTTCACTTGAACCTTATTACTTGTTGCCTTTACTTATTCTCCGCCTTTGGGGCTCTTTTAACCACCACTCTCCTTACCTTTCTTATTTTAAGGATGCCTTAAACCCCTTCTTGCTATTCTGTGCCATTGTGCTAGAAAGGGTTCTGCTTCCCAAGGACGCTAATTTAACCTGACCCACGTCATAAGTGAGATAGTCCAATTTTCCTGGTAGAACTCCATCCGATAGGGTATAGAAAATGCTGTGCCTCCTCCAATAAGAGACATGTTTCACTGGTGTGCACAGCTATTTTAGCTCCCCCAAGGCCTCCATGTCTGATTTTGGTTTACTAAGGATCTTTAACCGAAGAGACATCCCAAATAGGGATGCCCCAGGGGCAGTTGTTAAAGTGGATCAAAACTTTGTGCAACCGGCCCTGTAATCTGATAGTCTAGTCCTTCATCTACGCAAGGTACAGGGCATAGCGCTTGGACCTGGTGAAATGTGGCAATGGTCAGCAGTGGGGCTTGGTGCTTGGACGTTGTCACATGTGCCAATGGTTAGCAGCAGGGCTTGAAGCTTGGAAATGATCAAATGTGGCCATGGTTGGCACCAGGGCTTGGCTCTTGGACGTTGTCACACGTGGTATTGGTCGGCAGTGGTGCTTGGACATTGTCAAATGTATCAATGGTTGGCAGCAGCAGGGCTTGGACATGATTAAATGTGGCAATGGTTGGCAGCGGGCCTTGGACGTTGTCACGTGGCAATGGTTGGCAGCAGGGCTTGGCTCTTGGACGTTGTCACATGTGGCAACGGTCGGCAGTGGCGCTTGGACATTGTCAAATGTGTCAATGGTCAGCAGCAGGGCTTGGACATGATTAAATGTGGCAATGGTTGGCAGCAGGGCTTGGACATTGTTACATGTGGCAATAGTTGGCAGCAGGGCTTGGCTCTTGGACGTTGTCACGTGTGGCAGTGGTTGCCAGCAAGGCTTGGCTCTTGGACGTTGTCACATGTGGCAATGGTTGGCAGCGGGGCTTGGAGTTTGGACATGATTAAATGTAGCAATGGTTGGCAGCGGGCCTTGGACGTTGTCGCATGTGTCATTAGTTGGCAGCAGGGCTTGGCTCTTGGACGTTGTCACATGTGGCAGTGGTTGGCAGCAGGGCTTGGCACTTGGATGTTGTCAGATGTGGCAATGGTCGGCAGTGGCGCTTGGACATTGTCAAATGTGTCAATAGTCAGCAGCAGGGCTTGGACATGATTAAATGTGGCAATGGTTGGCAGCAGGGCTTGGACGTTGTCACATGTGGAAATAGTTGGCAGCAGGGCTTGGCTCTTGGATGTTGTCACATGTGGCAATGGTTGGCAGCAGGGCTTGGCTCTTGGATGTTGTCACATATGGCAATGGATGGCAGGGCTTGGCTCTTGCATGTTGTCACATGTGGCAGTGGTTGGCAGCAGGGCTTGGCTCTTGGACGTTGTCAGATGTGTCAATGGTCAGCAGCAGGGCTTGGACATTGTCAAATGTGTCAATGGTCAGCAGCAGGGCTTGGACATGATTAAATGTGGCAATGGTTGGCAGCAGGGCTTGGACGTTGTCACATGTGGAAATAGTTGGCAGCAGGGCTTGGCTCTTGGACCTTGTCACATGTGGCAGTGGTTGGCAGCAGGGCTTTGCTCTTGGATGTTGTCACATGTGGCAATGGATAGCAGGGCTTGGCTATTGCATGTTGTCACGTGGCAGTGGTTGGCAGCAGGGCTTGGCTCTTGGACGTTGTCAGATGTGGCAATGGTCGGCAGTGGCGCTTGGATATTGTCAAATGTGTCAATGGTCAGCAGCAGGGCTTGGACATGATTAAATGTGGCAATGGTTGGCAGCAGGGCTTGGATGCTGTCACATGTGGAAATGGTTGGCAGCAGGGCTTGGCTCTTGGACGTTGTCACATGTGGAAATAGTTGGCAGCAGGGCTTGGCTCTTGGACGTTGTCACATGTGGCAGTGGTTGGCAGCAGAGCTTTGCTCTTGGATGTTGTCACATGTGGCAGTGGTTGGCAGCAGAGCTTTGCTCTTGGATGTTGTCACATGTGGCAATGGTTGGCAGCAGGGCTTGGCTCTTGGATGTTGTCACATGTGGCAATGGATGGCAGCAGGGCTTGGCTCTTGGATGTTGTCACATGTGGCAGGGCTTGGCTCTTTTTTTTTATTTTTTTTAAGAAAACTCCATACTGGCTGTTGAGCATTAAGAAGTCGGGTCATCAACTGGGCAATGTACTCGGGCCAATGTGGCAATGGTTGGCAGCAAGGGTTGGCAAGGTGTTGTAAAATGCTACAGTAGTCGACAGGAGGAGGTAAGTGCCAGACATTGACACCCCTTCAATTATTTTTTTCCCCTCTGCTCTATATTGGTTATTGGCCATTAGCAAGTTTAGTTTCTGTAGGCTTGAATTTTATACTTTGGCTTTGTGACTTGTTGCCATTTACCAATCCTCGGCCTTAAGTTGTTTTGAGAAGAACCCTACTATTTTAATGAGCCTTTATTCCAGAACATAGAGGTGGCTTTTTTCCCCCCAACGGCATTTAATTGGTTACCGTTAGGAAGTAAGGTCTTCAATCGGGAAAGGGCAAATGTTGGCAATGGTCAGACGCAGCAGGACAGTGAAGGAGGGAAGTGACTCTTATCTTGATTCCCCTTCACTTTTATTCCCCCCTGCTCCATACTGGCTATTGGACATTCTGGAATTCTAGCTTCTGCAGGCTCAAGTCTATTTTTCGTTTTGACTTTATCCAATTCTTTGCTTTAGCAGGGTTTCTTCTGAAAGTGACCAATTGAATTAGCCTATTTTTTCCCAAGAGCTTTAAGGTGGCATTTTCCACAACTGAATTTGATTAATTAATAGTAAGTTTGTCAACTGGGCAACCTACTCAGGCATAAGGTTGTCAACTGGGCAACCTACTCAGGCATTCCGGCATTGACACTTTTCTCAGGTTCCCCGCTGCTCTATACTGACTGTTGCCCATTAGCAAGTCTAGTGTCTGTAGGCTCACGTGTATTTTTTACCTGGACTTTTACCGATCCTCAGTAGGTTTCTTCTTTAAACGTATCTATTTTTTGAGTCTCAAGTGTCGAAGTGTCTTTTTCCTTGACAGCACTTGATTGGCTACTATTAGTAGGTAAGGTCATCAACTGGGCAAGTTACTTGGCCAGATGTGGCAATAAGCGGCAGCAGGACATGGCACTTGGATGTCTTACAATGCTGTAGTGGTCAGTAATAGGGTAATGGAGGAGGAAAGTACTGGACAGTGGCACTTATCTTGTTACCCCTTCACTTTATTTGTTTTTTTTCTCCACTACCCCCTATTGGATATTGGCACAAGTGTATTTTTCACTTGTACCTTTTTGGTTCCTTGCCACAGCATTAGGGTTCTTCACAAAATTATCTATTTTAAGCAGAACAAAACACACCAGAGGTCGGCCTGAAATGTAAAAGACCCCAGGGCTGGCCGAATTGGGATGCCCTGCTGTGTAAAAAATCCCTCAGGGCACTGGGAAAACATACTTCCCCCCCCCCCCCCAGTCCAAAGGCACATGCGTGAGATCTTGTTGCGAAATGGCTCAGTTTTCTATGTAGCGTGTGCGCTGCCGCATCCCCGGTGGTGTGCGCGAGCTCCGACCCCAGCCTTCAGATAGTGAACGTGTGCTCCCCATAGTAGTCGGTCGGCCAAAGGCAAACAGCTCCCATTGGCTGTGCGTCCACAAATGCGGCATGGGAACGCAGATGAGGTGACTTTTTTGAGGGGGGCTTTCTGGTGGTTTTACACAGCGGGGCACCCCAAATTGGGAGCAGAACAAAACCCGGTAATGTCAAAATCCCTGGTTTTATGCTGCTTTAATGAGCTTTTTTTTCCAGTGTGTCGATGACTTTTTCCTCGGCAGCATTTGATAGACTTCCCAACGGTAACCAATCTGCAAAGCTATTAAATGGCTTATCCTAACATACGACCACTTTGGCTGAATGGGGAGGTCTAGCGGACGTGTTGCTCATGAATCAGTCATACGCTCGGATAAAGGTCTAGCGCCATTTCCCCCTCGTACAGGGTGAGGCTTTTGATTTACAATATTTATGGCCATCCATAACCTTTCCAGGACTTGTGTAGTTTTAATATCTCTCCCCCTGCCCCTCCTCCGGCAAATCTTCCATCGCAAATACTCTATGGGTATTAGGAGCTCGTTCTGGCTCCCTGATGATTGTAGTAAGGGAGCGTTATCGCACGGCGGGGATTGTGTTTGCTCACTATTAGCTGGAGCTATTGACAAACCCAGGCGGAAGGCGCAGAGGTAAGTTTGTCTTCTTCGTTTATTATAATCTGCTGCTTATCATGGCTGAGAGCTGTTCATGTCACTTCCGGTATTTGGGCAAATCTGGCTCTTATGCTTTTAACGGCTTTTTCTGGGCGCCTCGTAATGACATCATAAAGGCAAGGTCTAGGTATTATGTGAGCTCCCGACACATAACTGTTGGCCTGCCATATAATGTGACCCCTTTTCACATAGTTTCTGTCTTTATATAAGTGGTCCTAAAGTTGAACCAGATCTGTACTCTTAAAATACTTGTGCCTCGTGAATGGCCGGTGTGGGCACTCTTCCTGCTAGAGGGTAGAGGGGGATGCGGGCGTCTGAGCACTCGGAGCTGCTCACCTTAGAGGAAGGGATGCCAGCGGATACGAGCGTACTGATTGGACAAGTGGCTGACATGCGCCATAAGACCGAGAAAGGGTGAGTTTGTTTCAGCGACCTGGGGGGTTTCACACAGCGGGGCACCCCTCGATCGGGGTTCCCCTGGTGGCAAGGACCAACACCCAGGATAGTCAAAATCCTGGGTTTTGGTCCACTTTAACAATCACCAATGGGGCATTTCAATTTGTAATGGCACTACAGTTAAAGTGGAACAAAACCCACCCAGGCCGGTTCTGGAATCTAAAAGAAGGCCTCTGGCATAACCCCCCCCCCGGGGGCATCCCAATTCGGGATGAGTAAAACCCCCCAGGGTGGCCGTAAGCCCTTACCTTTCCCTGCTCCAACAAAACATTAGGGGGCTCTCGTACACTGAGAGGCGTCTGCCATGGACGACGCCATTCATCAAGCGGCTCTCGATGTATGCAATGGGGAGCGCGCTGCTGCATTGGGTTGGGTGGATGTGGCATTGCACGCTACCTATTGAAGTCAATTAGAGTCTGGCCACGGTAGATGGCTCTCAGGGAAAGAGCCCGCGCATGGGAGAGGGGAGTGAATAGCAGTTATTGGTATTTACACAGTGGGAAACCCCAATTCAGGATGCCCAGGGCGGAATAGAACAAAAAAATAGTCAAATTCCTGATTGAAGTAACCCTCTAGTCAATTAAAGTTAAAGATTCTGGCTATCCTGGGTTTTGGGGGTGCTTCGCTGTAACACCCCCCAGGTCGCCCGAACAAACTTGCCTCTTCCCAATCCCACGGCGCATGTGGGGCCCTTCGTCCAATTCACCTGAGCAAACCCTCATGCCAGTTTTTGGGATGCCCCCCCCTGTGTGAACCGCAGGTGCCAGGGCTGGGGCCCAGCCGTTCAGATTTGAGCACGCTGGCGGTGCATCCCCTGCTACCCTTTAACAGGGAGCGGACATGCGCCCCACTAAAGGGATAGCGGTGATGCGGCCGCTGCTTGGGCATGCGCCGTTGGACCAGGAATGAGGGTGAATTTTCAGGGGGTTTCGGTGTCATAGAATGCAGGGTGGGTTTTGGTCCACTTTAAAGGGAACCTTTACCCAGAAATGAAGTTTATTTTCTCCTGTTCTATCTCCAGCCCAGTGCCCCAAAACGGCCTCTGTTTCTTGAACTAAAACTTTTGCCCAATAGTAATAGAAACATTAATCGGAAGCAGTATGATGTTTCGAATGGTCAGCCATGTTGCTCACTGGGGCTTTCCAGTGATGATGCATTCGGTTAAACACAGCTCAGCACTGGGCGGCGGGGGGGGGGGGGGGGGCAGCCTTACCAATCATAATAGCTGTGGCAGTTTACCTTGGAACTGAATTCATTAGCATAGGGCTGCCATTCGGACATCATACGGCTTCCTGTTACTGCAAGGGGCTAATTCTCAACTACAACAGCTTTATTCCACACACATCATCTTACCTGTATCTATCGCGTTTTTTAAACCTTTTAACATCCAAGATGGTGGCACATGGAGTCTCAGGCTGCCTGCAGACAGGAAGTGTCTTCTGAATAAGCCGCTCTGCATTCTGGGATTGCTGTCCTTTTCCTGACCCCAGCTCTGCTCTGTCTGTGCGAAGCACAGCTGTAACCCGCCCCCTACACTTGCCCCCCCCCCCCTCCACTCCTCAGTATGTGATTCTTCTGAGACAGGATGGCGGCGCCCGTATCCTAGAGTCCTGAACAGAGTTGCAGCCCAGTGGGGGAAAGAATAAGTAAGTGACTAAAAAAAATATATAGATTTTAGATGCAGGGGAATAGTTTTTTAAAGGTTTGGGCTTTTCATTAAATAATTCTGAAGGTCCGGTTTAAGTCAGCTTCATGGGGACATTCTGATTTGTGATGTCCTTAAGTGTTTGACACCTCCCCCGGATCTCTATATACTCGATCCGGTGATCCCATGGTGCATGCGCGACCCTCCTTCAATCTGCATCTATTATTGTGCATATGAATGATCTCGCTCCGGCTGCTACTTGTAGTACTTGCATGTGCTATGGGAATGCCAGCGGGGCGTTCCAAATTTGGGAAGCCCCAGGTAGAGGGAATCAAGCAGCCCTGGAGTTTTTTGGTCCACTTTTAATTTCAATAAACAATACAGAGCTGCCTGAATTTTGCCAATATTTTGGTTAAAGCAGAACAGAATCTGGGAATTCGAATTTCTTGGGTTTTGTTCTGTGCTCCTTGGACATCCCAAAGCGTTATGCCCCGCTGTGTGAAACCCCCAGGAAGCCAGATAAAAAAAACTCACCTGTCCAGGCTCCAACAGTGCATGCGTGGGCTCTCGTCCAATGGGAGCTGCCTGCTGTGACTGTCATTTAATGGGGAGCATGTGCTGCTGCATCCCCCACATGCACGACCCCGGGGATGCAGGGCATTTTCCTTGGATGAGAACCCGTGCATGTGCCATTGGAGAGGGGAAAGGTGAGACTTCTTTTTATTTTTATTTATTTTTTTTTTTTATGGCCGCCCTGGAGGTGTCGCACACAATTCGGGATGCCCCTGGGAAACGTCCCCAGGAGTGCACGTGCATTCAGATAGACTGGGACGGGAGCATGCTCACGACAACGGGGATGCAGGATGGCTCTCATTGAGCGAGAGCCTGTGCATGTGCCGTTGGAGCAGGGAAAGGTGAGTTTTTATGGGCACCTGGGGGTGTCGCACATGATTCGGTATGCCCCAGGGAAAAGCCAGCAGCCGTCCCTGGAATCGTTTGGGTGGAATCTTTTCCACTTTAAAGTGGGCCAAAATCCATTTTTTTTTTTTTTACTATCCTGGGTTTTGGTCCTTGCCCCGGGACACCCCAATCGGGGATGCTCCGCTGTGTGAAATTCCCCAGGTCGCCAAAACCAACTTGCCTCTTCCTGGTCCTACGGCGCATGCGCAGCCGCTTGTCCAATTAGCGTGCTCGGATCCCCGGTCCATATAGATTCCCGGGCCGATCGCGTTGATTTTGGTCTACTTTAAAGTGGGCCAAAACCCACGGCGATTGCCATGGGAATTTATAAGATTTCTGGAACTATCGATTCCCTCCCCCCGGGGCATCCAAAATTGGGATGCAGCACTGTGTGAAACCCCCCAGGTCGCCCCATACACTTGTTTCCCGGTCCAACGGCGCATGCGCGGGCCGCATCCCCTCTCTCCCTCTAGCAGGGCACATGCCAGACATTTGTGAATGGCCGGTGCGGGCACGCTCCCTGTTAGAGGGTAGCGGGGGATGCGTCCGCCAGCGCGCTCTGAGCCACTGGCCTTAGGTGAAGGCTTAGATGACGTGATGTCAGCGGCTCCGAGCGCGCTGATTGGACGAGCAGCCGCACATGCGCAGTAGGACCGAGAAGAGGTCAGTTGACATTGGCGATCTGGGGGGTTTCACACAGCAGGGCACCCCCAGTTGGGGTGCCCCGGGGGCAATGACCAAAACCCAGGATAGTCAAAATCCTGGGTTTTGGTCCACTTTAAGCCAAACCGAATTAGCAAAATTTTGTTTGATTTAATGCTGTGTATTATAACCATATATTGTTTTATCTCCTGTGTAATTTCTATCTTGTACTGCACCACAGAAGATGGTGCTTTATAAATAATAGTATATAAAATATTCCAGTCTTACTTGTTAGTTTTGTTGTGCACTTTATGTATTATTATTATTATATTATGTCAGTTCCGCAATGTGTAGCAGGAGGATAAAATCACAGGTTGTTATTGGTTAATTATAGCTCTTCAGAGCCACGCTCCTGTTTAAAGTCATTGTCGCAATGCTTTCCCCCCCTCCCCCCTCCTGTGTTTGCCTCATTTGCATATTAGCTTTAAAAGCAGTTCTCTCTAGCAAAGAATGTCTGGAATCGAACCATTCTTAGGTTTTCGGGTAGGGAAAGGCGTCCTCTATCACATGGCGGCATTTCCATTGCGCCTCTCGGCAGAGCAGCTACACAAATCCGGCTGCTAAGTTTCTCGGCTTGTAACATTCGGGTTACGACTCGGAGAACAAAGAGGAAGCGGCCATGTTAGCGTTACTGAAAGCGGAGGCAGCCCTGCGCTTCCCAGCGCCGCTCCTAGAGGGCGGTGTGGCGCCCCCCCAATTCCTCCTCCCCAGTCTCTCAATCGCTTTTCATTTCTCTTCCAGGATCCAGAAGGAGTTAGCCGAAATAACCCTCGATCCTCCTCCCAACTGCAGGTACGTACGGAACCACTTACCTTTCTTTCTTTTATCGTGGCTTTTGTTTCCTGCCACTGGCAAGCTAATGATTCTGTTGTGTAACGCTAATGACGATCACTTACTTCCAAAAGTGTAACGTGTCAGCTTTGATGTGCAAATGATCCCAAAACTGCGACAACTGTGAATCCCTGAGTGATCGCATCCCAGTGTACTTTATGTTCTTAGTTCTTTCTGCTGCTTCATGGTTGCAAATGTTTTTTTATCACTTTATGGGTTATTTTTTAATTTGTTTTGCTGAAATAGTAGCAGTAGTAGTATTTATTTATATTTTTATTTATTTTTAATTTGGCACTAAAACTTTCTTTTTACTCCCAACGGATATCCCAATGAGAGATGTGACAAGGGTTTTTATTTTAGTTCTTTCTGCTGTTTCATGATTGCAAATTTTTTATTTTTGTGTGTGTGTATGTATATAATAATACTACTAATAATAATAATTAATAATATATCAGCAAAATAAATTAGAAAAACCCATAAAGTGATAAAAAAAAACATTTGCAATCATGAAACAGTAGAAAGAACTAATACAAAAAGTACAAATGGATTCACTAAGTAGCTCACAGTGGTCACAATTTTCATTGGGATATACGGACAGTGGAAATAAAAGTTTTAGATTATTATTTATTTAGTAGTAGTAGGTATTTATTATTATTTATTTAGTAGTAGTAGGTATTTATTATTATTATTATTATTATTATTTAGTAGTAGTAGGTAATTATTATTATTATTATTATTATTATTATTATTATTATTATTATTATTATTATTTTAGTAGTAGTAGGTATTTATTATTATTAATTTAGTAGCAGTAGGTTATTATTATTATTATTATTATTTATTTAGTAGTAGTAGGTAATATTATTATTATTTTAGTAGTAGTAGGTATTTATTATTAGTATTATTTATTTAGTAGTAGTAGGTATTTATTATTATTTATTTAGTAGTAGTAGGTATTATTATTATTATTAATAATAATAATAATAATAATAATAATAATATTTATTATTTATTTAGTAGTAGTAGGTAATTATTATTATTATTATTATTATTATTATTATTATTATTATTTTAGTAGTAGTAGGTATTTATTATTATTAATTTAGTAGCAGTAGGTTATTATTATTATTATTATTATTATTATTATTATTATTATTATTATTTATTTAGTAGTAGTAGGTAATTATTATTATTATTATTATTATTTTAGTAGTAGTAGGTATTTATTATTAGTATTTATTTAGTAGTAGTAGGTATTTATTATTATTTATTTAGTAGTAGTAGGTATTTATTGTTAGTATTATTTTTTTTATTTATTTTTAATTACAACTTTTTCTTTTACTCTCACCGGATATCCCAATGAAATATGTGACGAGGGTTTTTTTCACTTTTTTTGATCATTTTTTATTTTTTTTTGAAAATATTTTTCGATCACCATTCATTCCAAGGATGGTGACTTGCAAAGTGTAACTTGCCAGCTTTGATGTGCA
The DNA here is from genome assembly GCA_027917425.1 of Gastrophryne carolinensis. Classification (NCBI taxonomy): domain Eukaryota; kingdom Metazoa; phylum Chordata; class Amphibia; order Anura; family Microhylidae; genus Gastrophryne; species Gastrophryne carolinensis. The sequence goes on from CM051240.1 coordinate 239,343,201, forward strand.
AATGATCCGAAAACTGTGAATTGCACCCGTGTGTACTTTATTTTAGTTCTTTCTGCTGTTTCATGATTGCAAAGGTTTTTTTTTATCACTTTATGGGTCATTTTTTATTTTACTGAAATATATTAGAATTATTATAATTAGTAGTATTATTGTAATTAGTAGTATTATTATAATTAGTATAATTATTAGAAAAAATATATATAATATATATATATATATATTTATATATTTGTTTTTTTTTTTTTTTTTTGTAATTTGCCACAAAATCTTTTTTTCTTTTCCGACCATTCTATATCCCAATGAAAATTGACTGTGAGTTGCTTAGTGAATGCATCCATTTGTACTTTTTATATTAGTTCTTTTTTACTGTTTTATGATTGCAAAGGGTTTTTATCACTTTTTTTTTTTTTTTTTTTTTTTTTTGATAATTTTTTTTTTTTGCAAATATATTTCTTCTACTATTACTATTTATCCCAGTGATGGTGACTTACAAACTGTTTGAAAAGGGGTTTTTATTAATTAATGGATTTTTTTTATGTGTTTTTTTAGTTTTTTATTTACCAATCATCCCAATGATGGTGACTTGCAAAGTGTATACTTGTCATCTTTGAGTGATCGCATCCGTTTGTACTTTTTTGTTTTAGTTCTTTCTACTGTTTCAAGATGGCAAATGGGTTTTTTATCACTTTATGGCCTTTTTTTATTTTATTTTTTTTATCACTTTTTAATTCATTCATTTTTTTTTTTATTTGCCACAAAGATTTTTCTTCCCCTATTACCATTCATCCCAATTATGGAGACTTGCAAAGTGTTTGAAAAGGGAGTTTTAATATTTTATGGCTTTTTTTTTTTTTTTTAATTATTTTTTTGCCATAAAGATTTTTGTTTATTGTTACCATTCATCCCAATGATGGTCACTTGCAAAGTGTATATTTGCCAGCTTTGATGTGCAAATGATCCCAAAACCGAGACAACTGTGAATCCCTGACTGATCGCACCCGTTTGTACTTTTTTGTTTTAGTTCTTTCTACTGTTTCATGATTGCAAAGGGGTTTTTATCACTTCATGGGCCTTTTTTATTTGTTTATATTGTATATATTAAATATTTAATTTGCCACAAATACTTTTTCTTACTACATTGTATATCCAAATGAAAATTGTGACCACTGCGACTTGCTTAGTGAATGCATCCAATTGTACTTGTACTGTATTCGTTCTTTTTACTGTTTCATGATTGCATAGGGGTCTTTTATCCCTTTTTAATTTTATTTGCCACAAGATTTTTCTTCTATTACCATTCATCCCAATGATGGTGACTTACAAAGTGTTTGAAAAGGGAGTTTTATTACTTTATGGCTTTTTTTTTTTTTTGCCACAAAGATTTTTCTCTTACTGTTACCATTAATCCTAATGATGGTAAAGTGTATACTTGTCAGCTTTGCTGTGCAAATGAGCCAAGAACTGCGACAGCCGTGAATCCCTGCGTGATCGCATCTGTGCTTTTTGTTTTGGTTCTTTCTAGTGTTTCATGATTGCAAAGGGTTTTTTTAATCACTTCATTCATTCATTCATTCATTCATTCATTCATTCATTCATTCATTCATTTACTCAAAGTATATACTTGCGATGCTTGACGTGCAAATGATGGTGACAACTTTGAGTTGCTTAGTGAATGCATCCATTTGTTTTTTTCTTCTTTTTTTCTAGTTTTCTATTGTCGTTTAAGAAAAAGGTGCATACAATAAGTTATCGCATTTTTGTTACACCCATTTTGATAATTTGCCACAAAGTTTATTCTTTTACTATTGCTGTTCATCCCAATGATGGTAACTTGCCAAGTGTACTTGCAAACTTGCGAGGCTTGATGCACAAAAGATGGTGGCAACTTTGAGTTGCTTAGTGAATGCATCCGTTTGTGTGTTTTTTTATTTTTATTTTTTTTATTCTTTTATCATATAGTGAGGCCTTTGCTAGCACAGAGACACACTGCAGATGAGCTGGGAGCTTCCTGATGATTAGCTCAACCGGCCAGAGAGAGAAATGTTATATTTTCTATACAAAACCTATCTAGCTGGCTGCATTGATGTAGCATTGGTGCACTGTAGCTGCAGTGTGCCTGTGTGATATTGTTTCTCCACATAATGCAGGCGGTCTGGAGCTGTGGATATTTGCTATAAGCAGGCCACACCAATCCGAGAGATATTTACCTCCGAACAGGGGTCACCATATGTGTCATGTTACACTCACACACTGAATCACCAGCTGCTGGAGGGGATGAAAGTAACGATATATTAATGTAAGTCAATGGCTGTCGCTGCTGCTAAGTTGTTAACATTGTTGTAAAGTGGCACAACATTCGGGAATTTTACTTCACGGGTTTTGTTCCATGTCAGCGGGGCATCCCGAATTGGAATGCCCTGCTGTGTGAAACCCCCCAGTTTGCAAATAGAAACTCGCCTTTCCACGTTCCAGCGGCGTATGTTGGGGGGGGGGGCTTGTCCAATGTGGCTACGTCTTTCGGCAGGTGGCTGTTATTGACGCACGCTGACGCATCCCTGGCGATATGTGCGCTCCCGATCCAGCCTATCTGAATGACGATGCTGAGGATGCGGCTGGGCGCACTCCCCTTTCTAAACCATGAAAGCCACCTGCTGAATGACATAGTCACAGCAGGCAGTTCTCAATGGACGAGAGCCTAGGCGTGCACTGTTGGAGTGCAGAAAGGTTTTTATGGGCGAACTGGGGGGGTTCACAAAGTGGTGGATTTTATTCTGCTTTAAGAGCTTTCTGAGCAGCGCTGATTCATTACAGATTATGGATTTGTACTTCTGGCTAGAACTAAAGCAATATTTCAAAGAGATTTCGGGTCATTTGACTGTAGGACTGGGTTTTTAGATGCAGGTCTGCAGTGTGGCGTTGCCCCCATCCCATTCCCATAGGCAGTGTGGTATTCTTCCTCCTATTCCCCATAGGCAGTGTGGCATCCCTCCGATTTCCCATAGGCAGTGTGGCACCCCTCCGATTTCCCATAGGCAGTGTGGCACCCCTCCGATTTCCCATAGGCAGTGTGGCACCCCTCCAATTTCCCATAGGCAGTGTGGCACCCCTCCAATTTCCCATAGGCAGTGTGGCACCCCTCCAATTTCCCATAGGCAGTGTGGCACCCCTCCGATTTCCCATAGGCAGTGTGGCACCCCTCCGATTTCCCATAGGCAGTGTGGCACCCCTCCGATTTCCCATAGGCAGTGTGGCACCCCTCCGATTTCCCATAGGCAGTGTGGCACCCCTCCGATTTCCCATAGGCAGTGTGGGCACCCCTCCGATTTCCCATAGGCAGTGTGGCACCCCTCCGATTTCCCATAGGCAGTGTGGCACCCCTCCGATTTCCCATAGGCAGTGTGGCACCCCTCCGATTTCCCATAGGCAGTGTGGCACCCCGCTCCGATTTCCCATAGGCAGTGTGGCACCCCATCCCATTCCCCATATAGGCAGTGTGGCATTGCCCCCCATCCCATTTCCAGAGGCAGTGTGGCATTGCCCCCATCCCATTTCCAGAGGCAGTGTGGCATTGCCCCCATCCCATTTCCAGAGGCAGTGTGGCATTGCCCCCATCCCATTTCCAGAGGCAGTGTGGCATTGCCCCCCATTCCCAGAGGCAGTGTGGCATTGCCCCCATTCCCATAGGCAGTGCGTGGCATTGCCCCCATTCCCATTAGGCAGTGTGGCATCCCCCCCATTCCCATAGGCAGTGTGGCATCCCCCCATTCCCATAGGCAGTGTGGCATCCCCCCCATTCCCATAGGCAGTGTGGCATCCCCCCATTCCCATAGGCAGTGTGGCATCCCCCCATTCCCATAGGCAGTGTGGCATCCCCCCATTCCCATAGGCAGTGTGGCATTCCTCCCCCCCCCCCCCCCCCCCTTCAATCCCATTCCCCATATAGGAAGTGTGGCATTCTCCTTCATAATCTTCTGGGAAAGTCGTTTCTGTTCTGTTTCTTGTTTTTATTTCTGTTGTGGGAAGCCTAATTGCTTTTAATGGAGTAACTGTGATATAATGTTATGTGGCTGTGCGCTCTGCTCTGTTTATCTGAAAATGATCAAAGTTTTCTTTTTTAAAACTTTTTTTTTTTTTTTGTTTCTTTAAGCTGGGCAATATTTACTCAGAGTGCTTCCACCATATGCTTATCAGCAGGCTTTTAAAGATGAGCAAAGAATTGATTTTTATTCCTTCCTCTGTAAGTTATTATTGCAGTGAACTCATTTGTTTGGGCTTAACGCTGAACAAATACCCGGGAGTTTGACTTTCCTGGGTTTTGTTCCGTGACCCCTGGGGCATCCCAGCACTCCAAAATCTCCTTAAGGATTAAATTCAATTAGGATTAAATTCAATTCGTATAAAATGTAGATGCAACCCATACATAAGTCCAACGTATCGGGGCTCAGCATACACCTTCATCAGGGGCATACACCCAACATGAGACATTAGAGTTCACAGGGTTAAATTGGACCAATACAGGGAGGCTTAGTGATTGATCAGGCCCCTGCAAAGCCCCTAATTCTTACCGGTCACCTTACTCCCTCGCCGAAATGTGCGATTGGCCGGCAGTGGCAACATGTCCCATTCTTGGGCTACCACTTTGCCAGCTATCAGCTATGAACAGGACACATGACCTCCGCCTGCCAATCACGCAGCCGCATTTCGGGAGCAAGGTGACAGGTAAGATTTAGGGGCTTGATTGGGGGGGGGGGGGGGGCTGGCAATCCAGATGCCTCCCAGTAGCGGACCAACACTAAGAAGATCCCAAGGCCTGTCCCCTGGTCTTCCCCCCTCCCCCCCTTGCGGGATCCCAAATTGAGATGCCCTGCTGTGGGAGACGGAGGGAGTGCCCCCTTATCTTTAGAGAGGATTTGACCTGAAAATGTGTTTTCCCATATTTTTTGATGGGATATATATATATATATATATATATATATATATATATATATATATAGTTAATCATGCCCCCCAGACATCTTCTCTCAAGACTAAGACCGGACCAAACCCCACATTTTTAACTAGCCTCCCCTGAATTGCTCCGCCAACGAATATTACCTTTTGCCTATTTTTACTGCTCCCGCTTCACTCTAATCCCAGATAATGGCGCCTGTTTTAGCTGTAAAGCTCCGCCTCCTCCATTCATTGCCACTGCTGTGTGTTGCAATGATGTAATTGCCACACTTATGCAATGATTGATCACCTGCCATCTTACAGAGAGGGACCGTGTTCCAGGGCAATTTGATGAGCAAAAAATATCCATTTCAAGTTCTACACCCTAAGAAGAGAGTATTGGCAGGGACTTTGGTCAAAAGTATTTCACAAGTTCAGTTGGTTTTAGTCTGCTTTAATAATCTTAAGAAATTGAAGCAAAGAGAATTTTTGCTTAGAATACATAATGTACTTACATATAACATGATTTTTTTTTAGATGCTTTTGAAAATGGCTTATTGCTGTTCTCAAGGGGAAGGGTTAGTGTGTGTGCCTGGACCTGGTGAGTACGCTTAAGCCAGGAGATGCTACTGCGACGGAAAGGTGAGTGTTTGTGGGTGATCAGCAGAGCTTTACAAATGGTTGATTAAGACCTAGATATGTATAGTTAAAACTCATAGTTGCTGTAAAAGCCAATGTCCTGGGTGTGATGAATCGCTGACTGTTTTGCGCTCGCTGCACGACTCCTCCAGTGTTGATTGACTCAATTGAGGGTACAGGCAGGTCAGCGATTTTTCTCGGCATATCTCGCAGTCCTCAGTCCTCGGCTTATCAGGTGAGGAAGTGTTGCCATACCGGACAATAAGACATACTTCACTGGGGGGAGTATAATACATACACTGTTTTTTTTTTTTTTTTTTTTTTTTTTTTTAATAGGCCAATTTTCTTCAACTTCCTAAGAATGTGATGCTGAGCTTTTCTTCCCCAAAGATATACGTCTCCCTCTAAGATTGTTTTCTTAAAGTGGAGCAAAACCCATCCTGAAATTCCAGGCTTTCTCCCTTCCCCCGGGACATCCAGATTTGTGATTTCCCGCTGTTTAAAGACCTTCAGGTCGCTTAGTATACTCGCCCTCTCCCTGGCGCATGCACGAGCAGAGACCGCTGCCTGCTAAATCTTAAAGTGGACCGAAACCCATGATATTGACCCTGGGTTTTGGTCCTTGCCTTGCTATGTGAAACCCCCCAGGTCGCCTGATCGAACTCTCCTCTTCCTGGTCCTACGGCGCATGCGCGGCCGCTTGTCCAATCAGTGTGCTCGGATCTGCTAGAGCACCTTCGTCCAAGAGCTTGTCTAATACAAGCAGATCGGAGCGCGCTGCTAAAGGGATAGCGGGGATGTGGCCGCTGTTTGACCAGGAACAAAAGTGAGTTTTTGTGCGACCTGGGGGGTTTCACACAGTGGGGCATCCCGATTCTGGGGGGGGTCTCCAGCGAATCTTATAGATTTCAGGGCCGTTGGCATGGGTTTTGGTCCACTTTAAGCAGGGCTCGTGCTAGGCATTTGTGAGTGGCATGCTCCCTGTTAGAGGATAGCGAGGATGTGGCCGTCGGTGCGCTCTGCTCTCCTCGGCTAGACTCTATTTGACATCTGCCCAGTCAAGCACACTCATTGGTGGATAGGCCACACATGCGCCTTAGGGACGGGGAAAGATGAGTTTGAGTGGGTGACCTGGGAGATGTCACAGCGGGACATCCCGCATCCAGGTGCCCTGGGGGATAGCCAAAATCCTGGGTTTTGGTCTACTTTAACCTTACACATGCTCAGCAACAGTGTTCTGTGTGCACAGGGATCTCTTTGCTTTTCTTGGTGTACAGTTGCCAAAAGCAACAGATTGCAGGTAGTGAAGACTGCTTCCATAAAATACATTTACTAACATAAGAAAAGAGTGGACTTTCCCTTAAAGTGGACCAATCGCCAGGATTTTGACTATGGTGGTGATTAGATTTAGTATGCCCCCCCTCGTGTGAACCCCCCCAAGATCCCTCACCTTTCTGCCCTTCCCACAACGCATTTGTGGTCACTCATCCAATCGGCACTTTCCTCGGCGCATACTAATGCGCGGCATAAAGCAGTTGATTTAAAGCGGTCCTTCACTCTGAATAAGAGTCTATCTTATATGTTTCCCACACCCTGTACATACAGATTGTCCACATTAAAAATCATCCTACCTACATCTACTGCAAGTTTTGTGCCCTTAAACATTCAAGATGGTGGCTCATGGGACATCAGGCTGCCTGCAGACAGGAAGTGTCTTCTGACTGTGCTGCTCTGCATTCTGGGATTGCTGACCTTTTCCTGACCCCAGCTCTGCTCTGTCTGAGCAAAGCACAGCTATAACCCGCCCCTCTGTTATTTATCCTACTCCCCTCTCCTCAGTAAGTGTGAGGCTTTTGAGACAAGATGGCGGTGCCCGTATCCTAAAGCCCTGAACAGAGTTGCAGTCCAGTGGGGGAAAGAATAATTAGTAAGTGACTAAAAACTTAAAAGATATTAATAATTAATTATTATTAATGTTATATGCTGGGGAATAGTTTTTTAAGGGCTTTTCAATAAATTATGGTGAAGGTCCGGTTTAACTACGCACTGGCATAGGTGATGCCGACGGCCACACCCCCGGCTCTTCTGTAGAGTGTGCGCTTCCACGTGCCTGACCTATCTGAATAGCTGGGAGTGGGGAGCATGCACAGCTACAGGAAAACCGGGGATGCGCCCGCCGGTGAAGACTGTTGCGGGGGGCTGTTGGGATCAGGTAATGCAACCGGTATAGGATGCCCCGGGGGCAGGCTAGCGGCCAGCTCTGGAATTTAGATGGGTTAATCTGTTCTGACTTAGGTGTGGGCCTAGGTGGAGAAAAGATTAGTGTAGGTGCCCTGTGGATAAAAAAAAAAAAAAAAAAAAAAAGGTTTTGTTAGAATTGGCAGGTTAAAAGGGAGCGTAAATTAAAGGTTAATGTTCTCCGCGATCCTGTGAGGAAAAATAGGTTAGTATATATACATAAAAGTATGAATAAATAAATGCAATAGTATTCCCAAAGTGAAGTTTTGTTTGAGGGGGTGTTTCCACCTTTTAATTAAATCAGAAACAACTAGAGCAGGGGTACTCAAGAACTTTTAGTAGAGGTCCGTTAATCGTGGCCTGCGGCAGGTTGAAGGTCCGGGGGGGGGGGGGGAAATAACTGAAATTAGCACACCGGAGGCTATATATTCTATTTTTGAGGGATGGATGGGACAGAGCTGGGAATAAGAGGGATGGGGATGGGACTGGATGGATGAGGGGTGTCTAAATGACAACAGGATGTGCTTGGATGTGCTAGCCATGGTTTTTTACGCTTCCTTATATAGATAGCTAATAGATGTTTAGCTTGAGCTGCTAACTTCTTGCTGACAGCACTCTTTAAAGTGGACCAACACCCAGGATTTTGACTATCCTGGGTTTTGGTCCACTTCAGGGGGGCACCCCGATTAGGGGTGCCCCGCTGTGTAAAACCCCCCAGAAACACCCCAATACTCACCTCACAACGCTCCCACGTGGCCGGGTGACAGCGACGGACAAGCGCTGACAGGGACGGACAAGCCAGCGCGTCCGCCGCCGCCTCCCGCACGTCCCTCACAGCGCCCGCGCCGGCCATTCACAAACGGCCGGCGCGGGCGCGCGCACGACTAGAGGGGCGCGCGGGAGGCGGCGGCCGCCGAGGAGGTGAGTTTTTGGGGGGTTTTCGGGGGGGTCCCTCACCGCGGGACATCCCGATCTCGGATGTCCCGCGGTGAGGGAGGTGATCGGTCCAGGAATCTTATAGATTCCCGGGCCGATCACCCCAGGGTGACGGTCCACTTTAACAGTACTCTGCTGCACTTTTTCACAGTACTCTGCAACTTGCTGCTATGCTGCACTTTTTCACTCTACTCTGCAACTTGCTGCTATGCTTACAACATTTAGTTTTTATCTCCCCCCAATCCCATGATAAACAGCAAGCCAGCTAGCTTTTACCTTTATTTGCTGATTGCTGGCTTGTGATCTGACACTGTAAAAAAAAAGGGCACGCTCAGCTGTCTGCTACAATTCCAGGAGGCTGGGCGACGCACAATCATGCACGCTTCATGCACCTTTTATATCCGTTGCCAGTGGAACTATGCGTCGCTCTGCTTGTTTCTGCCCGGAGGATATTAAACAGGGCACATGCAGAACATCTATCAGTGAGCGCCGCTCAGCCTCCTGCGATCGAAGCAGGGAACTGAGCCGGCGTCCTTTCCACAACGAACCCCGCCTGCTGTATTACTGTCATCCCGCCCCTCCCACTTTCTTTCCTTCTGCCCCTCCCACTGTCTTTCCTCCCGCCCACCGGCCCCGCTCGCTGTCTCTCCTCCCGGCTTGATGCCCGCCCGCCCGCCTGCTGTCTCTCCTCCGGCCCGCCTACCCCGCCCACTGTCTCTTCTCACTCCCCCGCTGTCCTTCCTATCGGCTGCCTGCCCCGCCCACTGTGCATCCCGCGCTGTCTTTCTCAAGCACGCGCTGTCTCTCCTCCCGGCCGCCTGCCCCGCCCACTGTGCCTCGGCCTCTGTCATTTCTCCCGGCCGGCCATGGGGTCCGGAGAGCAAGCGGCCGCGGTCCGGAAACAGACCGCGGTCCGCGGGTTGAATACCCCTGAACTAGAGTATCATTGCCTCTGACTAATTAGGCCTCAAAAATTGTTGGAATATTTAATCTTACTGTCTGTGGGATTTCTCCTCTCAGGTAGCGTTATACAGATTGGTCAGTGTTGATTACACTATTGGCCCTGTATTCTGAGTTCTTTGAGCTGGTTTGTGGTGGATGATTCCTTGTTCAGGATGAGTTGAGTTTCTAGCAGGTTGGAGCAATGTGGTTGGTGGATCCCAGATGGTTTAGAGGTTGTAGGTCGGTGTTGAAATGAGATAAGCGGTGTTCCCGAGGTCCAGGTAAGCGGTTTGAGTTGAGGTAGATGATTGTTCACCACAGCCTGGATGGGCTGTGGTATTAGTTATAGTGCAGAGGGTGCCGGTGAAAAAACGGTGTCACGATCGCACTCTATGAGCCCAGCCAAGACGCTAGAGAGAGTGTGACGGTGCAAGGGTTAAAGCCACCAGACCCCTGGGTATGCACTACTAGTCCCAGCAAGTCACCAAATTAACCCTTTGATAAACGCGTTTCACCAGAGCTTCCTTCAGAAAGGGGAGCTCATATATTTAGAGATCATAGGCCAGAGCTGATTATTTAAACATTTAATCTGATAAAAAGGTATCACGGTGCTAGATGTAATATACAGAAACAAATGGCATACAGGTACAAAAATACATAGAAGTATAGCAAGGTCAGTTCAGAAAATAAAAAGAAAGTCCTTACAGTATAATGGCGTAGCAGTCCTTGTGAGTCTCCAGCTGTTGCTTAAGGTCTTATGTCCAGCATTTGCCAAAGGCTTGTGACCCTGGTTTCTGATTTAGGTTTCTCACTTAGAATGTCCTTAGCATCTAGGTTTTATTAGCTAAATTTCGGAGGGAAAAGCTTCATTTCCCCCCCCCCCCCCCCCCCGACCCCACCTGGTGAGGGCATTTCTCTCCCAGTTCTCTTATCTGAGTTCTGGTTTTTATGGTGGGTCCAGCCACAGCACATCCTGCTGCTACAAAGGCTTTTGACTTCAAAGAAGGAATTACCACAAACAGAACCCCCCATAAAGCTGGAATACACAAAACACAGTCTGGTGACCCCTCACCCAGGTCTTGGACTATACATTATACAATCATAATACATATGCTTATTCTATAATCAGGCCTTGAGCCTGACAAATGGAAAAGCAGGTTATTGCAGAGGGTGCAGGCAGGAGCACCGCTGAGGTTTCCTCTGGGCTGGAGAAGTGTAGGGGGACATTGGTCTGGCTGCCTTGGGTAGTCAGATCTGAGCTGGCAACCGTAGGTAAGGCGGTGGGCGGAGAGGACAGCCGGTTCGCAGCTGGGTTTTAAATTGAAGCCGCAAAAGCTGCTGGAAAGTAGCAAAGTTCTTGCCTGATTTTATTTGAAAAGTTTTTTAACAATTGATAGAAAATCGGCTCACCAGCTCTGGAATTACCTTGTAAATTAATATGGAAGATGATGGCGCTATACAGGGCTGTGGAGTCGGTAGATAAATGTTCCTACTCCTCAGTTTTTTGTACTTCCGACTCCGACTCCTCTGTAATATGTGAATGTATTTTATACATTCCTTGAAGGAAAGAAAGGCAACATACATGTCATTACTTCTAGCAGAGAGAGGTAGTTGGGCAGAAGCTGCCTTCTCCTTTCTGTGTGCTAATCTTCTGCTGAAGATAGGGCAGTGGGAGGATCCAGAAAGGGGCCTTTATTATAAAACATGATTTCCCTAGTAGAATCCCATAGTCATGTTTAAAGTTTTTAAGCTAACAATCGAAGTTTACACTTTTTTATAGCCTTTTGCTGAATGACAGCAGTTTTTCCAATGGTACAGCTTCAGTCTTGAACTATTGATCCTCCATTCCCTTCACTTATACAAGTGTCTCTAGTCCTGCAAAAAACATATTTACTTAATCCCTTATCAGTGAGAGGCTATGGGTTCCCTGTAACAGCAGAACACAACACTATGCAAAGTATAAGTATTGCCGCTTCTAATTGTGCGTTGCGTGCCATATAGTGAAGCACATGGAAAGCATGCTTCTTCACGGTCACTTAACGTGTTCGTTTTGCGGTTACGTGAGGCACTGCATGCATTGGTCTTTATTCTTACAATAGAGAAGTCATTAATTATAACTTTTTGTGAATTGGGACATTTAAACTTGCTAAATCAAAATTTAGTAGGAGTCGGTGCGTTGTTTGCCGACTCCAGGTACCCAAAATTTCCTCCGACTCCAAAGCACTGGCGCTATATAGATAAACAATAATAATAATCTTTCAGATTCCATGGGGGGTGGGGGTGATAGGTCCACTTTAAAAAAAGAATCAAACCCAGGATCTTGATTATCCAGAGTTTTACTCCTTGCCCCGACACATCCCGATTTGGCATGCCCCCCTTTGTGAAACCCTCTAGAACGGCCAGAAAAACTCACCCTTCCTCGGTGCTATGGCATATGTGCCGTCTCTCATCCAATCAGAGCCGTTTGCTGTGCAAAGTAATGTCGGCAATCGTGAGTGAAAGCTCTGAAAGACACTGCGGATGTGGCCTCTCTGGCTCCGGATTGTTTACCACACTGGGGCTCACACAGCGGGGTATCCTGATGTGGCACGTCCCAGATGGCCCCCCCGGAATCTTTTAGATTCCAGGGCAGCCAGGTTGGGTTTTGTTGGGTCTGTTAGGTGATGCCGGAACGGACATGTGCTGTGGCAGATTGAAGCAAGTATGAGGCAAAAAAGGGGATGCCCCTGTAAAGCAGCTTGGGGGTGCACAAAATCCTGGTTTTAAGTCAGCTTTACCATTTTTTTTATTTTTTATTTTTTTTTTTTTGTTTTATTACACCCAGTTTATTATGTCTCCCACATTATGAACAATAGTTTCACTATGGCGTAACTCTTCTTTTTTCCCCGAGGAGCGTGTTCTCTTCGGAGCTCCTCTCATCACGGGTAATGAAATATGGCTCCCGATTTGTCAGATACCTGTGGGAAGGTTTTACACCATACGGAGCCTCTGGAGAGACACAGAAGCCTTTGCTTTCTCCTGAGCCCAGAATTGTGCCATTCCTCTGGAAATGTTTGTATTTGTGTATTTATCACGTTCAGATAAATCGTTTCAAGACAGAGAGCAGCGGAGGCGTCGCCCCAGAGATTTGTTGTATACCTTTTTAATATGTGTATTTCATGAAGCTGCCACAGATGGCGGCATGGCGCACAGGGGGGTATTTGCCTGTTGCAGTGACTAAAACAAACCCTCTCCAGCTACAGGATACTGGGGCCAATTGATCCCAACTGGCAAGGAACTGCTGAATTAGGTAAAGTGTGCCAAAACCCAGGATTTTGACTATCCTGGGTTTTGGTCATTGCTGTGTGAAACCCTCCAGGTTGCCGAAACCAACTCGCCTCTACCCGGCCCTACGTCTAAGGCTTGTGGCTCCAAGCGTGCTGACGGCCGTATCCCCCCTTCTCTAAAATAATTAAAAAAAAAAATATATATATATATTTTCCCATGTTAATACAAACACTTATCACACAATAAATTGCCAGTGCTAACTACAGTGCTAGTACTACTGGTGCCATAGACACTGACTTGGTAGCCTCCAACCCCTCCCCCCCCCCATTCATCTCGTGATGTATTTCTGATATATTTTTTTCTTCCTTGTTCTGCAAGCTCTGTTACCTTTATGTGACTAGCTGCCATTGTTTGGCCTTGTGATATATCATTACTGATTCACACTTGTTGGGCTGAGGATTGAGTTGAATTTGCTTTATGACTGTAGTTAGCGCTGGCACTTTATCATGTGACAATAATTTATTGGATTAACACGTTTTTTTACATGAATAAAGGGGGGTGGGAGCAGCTCAATCACTATTATTTATACAAAATTATTATTATTATTATTCAGCGAACTAATTTACCGCCCAATTTAACCCTCTCATCAACTAAATATCAAGCAACAAACATGTCTAGCTATGTGGAAAGACAGAGATTTGGTTGCATATATCTGCAGATACACGTGGAAGCCACACTGCCCCGACAAGGCACTCTGTGTTTAGTGTGGTCCCTACTCTTAATTTTGAGTCCCTGGGACATGCAATGCAGACAAATATTTGAGAGCTACTCACCTGGGAAGCTGCCAGCCTCCCTTTAGAACACTTCACAGGGAGAGATCCATATTGACTGAATTCCTCCCTGCTTGTGCTCATGGCAATTCAAATGAATAAAGGGGGTGGGAGCAGCTCAATCACTATTATTTATACAAAATGTAAAACGTTTTTTTACATGTATATCATCACTCTAATACTGCAGCTCCTGCATTGCTGAATTGTCCATTGTGTTTATGTAAATGTTTACATGGGAGGGAATCAGTGGATGTATTTTTCTTATATAAACATTTAGTGATTCTATTCTAGGCTAACATAGGGCTAAGGCCAGCTACTTGTTGTGTGTTTAAGTGGACCAAAACCCAGCATGATCAGCTGATCGATTTCCTCCCCCCCAGGGCATCCAAAATCAGGATGCCCCGCTGTGGCGAAATAGCGCATACACGAGCCGATGGCTTTAGACGAAAGCTTAGATGCCGTGTAGTCAGCAGCCCCGAGTGCGCTGATTGTACGAGCGCCCGTGCTTGTGCCATAGGACCGGGAAGAGGTGAGTTGGCATCGGCAATCTGGGGGGTTTCACACAGCAGGGCACCCCCGCTCTGGGTGCCCCCGGAGAAAGGACCAAAACTACTTTGAGCAGTTTGGCTCTCTTTAGGGTATAGCTTGGCAGCAGTGAGACCCTCCTCACCCCAATGCCTTACTGGTCTGCCAGCCCTTACAGTCCTAGAATAACCTGCTTCCTGCCATCCATGCACCCCATGGTCCCACAACCTTCATCCATCCATTAGTCCTTACCAGAAGCTCTACCTAGCTGTCCAATATTTTTTCCAGTCTACTTCCATCTACCTCACCCCTGCCATAGTGAAACCTACCCCCATTATGTCTGCCATCTATCCTTTCTATCTGTACTATCGTCCATTCAGTCCACCTCCTCTCTTGTCCATCCATCTGATTGACCTCCCTCTGCTGTTTTTCTATCTGTCCATCTATCCCTCTGACCTCATTGTGCCGTCCATCCATCCATCTATCTAGTTGACCTCCCTCTGCAGTCTCTGTCTTTAGCCCATTTACCGTCCTCTATTTGTCCATCCATACATCTCATTGACCTTCTTCTGTATACGCGTTATCTGTGTGTTCATCCCTTTGACCTCCCTTAGCCATGTTTCCATCAGTCACATTGACCTTCTTCTGTGTCTTTCCATCCAACTGTCCTCCTTGCATACATCTCGGATTAGGATGGCGTGAAAACTGGGCAGTTGCACAGGAGTCACCCATCCACAAAGGGGGGCACCCTGCCTTCAGTGCTGCCCATCCACAAAGGGGGGGGGGGCACCCTGCCTTCAGTGCTGCCCATCCACAAAGGGGGGGGGGGCACCCTGCCTTCAGTGCTGCCCATCCACAAAGGGGGGGGGGGGGGCACCCTGCCTTCAGTGCTGCCCATCCACAAAGGGGGGGGGGGGGCACCCTGCCTTCAGTGCTGCCCATCCACAAGGGGGGGGGGGCACCCTGCCTTCAGTGCTGCCCATCCACAAGGGGGGGGGGGGCACCCTGCCTTCAGTGCTGCCCATCCACAAGGGGGGGGGGCACCCTGCCTTCAGTGCTGCCCATCCACAAGGGGGGGGGGGCACCCTGCCTTCAGTGCTGCCCATCCACAAGGGGGGGGGGGCACCCTGCCTTCAGTGCTGCCCATCCACAAGGGGGGGGGGGCACCCTGCCTTCAGTGCTGCCCATCCACAAGGGGGGGGGGGCACCCTGCCTTCAGTGCTGCCCATCCACAAGGGGGGGGGGGGCACCCTGCCTTCAGTGCTGCCCATCCACAAGGGGGGGGGGGCACCCTGCCTTCAGTGCTGCCCATCCACAAGGGGGGGGGGGCACCCTGCCTTCAGTGCTGCCCATCCACAAGGGGGGGGGGGCACCCTGCCTTCAGTGCTGCCCATCCACAAAGGGGGGGGGGCACCCTGCCTTCAGTGCTGCCCATCCACAAAGGGGGGGGGCACCCTGCCTTCAGTGCTGCCCATCCACAAAGGGGGGGGGCACCCTGCCTTCAGTGCTGCCCATCCACAAAGGGAGGGCACCCTGCCTTCAGTGCTGCCCATCCACAAAGGGAGGGCACCCTGCCTTCAGTGCTGCCCATCCACAAGGGGGGGGGGGGGGCACCCTGCCTTCAGTGCTGCCCATCCACAAGGGGGGGGGGGCACCCTGCCTTCAGTGCTGCCCATCCACAAGGGGGGGGGGCACCCTGCCTTCAGTGCTGCCCATCCACAAAGGGAGGGCACCCTGCCTTCAGTGCTGCCCATCCACAAAGGGGGGGCACCCTGCCTTCAGTGCTGCCCATCGTTCCTCCACCGCCCCCCATGCAGGATGGGACTAGCCATCAGGAAGAAACTGTAGGGTTCCATACATGTGACAGAGGTCCTAAATTCTGCTGATGTCATTCAAAAAGCCATGGTGCCCGGCTTCTGCCATGTAAATATGAACATGGCGACAAACGGCTTATCATTTCCTTTTAGCCAAATCGGGCTTTAAAGGGGAGAGGTCCACCATGTCAGGTTTGGCATTCACTAAATTCTTTATTCATGGAAGCATAGTAGAAAGTTATAGTAATGTTTCCTGAACTAAAAGACTTTTCAGCACCACCTATGCCTCTGTATTGTTAGAATTATTGCAAATGTGGTACTCCAAAAATATGATATAAAAAGATATAAATTTATAACCATTAAAAATGTGCTGGTGCCATCAAAACAATGCTAATATTGATGTATCTCAAATGGGCACCAAGTAGCCACTAAATATCCTACAAATATCAACAAAAGTGCAATATAATGAATCGCTGATAGACATCAAGTGAAAAATGCTAATATGCCTAGTGCTATATATTTACAACAACATGTGCTAAGAGGACAGAGGAAAGGTGAGTTTTACTGGACAAACTGGCTCACACAGTGGGGCATCCCAAAACAGGATGCAGGAATGACTTCCAGCAATGGATTTTTCTTTTAAAAAAGTGGACCAAAACTGGATTAATTTGGTCCTCTTTAAGGTTCAGAACCTGGGTTTTTGACTATACCGGTCCTAGTCCCCGGGGCATCCAGAATCTGTGTGTAAAAGTCGCCCAGTAAAACTTGCATTTTCCCATTCCTACGGTGCATGCATGGGCTCTCGTCCAATCGGCGCATTTGGCTGCGTTTGTCAATATCGTCTATGTGCCGAGTCGAGCTAAAAGGAGAAGAGCATTCTGGCGACCGCATCCCTGCTGCCCTCTAACAGGGTGTGTGCCCGTACCATTTACAAATACCTGGCTAATGGTATAGCTGATGGTGACCATGGCTTGGGCATGTGCCATTGGATTGAAGAGAAGGCAGGTTTTATAGGGAACGGGGGGAAGGGGGGGGGGTTGAATCTGGATTCCCTGTGGGGAGGAAATCGACCCGTTCTGATGTCTTACAGAGTCCAGAGACACACTTGTTTCACTTTTTACTTATTACTAAAAAGTAAGGGTTAAACATGCCTAACAGAAGATTCATTGTTTTATTGCTCTGTTATTCTGAAGTGCTCGGCATAGTACAGAGTAAATGAAGCATTCACAATCTAATGTGTCTAGCACACTAATTAACCAGTCAAGGCAAGTAAGTGTTACAGAGCTTTAAAAGAGCAGCAACCACCGGCCTACAGTGTAAAAGACTCTGCGGCTGTTGGTCTTCTTCTTCTTGGTGGGGCATCCCTATTTGGGATGCCTTGAAATGTGAAATCCCTGTGTATACTCACATTGCTGGCGATCCCACAGCACATCCACATGCAGCAACCTCGTCCCTTTTGTGGATGTGGGCACAGCTGAAGGGGAGCGGCTCATATCCATCCAACTTCAGCTGAATAAAGCTAGAGCCCCTGATTTGGGATTTTCTGTCCCAAAGCACTTGTGAGGGACCATCACATAGCCCTGAATGGATGAGCCATGCTTTTCTGCTGGCGAGGCCCACAGAAGGGAGATCAAGTTCACTAGGGCTTATCAAGAACCAAGCCCTTAATTTAGAATAGATTGTTGTGCATATTAATACCTGGCAATCTATTGTGAATGGTTTGTAGGGGGCGGGGGGTTGCATGTGCCCACTGCTATACCAGGGGTGCTGGGCATGCCTCTGGAAGCCCGCACATGTATGTGTGTGAGATTGAATCCCGAGGGGCGTATATGGTAAATCTTGAGGGTTTCATATCTGTATGTCCAAGAGAGCTGCTTTCATCCGTCTCTGAAGCCTAGGGCTGGGGGCTGTGGGTGTCAGACTTGGGTTCAGGTTTTAAAGCAGATCAAAACCCATCTTGCCTCTCCCCTGGGCATCCCAATTTGCGATGCCACCCTGTGTTAAGACACAAATCCCCAGTGTAAAGCCTCCTCGATCCAATGGCGCATACGTGGCCCATGGCCACACTACGCTATAGCTTTCACCCAGCCTGTGCCAGGCATTTGGAATAGGTATCGCGGGCACATCCAATGCTAGAAGCTAGCGGGGACACGCTCGGCTGTATTAGGCTCCATTCAGCTCTTACCTGACCCTTAGCCTAAAGGGCCGATAGAATTTTTCAGGTCGATCTAGGGCATCCCAAATCGAGATGCCCTGGGGACAAGGCCAAAACTTTGGATAGTCCAAATCCTGGGTTTTTGTCGACTTTAAGTAGAAGCTTTGTAGAATCTGTGCCTGGCACAGCCCTTCCATACACATTAAAGCTCAAACTCCAGCAGGGGGCGCACCTGGCTTGTGGGAGCGGATCTCCTTATTGGCTGAGTAAAGCCCTGGACCAGCCCCAATTTCCCGGAAATCTAGTGTTGGGTATTGCCTAGAGATGGCATTTAGGCCCCAGACACTGAATACATAATACCCGTCGGGTACGTGGAGCAGATTACCATGTGGTTTCTGCCGTTTAGCACCAAGGTACGTTTATCCTTTAAGTATAGGTCTAACACAGAGCGGCCTATTGTAGCGGGAAGCCAGAGCGCTCGCTTTGATCTTTTCAATAAGCTGATGTAACAGGGGGGATATAAAGTAAAAACATAATGGCGGCACAAGGGAGCGCGCTATTAATCGGACATCAAACAGCAGTTGTGCGAGCCGCTCATTTTCGTAATACTAATTCTCTGCACAGGCAAAAATATTTGGACAGTTACAGAAGTTTTCTCATACCCCATTCTATATCTGCAGACATTGTTAGTATGGCGTCTGTCCCTTCTTCGCAGAGAGAGATTTAGGGATACTGCGATCTGAGAGCTGCAAGATGAGTGGAAGCGTGTAGCCAGGCAGTGGGGAAGGCAAGCAGGATGCTCAGCTGCATAGCTGGAGGCATCACCAGCAGGAAGAGGGAGGTTGTGATGCCGCTGTATAGAGGCTACATGTGGAATACTGTGTGCAGTTCTAGAGACAAAAATACATAATTCGAATGGAACGGGTCCAAAGGCCGGCAACAAAAAAGGTGGGAAGAACTGAAAACTCAAGAGTCTGGGATTTTCTGCCTTGCCCTCCATGCATCCTGATTTGGGATGCCCCACTGTGTGAAACCCTCCAGTTTGCCTAGTAAAACCCACCTTTCCTCTGTCCTACAACACCCGCACGAGCTCTGCTCCAATCAAAGCCATTTGCCGCGCATATGTGATATTTAGCAAATGGCTCCTTTTAGCTGCTGGCATCCACATCCTCAGCAGGCTGGGAGCACTATCTGAATAATTGGGGGTGGAAGTAGAGTACAGCCAAAAGATGCGAGGATGTGGCCACCCAATGTTTACATCGGCGAGGCAGGGGGTGGGATTCACACAGCGGGGCCTCCCAGTATTGGATATGCTGGAGGTGGGGGCGGCAGCATATGGTCCTGGAATCTTTTAGAATCTGGAATCCTTTTGATTCCAGGGCTGGCTGTGCTGGGTTTTGTTCCACTTTAAAGCGGAGGTCCAGCCTCCATGTAAAGGACAGCTGGAGGGGGAGTTAAAAGAAACCTTTACCTCACTCAGGATCCAAATCCAAAGATTGTTGTCCCGCTTTCTCAGGCTACACGTTGCATTGTCCTAAACTTCAATCCGTTTTCAAAAATACCCTGTAGTTCCTAAGTGATTAGTAAATGCATTAGAGCATTGGAGATGCAGAGAAAAATGAGGAGAAACGGTGGGTGTGGCAACAGCGATGTGATGTAAGCACACTGTAAGCATATATCATAGAGAAAAAAAATGTGCATTGTTGTGCTTCTAGTTATTACTGCCAGCACATAGTGTGATCATAAAAAGGGGGTGAGAGATGCTACTGGCTAAGAGCATCTCCAGCACATAGTGTGACCAAAGAGAAGGGCTGGGGTTTCTAAGCTGCAGAGAGACAGCCAATCAGGATGTCTGTGGAGGGAGTGGGGGTGTTTCCTGTCACAATCCACTGAAGGTTGATTGAAGGAACAGGTCAGTGGGGCGGAGACCAAAAGCTGAATGAGGAAGTGATTTCCTCACTAAGTAGACTGACCTAGCAAGAAGGAGAGCACTGAAGGAGCTCCATGTAAGCTACTGATATTTATTTTTTAACTTTTGACTTGCCAATCACTTTAAGGTGTACCAAAACCCAGGATTTTGACTATCCTGGGTTTGGGTCCTTTTCCCCAGGGCACTCCAATCGGGGGTGCCCCGCTGTCTGAAACCCCCCCCCCCCCCAGATCGCGAGCACAACTCACCTACTTGCAGTCCTACGGTGCATGCGCAGGCACTCATCCAATCAGCCGCTGACGTCACGGCGTCTAAGGCCAGTGGCTCAGAGTGTGCTGGCGGCCGCATCCCCCCGCTTCCCTCAAATAGGGAGTATGCCTGCGCCAACCATTCACAAATGCCTAGTGCGGGCACGCGCCCTGCTAGATCGATAGCGTGGGTGCAGCCGCGGCCCGATGGACCGGGAAGCAAGCTAAGTGTGTTGGAGACCTGGGGAGTTTCACACAGCAGGGCATCCCAATTTTGGATACCGCGGGGGGGGGGAATCAATTGGCCGGGGAATCTTTAAAGTGGACCAACACCCAGGGGGGATCGGCCCGGGAATCTATAAGATTCCCGGACCGATCAGATCCCACCCCGCGGGGCATCCGAAATCGGGATGTCCCGCGGAGAGGAACCCCCCAGGAGGCCCACAATCCTTACCTTACTGGCGATCCAACAGCGCATGCGCGAGACGCGGCCGCGTCTCTCGCTTCCCTCTAGCAGGGCGCGCTCCCGCGCCGGCCGTTTTATGAATGGCCGGCGCAGGCGCGCTCCCTGTTAGAGGGAAGCGAGAGACGCAGCCAATGACAGCGCTCTGGTATGCGCGTCCAAGCGGCTTTGGACGCGCATACCAGAGCGGCTCTGAGCGCTGTCATTGGCCGGACGAGGTCACGTGGGAGCGGGGAGAGGTGAGTTTTTCGGGGGGTTCGGGGGGGTTTCACACAGCGGGGCACCCCCGATCGGGGTGCCCCACCTAAGTGGACCAACACCCAGGATAGTCAAAATCCTGGGTGTTGGTCCACTTTAAGGGCCGATCGCTCTGGGTTTTGGTCCACTTTAATAGCAAATGTTTTCACTAATTGTTATGAATAATGCCATTAGATATTTGTGCATGTTCATTTACTTATCTGTTACATTAATTCATAATATTGTGTGTTTTATACGCATTGTTGTTTTATAAGTATCTGCTTGTCTTACCCCTGTACTTGTACCTTGAACAGCACCATGGAATACAATGGCACATAATTATTGTAATAGTAATAATAAAAAAATTGTAGTAATAGTAAAAATAATAGTAACAATAATACTAATAACAAAATTGTAATAATAATAATAATAAAATGTAATAATAATAAAAAATTGTAATAAAAAATAGTAATAATAATAATAATAATTGTATTAATATACATTGAGAGAACATAAATGGTTAACATTTCTAATCTTCTTATGAAAGTTACATTCATTATACAATATTAGTAAGACTTTTCTTTATTGTTATGCTGGAGTTGGTACATTTCAGCCCCTCTGTGATTTGCTGTCCTTGGTGTTTTTCGGAGCCGGTAACCCTTGGTGCCCACTTGTGTTACATGACTCATCTAGAAAGCGGCTAATTATGGAAGCCATTAGTCAGTGTAAAGAGACGCTCATGCTTGCGACGTGTTTGTATTGCCTTTATTATTTACCTTGTGCCAGTGAAATAACACAATGCCTCCGAGCCTCCCAACGCTCTCACGCGGCAGTCGCTGCCCTTTCCCTACAGCAGATTGTTAGTATTTTATGTCGCTGGCGTTGGTGTGACTAAGGTCTGTGCTTTCTTAAGGCTATTTCATAGGTAGTGTGTTGATTAAGACACTGGGCCTAGTGTTGGACTGGCCCAACAAAGCAGCAGGGGATCCTCCGGTGGGCCCCAGGCAAGAGACTCGGGGCAGTACAGCACATCCTATATTCTTGGTGTGCCACACACCCCGCTTCACTTCTTGAATATTCATTACTTCATGGGTTAATCACCTGCAGGTGACGTAGTGCAGAGAGGAAGTCTTGTAACGAGCCCCACCTTCCGGCCTATATATACCTGGTACCTCCCTTCAATCACCAGTATTTTTCTCTCTGCGTGACAAGCAGAGGTTGGAAGTTTCCTGCTTACAGGTAGGTCGGGGCTTACCCCGCCACCCCCCTTTTGGTCTATTTCTGCCCGGTTTGAGTTGTATACCTCTATGGTGGATAGGAAGCCTCCCAGCTTAGGCTGCTCACCGGGTAATTGGTAGATGGCACTATTGGTGCCTAGGAGCTTATCTCCTCCGCTCATCCCCCTCTTTTGGGGGCAATGCGGCAATCCGGCATGGTGATCCGGAAATGGGATGCCCCTGTCCCGAGGGTCCCCGTAGCCCTTTTCTCCCCCGCTCCGGTCCTTTCTCCCTTCACTTGGGGGGGGGGGGGGGGGGGGGGGGGGGTGTATGAGGGTGTGCTTTAGTAGGTGTGTTTCACTTGTATCACTGCATGTTAACATATGTGTCATGTTTATGCATTCACTGTAGCATGTGTATATTTTTGGGTCTGCTTTAAGGGCAGGCTGCGCTGGGTAAAGGCTGGCCACTTCTCCTGCAGTTTGTTGCTTTGTGGCCCCCTCTCCCCTCCCTCCCTCTCCCCTCTCCTCGCCTGGCATTCATGTTTGCATTGTACACCACCATGCGGTTTTTACCCTCCCCCCTCCGCCGCCTGAGCGCACGTGTTGTGGCCCAGCTGTAAGTGATTCCAGCTGATCGGCATAGGGGGGGGGGGCGGGCCCGCTGACGCGCGGCGCCGACGTCTGCGGCGTCTGCGGCGGGCCCAGCGTTTTGCTTCCTTCAATGCAGGAAATCGCATGGGCGCACGGCCGCACTTTGTCTTCTGTGCTGGCTGCTGGCTGCAGTCTTGTTCCGGCTGCTGCCTTTGCTGTCCAGGTAAGCGGCCCCTCCCGTTGGGGCCATTAAATGGGGAATGCATTCCTTGCAGTAATACAGTGGGGAGTCACTCTGTATTAAGGGGGCGTGATTTAAGGGCACTTTGGTGCCATGCTTATGTTTGTTTATACACATGTGAGGATCTGATGGTTTTTCCTTGCAGATCCTGGGATCCCTGCTTATGGTGGCCCTCTGGCTCTATGTGCCTGGCTAATTATTGGGATTTCTTTGTGAATGTATATATACATAGACTATATATAAATATATATATATATATATATATAGTTCTTTAAAGGGGACCTTAACTTAAAAAAAAAAAAAAAAATTTAAAAAAAAAAAAAAAAAAAAAAAATCCTCCCTTCCGGGACATTACTAATAAAGGGGCATCCCGGGTTGGCTTATGCCTTAAAAGTCCCAGTATTGCGAATACCATAAATCACCATATTGAGGCTTCCGTAATTTCCGGAAACGGTTCTGTGAGCCGTTTGAGGGGTGCGTAGGTTATAGGGTTCCACTCCCAGCTGATGATGTCTTATTTGCATCCCTTGTGCAAACAGACTGTTGCGCGCCTGTCCGTTGCTTCGGCTGCAGGGCCATCGCATCATTCATCTTCTCCTACCTCTCCCTCCCTATTTCCGGACCCCGCATGACACTGTCAAAAGTGGGGATTCGCATTCCGAGGTGGCGGTACAGCCCAGCCCCCGGAAAGTAATGCCCGTTAAAGCAGCGTTTAAGGCCGCTGCAAAACGAAGGCACCTGACTCCGGTACCTTCGGCTCCACAGGGCCAGTTTTTGTGTACCTGTGGAATGGTCCGATGGATCCCCAGACGAGGATGAATTCCAGTCTGAGTCAGATGAGCCGACAGGTCAGCTTGTGGCTGATGAGATTGGCGATTGGTCAGAGGGGGTTGTTTTGGACACCCCCTCTATTCTGGCTCAAATGTTTAAAATTTTGAGTTTAGATACGCCTGAGGCGGCTGCCCCGCCAAGGGGTCGGTTGTTTAAAGAGCCTCAGCCGCGTTTGGTTTTTCCCCAGACTACACCTCTTTTGAGAGGGTGGTTCTTAAGGAATGGGAACATTCCACACGGTTATCTGGAATTTCTTCCAGTTGGCCATTGTGCTAATGATTTGTTGACTATAGGAGCACAAGGGGGCATATGCTAATTGCATTTATTGAGGCCTACGGCCACACCTCCCTGAATGCGCCCGATCTCGTCTGATCTTGGAGGCTAAGCAGTGTCGGGCCTGGTCAGTACTTGGATGGGAGACCGCCTGGGGTTACCCCTGTATTAGGGCTCTCCAGCTCGGCTATGGTACAATCTGCTGAGACCACTGTCCCCAAAGATGGGGAAGATCGTCTGATTGACCAATTACGCTCGACATGGTTTTAATCTATTCCGGGTCAGCATTGCGCCCGGTATGTGCTTCAGCCCTTCTGCTAATCCTTAATTCAAGGGCTATAGGAGGATCTTAATCCCGCTTGCAAACAGTTCACTGCGCTTAAGCAGTGTGAATCTTTTGTGGCTTATGTCCGGGCTGCTCAGGACGATGCGCTGACTATGAGTAGCAGGGCGGCATCTATGCTGGTTGCTATTTCGCAGGTCAGTATGGCTGCGTCAGTGGTCAGCGGACACGGCTTCCAAAAAGGGGGGCTCACAGCTCTCCCCTTTTTGGGGTTGCGTCTGTTCGAGGAGAAAATTGATTCTGTCGCAAAGGGTGGTAAGATGCCACAACACAAGAGGCCCCGTGGTCCCTTCAGGGGAACAAGTTCCGGTAGGCCTTCTTTTCGAGGATTCAGAGCGGGCAGGGGTGCGTCCTTTCCCGCTACATGTGGCGCAGGTTGGACTCGGGAGGGGCCGTGGCCGGCCCACTCAGTCCTGGGGCACCAAGCCCAAAAACCTGCTGATAAGCTCACTCAGCAATGAGGGGCTGCCCTCACCCGTGCGGGTGGGGGGACTATTGCGACACTTCTACCTTTGGAACCAAGTGGTTCCAGGCAGATGGATCCAGGAGGTAGTGTCGCCCGGTTACGACCGGAAATTCGAGTCTCACCCTCCTTCACGGTCCGTTCATGGGTCGGTTCATCCTGGCCTGAACTCTCATCAAGACAGAGTGTGTCTTTCTTTTGCCAAATTCACATGAGAACGCTTCAGCTATTTCTGTTAGCGTGTTAGGATCAGCAACCTCTGTCGCTGGATCAGTCCTTCCAGTTGTCCTCCCGTGTACGGCAGTCCCTCCTGTGGTGCTTGGTCCCGACCAATCTTGTGTAGGGCAGGCTTTTCCTGACCCCCCTTTGGAAAATTGTCACCACGGACGCCAGTCTGTCGGGATGGGGCAGATTCTGGAAGGAGCTGCGGTCTCAGGGGCAGTGGAGAGCTTAAAGGCCCCACTGTCCCATCAAGATTCTGAATCTGAGAACCATCCGTCAGGTGCTGGCTCTCCTGACTCAGTACGTGCTGGGCCTTTTGGTCCAGATGTGTTCAGACAATCGATCAGCGGTTGCTTATGTTGGTCTTCAGGGTAGGACGCGCAGTCTGAGTACTCTCAGAGTGGTGTCCCTGATCCGGACATGGGCAGTGTCCATGTTCCCTGTCTCTCGGCGGTTCACATTCCAGAGGTGATGAAACAGGTAGTGGGCCGGTTGAGCAAGGGCTCTCCCCGCCTGGAAGAATAGGTTCTCCATCTTCGGGTGGTTCGCCTACTGTGTCTCCAATGGGAGTCCCCGGAGGTGGACCTGTTGGCCCCTCATCACTATCACAGGTTCCCGAACTTCGTGTCGCTCTCCCAGGATCCTCTGGCTCTGGCAGTGGACGCCATGTCCCTGATCTGGGGCGTTCTAGGATTTCTATACCTGTTTCCTCCGATGCCCATGCTGGGCAGGGTTCTTCAGAAGTTGGCTCTGGAAAGGGTGTACGCCGTTCTCGTGGCCCCAAGGTGGCCAAGACGAGTGAGGTTCACAGACATCATTCGGCTGGCAGTGGACCAGTTCGTTCTGCCTATTCGGCCCGATCCGCTCACTCAGGGTCAATTGTGTTACCCCATTTTACCAGCGCTGGGTTTGATGGCCTGGCTGCTGAAACCTCCATCCTGAAGGAGGAGGGTCTTTCTGATTCAGTCATTTAAGACTCTGATCAGTGCCCGGAAGAGGTCTTCTTCCATCACCTACTATAGGACTTGGAAAGCCTATATCGCTTGGTGTGAGATAAGATTTTTCCTTGTAGGGTCTTTTTCGCTCTCCAGGTTTTACAATCAGGGCTGGACTCCAGATAAGTATCCGGGTCGAGCATACAGCACAACATGCAGGGACGTGTATTGCTGGGCGGGCTCCTTTAGATCTGCCCTGGATGGTTACCAGGCAGACCAGCGGATTACATCTAAGCTGAGAGAGCGGACCCCAAGCCTGTGTTTCTGCTTCCCTTATCATTGAGGGATAGGGAACCTCGCAGCATAGCGCAGACGCCATTCCTTCATAATTGGCGAACGGAGCACTAACTAACTTGGGATATCTAAACCTGTCCATCCAGCATCAATTTTGGGATTGTGCACCTGGACATGAGGCTTTTGGTAATAATCTAACGGGCCTGGATGGGCTGATCAAGTGCCCTTAAGTGCGGTTTGGTACTGAAGAAGCCCCCTAGTGGGGGTGGAACTAGTTTTACCGCTTATTACATGATATTACTCACCGCTATGATTTGGGAAAGTGAATCATTGAGCAAGTTTTTATTGTCTGTAAGGTACAATATGTCCAATTGTATTAGTAATAACCTGCGCATTGGCAAGTAAGACAGTTGACAACTGTTAAAAAAAAAAAAAAAAAAAAAAAAAAAAAAAAAATTTTTTGTAGTACAATGATGATTACATTTGCATTGGGGAATTCATTGGTTGTATTTTAACTAAAATAAATTAATGTACTTGATTCTTATAAAGGTGTGATAGTCAATTTTACTTCAGGCGTGGTCACACTTTGAGTTCCCACAAACATTGGGTCGGTTCATACCCAGAAATACCTCTGGTATACTCCAGCTAAGTACGTTGAAAGGGCAGGGTTCTGCCTTATCTATCTTTTTTCAGAAGCGTGTTGCGCTTAAGTCTTTAGTTAAAACTTTTTTCCAGGGGGTTACGCATGTGCGGCCTCCCAGGAAACCATTACTCCCGGTTTGGGATTTGAATTTGGTTCTTTCTGCTCTTCAGGCTCCTCCCTTTGAGCCTTCGCAAGATATTGCTTTGTCTACCCTGACTCAGAAGATGGTCTTCTTGGTAGCGATCACTTCGGTCCGGCGTGTCTCGGAATTGGCGGCCTTGTCTATCCAGGCGCCTTACTTCGAGAGGCATCAGGATAAAGTGGTTTTTCGGTTCAAGCCAGACTTTCTTCCTAAGGTTTCTGCTTTTCATTTGAACCAAGATATTGTTCTTCCCTCCTTGTGTCCTAATCCTAAGAATGACAAAGAGAGGGTTCTGCATTGTTTGAATGTAGTACGCTGTGTTAAGTACTACTTGGTTATCACGTCTCCTTTTCGTAAGACGGATTCCTTTTTTGTTATGCCCCATGGGCCTAAGAAGGGTTTGGCACCAGCCAAATCTGCCATTAGCTAATGGATACGTCAGGCCGTTACTGCGGCCTATTCTGCTAAGGGGAAAGTTCCCCCTTTTCGTATCACTGCTCATTCTACTCGCGCCATTGGGGCGTCTTGGGCTTTTCAGCACCAAGCTTCTGTTGAACAGGTTTGTAGGGCCGCCACTTGGTCTTCTGTTCACACTTTTTCTAAGTTTTACAAAGTTGATGTGCGGGCCTCAGCGAATGCTGGTTTTGGCCGCATAGTTCTGCAGACTGCAGTCATTTCAGTTATGCTTCACCTGGCCTTGAGATGCCCTTCCCTTGTGGACACTGCTTTTGGATGTCCCATGAAGTAATGAATATTCAAGAAGTGAAGCGGGGTGTGTGGCACACCAAGAATAATACCATTTTGTGAGTACTCACCTGAAAAATGGATATTGTTGGTGTGCCACACACCCCGCTTCACACCCGCCCTTTTCGGTATTACCGAAGCCGTTATATGGTGAAGCCTTTTTATATCTAAATTTGATTTTTTGAGGTTACTGGTGGAATACTGGTACCTTGTATTACTGCTTTGTTGATTATACTGGTGATTGAAGGGAGGTACCAGGTATATATAGGCCGGAAGGTGGGGCTCGTTACAAGACTTCCTCTCTGCACTACGTCACCTGCAGGTGATTAACCCATGAAGTAATGAATATTCAAGAAGTGAAGCGGGGTGTGTGGCACACCAACAATATCCATTTTTCAGGTGAGTACTCACAAAATGGTATTTTTCAGCATTTCCCAGAGTTCTCCCTCTGAGCTTGATATTTGTTCAGTAAGTTTCTTTTTAGTCATTGGACTTCAGACTTTATATTACCCTTTATGTAGTTTTATTTTACCTGTAGGGCTCAAAGGCCTACCTCTGGTGGGCTCCTTTTAAGTGGACCGAAACCCAGGATTTTGACAATCCTGGGTTTTGGTCCTTTTCCCCCGGGGCACCCTATGGCGCATGAACGGATGCTTGTCCAATCGGCGCCCTCGGAGCTGCTGATGTCACGGCGTCTAATCCAGAGGCTCAGAGTGCGCTGGTGGCTGCATCCCCGGCTTCCCTCTAGCAGGGAGCGTGCCCACATCGACCTTTCACAAATGCCTGCCGTGGCCACGCGCCCTGCTAGAGGGATAGTGGGGATGCAGCCGCGGCTCGCGCATGTGCCGTTGGACCGGGAGGCAAGGTAAGTGAATGGGGCGACCTGGGGGGTTTCACACAGCGGGGCATCCTGATTTTGGATGCCCCAGGGGGAGGGCATTGATCGGCGTGGGTTTTGATGAACTTTAAATGATTTCCTCTGGTGGGCCCATTGCTCCAGCCCGACCCTGAATGGGCCATATGTATGTAGCTCTCAGAATTGAGGGTTAAAATTTGAATGTCTAACAACATTCCCCTTTTTTTTGGCTTTATCTCAAATATCTAGTGTCCTATTTTATGTGGTAATTCGCTAAAAGACAGTTGTGTCTTATGTGGTGTAGTGGTTAAATTGGACCAAAAGCCCGGGTTTTCACTATCCTGGGTTTTGGTCCATACACCTGGGGAGTCCTGATTTGGGATGCTCCTCCATGTGGTGCTCTACAGTCACCCATTATACATACATGGCCAGCGATCCCACAGCGCAGGTGTGACTCTTCTCCGATTTGCCATAGGCTCTAAGCACCAAAACCCTTGTTCTGATCCAAGGCCTGTAGGAAAGGAGAGTAGACCGTTCTTTAAAGTGTTCTAAAAAGTCATAATTTAAAAAATATCAGTAGCTTACCTTTCATTAAGTGGCTCCAGCTCTGTGCTTCCTTTTCTGTCTCCTTAGTGAGGAAATCACTTCCTCATTCAGCTTTCAGTCTCCACCCCACTGATCTGATCCATCAATCAGCCTTCAGGGGACCAAGAACGGAAACGCCCCCCACTCCCTGCCCAGACGTCCTAATTGGCTGCCTCTCTCTGAAGCTCTGAAACCCCGCCCTCCTCTCTTCTCTCACATTGTGCTTACATCACATCGCTGTTGCCATACTCATTGTTTCTCCTTTTTTTTTTTTCTCTGAATCTCCAATGCTCTAATACCTTTACAAATACCTTAGGAACTACACGGTCTTTATGAAAATGGACTGAAGTTTGGGACAGTTCAACGTGTAGCTCGAGACAATGGGACAACAATCGGGCGCTCGTTTTTAGTATAACTTTATAACTGTGAAACTCCCATCTTTCTGGTTCCAATGGTGCATGCGCGGGCTCTCGTCCAGTGAGAGCCGCCGGCTGTGACTGTGATTCGGCAAATGTCTCTCATTGACTAGATTAGGGAGCGCACACTGCCGCATCACCTGCACACTGCCGCATCACCTGCACACTGCCGCATCACCTGCACACTGCCGCATCACCTGCACACTGCCGCATCACCTGCACACTGCCGCATCACCTGCACACTGCCGCGTGCTTAAATGGTGCAAGCCACTGGAGATGCAGGGGATGTGTCGGCGCATGCTCCCTATTTGCAACAATGAGAGCTGTTTGCTAAATGACATTAGCCACGGCAGGCGTCTCTCATTGGCCAAGAGATCTTGCATATGCTGTTGGACCAGGCAAAGGTGAGTGTTTATGGGTGCCCCGGGGAAGGCAGCTTTCATTGGTCTAGTGCACTGTTGGACCAGGGAAAGGTGAGTGTTTGTTTACGGCGCCTTGGGGGGGTTCACACAGTGGAGCATCCCAATTCGGAAATCACTGGGGAAAAGCCAGCGGCTGGCCCTGGGATCTCTTAAATTCCAGGGCCTGCTCAGGTGAGTTTTCTTGTGCTCTAATGCGCACTTTAAGGCGGATGGAAACCCAAAAATGGGTTCTACGCTCAATCTTTACGCCCCGCTCAAGCAGCCTGGTGCTGCTGTTGGCTCGGCGGTGGCCCGGTTTTCAAAGAAGACCACCAAAGCCACGCCCTGAGGCACTTTTTGAGAGCCGGCTGGCTGCCCACATCCCTAGGACGTTTCTCGGATTCCGCACTCCCGCGCCCAGCCATGCAGAGATCTTTTCCAGGGGCAGGGCGCGAGGGTTTTGACCCACTTTAAGTGAAAGTTTGCTTTTGTGCACTCTCCTTACAAACCTCTGAGCAGGGGTGCCATGGGGTGGGGGTGCAAGCTCCCCTGCTTATCCGTACCCAGTACTGTGGTGGTCATCACTTTTTCCATCAGTCCTGGTATCTGATTCAGGTGCCGATCCACCCTTTCAGCTTGTCGGCGGGCGTGTGCAGCTCACAAGGAAAGAGCGATGCTGCCCTTTTTTTTTCTTTCCCGTGAGTTTGTGCACCGCCACTTCTCCGGCCAGATGGGGCCCAATGGCGCGGCGTGGGACTGGATGAAGGTAAGCCTGCGGTGAGCCTCATGCTCTGTCATCCTTGATCCGAGTTCTGTTGGGAAATTCTGGGAAAGTGGACTTTCCCTTAAAGTGGACCAAAACCCAGGATTTTGACTATCCTGGATATAGGTCCTTTCCCCTGGGGCAACCCAATCGGCGGTGCCCCATTTTGTGAAACCCCTCCAGATTGCCGAACCCAATTCACCTCTACCCGGTCCTACGGCGCATGTGCAGCCGCTCGTCCAATCAGCGCGCTCGGAGCCACTGACATCACATGGCCGAATCCTTCTCCTAAGGCATCCGCATCCTCCTCCTTCCCTCTAACAGGGAGCGTGCCTGCGCCGGGCAATCACAAATGCCTGGTGCGAGCACGCAATCATTAAAGAGGACCTCTCTCTCCTAGTGCTCCATCAACAAAATATTATCACTGGGGCATGACTGGTAAAAATAAAATCTTCCTTACATTAACAGCAGGATAAACTCAATAAGGGGGAGTGTACACAGTGGGGCATCCTAAATCGGGTTCCCCCGACCGGGGGTGCCCAGCTCTGTGAACCCCCCCCCCCCCCCCAGATCGCCGAGCGCAGCTCAACTCTTCCTGGTCCTATGGTGGATGCGCGGCTGCTCGTCTAATCGGCGTGCTAGGAGACGCTGACATCACAGCGTCTAAGCCGGCGTCTAAGGCCAGCGACTCCGAGCTTGCTGGCCTTATACGACAACCTCAGTGGCTTCCAGCGTGCCGATTGGACGAGCGGCTGCGCATGCGCCGTAGGACCGGGAATAGGTGAGTTGCACTCGGCGATCTGGGAGGTTTCACATAGCTGGGCACTCCCGGTCAGGGTGCCCTGGGGGAAAGGACCAAAATCCTGGGTTTTGGTCCACTTTTAAGTGTCCTAGCGCCAGACTAGGAGTGGAGGGAGTATAACATTTATTTTACTGCCAGAACAATAACTTTAAATGAGTGGCTAAGAAAGCTGATTGAAAGGCTGGTCATGTGCTGCTGCTTGGCTGTGCCTATACAGGCCAGTCATTCGGGTGTCATTCGGGTGTACATGCGTTTTGGGAATGTCGGAAAGATAAGATTCCTGGCAAATCGGGGGTTACACAGAGCGAGCAGGGAGGAAAGCCTGCACCAGAGCTGACAGCAGTATAACTGGGACTTTATGGGATTGAGCCTGTAGGCTGAACCCCCCCCCCCCTTTTTTATTTTTTTTTACTTCACCCCCCCCCCCGCCTAGACAGGGAGTTTAGATTTCCATTTTAAAAAGGATGTGTTGAAGCTAAAGCACCGCTCCTTGGTACATTATTAATGTATATGTCCACAGTTAGCGGGTGTAAACCATTTATATCTGTCTGTCAGGAGGGTAGAGAGCGAATGACAACGCCGGAGCCGCGGTGCGCTCCCGCTCCCATCTGCTCTTTCAGCCCCTTTGTCTCGGCTGCTGATAATAGAACAGTGAACTGTCATCACCCCAACAATGTTTGCCTGTAAATTGCCACTTGATGAATACAAAAATAAGTGCCCCGGGTAAAAGGCCATTAACAACCATTTTGCCAATTAATAATACAATTGGAGAGTGGCGCTAAATGTTTCATAATGTTTTCGCCTTGAAACCTTTCCGTCGCATTCTCTTCCTGTCAATTGTCTGCAGGGAGAAAGTCATTACAGCTCTGTTACGCGCTGCGAAAGGTGCATGGCGGCGCGTACATTATTTTATGGATGGCTCGGATTTCTTTCAGAAACCAATCTGCCCCTCCAAAAACTGCAGGGAACTTTTTTTTTCACTTAAAGTGGACCAAAACCCACGGAGATCGGCCCAGGAATCTATAGTTGATTTATTCCCGCCCTCCGGGGCATCCAGATTTTGTGGTGCTGTGTGAAACCCACCAGGTCGTCCATAAACTTGCCGCCTTTTCCAGAGTTTTCGCGACCTCATCCCCACTATCCCTCTAGCAAGTTGAATGCGCCCCCATTACACAAGCTCCTGGATAAAGGGGCTCCTCCATGTGGAAGGAGTCCCAAGCAGCCCCCCCATGGTGGTTCTGCCTCATTATTCATCATTATGGACTGTTCATTACTATTTCATTGCCTGGTGTGCGCTTATCACAATTAAAACTTAAGTTGCTCTTTTTGCTGTGATCTGAACTCATACGTCCGTGTCTTTTGGTTAAATTACACACCCACTGGTCTGCGGGCCCGATATTTCCTGTTAATGGACCAATGTATCTAACCGAGCTGGTGGCAGTTATTACGACTGGCCATTCCCTTGAGGTAAGGGGGGGGGGGGGGATCCCCGCAGTGTAGGGTCATTAGGGAAAACATATTGTGCAACTCCGGAGGCTGTGATGTCGGCCGGGCTCTCACCATGCAGATTTCCTGTATATGGCAGAGGAGTATATAGCCCCCCTTTCAGTCAATGCTGAGCTATGTGTAACTGAATGACTCATCACTGGAAAGCACCAGGGGGGCGCTGCTGCATGGCCATGGAGACATATGGTCACCATTTATTCATACTGCTTCCAGTTAGTGTTTTTAGGAATATTGTGCAAAGGCTTTAGTAACAAAAAAAAAAACACAGGCTGTTTTGGGGCAATGGTTTGGGGATAGAAGGCGGCGACTTAAACCTTTCTGGAATCACTTTAAAGTGGACCAAAACCCAGGATTTTGACTATCCTGGGTTTTTCCGATCGGAGATGCCCCGCTGTGTGGAACCCCCCAGGTTGCCTGAACAAACTCGCCTCTTCCTGGTCCTACGATGCATGTGCGCCCGCTCATCCAATCAGTGCTTGGATCCACTCGAGCCCCTTTGTCCAGGAGCTCGTCTAATACAAGCGGATCTGAGCGCACTGATGGCCGCATCCCCCGCTACCCTCTAACAGGGAGCGTGCCCATTCCAGGCATTTGTGAATGGTGCCCTGCTAGAGGGATAGCTGGGATGCGGCCGCTGCTCGTGCATGCGACGTTGGACTGGGAAAGAAGCTGAGTTTATGGGCGACCTGGGGGTTTCACAGAGTCGGGCATCCCGATTCTGGAGGGAATCGGCCTGGGAATTTTATAGATTCCTGGGCCGATCTCCGTGGGTTTTGGACCACTTTAAGTATCTTGGCAAAATATTTTCTATGCTATAGGAACATAACATTGTCAGAGGTTTCCAGTGATTTTTGTCCTTCAATAATTCCATCTGCTGGCATCACTATTTATTTGGTCTATGGATCAGCACCAGGGACTTTCACTTTTGTTTCTGCCACAGATTAGCATTGCTTGCACTTTGTTGCTTTTGCACCTGGAATGTTTTGTTTTTCCTTTTTTGTTACAAAGGATCGCTGACTACATTTGTTATGGAATTTGATACACTTATCTAATTATATATCTTTGGCTTTTTGCTAAGCACTTGCACTTTATATTTCATGAATGAACTATTTTAGCTATTTCACATTGGCTTCTCATATTGCCCAGCTTTTGGATAGTACTTGCTTTAATTGATTGTTAACTTTGCTATTTACTTATATTCATATATATTTATTAGAGCCTTAGACTTGTACATCCCATCCTTGTCCTTTATATGTTTTATATGTGCTGTAACATTCTTCTGTCTGTTTAATAAATAGTGCTTCACTTTTTATTATATATAGAGTGTGCGGCATATATTTTGGGGAATTAAGGGACTGTCCTGGAAGCCCTTTTTTGTTTGGTTTTAAAGTGGACCAAAACCCAGGATTTTGACTATCCTGGGTTTTGGTCCTTTCCCTGGGGGCACCCCGATTGGGGGGTGTCTTGCTGTGTGAAACCCCCCCCAGATTCCCCAATCTCAGTCACCTCTTCCTGGTCCCACGGTGCATCAAAGAGAAGTGGCTCTGACGGCCGCATCCTTCGCTTCCCTCTAACAGGGAGCGTGCCCGTGCCTGCCATTCACAAATGCCTGGCATGGGCGCGTGCACTGTTAGAGCGATAGCAGGAATGCGGCAGCACACTCCCCATTATGGTCAGTGAGAGCTGTTTGCACAAAAGATGTAAACATAGCAAGCGGCTCTGCCATTAGACCGGGGAGAGGTGAGTTTAACTGGGTGACTGGGGGAGGTATCGAACGGTGGGGCATGCCCAATCGGGATGCCCCTGGGTAACAGAACAAATCCCAGGAAAGTCAAAATGTATTGTTTTTAAAGTGGACCAAAACTCATGATTTTGACTATCCTGGTTTTGATTCTTGCCCCCGGGGCACCCTGATTGGGGATGCCATGCTGTGTGAAACCCCCAGGTCGCCCAAACTCACCTCTTTTCCGTCCTACCGCGCATGCACGGCCGCTCATCCAATCAGCACGCTCAGATACGCTTAAGCCCCTTTGTTCAGGAGCTCGTCTAATACAAGTGGTTTCGAACACACTGACGGCCACATCCCCCGCTCCCCTCCAACAGGGAGCATGCCCTCGCCAGGCATTTGTGAATGGCGCCCTGCTAGAGGGATGGGGGGGATGCAGCTGCTGCTCGTGCATGTGGGCCCGGGAAAGAAGGTGAGTTTATGGGCGACCTGGGGGGTTTCACACAGCGGGGCATCCCAATTCTGTAGGGAATCAACCGGCCACGAGAATTTTATAGAGTCCTGGGCCGATCTCCATGGGTTTCGGTCCACTTTTAGTATATTGGTATAATGTTTTCTATGCTATAGGAACATTACATTGTGAGATGTTTCCAACAATTGTTGTCCATCAATAAACAATAATAATAGGGACCAGACCTAAGTGTGTTCATCATTAACTAGATGGCGCGGCATTACAGGCTAATGGCCAGCGTGGTGTCTGATGTCCATCCTGGCAACCGCTCTATTTCTCGCAGTGAAAGTCGCAGGACGCTCGCAGGTCACCCGAGGACACGGCAGGGAAACGCTCGCAGAAGATGATCCTTGCAGGGGTAAAATATGGCCTCTTGTTAGGCAGCTCTAGTTATAATCGTTCCGCATTACAAGGTTTACGGAGAATGTGATTGCGTTTTTACGGGGCTATAAAAGTGCTTGTTTACTCTTTAATCGGTAAGTCCTAAAGCAGTTCTGTCGTCCTTGTAGTCGGAGTAGAGAGCCTGTGATGTGTGCAAGTTCCATGCAGGTGGGGCCCCGCGCCGAGCCTCTGACAGGCGGAATTCCATCAGGGATTGCATCATTCCCCCCCAACATGTAAACACTGCTGCTTCCCTTTATAGGTCTGGCACCACCATCGCTGCTGACATCGTGTGAAGCACGTTTCATGCTCGGGATGTTTACAGCAATGGGATGTTTTCCATTTAGTCCGACGTCCAGGCTGCGAAATATTCCTTGAGATAGAATGTATTTTTCTTCAGTGGGGTTTGATTGCTCCGCGTGGGAAATTAGGAAGCCATTGGAATAATGTGAATCTCATGACCTGCTCCGGATAGACTTGCTGTAAGGAATTATTTATAGCCAAGGAGCTAAATATGGGCAACGATGTGGCTAAGCGGGTCTGTAATTGGCATTCAGATGGACCAAAAGCGGCCTTGGAGTCCATAAGACTATAGGGCCGCTGGATAATTTTCCCTCGGGGGCATCCAGATTCAACATGCCCCGCTGTGTGAACCCCTGTCGAATATCATGACCCGCACCGGATAGACTTGCCGTAAGGAATTATTTATAGCCGGGGAGCTAAATATGGGCAATGATGTGGCTAAGCTGGTCTGTAATTATCATTCAAAGTGGACCAAAAGCGGCCATGGAGTCCATAAGACTATAGGGCCACTGGATTCTTTTCCCCCGTGGGAATCCAGTTTCAACATGGCCCTACTGTGTGAACCCCCCTCACTTCAGTCCCCTATATAACCTACCTTCTCCGCGATCCAACAGCACATGCATGTGCCACGTACTCTGTAAGCTATACCTTTAGCTGGGTGTTAGCCACAAATGACGAGTGCAGTCGAGTGTACTGATTAGACGAGAGCCCGCAGATACTCCATGTGACCGCAGAAAGGTGTGTTTTACTGGTCGATTAGGCCCCACAGATGAGCTGGGGGGTGTCATCTACTGGGCTTTGGATTATTGTTCATACTTTGTACAGATATAATGTTACAATATTTGTCAGCGCCGATGACGCAAATTTTGAGTGCTCTGGGGCCAGGGATTGGTCCCCAGATCTATTTAATGTATCATAGCACTGGTTCTCTTGCTGTTTTTGAATGAGGTTGACCCTGAAGAAGGGGGCCTAGTGCACCCCGAAACGTCGACCTACAACCTTCGCAGTTTGTACTTGTTTCTGCTTATAATACAATCTGATGCTTTAAAGTGGACCAAAACCCAGGGTTTTGACTAGCTTTGTCTAAGGCCAGCAGCTCCGAGCGTGCTGACAGCCGCATCCCCTTGCTACCCTTTAACAGGGAGCATGCCGTGCCGGCCATTCACAAATGCCTGAAGCAGGGGGTTCACACAGCAGGGTATGCTGAATCGGGGTGCCCTGGGGGCAAGGACCAAAACTCAGGCTAGCCAAAAAGGTTTTGTTCCACTTTAAGTGCCCTAGGCACTTTCTAGGGTCTATAAGATTCTGAGGCCATTGCTCTCTCTCAGGCATCCTGATTTGGGGTACCTTGTAATGTCAACCCCCAGTTCACCCAGAGTCTTGCCTTTCTGGTGATCCCTGTGCCAGCATCCCTTGCCTAACTGAATTGCTGGCACAGGTACACATAGCTGAGAACTGGCTCCGGAAAAGAAGGGGAGCTTATGGGCGACCTGGAGGGTTTCACAAAGCTAATTTTGGATGCCCCAGGGGGAGGGAATCTATCGGGAATCTAAACTGATTGGCTGACAGCCCCTGCGTGTGCACCATGGGAACGCCGGAAAGGTGAGTTTTTACAGCGGTTCCCAAATTGGGATGCTGCGCTGGAGAGGAGCAATACCCAGTATAGTGAAAATCCCGGGTGGTGGTCCTCTGTATATGGAAGGAATGGATACTTTATATCTAGCTCTATATCCAGATCCTAAGGACGGAATAGAGAACGCAGCTGTCTGGCTCATTTTAATTAGAGGATTTCTCGAGACAGGAGCTTTGTCATAATAATGGAGATGAACTCAGAGTGTTTCAGATAAAGGCTATAAAACATGAATAGCAAGAGAGTGATTGATATATTTTATTTTCAAAAAATTGCTTTGAGTAGTTGAAGCATTAAAATAACTAACCCTCGGTTATTTTCTTTTTTTTCATAGAAAAGCCAACATGGGTTTTTAGTTATTGAAAGCGGAACTAAACTGATGTTCTCTGTGGGGTTTCACACTGCGGGGCATCCCATTTTGGACCAGTTGCGTGGGGTAATTGGTCCACTTGGTCCAACATGGGGGAACTTTTGCAGATACTGTGCAACAACTTACAGCTGGTACAGCTGTATGTGATCTGCATCTATATTGCTGGGTTAATGCAATATAAATTTAAGACCATAGATGGCGCTGTTACATATATCTGTGTAGTTTCTGTTGTACATTCTCTGCTGCATGTTGTGTTTCCTGTACATTGAGGTGATCTTCTTTTTCCGGTCTG
The DNA here is from genome assembly GCA_027917425.1 of Gastrophryne carolinensis. NCBI lineage: Eukaryota > Metazoa > Chordata > Amphibia > Anura > Microhylidae > Gastrophryne > Gastrophryne carolinensis. Next base: position 239,381,837 of record CM051240.1, read on the forward strand.
TTATGCACCATTTAAGGTGACCTTCTCTTACTGCACTCATGTTCCAGTAAAGCCAGCTCCTGTCATACCACTAATGTCTATCTGGAGCTTCTGTATAAAATGTAAAGTGCCCAAGAGGCCTGAGTTTTTAAAGAGGAACCACACTCAAATTAGGATGCTCTGCTGTGTTAAACTTCCCGACAGCCTCAATATACTCACCTTCTCCTGGAGCCTTCACTGTGTCTTTGTGCTGCTGCCATGACCCCGCTCACTCCTAGCCATGAGTAGGCACATGCCCGGCCTTTCTGAATGGGCACAACACAGCTAAAAAGTGAGCGGGGGATGCAGATGCCAGCGACTCCCTTCGGCGCTGCTTACTTGTCATCGTAGCTGTGAAAGCAAGCGCGCTGATTGGCTGAGCACGCTATCCAACCAATTGGCTCACTCGCTCTCGTTTGAGTGTGCACTATAGGAGGGAAAGGAAGGTGAGTGTATGAGGCAACATGAGGGGATTCACGTAGCGTGGAATCCCATTCGGGATGCCCCCCGGAGGAGAACAACACACAGGAAAGTGAAATTCCTGTGTGGTGTTGCTCTTTATATTGTAAATGGTCCGGAGATCCAGTGCCACAGTGTTCACAGCCTTCCTCTATTTTCCAGCAAAACAGGGGCCACAATATAAAAGCAGGGCAGAGATGAGTGTTCTGCCGGCCACATCCGCCTCGGTCTCTAGCTGTGGTGAGTGGGGATACAGCAGTGTGGGCTTTGGGGGATCCGGGGAGATTTGCAGCTTTTGAATTGGGATGCCCTGCTGTAAAAAGATGTGAATCTCCCCGAATTCCCCGTTTCATTTACCTGCTCCCAAAGCCCACGGAAAGGAGGGGGCTCCGATGGCTATGGAGTCTTTTAGGCTCCAGGTCCTCCGTTGTTCCTCTATATTTTCCTATAGTCGTATTTTTAGCTGTGAAACCTAATAGGTCACCGAACCCCGGCGCTAAATGTTTCCTTTTAGCAAGTGTTCGTATTTCATTCTCTGAACGATCTGAGGCCTCCCGAGAGCCGCTTATTATTTTCAAGAGAAGTGTCCCGCTGTGATATGGCAGCATTCCCTGTATTTGGAAGATCAAATAATAGAAAACATAACACGGGCCAATTAGAGCGGAGCGAGTCCGCAGCTTGCAATACAAATCCCGCGCACAATCCGGTGCGTTGGTGAGGAGCGCGATCCCGCCACACAGTGATTGTTCGTAATGTATATGCTTAACAGGCGATGACTATCTATTCCTTATGGATGTTGTTTTAGAAATGGAATGTGAAGTTGCACATTGTTTGCCAGGGGTGTGGACAGAGGAGTAGCTAGTCTTTCTGGCACCTGGGGCAAAGATTCAAAATGGCACCCCCCACCTGTTCTCAGGCCGCCCTTTGGCAACCCTCTGACCTGCTGCACCCCGGGTAAATGACCCTCCTCCCCCCGGATGTGGAACTCCCTCTGTTCTCAAGCAACACAGATGCCACAGTATACAATGTAACAGTGTACCCAGATCGTGTCCCACAACGGGCACATTTTTATGGCTACTTGGAGGGATATACACAAGTTTTGTACTGATGCCCCTTGTCGCCCATTGTGTTCTGGTTCAATTTTATACTGCAACCCCCTTGTTCTTTGTCACTGGGGAGGGGGGCGGGCAGCCATGGATGGTGAGGGACTTGGTCTCAGGACCTCACCAAGTTTTATACAGATTCTCCTGACTGGTAAACAAGGGCAGCTGTACATGTTTTGGGGCTCTATCTTGGGGCCCACTACATTTTGCAGTGTGGCCCTTTGTCCCCATATCGCTGGTAAACTGGGGGCGGCCGTGGACTTTGTGTGACAGTGAGATACACAGTGGGGCCTAAATTTAAAACTTGCGGGCCCACCTTGATATTTACGGTATAGTAAAAATATTGATCCAATGGCTCATGCCAGAAGCCAATGGGCGTGCTCCGCTCCATTGGGCTTTTCTTAACTGTGTTTTCTTAGTCGACGAGAGGTCTTGTCGGCTAAGGTCCAAATTGAGCCAAGTGTGCCGCCGGCCGCAACCCCCTACTATGCTCGAGCTGAGGGTGGGCCTCCATCGACCATTAATATAAAAAGAAAGTCAGCTCTACCTTTTATGTTGTAGGCCTCAATCCAGTTACATAGATGCATCCTGGTCTCGGCTGAGAGCGCTCCACTCCAGATCCAATTTACAAGGAAAAATTTGCCAGGCAGGAAAAAAATCTATGTATACATTTTTTATTGTAGAAATCATGTAAAAAACAGTTGTACAGGTAAAACTCACATAAGTAATACTTGAAACGTTTACGCGTTTCGGACCAGCAGGTCCTTACTCATGACTTCAAAAATGCCTGACGGGGGTACGTGCCTGGCTAAAGGTATAGCAGAGCACAGCCGCCATCCGCACATGCGCAGGTGCATCGGCGGTCACAAAAGATTTACCGCTGATGTGGGGGGGTTCAAGCAGTGATTTGTGATGCCCCCAGGTAGTGAGGTTCAGGTGGAAGGTTTTTGGAAATCTAGGGCCAGCCTTATACGTGGTTGGTCCGCTTTAAAGCGGAACTTCATTCAGGGGGAAATGGAAGGCAGAGAATCCTATCCTATCCAATAATGGAAAGTGGCAAGCTGGCACCCTACCCTGGCATGGAGACAGGCTGGGGGGCTCTGCTGGTCCTTGTGTGGCCACATCTGAAAATGACCCAGAGCTGCTTCCTCCGGCTTTGCGCACTCTCCCACTGCTCATTCACCTGAATGGGTGGGTGGCAGCGCACACAGAGCCAGGGGATGCGGCTCTGTGTCATTCCAGCAAGATGGCGGGACCCAGGACCTGGAGCACCGGAGGCCTTTTTTTTTTTTTCTTTATAACCCAATTTTCGACTGAAGTTCCACTTTAATGCAGCATGCCACTTTCCATGATGGAATAGGACTCTCTCCCTCCCTTTACTTCACTTAGTCGCTCTTCAGTCACTGGTGAGCTGAGCCGACTTGACGACATCCTGTGTAGGAGACAGCAGCCAGCTCAGCCTGGTTGGCAGTTGCATTTGCCAACCACTGGTACTTCCCTACTATATCATCCTAGGGGCGGGGTGTTACATCAAAGCCCCATCCTGCCAACCAACACGCTGCAATCTGGCAGTGCAATCCGGCCTCCCGGCAGGCTAGTTAACTATTCTCTGGGGGGACTAAACGGCACAGGGGAGCAGGTGTGCCCACTACTGCCCCATCCCTGTCACTCATAGATAACAGCTTGGGAAGGGAGGATATGGCTGACTCTTGCTCGCGGGCCAGAGTTTGATACGTGTGTTGTATGTGATCATTCAGGAACGCCACAATATTACCAGACTTTCTATACTTTTTTCTAATTTGTTGAGTTGTATTTTGCAGTGAGTGCATGAATTTGTTATCTGCATTAGTTCTGCTCCAGGGCCATTACCTTCTATGCATAATGCAAATGCAGCAAGAAGCTATTATCTCACTAAACATTTGTGTTCAAGCAGACCCTAAAACCCTCCCTGGTTCACAGAAACGATAAACTAACCCCCCACCACCACCACCACAACCATTTGTGAGCCTTGCATTAGAGGTACTTGCTCGACTATTCCTTACAGTGGACCAATAGCCTGGATTTTCACTATCCTAAGTTTTGGTCCTTGTCCCCAACGCTTCCAGATTTGGGATGCCCCATAGTGTGAAACCCCCCGGATCTCCCTAAAAACATATTTGGAGGGTGGTTCCCCAGGTATACATTTATTGGATGACTCTGGGGTCTTTAAAGTGGACCAAAATTGGCCCTGGAGTCTCATAGACCGATTCCATCTTCCCTGGGCATCCGAACTGGGACATACCTGAAGTCACTTGAGCAATGCACCTAACCCAACCGCTCTGGGCATGTGCATGCTCACTGCACAGATGGGTTAAATGTGGAGGAAGAATTCCTATATGTGCCTAAGCATACAATGGGCAGCCAAAAAATGATTATAGTACACCATTAGAGGGGCATGGGAGCACGCACTCCAGAGTGGAGCCGGGGATGCATGCGCCACCGATTCCTATGCCCGAGCGCCATGCATTAGTATGCACTTAAATTGGGCCAAAACCCACTGTGATCGGCTGTATGAAACCCTCCCGGTCGCCCCATACATTTACCTTGCTTCCGGTCCAACGGTGCATGTGCGAGCCACGGCTGCATCCGTGCTATCCCTCTAGCAGGGCATGTGCCCGCGCCAGGCATTTGTGAATGGTCGGTGCGGGCACGCTCCCTGTTAGAGGGAAGCGGGGGATGCGGCCGGCAATGCACTCTGAGCCACTGGCCTTAGACGAAGGCTTATAAGACGTGACGTCAGTGGCCCCAAGGGCGCTGATTGGACAAGCGGCTGCGCATGCGCCGTAGGACCGGGAAGAGGTCAGTTGGCTTCAGCGATCTGGGGGGTTTCACATGATCAGGGTGCCCCGGGGGAAACGGGCAAAACCCAGGATAGTCAAAATCCTGGATTTTGGTCCACTTTAAATCAGTGATTGGACTAGCGATTGCACATGTGCCATGGAAAGGGGAGTAGAACGGGCAATCTGGGGGATTTCACACAGCGGTGCATCCCAAACCGGGGTGGCCCAGGGGGACGGACCAAAACCCAGCATAATAAAAATCCTGGGTTTTGGTCCACTTTAAATTGTAAGGTGGATGGGCAGCACAGCATGAGATTGTATGGATCCCATATTAGGATCCCTCAGGAGTATTTAGGTCCCTTTATACAAAGTCATTTTTGGATCCTATTCATGTAGACTCTAAGTCATTTTATTCAGCTGCTTCTGTTCAAGCTCTGTAATCTTCACCTGCCTTGAAATACAAAGAGAGAAAATAAAACCAAAGAAAGGGAACGTTTCAAAGAGTTAGTTTGTCTCCACTTGGTGTATTATTTACACTTGTGTCTATATTTAACACACGGGTGTCTGGTGTGCAGCGATTACTGTCCCCCAGCTGCATCATCCTGCAAATCTGACACTTCCTGCTGCAAACCCAATGCACTTCTCTGTACTAAAAGGGGTTATTAGGTTTGTATAGATTAGAGGCTGTAGGGAGTTCCTCTTTAATAGATGGCCTCCATGGCTCCCTGATGGTCAGATCATTGTACAAATTAGCCATTATAGCGCTTTATATGTGTGTGTGTGTGTGTGTGTGTGTGTGTGTGTGTGTGTGTGACTGTAGTGTCTCTTTAAAGTGGACCTGAAATGCCCGCTCTTGATGCAGGATCCCCCTGTGCAGGACTCGAAATTGCTTATATTTCCGTTTTTCTGTCCGCCGCCACATCACCCCCCTCCCTGCAGCTAAGCACGCTCCAACGTTCAGCCATTCAGATAGGCCTAGGGGTGGGAGTGGACCACAAGGGACTGGGGATGCGCCCGCTCCTTATGCCAGCGCTCTGTTCCAAACGCCACTTTATCTGGGGGGTTTGCACTGTCACTTTTTTGGGGATATATAAAAAAAAAGCCTTCAAATAAGTAAAATCCTACTTTTCATTGGTTAGGTATATTTTTTGTGCCATCCCCTCCCCAGATTTTCTAGATTCTACACAATACTATTGATATTTTATTGATCTATTCCTTAATATATAATATATCCTTGGAGTTCATTGAATTTGGTGATTGGGAGGGAGCAGCAGTGTTTTTAAAGTGTCTCTTGTGTTTTTTGTGTTTAATTGTTTGCATTGTATTGATTCCTTAATAAATGATTAATTATTAGAACTGGTTTGGTGGAAGGTGTGGCCTAGGTCCACGTCCACTCCATTTTGTATGCTATTGTTTGACTATTGGCTAGATCGGTGGTGCACCCTTCGGTTGGATTATCACGTGGCGAGGCATCCTAAATTGGGACGCCCCATGGGGAAGGAACTATAACCAGGCTTTAGAATTTCTGATTTGGGATGCCCGACAGATCGCCCACAAACTCACCTTTCCAGCTATCTCCCAGCACATTAGCAGGCCGCCAGCCAGCCAAACCCATTTAGTTTATAATGTAGACTGTGTATATATAAAAAGCCCCAACATACAAGTAAAACACTAATATATATATTAAATATATTAGTGTTTTACTTGTATGTTGGGGCTTTTTAATGAGCATTTGCGTCTTACCTAAAGTCTGGTCTTGAAATTAGTGCAATTCCCTTTTTGTTGTCGGCACATGTCAATGAATCCATAGCTGTGGCACTCCCCCTGGTGGCCACATGTAGTACTCGTATATTTTAACACGTGATATTTCATACATACCTGCATATTAACTTTGTTTTAAGTGTCTATATATAACGTGTTTCCCTGAAAATAATTTTTTTAATAAGCCCCCAAAATAAGCTACATATACTATAGTTACAGAAAGACGTGGGCGACACTTGCTGTGGAGGGATGAGGAGGGTCTATCTATCCCTCTATTTGTTGTTAATGGAAAAAAAACATCCCCTGAAATTAAGCTCTACTCTACTGCAGTTTTCGGAGCAAAAAAATAAAATAAGTCCTGAATAAATATATAATATATAATATATAATATATATATATATATATATATATATATATATATATATATATATATATATATATATTAAAATGAATGACCCCCTAAAGCAGATCTTCACGCTGTTTCCATGCCCCCCCCCCAATCTAATGCAATCTGATACCCATTTTATTAAATAATGGAATGTTGATCTCAGTGCGGGGGCATCCCGATTGCTAATGCCCTTTTGCAAGGTTCTAAAAGGTAAAGAACTCTCTGGGCAGCAAAAAGGGCACTTAGGTTTTGACCCCAAGCAATGCTGTGGGCTGGTTTAGCCCTGGTCCCTTATGCCTAGAGAGCCGAATCCAAATCTGGCCACAGCGCTTTCGAGTGGTCCTGTAATGTGCCCCCTTCTGCCAATAAATAAAGGAGCCTGCTGAGTGAGCGCCAGATGAGGGGTCTGTGTAGAATCACCAAAACGGACAATGCAGATGAATAAGATCCGGGTTTTTTTTTCCATGCAGCCTGGAACGGAACCCTAGAGGAAAAGTTTATGAGCAAGCCTCAGAACAGGGTGCCATAGAGGAACTAGTGTCTCCTACTTACCTTCACTCCTGTCCCACTGCTGCAGGAGAGCAATCGTTGCTTTGAGGGGGGAAAAAAGTATTTACATAGCACAAACAGAGGAAGAATATCAGAACTTACTTCTCTCCTCCCAGAGTATTTTTCATAAGTAAAGGGTAAGTCCACTTTTAATGGTATTTTTTTCAAGGTGCTGAGTTGAGTTAGTATTTTTCCTGTGTTAGTGTGTTTCATAAAAGCATTTTGCACTGCCTGCAATGTGCTGCTGTTGGCAACGTACACCAAGATCTACAAGAGACGTGAGCCCTGTACACACAGAACACTGCTGCTATGGCCACTGATGCAGTGAGGGAGCTCAGTCAACCTTACACATGCCCAGCAGCAGTGTTCTGTGTGTACAGGACCTGCTTTTCTCTTCTTGGTATACGGTTGCCAATAGCAAAAGACTGCAGGTGGTGAAAACTGCTTCCATGAAACACCACATTTACTAACATAAGAACAAAGTTTTAAAAAATACTAGATCAGCTCAGCACCTTGAGGACATCATTTTGGCACCAAAAAATGTATACTTTCCAAAATGCCATTAAAAGTGGACTTTCCCTGAAAGTATTGGGATGGTATTGTTGGAAACAGTATTGATTGATGGGAACAGTATTGTGTTGATTGATGGGAACAGTATTGTGTTGATTGATGGGAACAGTGTTGATTGATGGGAACAGTGTTGATTGATGGGAACAGTGTGGATTGATGGGAACAGTGTGGATTGATGGGGACAGTGATGGGAACAGTGTGGATTGATGGGGACAGTGTGGATTGATGGGGGACAGTGTGGATTGATGGGGGACAGTGTGGATTGTTGGGGGACAGTGTGGATTGTTGGGGGACAGTGTGGATTGTTGGGGGACAGTGTGGATTGTTGGGGGACAGTGTGGATTGTTGGGGGACAGTGTGGATTGTTGGGGGACAGTGTGGATTGTTGGGGGACAGTGTGGATTGTTGGGGGACAGTGTGGATTGTTGGGGGACAGTGTGGATTGTTGGGGGACAGTGTGGATTGTTGGGGGACAGTGTGGATTGTTGGGGGACAGTGTGGATTGTTGGGGGACAGTGTGGATTGTTGGGGGACAGTGTGGATTGTTGGGAAAGAACTTAAATAAAATGCTTCTCTCCTTCTTCTTGCAGTGCTGGGCCTAAAGGAGACAACATCTACGAATGGCGGTCGACGATTCTCGGACCTCCAGGATCTGTCTACGAGGGGGGCGTATTTTTTTTGGATATCACTTTTTCGTCAGATTATCCTTTTAAGCCACCAAAGGTAAGTAGTGCGTTTATATGCTCAATGTGTTTTTTATATGGTTGTGTGTGATGTTAGACTGTTCCTGAGTTTTCTATATATTTTGACATCTATAGTTAAAGGGACGGTCCAGACGATGGCAATAGGACCGTGAGCAGCTTACCTGATGTCTGTCCCATGCACCTCTCCTCCATTTGTTGCAGCAGATGCTGTAGCAGAGCTCCAGAGTTTGTCCCTCCTTTAAATTCTATACCTCCTCTACCACCTCCAAGTGTGGTTGCATGGCCGCCCCTGTCCCTCGGTGCTCCCAGCATAATTGCGGCCTGAGAGGCATGTGGGACAGGCTTCAGGTGAGCTCATTGCTGCCTTATTATATCCGCCATTGTCTGGACTGAACTTCGGAGGCCAGACAAGTTGCACTCCAAATTGGGAGGCCCTGCTGTGTAAAACCCTCCAGAACTACTCGCCTGATCCCGGAGTCTTTGCACCATCTCTGCGTCGCAGTCACATTTCCCGCTCACCTCTAACTGTGCATGTCTGCTTAAACAATCAGCGTGCTCGGTTTCGGCCAAGCCTGCGCCACGAGAAGGACAAGAAGGTGAGTGAATTGGGTGACCTGGGGGGGGGGATACACACAGGGGAGCATCCCTATTCGGGATACCCCCATTTACTTTAAAGCGGATGGAAACCTGTGAAAGAATTCCAGGCCTGGCCGCTAGCCTACCCCATACACTGGATGCCCTGCTGTGTCAACCCCCCTGGAGAGCTGGTGGTCTTACCTGAATCCAGAGGGTCCCGTGATGCAATCTCCACCGGCGCCTCATGGAATGGCTGGATGGGGGAAGCGTGCGCACCCAAACAGCATGCTGGGGATCCGAGCAGCCAGCTGCACCCCATCACAGCAGAAGTTCTCTTTTGAAAGCGCTAATGGTCTCTGTCAAAATTTCTGTGGGAGGCATGGCTTTGGCAATGGAAAACGGGCCAGGCCAAGGCAACAGCGGCAACAAAACTCAACTTTCCCCGTTCCAATGACGCATGCACAGGCTCCCCTCCAGGGTTTGCCGAATGGCCTAATCACACCAGGCGGCTCTCGTTGGAATAGAGCCTGTGCTTGCGCCATTGGAATCAGGAAAAGGGGAGTTAAAAGCAGCGTTCTGGGGGGCTTCACACAGTGGGGCATCACAATAGGGGATGCCCCCGAGAGACTGAAATAAAACCCGGGAAAGTCAAATTCCGTAACAAAGTCACTTGTATTGATAAAGTACAACATGCTCCAAGTCTTCTAAGCCAGGAGAATCCAAAGAGTCTGGAAACCATCAAAACTTTTATTTAGCCTTTAGCCGGGAGTTCCAACTCCTCACCAGACGTCCCTCATGCAATGAAAAATAAAAAACTTGGCCGGTGCGGCGTGTGCGCTTGTAACGGGAGGTTCTGTGTTGTGACTGCTCCTCTTTTCCACTCATCTGAGCCAGAAATATTCCGTCTTCCAAGTGCGAGAAAGCCAGCGGCTTAGGAAACTATGTAAATCCCCCCCAATAACCGCTCCATGCCTCGTATCCCTGACCTGCCGCTAATATTAACCTGGACTGGGATAAGGAACCGAGTATTATATCCGGATCTAATGCTGCGGCCAGTGAAATGCAGAGAAGTGCTTTACCATCCGTATTCATAGTGCTGATACCTTTCCAATTGGAACGGGTCTGATCACTTTTCTGGAATCCAGCACGGGTTGCTTCATCTGTAATTCTTTACATTTGGGTAATCCGCCACCAGGTGGCGCAGTCGACTGCAGAAAGACTTGTGGCTCCTCCCGGCCCATAAAAGGGCAGGAATTACCCAGAGACCCCAGAGGTTTTCTGCGAAGACAGAAGATTTTCTCTCTCCGGTTATTCGCAGGTGAGAGGGGCGTCCCAAGCCCGTCGGCCCTGCAGGCCTATTACCACCTGTTCCGGACCCATTCCGCCCCCCAGCCCCGGCTGATGGTTCAGGTGAAGGTAGGAGAACACCTGGGCTTGGGTGTTCACAGAGCTCTGCTCTGGGCTGCAGACCCTGTACCCAAAGGGTAGCCGGCCGCAGGCTAATGGTGAGCCTGGATGGGGGAGGGAGAAACCACCCTTATTGTGTTCCCACATGCTTTATTGTTATTGGTGTCTTTCATACTGGTTGTGTTTTACTGTGGCTGCTTTTTACTTGACTGTGGGGTTTGGAGCTGTGTTTATTCTAAGTATACAGCACGTCCTGCTCCAGAGATAATTTCTTACGTTTGGGTTATACATCCACAAGATGGCGCTGGACTGCAGAGACAGCAAAAAAGTGGCTCCTCCTGGCCCTTTATATTCCAGGGACCTCCCACAAAATCCCCTAGTTCTTTGCAGTCGGCGCTGCGAAGGCAAGAAGATGGCTCTCTACTCGCAGGTGAGCGGGGCTATTAGCCTGCGGCCCTGTAGGACTATTCCCACCCGTTCCTTTTTTATTCTGCCTCCCAGCTTTGGCTGCACTGGTCGGGTGATGGTAGGCAGCACCGTTGTCCGGTGCTAAGGAGCCATCATTGGCTGACATGGTCACGTGGGCGCCTTCACGCTCTTCGGGGGGGGCGGGCCTTGCGGATTGCGCGTTACGCATCACTGTCTCTGCGGCGCCATTTTTGCCCTCCTCGTGCTGCGTGGTTGCCGGCTACCTACCGTGGTCCGTAAGTGCCCCTGCAGGCTGGCTTTAATGCAGGCTGGCTTTAATGCATACCTCTTACAGGGACTTTTCTATTTGTCTTGCAGGCGGGTCAAACTTAATTGTGGTTTCTCCCGGCCCATCCCCTCTATTTAGTTTGCTATTAGAGGCCTATTCTGCCTTACCTACCACTTCCCTAGCGGGCTATTGGGGCTTCCCGGGTGGCCTATAGCGTAAATCCCTATTGGCCGGTGGGCCGCGATAATCACCATATGGAGGCTTCTCAGGATAATGTGCTTGGGGTTCCTTCGGGACAAGCCCGGCTGTGTGTGGGGTGTCCCCTATAAATGACAATGTGCGGGTTTGTGTACCCTGTACCCAGTGGGCGCTTGCGCTGCAATCTGGGCTCCCTGTGGCTGGGCCTGTGCCCCGTGTGGCTTCACCCACTCCCCCACGCTTACAAATGACTCCCAGTGAGGTGCATACCAGTGGGGAGTCTCAGACTGATTTGTCTACCAGGGTGGCTAGCATTGAGAAGCTGATTGCTGGCTCTACGGCGCATAAGGCCTCTGCTAAGAGGGGGCATCTGGCGCCTGGTGTTAACCTTTTTCCTATGGAGGCTGAGGAATTCTTTGACCTAGCCGGCTATACCCCCCCTGGAAGAGGGGGAGTTGTTTTCTGATTCAGAATCATATGATGAGCAGACTAAGGGTTATGCTGATTCTGGCTCTGACCCATGAGCTCCAGATGATACTGACAGGCTTTTGGCTCACATTTTTGAAGTACTTTCCATCTCTCCTCCTGCTGCGGCTCCTCGGCAGCAGGGGGAGTTGTTTCACTCGGCTAATTCACGTTTGGAGTTTCCTGAGCAAACTCACTTTAATAATCTCGTGCTCAAAGAGTGGGAGCGTCCGAGCAGGCTCCCTGGGGTGCCTAAGAGTTGGGATAAGAGGTACCCCTTTCCTGCTGAAGTGGTTAAGCGTTGGTCGTCCCCTCCCGAAGTGGATGCACCAATTCTGGGGTTGTCCAACACTTCTGTCATGCATTCCCCTGACTCTGGCCTGGTGAGGACCGGCGCATTGATCAGCTGGCTTCCCATGCCTTTGCCTGTGTGGGGTCCGCGCTGCTTCCGGTTTGTGCCTCTGCCATTACAGCTGTGGCTATTAGGACTCTGCTCAAGAGTATTTTAGATGGGGCTCCTGATGATGCGGCTAGTGAAGAGTATAGAGCCCTTCTGCGTTGAGGAATTTGTTGCATATGTCCTCTCTGCCTTGGATGATACCATTAGAATGTGTGGCAGGGCTTCTGCCCTGGCAGTGGCTATACGCCGCTCATTTTGGCTGCGCCAGTGGGCAGCTGACAACGCTGCCAAGAAGGCTTTCACTGGGTTCCCCTTTAAAGGACTGCGTCTATTTGGGGATAGCCTGGACCTGTTTGCTAAGGGAGGCAGGCCCTTTCGGGGTTCAGGCTCCTTTCTTCCCTCCTACCGTGGGTCCAGAATGGGAAGGGGAGCTTCATTTGCAGGGACCCGGGGTGATTTCTGGGGCAGGGGCAGAGGACGTGGCCGCACTGGCCCCTCCTGGGGTCCCAAGTCTAAGTCTTCTCCCAAGCCCCCTCAGGCATGAAGGGGTGCCCTCACCCATCCGGATGGGGGGGGGCAGCTTCGGCTCTTTGCTCACGTCTGGAGACGTCATGTCTCAGACTGGTGGATTCAGGAGGTGGTGTCCTCCGGTTACAAGACAGAGTTGGCAGCCTGGCCGCCCCCAAGATTCCTCAGATTCCGGATGCCTCAAGACCCCCTGTCAGCTCAGGGCCTGTTACTTGCTGTGCAGAATCTACTGGAGCTGGGGGTCATCTGCCAAGTGCCCTTAGGGGGAAGGGGCAAGGCTATTATTCCAACCTTTTCACCATTCCCAAAAGAGATGGGTCTGTCAGACCCATCCTGGATTTAAAGCTTCTCAACAAGTTTGTCAGATCCAGGCGTTTTCGCATAGAGACTCTGCACTCAGCTGTAAGCTCTTTACGCCCAGGGGACTTCATGACCTCTGTGGACATCAAGATTGCTTACCTCTATGTTCTAGTCTTTCCAGGTCATCAGAGATACCTCAGGTTCGCTCTGGAGGATCAGCATTACCAGTTAGTGGCATTGCCCTTCGGTCTTACTTCGGCTCCCAGGGTATTTACCAAGGTGCTGGCGGGCATTATGGCTCAGCTGAGAGCTCAGGGCATTCGCATTCTTCCCTATGTGGATGACATTCTTATCACTTCTCCGTTCTTCCAACAGGCAGAGCTGGAGACTCAGCGGGTAGTGACCACACTGGAGTCATCCGGCTGGGTGATAAACCACTACAAATCTTCCCTGTCTCCCTCTTTGGTGAAGCCTTTTCACCAAAGGTGGTGAAGCCACTCATTCCAGGGTCAGTGGGGCCCTCAGGAGGCCCACACCCCTATCAACGTTCTGGAACTGTGGGCAATCAGGTTGGTTCTAGTCCGCTTGACCCCGCACCTTCGGAGTCGGGCTGTTGAGGTACGCTCGGACAACCAGACGGCGGTTGCCTACATCAATCATCAGGGAGGGACCCGGAGCAAGGGGGCCCTCAAGGAAGTGTCTCTGATCCTGTCTTGGGCAGAGGACAATGTTCCCTGCATCTCAGCTCTGTACACTCCAGGGGTGGAGAATCTGGAGGCAGACTCTCTGAGCAGGGGGACTCCTCGCCTGGGGGAATGGTCCCTCAGCGACATGGTGTTTCGCTCTCTGTGTCAGGGTTTTCAGCTTCTGTATGTCTTTTCCCCGTTTCCCCTGTTGAGCAGGGTTCTGCGAAGGATGGCTCAGGAGGGGGTGCCAGCAATACTGGTGGCCCCCCGTTGGCCAAGAAGAGTGTGGTTCGCAGACATCGTACAGCTGGCGGTAGATCAGTACGACCTGCACACTCGGGGGCGGCTACGCTACCCCAATTTACAAACGCTGGCTTTAACGGCCTGGCTGCTAAAACCTCCATCTTAATGGAAAAGGGGCTGCCTGCCTCTGTTGTTAACACCATGATCAGGGCTAGGAAAAAGTCCACTTCTTCCATCTACTATAAGGTTTGGCGTACCTACATTGACTGGTGTGAGGCTAAATCTCTTCCCTGTCGTGTGTTTTCTATTCCTAGGATTCTGGAATTTCTCCAACATGGTTTGGATCTGGGGCTTCAACTCAGCACTCTGAAAGGTCATGTGTCTGCCTTGGCTGTTTTCTTTCAGAGATCTTTTGCTCAGCATCATCTGGTCAAGACTTTTTTCCAGGGGGTTACTCATGTGCGCCCCCCACGTAAGCCTATGTTACCAGTCTGGGACTTGAACTTGGTCCTATCTGCCTTGCAGGGGCCTCTGTTTTAGCCTGTGCATGAGGTTGCTTTGTCCATTCTTATGATTAAGGTAGTCTTTTTGGTGGCTATCACTTCTGTTAGGCGTGTTTCTGAGTTGGCGGCGCTTTCCATCAAGCCCCCTTACTTTGAGACACACCAGGACAAGGTGGTGTTTCGCTTTAAACAAGATTTTCTGCCTAAAGTTGTGTCTGCTTTTCATCTCAATCAGGACATTGTTCTGCCTTCTCTGTGCCCTAATCCTAGTAACCCTAAGGAGAGGGCTCTACATTCCTTGGATGTGGTTAGGAACCTGAAGTTCTATTTGGTGGCTACTGAGCCCTTCAGGAAGACTGATGCTCTTTTTGTGGTCCCTTCTGGTCCTAAGAAGGGTCTGGCTCCAGCTAAGTCTACCATCAGCAAGTGGATCCGTCAGGCTGTGATTCAGGCCTATTCTGCTAAAGGGAGGAATCCTCCCTTCCCTAGCCAGCATTGAGCAGCAGCTGGCCCGTCCGGCCACCGGCAAGTAAAAAAGAGGCACCTGGATACAGACTTGTCCCTATTTGCCGATGATGATGATGTTTATGATACCTATGGCGGCCGTGACTCTATGTAGGAGGGGGAATTGTTCCGTGAGTCCGATTCCTCTGGGGATCGTCATGGCGAGTTTGATAGTGACCGCGGGTCCTTCTCAGACGAGGCTCCCAGATACCGATTGTACCCCCTTAGGCGGCAAAAAAGAAGCAGGGGGAGCTCTTCCGCCCTGACAGGCAACATTTAGAGTTCCCGGAGCAGGTGCATTTTTCCGATATGGTCCTCAAAGAATGGGAACGGCCCAACAGGTTGCCCTCGGTGCCCAAGGCACTGGATAGAAGGTATAATTTCTCGGCCGATTTGGTTTGTCGCTGGTCTTGTCCCCTGGAGGTGGACGCCTGTCCTGGGGCTTTCCAATGCTTCGGTTATGCCGTCTCCTGACCCTACTACCTTACGTGACAATGCTGATCGGTGCATGGATCAGTAAGCTTGGCATGCTTTTACTTTTGTGGGGGCTGGTCTTCGCCCGATCTGCGCCACGGCTGTTGTTGCCATTGCCATCAAGAAGAAGATTAAGAGCCTTGTTGAGGTCGCTAGATCCCGCAAGAGAGTGGACGAGTATAAGGACCTTTCGCTTTGCACTGACTTTATAGCCTTTGTGCTATCTGCCATGGATGATGCTGTCCGGCTTGGCGGTAGGGCTTCAGCCTTGCTGGTTGCCATGCGTCGGTCTGTCTGGCTGCAGCAGTGGGCAGCCGACGCTGCCGCTAAGAAGTCCCTAACCGGTTTTCCCTTCACGGGACTCTGTCTTTTTGGGGAGCGCCTTGATGTATTAAGGATGGTCGGCTCCCTCAGCGTAGAAAGCATTCTCGGCCCTTTCGGGGGTCTTCTTCCTTTCGTCCCTTCCGAGGGGGACGTGGCGCCTCCTTCCCTGGCAGTCGCAGGGAATCCTGGGGGAAAGGTAGGGCTTGCGGTTGTCCCGGTCTCTCCTGGGGGTCCAAGCCCAAGCCCCCCACCAAGACCCCTCAGGCATGAGGAGGCGCCCTCACCCATCCGGGTCGGGGGATGACTTTGGCTCTTTGCTCACGTCTGGAGACAACACGTCTCGGACAGGTGGATTCAGGAGGTGGTGTCTGCCGGCTACAAGATAGAGCTGGCAGCTTGGCCGCCCCCAAGATTCCTTCGGTTCCGGATCTCCCAAGGTTGGCCGTCCAACGTCTTCTATTTTCCGGAGTGGTTTGTCCTGTGCCTCTTCAAGAACGGGGTCGGGGGTTCTTCTCCAATCTGTTCACGGATCCCTGAGGCCCCTCCTGGACCTAAAGGGTCTCAACAGATTTGTCAGGTTCAAATATTTTGCATGGAGACCATACGGTCGGTGGTGATCTCTTTTCGGCCAGGCGACTTTATGACCACTGTAGACATCAAGGATGCCTATTTGCACGTTCCTTGCCGTTCGGTATCATTTCGGCCCCTCGGGTGTTCACCAAGGTGCTGGCAGGTGTCATGGCCCTCCTGAGGAGCCAGGGCATTCGCATTCTTCCTTACCTCGACGACCTGTTGATTGCGGCTCAATCTTTTCATCAGGCCGAGAGGGATACTCAGGTGGTTGTGTTCACCCTAGAGTCCTTCGGTTGGGTGATCAATTATCCCAAGTCTTCGCTCCCTCCGTCATTGGTGAGGTCCTTCCTGGGCATGACGCTGGATACTTCTCAGGTCAAGGTGTTTCTTCCTCAGCAGAAGGTGGAGGGCCTTCAGATGCAGGTGCGAGCTCTGCTATCGTGTCCTCATCCTTCCATCCGTCTGGGGATGCAGTTGGTGGGACTCATGGTGTCTTGCTTCGAGGCTGTACCCTTCGCCCAGTTCCACATGAGACCTCTTCAGTTGAATCTCTTGACCGTTTGGGATCGGAAACAGGAATCCCTGGAGCAGGAATTCGCTCTGTCCCCTCTGGCCATACAGTCACGCTTGTGGCGGTTGGACTCTTCTAGTGGGCAGGTCCTTTTTGCCTCCGTGCTGGGAGATTGTCACCACAGACGCCAGTCTGACCGGTTGGGGAGAGGTTTGGCAATCGCTGAAGTTCCAGGGCCAGTGGGCCCCTCAGGAGGCCCACGCGCCCCCAATCAATCTCCTGGAGCTGGTTGGTTCTCTTCCAGTTGGTTCCCCACCTACGGGGTCGTGCGGTCCAGGTCCGCTCGGACAATTAGACGGCTGTCGCTTACATCAATCATCAGGGCGGGCTTCGGAGCAAACGAGCCCTCAAGGAGGTGTCCCTGATATTGTCTTGGGCGGAGGAGAATGTTCCCTGCATCTCTGCGGTTTACATCCCAGGGGTGGAGAACCAGGAGGCGGACTCCCTGAGCAGGGGGACGTCTCGCCTAGGGGAATGGTCTCTCGACAACAAGATCTTTCATGTTCTGTGTCGCCGCTGGGGTCAGCTGGACGTGGACCTGTTTGCGTCCCTTCACAATCACAAGCTTCCAAGATACGTCTCCCTGTCAAGAGATCCTCTGGCCGTCGCCACGGATGCGCTAGCAATTCCTTGGATGGAGTTTCGACGACTCTATGCATTTTCTCCCTTCCCTCTGTTGGGTCGTGTGCTACGCAAGATAGCCCAGGAGTGGGTACCAACCATTCTGGTGGCCCCCCACTGGCCGAGGAGAGTGTGATTTGCAGACGTCGTCCAGATGGCGGTGGATCACTTTGTCATGCCCGAAGATCCAGGGCTTCTCACTCAGGGACAGGTGCGCCATCCCAATTTACAAACGCTGGCTTTGACGGCTTGGCTGCTGAAACCTCCATCCTGACGGATAAGGGTTTGCCGGCTTCGGTCGTCAGTACTATGATTCAGGCTCGGAAGAAATCCTCTTCTATGATCTACTACAGGGTTTGGCATGCTTACATTGCCTGGTGTGAGTCTAAGTCTTTTCCGTGTCGCTCTTTCTCCATTTCCAGGGTTTTGGAGTTTCTTCAACTTGGTCTGGAGTTGGGCCTTCAACTGAGTACCCTCAAAGGACAGGCTTCGGCCTTGGCAATTTTTTTCCAAAGATCCTTTGCCAATCATAGGCTGGTCAAGACTACTTTACAAGGAGTTACTCATGTACGTCCACCGCGTAAGCCTCTGCTTCCGGTGTGGGATTTGAATTGGGTGCTTTCTGCTCTCCAGGGTCCACCATTTGAACCCTTGTGCAATGCCTCTCTATCCATTCTGACTCTTAAGGTGGCCTTCTTGGTCGCTATCACCTCGGTGCGTCGCGTCTCCGAACTGGTGGCGCTTTCTATTAAGCCTCCTTATTTTGAGCGGCATATGGATAAGGTGGTGTTCCTGTCTTAAGCTGGATTTCTTGCCCAAGGTGGTATCTGCTTTTCATCTCCATGAGGACATTGTCTTGCCTTCTTTGTGTCCTGTTCCTTCTAATTCTAAGGAACGGACTTTTCATTCCCTGGATGTGGTCAGGGCGCTAAAATATTATTTGATCGCCACTGAGTCTTTTCGGAAGTCGGATTCTTTGTTTGTCCTCCCTGCTGGGCCTAGGAAGGGTTTGCCTCCAGCCAAACCCACTATCAGCAAATGGATCAGACAGGCGGTGGTGCAAGCGTACTCTGCCAAGGGGAAAGACCCTCATTTTCGTGTTACTGCTCACTCCACTAGGGCTATTGGTGCCTCTTGGGCTTTTCAGCACCAGGCTTCAGTTGAACAAGTTTGTAAGGCCGCTAACTGGTCTTCCGTTCACACTTTTTCTAATTTTTACAAGGTTGATGTTTAGGCCTCAGCTGATGCTGTTTTTGGCCGCAAGGTGCTTCAGGCGGTAGTGGCTTGAACTTACCTGCTGTTGCTCACTGTGGATCCCACCCTTTTTCTTGGACACTGCTTTTGGATGTCCCAAATGTAAAGAATTACAGATGAAGCAACCCGTGCTGGATTCCAGAAAAATACAATTCTGTGATTACTCACCTGTAGAATTGATTTTATGGAATCCAGCACGGGTTGCTTCACCCCACCCTTGTTATAGTTATCCTCTTTTGCCTTGTTATGGTAATTTTGGTTGAGAGTTCTTTTTTGGCTATATTTTTCTGACATTTATGCCTCCCGGCTTCTTGCATTACTGGTTTTCAAACACTGGGGTCTCTGGGTAATTCCTGCCCTTTTATGGACCGGGAGGAGCCACAAGTCTTTCTGCAGTCAACTTCGCCACCTGGTGGCAGATTACCCAAGTGTAAAGAATTGCAGATGAAGCAACCGTGCTGGATTCTATAAAATCAATTCTACAGGTGAGTAAATTGTATTTTTCCACTTGTGTGAAGGCATTTCTCGCTGTGGATGATCCTCTCGTGATTTCTGTGTGGGTAGATCTGTAGTTAAAGCGGACCAACACCATTTTTTTCTGCTAACGGTTGTTGGTTTGGGTGCCACTGCAAAACAACAAGCTCAGGGGGCATCTTAAAGTGGATCAAAACCCAGCGCGGTCAATTCCCCCCCCCCCCCCCGGGGCATCCAAAATCGGGATGCTCCGCTGTGTGAAACCTCCCAGGTCGCCCCGTTCACTTACCCTGCTTTCTGGTCTAACGGCGCATGAGCGAGCCGTGGCCACATCCCTGCTATCCCTCGTGCCTGCCCCAGCCATTTGTGAATGGCCGACGCGTGCTCGCTCCCTGTTAGAGGGAAGTGGAGGATGCGGCCACCTGCGCACTCGGAGCCTCTGACCTTAGACGCCGTCTTAGAGCGTGACATCAACAGCTCCGAGTGCACTGATTGGACGAGTGGCCGCGCATGTGCCGTAGGACCAGGAAGAGGTAAGTGAATTTGGGCGATCTGGGAGGTTTCACACAGCGGGGCACCCCCAATTGACAGAATGCACACCATCCTTACCTTATCCTTGAGCCTCGGTCGGAAATGGAGCTTTGTGATTGGCCGCTGGCCAGTGGCCAATCACGGAGCTCCAATTCAGACCAAGGATAAGGTAAGTTTTTGGGGGTCATGTGCATGGGGGGCCTCCAACATTCAGGATGCCCCCCTGAGCTTTTATGTGCTGGCATCTGGGTGTTGGTCCGCTTTAAAGGTTATAGTGAGATCAAAATCCACCCTGGGGTCTGAGACTCCAGGAGAGGCATACTCGCTCCCCCTGGGACACACCGATCGGTGCATGGGGGGAGGGTTCACACAGTGGGGCATCCAGTGTAAGATGCCCCGAGACAGGCTAGTACCAGGTCTCAAATCTTTCAGAATCCAGGTCCCGGCTTCTTGGGTTTAAGCTGGCTTTAAGTTTTAAATTGCGATATAAGGTGGTATTGGCTGCGCAGGAGGAAAAAAAACAAGTATTTTTTTTTATGTGCCTGTCGGTTGCATGGCTTGTACTGCATGTACACGCTATGCTATGCTAGGACCACTGTTCTTTAGACCCTTAGTGGTCCTGTTAGTGGGATTAGAATGGTGTTATGTCATCCTCTGTGCTGGGGGAATACTCCATGTACACACTATCCATGTAAAAAAAAAATACTTTTTTGCAGTTTCAATGTTGATGTGGGTGTGTGCGCAGTGCAGGGAGAGTCTGGATGTGTGGCTTATGCATTCTGCAATTACTGAATAAGGACACACTCCCTTTACGGGCTTGGAGTCTATAAGACTCCAGGGCTGGCCGTTCAAGTCCCCCTGGGGGAGCCCCCATGATCGCCCCAGAAATCGCTTACCCTTCTGACGTTTATGGGGCGTGGCCGCATCCCTGCAGCTGAGGCACACTCCCCCCACCCAGCCATTTAGACAGGCTTGGGGCGTGCCACAGAGCACAGGGAGGCCAGGGATGTGGCTGATCTGGATTTTTTATGCCGAAGCTAAATGTTCTAAACAAGGCTTCATGCGTTGGTTGGCACGGATTAGATTAGATCCCACGCATGTGTTGTGGAAATGTTGGGAAGTTACGTTATGGGGGCGATCTGGGGGGTTCACACAGCAGGGTATCCCGGAATAGTAAAAATACTGTCCCAACTTAACTCCGAACCATGACAGCTCCTCCTGAGATGTGTCCTGAGCTCCATGAACTTGCAGCTTTCACCTCTTCTTTGTCTCTTTCATTAGAGTGCTGCTCTCACTTGTTACATTGTTATTGCTGCTAATCATTCCCCAAAGCAAATGACCACCGTGCTCCACGAATTGCAGCCGTAGTGGCCTTGTGTGTCACCTGGTCTGGGTGGGGGTCCCTTACATGCTCCCATGAGTGTTGTTTTTTGGTGTTTTTTGTTATTTTATTTCGGTTAATTTGCCTATTTCTACATCAAGTTTCTAATTGTAACCTCTATTTGAATTACAGGTCACGTTCCGCACCAGAATTTATCACTGTAATATCAACAGCCAAGGAGTCATCTGCTTGGATATCCTGAAAGACAACTGGAGCCCAGCGCTGACTATATCAAAAGTTTTGCTATCGATTTGTTCCCTCCTGACAGACTGCAACCCCGGTACGTACACCGACCGCTCGGCGCTAAGGGAGTTCCGATGTGGTGGGGTAACCTAGCTTCATTGTACGCTGATGATTATTACACTGAAGTACTGTTAAAGGGATACAGCTGGCAAAAGCAATTTTACACCATTGTGTTGGGCTACGTTTGGCACTGTCCTAAACTGTTATCGGTTTATAAATTGGAGAAGAAATAGCCGAGATATTGAGGTTTACTATTGGCCTTATTTCTCTTCTGAAGCCTGTGGGTGTGGCTGGCCCCTGGCTCTGTAATGCTGCATAATAGTGAGCGTTATAGGTGGGCTCTGTAAAACAGCCATTCTCATCACTGTGGCTGTTCTTTCTCTTTCCCTCTTTTCCACAGTCTGATGTGGAGCTTTAGACCGCCAGCTTAGCCCTATGATTGGTGGTCTATGGCAAAGGAATTCAAGGATGTGCCACTACTCTTTGCCTTATTTCAGAAGCAGCTGTGTCCTGACAGCAAGGGAGAGGGCAGCCATGATGAGCTGAGCTGCTGAACGTCAGATATGTCCCTTTAAGTTACAGGCTGGTGCAAGTCTGTGTTAAAGTGGACCAAAACCCACGGAGATCAACCCGGGAATCCTGTGAAACCTCTCAGATTGCCCATAAACTCGCCTTCTTTCCCGGTCCAATGGCGCATGCACAAGAAGTGGATGCTTCCCCACCATCCCTTTAGCAGCCAGGAACTTGTGAATGACTGCTGCGGTCATGCTCCCTGTTAAAGAGTAGCCGCGGATGCGGCCACCAGCATTCTCGGATCCGCTCGCCTTAGATGAAGGGACGGGAGCGTATCAGAGTGTGCTGATTGGATGAGAGGCCACACATGCGCCATAGGGCCGGGAAGAGGGGAGTTCCTTCGGTCGCTGAGGCTCCTCATACATCCAGTGAAATATCCTAGGAAGAATATTTAATACCTTAAATACAATCTATTGTGTGAGAATAAGACTCTCTCATTAATATTGTCATAACTGACATATTTCAAGAGTTACACTGCTCTTCCACAAATATTACCCCGTATCCATGTCTAATGTGTATTTGAGTGTCTGAGGACCTAATTGGGAATTCAAGGATTCCTTTGCAAGGGGATATGTGAAAACAGCCCAGCTATTGAGAGGGAGCTTTTTGCCAGCTAGGTGTGAATATACTGTGTTTCCCCGAAAATAAGACCTACTCCGAAAATAAGGCCTACTGTGCTTTTAGCATGAAGGCTAAATATAAGACCTTCCCCGAAAATAAGACCTCCCCCCAAAATACCGTATTTACAAGCTGAAAGGCGGGAGCGAGGAGGGAAGCCGATGTGAGTGCCGCAGGGTTGTAGCTGCCGTCATGCGGAAGGGCGGCGAATGAGCATCCGATGTGCAGGAGGGCGGGTGGTGACACTGGCCAATCGGAGTTCTGACGTTTGCATACCTCGCAACTGGGCAGGACAATCACGGATTGGTGAGTTATGTCCCCCCGCCCCCTCAGGAAATGTCCCGGAATGCCATTGGAGCAGCAGCAGCCTGCTGAGTGCAGGGCCGCAGGAGGCATAAGGCCATGTGAGGCCGCAGCGGCGGCGCCTGTCTCTTTCGCCTGACAGAGCGGAGCCGGCTAGCTGCGGGAGTTGGGGGGGGGGGGGCGAGGGTGGTGTGGTCCCAGCAGCTGATCCACCAATGAATCAGGCGACACCACTGTCTGATCGCTCACTGGACCGCCAGATCGCCTGCTGCTTCAACAATAGTTGAGTGCTTGCTGGAGAGGCTAAGGTTATGTCTGGTTATGCTGGTTTGTGATGGCAACTACTACTGTTTAACAGTTAATAAATTTCCTTTTTTTGTGAATGCATGTGAATTCTTCTTCATGGAAAAATGTAAGACATCCCCTGAAAATAAGACCTAGCTTTGGGAGCAAAAATTAATATAAGACACTGTATTATTTTCGGGGAAACAGGGTATGTGAATATTGTCATGGTCTATTTACTATAGACATGGCAGGATTTCCATCCCACACCCTATTTGAGTGTTAGGAATTCAGGTGCATAATCATACAAAGCACAATAAATATGCCTATAATTATTATACTTACCGTGTTTGCCGGCGTATAAGACGACCCACCAACATTTCCACTCAAAATATAGAGTTTGTTATATACTCGCCGTATAAGACTACTCCCTCTTCCGCACACCGAATAAAACGTAAAAGAACATCAGATTACACTGCAGCCGCATCCCTGCTCGCCTTTAGTTGGGGACGTGCCTGTGCTGGCTATTCAGAATGCGTCCCAGCTAAAGGCATAGTAGGGATGCAGCTGCAGGGTAATGTGGTGTTGGCTCTGGGAATAGGGCCTATAGGGAGGGTTTTACAGTGGGGCATCCTGAATTGGAATGCCCCAGTGGGTTTGTTCCCTACTCCAGGGGCATGCCAAATTGGGTTTCCTCTACTGTGTGAAACCCCCCAACTGGCCCTTTTCCCAGAGCCCAAACCACATTACACTGCAGCCACATCCCTACTATGCCTTTAGATGGGACGCATTCTGAATAGCCAGCACAGGCCCCAACTAAAGGTGAGCAGGAATGTGGCCGCAGTGTAATGTGGAGTCTGGGGAAAAAGGCTAAACGGGGGATTCAGACAAGGGGGCATTCCATTTTGCTGCCCCTGATGCAGGGAACAAAACCCAGTAGGGCATTCCAAGTTGGGGTGCCCCCTGTGTAAACTCTCCCAAGTTGGGGTGCCCCCTGTGTAAACTCTCCCAAGTTGGGGTGCCCCCTGTGTAAACTCTCCCAAGTTGGGGTGCCCCCTGTGTAAACTCCCCCAAGTTGGGGTGCCCCCTGTGTAAACTCTCCCAAGTTGGGGTGCCCCCTGTGTAAACTCCCCCAAGTTGGGATGCCCCCTGTGTAAACTCCCCCAAGTTGGGGTGCCCCCTGTGTAAACTCCCCCAAGTTGGGGTGCCCCCTGTGTAAACTCCCCCAATGACCCCGTTTCCCAGAGTCCACACCACATTACACTGCGGCCACATCCCTGCTCGCCTATAGCTGGGGACATGCCTGGGTTGTTTAGAATGTGTCCCATCTAATGGCATAGTGTGTAATGTGTGGGGTCTGGGAAAGGGACCAGTTGGGGGTTTTACACTGGGGGATGCCCCATAGAAACTTTTTTTTTTTTAATAAATCTTAAATAAATCACATCTCAGATCAGATGCTGAAGAGTCCCCTTCAAAGTGGAGAGCAGCGAGGGCGATGTCAGAAGTGCGTGCCAGGAGCCAGCCCCCTGCCTGCCCACACAGTGCCTGAGAGCTCGGCGCTCACCCCGCTGGCCTGCTCAGTCTCTCCCTGCTCTGATCAACTAGTGCTGCCTGAGGATGGAGGACGATCGTGCTGCCCAGCTTGGTGAAGGTAAGTACATTTACTGCGGCGACGTAGGACATGACAGCGCGGGACAACTGCACGCAGGACCACAGATTAAGAATCGGGGCAGTCCCAGGAAAATCGGGACAGTTGTGGGGTATGTATGTGACCCAGGTGCACCCGGCGTATAAGACGACCCCCCACTTGGAGGCATGTTTTACAGGGGGAAAAAGTCGTCTTATACGCCGGCAAATACGGTAATATCCAACACTATCCAACTGCAATGGGTGCGCTCGGCTCCATTCTAGACTGCTTTTGGTCCACTTTAATTGGCAGCCCTAAAGTCTTTTAGACTTCAGAACCAGTCAAATAAATGGTTGGTCAGGCTGCAATGTGGAAGTGCAATCCGGTTGCCGGGCGGGCTTGTTAACAAGCCTTTTGGGGCTTAAACCGAACCTTCAGCATCATTTAATGAAAAGCCCAAACCTCACCCTGAATAAGACCCTATATTATATGTTTCCCACACCCTGTACATACAGATTGCTCACATTAATTCGGACCCTCACCCTGAATAAGACCCTATTATTTGTTTCCCACACCCTGTACATACAGATTGCTCACATTAAAAATCATCTTACCTGCATCTACTTCATGTTATGAGCCTTTAAACATCCAAGATGGTGGCTCATGGATCAACAGGCAGCCTGCAAACAGGAAGTGTCTTCTTACTGTGTCGCTCTGCATTCTGGGATTGCTGAGCTTTTCCTGACCCCAGCTCTGCTCTGTCTGTGCAAAGCACAGCTATAACACGCCCCCTGTACTTTATCCCACTCTCCTCTCCTCAGTATGTGAGTCAAGATGGCTGCCCCCGTATCCTAGAGTCCTGAACAAAATTTCAGCCCGGTGGGGGAAAGAATAATAAGTGGCTGAAAACGTAAAATATATTAATTTTAGATGCTGGGGAATAGTTTAAAGGTTTGGGCTTTTCATTAAATCTTGCTGAAGGTCCGGTTTAAGGACCCTAGGAAACGGGTGCCGCCATCTTGCCTCAGAAGCATCACATACTGAGGAGAGCAGAGGGTGGCAAAAGTACAGGGGGGCGTGGTTATGGCTGTGCTTTCCAAAGACAGAGCAGAGCTGGGTGTCAGGTAAGGACAGCAATCCCAAAATGCAGAGCAGCACAGTCAGAAGACACTTCCTGTCTGCAGGCAGCCCGAGACTCCATGGGCCACCATCTTGGATGTTATAATGCTCCAAAAACGCAATAGGTGCAGGTAGGATGATTTTTAATGTGAGCAATGTGTATGTACAGGGGTGAAACATATAAGATAGACTCTTATTCAGGGTGAAGGTCCGGATTAATGTGGGCAATCTGTATGTACAGGGGGGAAACATATAAGATAGACTCTTATTCAGGGTGAAGGTCCGCTTTAAGTTGTTAGGCACAGTTATTTACTTCTCCACATTTGTTTGTTCAGGGTTTTCATTTTCTTTTCCCTTTTGTAACCTGTAATGGTTGTAGCAAGTTGTATGTTATTCTGAAATGGATGGATCCTCTTATGCACACATAAGATGTGGAGGTGAGAAATTCACACCTACGCCCGATTCTTTTAATGTCGCGCCTAATAACATGATGGAGCCCCTATCGATTAACAGATATAAATAGCGTATTATTAGTGTCGGGAAATTGTGACCTGAATGGCAACTGCTGTTAGTCAGGATCCATCCGGAAGCGACTGCTCGGCTGGGTGCGCTCGGCGCTTCGCATCACACGCCGGCTCCCTGGTAAATGATGTTCCTGAATTTGTAATTCTGGGGGCAAACAGATGGCGGAGGTTTAATTTAAAGTAATGTGTCTATTAAAATAACTGTGCTGCCAGGAGTGTGTGGAGGCCTCTTAGATATGTTAGCAATGTAAACTGTTCTCAGGAAAGCTAAAATGCCTCTTTAGGTTCATGGTACGAAAAGTGAAAATCCAACAGCATTTAAACTGGTCCTTCACCCTGAATAAGAGCCTATCTTATATGTTTCCCACACCCTGTACATACAGATTGCCCACATTAATCCATACCTTCACCCTGAATAAGAGCCTATCTTATATGTTTCCCACACCCTGTACATACAGATTGCCCACATTAATCCATACCTTCACCCTGAATAAGAGCCTATCTTATATGTTTCCCACACCCTGTACATACAGATTGCTCACATTAATCTGGACCTTCACCCTGAATAAGAGCCTATCGTATATGTTTCCCCCCACCCTGTACATACAGATTGCCCACATTAATCCATACCTTCACCCTGAATAAGAGCCTATCTTATATGTTTCCCACACCCTGTACATACAGATTGCCCACATTAATCCATACCTTCACCCTGAATAAGAGCCTATCTTATATGTTTCCCCCCCTGTACATACAGATTGCTCACATTAATCTGGACCGTCACCCTGAATAAGAGCCTATCTTATGTTTCCCACACCCTGTACATACAGATTGCTCACATTAATCTGGACCGTCACCCTGAATAAGAGCCTATCTTACATGTTTCCCACACCCTGTACATAAAGATTGCTCACTTTAATCCGGACCGTCACCCTGAATAAGAGCCTATCTTATATGTTTCCCCCCACCCTGTACATACAGATTGCCCATATTAAAAATCATCCTACCTGCATCTACTGCATTTTCTGAGCCTTTAAACATCCAAGATGTCGACCCAAGGAGTCTGCCTGCAGACAGGACGTGTCTATTGATACTCTGCATTCTGGGATTTCTGTCCTTTTCGTGACCCCAGCTCTGCTCTGTCTGAGCAAAGCACAGCTATAACCCCGCCCCCTGCGCTTTTGCCCCCTCTCCTCGGTGTGTGATGCATCTGAGGCAAGATGGCGGCGCCCATATGCTAGAGTCCTGAACAGAGTTGCAGCCTAGTGGGGAAAGAATAAAAAGTGACTAAAAATATATTCATTTTAGATGTTGGGTTTAGTTTTTAAGGGTTTGGGCTTTTTATTAAATTATGCTGAAGGTCTGGTTTAAGGTGGAACTTCAGTGTAAAATTGACTTCTATTGAGAGACGAAGGGAAGGCTTTGTCTTTTATATATCCCAATAGAAGACAATGGGGTGGCAATCGTAATGCCATCATGACTGCTCCCATGAACCGCAAGAGTGAACTAGATAGAACTAAAAAAAAAAAACACGAAGTCTAATTTTACACTAAAAAAAAGCTGAAGGTGTAGTTCTGAATGGAGCAAACACTAGGAAAAACTACCTATACACCAAAGAAATATATTCATGAGTGGTGTATCAAATATCAGAATGTATCACAAAAAAGCACAGTAAGAAAAAAATTAAAACCACTTAAAAAGGAAGCAGGCCCTGTTCTGCAACATGCGATGGGAGCGAGGGCGGTTGGTCGGGTTCACAGCAGCAGATTTAAAGTGGACTAAAACCCACATTTTTAACTAGTATCCCCTGAATTGCTCCCCCCATGTAGAGCACCTTATGGCAATATTCTTAGTATACAGTACGTCCTGCTCCAGATAAGAATCATTACACTTGGGTATTACTCCGCCAGATGGCGCTGGACTGCAGAGACCGCGAAATTGGCTCCTCCCGAAAAAAAAAGCCCATCCCGGTCCATAAATACCTGGGACCTCCCACACGTTCCCCAGTAATCGTCTCTGCAGACGGCGAGCAAGTCAGAAGATGGCTGTCTCCTCCTTGCAGGTAAGCCGGGTTTACACCCGGCCATTTTATTTCCCTATTTCCGCCCGGACCTTGTTTTTATTAAGCCCCTATGCCTCCCAGCCCTGGCTGTTGGTCCGGCTGAAGGTAGGATACACCTTAGTGGTGTGATAGCTTGGAGCCATGCTCCTCCGTGAGACCCCCTCCAAGGGGTAGGCGGATACCAGGTTCGGGATCCTGGTTTGGGATGCCCTGTCCGTCATTTTCCCTGCGCTGCATTAGGTGGCTTGGGACTTCCCCCCACCCGTTGCTTCCTGTCCCTGGATCATGGGGGGGGGGGGGGGGGGGGCGGCATGTCCCTCCAATTTTTTACCTCAGACTTTGCCTGGCCAATTAGCTGTCAGTGTGGTATGAGTGTATGTGTGTGTGTGTGGCTGTTTGCTTCACCTGTTGCTGGGCCGCGTCTGTTAGACGGCGGCCCGGATTACGGGCCGGCTCCGCAACCTTGTGGGAGCGCGGCCATGTTTTTTACATCTGTTATTCAGGAGAGGGGGCGGGGCCGGGCGCTCGGCGCGCTGATGCGGCCCGCCCCCCTCTCTTTTGGCGCCCACGGAGGTTCCCAGCAATGGCTGGGAACCGCGGTTACTCTTCCCAGCAGGAGGGGGCGGGGCCACGTGCGGCGCGCGATCCGCGCTGGCCCACCCTCCTTCTCTTCCCCTGGCCTGGCTGATGCTGCTGGGTGTCCGGTCGCCATCTTGCATCCTAACTGTGAGTGCCCTGCGGGGCTCGTTCTATTATCTGCCTTTTTTTTGTTATGCATAATCGTATTTCTATTGGGGTGCCTTGTATGCTGCGTTATCTTTGACATATACTTTAGGGTTATACAGCTATATTGTATGGCTGTGATTATATCTGGATGTATGATTGCTGTAATGACTTCATGCTTATGGTACCCTTTTTTATTATGTCTTCCAGGGGGATTACCTTCCTTGATAGCTAAAAAGGGGTTCTCCCGGTCCTTAGGTCCCTCACTCAAATAGGGGCTTTACAAATCCTCCCACTAACGGGACGTTAAGGGGCATCCCGGGTAGCTTACTGGCGTAATTCCCATTGGTCATTGCGACTACCATAAAAAATCACCATATGGAGGCTTCCCAGGATACCGGGCTCGGGCTCCCTTCGGGGCAACCCCGGCAGTGTGTGGGTTGTGGGGTACCCCTTGCAGGCCATTACGCGGCAGTCGGAGTCCCAGGCGTCTGGGTCAGCGCCGCCGGCCTCATCACCTACACCCCCATGCCTGATTCTGACCCCAAGTGATGTCATTAGCGGGGAGTCGCAATCTGAGGTCTGTGCTAGATTGGCCAACATTGAGAAATTGATTGCTAGCTCTGCGGCCGGAAAGGCCCCAGCTAAGAGAAGGCATGTGGCACCGGCTTTTGATTTTGAGGAATAGGACTCCTTTGACAGGACCCGGTGAAGCGCTGGTCGTCACCCCCAGAAGTCAACCCTCCGATTCTGGGGTTGTCCAACACATTGGTTGTGCACTCACCTGACTCCACCACGCTGAAGGATGGTGAGGAGTGTCGTCTTGATCAAATGGTGTCACACGCCTTTGCCAGTGTGGGTTCGGCCCTGCGTCCCGCACTCTCGGCCGTGGCTACCAGATCTGTAATTAGGGGCTTGTTGAATGGTCCCCTTCTTAACCCTGCTAGTGTTGAATTTGCCTTATCAGCCTTGGACAATATAATATACATGTGTAGTACAACCTCGGATTTGCTTGTGGCTATACGCCGCTCGGTTTGGTTGCGCCAATGGGCGGCTGATATGGCGGCTAAGAAGGTGCTTACAGGGCCACCCTTCTTGGGTAGGCGCCTGTTTGGAGAAAAATTGGACTCGGGGGCGAAAGGAGGAAAGTTGCCACAGCCCAAGAAGCAGCGCCGGTCCTTTCGGGGGGCAGGCTCCTTTAATCCTTCCTTTCGTGGCTCTCGAGCAAGCAGGGGAGTTGCTTACTCTGCGTTCAGTGGGGACTCCTGGGGTAGGGGCAGTGGATGTGCCCGCCCGGGACTGCCTGGGGTACCATACCCAAGGCTGCTGCCAAACCCTCTCAGCAATGAGGGGGCGCCCTCACCCTCGCGGGTGGGGGGACAGCTAAGGCTCTTCGCCCAGGTCTGGCTCCGGGAGGTCACAGACAACTGGATCCTGGAAGTGGTTTCTTCCGGGTACAAGCTGGAGTTCAAGTACCGGCCTCCTCCCAGATTTCTTAGGTCTCGGGTTCCTTCGGACCCCCGGGCCGCGCAGGGGCTGTTATTGGCAATACAAAACCTTCTGGACAGGGGGGTTGTTTGCCCAGTGCCTTCCTCAGGGAGAGGCCGGGGCTATTACACTTTTTTTTTTTTTTACAGTGCCCAAAAAGGATGGCTCCATAAGACCCATTCTGGATCTCAGGATTCTCAACAGGTTCATCAGAACCAGGAAATTTCGCATGGAGACTCGGCCATCAACTCTCTTCGTCCAGGGGTCTTCATGACGTCCATAGACATCAAGGACGCTTACCCTTCCGGTTTGTGGCTCTCCCTTTCGGGCTGACCTCAGCACCAAGGTGTTGGCGTGCATAATGGCCCTTTTCAAAGACCAGGGCATTCGCATTGTGCCGTATCCGGACGACCTTCTCATTACGGCATCCTCTCTGTCAAGTGGAGCTGGACACCAGGTTGGTGGTGACTACGCTGGAGAGTTTCGGTTGGGTGATCAACTACCCCAAGTCTTCTCTCTCCCCGTCAAGGGAGATTTCCTTTCTGGGCATGAATCTGGATACCATTCAGTCCAGGGTGTTCTTACCTCAGTCGAAGGTGCAGATGGTTCAAGATCTGATACGTCTTCTTCTGTCCCACCATCGCCTGTCCATCCAGCAAGGGATGAGGCTGGTGGGGTTGATGGTGGCCTCCGTCGAGGCGGTTACTTTTGCTCAGTTTCACAAGAGGTCTCTTCAAATCCATCTATTATCGGCTTGGGACAGATGCCCTCTGGCCTTGGATCAGTGCCTTGGTCCGGCTTTCTCTTCAGTGGTGGCTGGAACCGAGTAATCTTCTGAGGGGCAGATCCTTTCTGGCACCATGTTGGGAGACGGTCACCACGGATTCCAGCCGGGCTGGGGGGGGGGGGGGGGGGGGGTTTCTGGAAGAAACATCAGTTCCAGGGGCTGTGGGGTCCTCTGGAGGTGCACATCCCCACCAACGTGTTGGAGCTGAGGGCTATTCGGTTGGTGCTGTCGCACTTGACGCATCATCTCCAAGGATTTCAGGTTCGATCAGACTATCAGACTGCGGTCGCTTACATCAGTCACCAGGGAGGGACTCGCAGCGGAGTGCCCTCAGGGAAGTTTCTCTGATTCTTGCATGGGCCGAGAGCAATGTTCCATGTATCTCGGCGGTGTACATTCCAGGAGTGGAGAACATGGAAGCGGACTCCCTCAGCAGGGGGTCCTCTCGCCGAGGGGAATGGTCCCTCAACAAGGTATTTCTATCCATTTGTCACAAGTGGGGGTTCCCGGAGGTGGATCTCTTTGCCTCCCGTCACAACCACAAGCTCCCTGCTTTTGTGTCTCTGTCTCAGGATCCTCTGGCTCTGGCAGTGGATGCCATGTCTCTTGCCTGGCGGGATCTGGGTCTCCTGTATCTGTTTCCCCCCTTCTCCATGGTAGGCAGGGTGGTGCACAAGCTGGTTCAAGAGGGTGTGCCAGCTATACTGGTGGCTCCAAGGTGGCCAAGACAGGTGTGGTTCGCAGGCGGTCGATCAGTACAGGTTGCCCCTGTTTCCGGATCTGGTCACTCAAGGTCAGCTATGTTGCCCCAATTTACCGTGGCTGCTGAGACCTCCATCCTAAAAGAGGAAGGTTTGTCTGATGCTGTGATCCAGACGCTTGTTATGACTAGGAAGAAGTTTACTTCTAACATCTACTACAGGACCTGGCGGTCCTATATTGATGGGTGTGAGGCTAGGGCCTTGCCTTGTAGGAGTTTCTCCAACACGGTTTGGACCTGGGTTTTCAGCTTAGTACTCTAAAAGGGCAGGTCTCCACCCTGGCAGTTTTCTTTCAAAGGTCTTTTGCCCTTCATCCTTTGGTTAAGACTTTTTTCCAGGGGGTCACTCATGTGCGGCCCCCTCGCAAGCCCTTGTTGCCTGTTTGGGACTTGATTTTGGTTTTGTCGGCCCTCCAGGGGCTTCCTTTTGAGCCGGTGCAGGATGTTGCATTTTCTATTCTCACACAAAAGGTTGCCTTAATGGTGGCTACTTCTCTTTTCTGTAGGACGGACGCCTTGTTTGTGGTGCCCTCTGGGCCCAAGAAGGGTTTGACGCCCGTCAAGTCTACCATTAGTAGATGGATACATCAGGCCATTGTTGGGGCCTATACTTCCAAGGGGAGGGATCCCCCTTTCCAGATCACTGCTCATTCTACTCGTGCTGTTGGGTTTTTTCCTGGGCTTTTCAGCACCAGGCTTCTGTTGAACAAGTTTGTAAGGCTGCTACTTGGTCTTCTGTTCATACTTTTCCAAGTTTTATAAGGTTGATGTGTGGGCCTCAGCGGATGCTGTTTTTGGCCGCACAGTTCTGCAAGCTGCAGTGGTTAAATTGTGCACTATTGCCTGTTGGGATCCCCACCCCTTTTTGGACACTGCTATTGGATTAATACTTCCGAAGCAGGGTGTGAGACATACTTCAAATAATACCATTTTGTGATTACTCATCTGTAAAATGGGTATTATAAGTGTCTCACACCCTGCTTCGTCCCACCCCGAGTTTTATCTTGGATCCTCTATATGGTGAAACTTTTTTCTCTTTGGCTCTTCCTGGTCCCCTTACTGCTTTCTTATACTGGGGAATGTGTGGGAGGCCCCAGGTATTTATGGACCCGGGAGGGGCTTCTTTTTTTTCTATTCATCTCTGCAGAAGTTCGCCCTCTACTGGCTATAACCCACGTGTAATTAATACTTCCGAAGCAGGGTGTGAGACCTACTTATAATACCCATTTTACAGGTGAGTAATCACAAAATGGTATTTTTTTTTGTCAGTCTCCGCGCTGACTTGGTTGCACTGGTTGCGATTTGAAAATGCCGCCGCCGCTGCGCGCTTCCACTGCGTTCTGCGGTTGGCAGCGGCATTACCTCAGGCGCTGATGCGCTTTCATTGGCTGCTTGTCACGTGTGCTGCTTCGCGCTCTTCGGGGAGGGGGGGGGCTGCGGATGGTGCGTTCCGCGTCACTGTCTCCTCGGTATACTTGGCGCCATTTTTCTCTGGATTCGTCTGCTGCGTGGCTGGCATTTACCTACCGCGGTTCGTGAGTGGCCTTGCGGGTGGCTTTATTTACCCTATGTTATTATACATGTCACTTATGGGGTTCTCTTCGCTTATGTCTTTCAGGCGGGTCGAACTCTGCCCCTCTATTTAGTTATTAAACTTGTGAGGCCTAGTGTGCTAATTACTCCCACTTCCCTAGCAGGCTATTGGGGCATCCCGGGTTGCTTTTATAGCGTGAATCCCTTTCGGCATATTGTGCCGCCATAATCGCCATATGGAGGCGTCTCAGGATAATGTGCTCGGGGTTCCTTCGGGACAAGCCCGGCTGTGTGTAACTTGTGGGGTGTCCCCTACTAGTGCTGACAATGTGCGGGTCTGTATAACTTGTGCCCAGCAGGTGCTTGCGCTGCAGCCTGGTTTACCAGCGGCTGGGCCTGCGCCACGTATGGCCTCACCTACTCCCCAAGCTTGAATTTGACTCCCATTGAGTTGCATACCAGTGGGGATTCTGAGCCTGATGTGTCTGCTAGACTGGCTAGTGTTGAAGTTAATTGCTAATACCTTGGCACGTAAGGCCTCTGCTAAAAAGCGGAACTTGACGCCTGATGTCACTCTTTTCCCTATGGAAGCTGAGGAGTTTTTGGAACTGTCTGGTTATACCCCCTTGGAAGAAGGGGAGTTGTTCTCTGAGTCATCTGATGAGAGGCCCAGGGGTCATGATGATTCTGGCTCTGATCCCTGGGCCCCAGATGATACTGATAGGCTGTTGGCTCAGATTTTTGAGGTACTGTCTATCTCTCCCCCGGTTGCGGCCCCTAGGCAGCAGGGGGAATTTCATACTGCTAAGCCACGTTTAGAGTTTCCTGAGCAAGCCCATTTTAATAATCTCGTGCTCAAGTAATGGGAGCATCCCAGCAGGCTCCCCGGAGTCCCTAAGAGTTGGGATAAGAGGTATCCCTTTCCTGCTGAGGTGGTGAAGCTTTGGTCATCCCCTCCAGAGGTGGATGCCCCGGTCCTAGGTTTATCTAACACCTCTGTCGTGCATTCCCCTGACTCTACTACGCTGCGGGATGGTGAGGACCGGCGTATTGATCAGCTGGCGTCCCATGCCTTTGCCTGTGTGGGGACGGCGCTGCGCCCTTTCGGGACCAAGGCTTCTTTTCTTCCCCCTACCGTGGATCCAGACAGGGGAGGGGGGTCTCCCTTGCTGGGGCCCGAGGAATTTCTGGGGTAGGGGCAGAGGAGGGGGGACGCCCTGGATCAGCCTGGGGCTCCAAGCCTAAGTCTTCTCCCAAGCCCCCTCAGGCATGAAGGGGCGCCCTCACCCATCCGGATGGGGGACGGCTTCAGCATTTTGCTCATGTCTGGAGGCTTCAGGTCTCAGACCGGTGGATTCAGGGGGTAGTGTCCTCCGGTTACAAGATAGTTTGCTGCCTGGCCGCCCCCAAGATTCATCAGATCCCGGATGTCTCAGGACCCTATGTCAGCTCGGGCTTTAACTCTGGCAGTGCAAAGCCTTCTGGATCTGGGGGTCATTTGTCAGGTCCCATAACGAGCAAGGGGTTCTATTCCAACCTTTTCACCGTGCCCAAAAGAGATGGGTCAGTCAGGCCCATCGTGGACTTGAAGATCCTCAACAAATTTGTCAGGTGCAGGCGCTTTCACATGGAAACTTTGCGCTCTGCCATCAGTTCCCTGCGTCCAGGGGACTTCATGACCTCTGTGGACATCAAGGATGCTTACTTTCATATTCCTGTTTTTCCAGGTCATCAAAGATTCCTCAGGTTCGCTCTGGAGGATCAGCACTACCAATTTGTGGCATTGCCCTTCGGTCTCCCTTCAGCTTCCAGAGTGTTCACCAAGGTGCAGGCAGGGGTGATGGCTCTGCTCAGGGCATTCGCGTGCTGCCATATTTGGACGGCATTCTCCTCACTTCTCAGTCCCTCCATCAAGCAGAGCTGGATACTCGGCGAGTAGTGTCTAGAGTAATTTGGCTGGGTGATCAACCATCCCAAGTCTTCCCTGTCTCCCTCCTTGGTGACACCCTTCCTGGGAATGAATCTGGATACGGTTCAGGCAAGGATTTTTCTTCCTCAACAGAAGGTGGACAGTCTGCTGGTGCAGGTTCAGTCCCTGCTCTCTTGCCCTCATCCCTCCATCAGGCAGGGAATGCAGCTGGTGGGCCTGATGGTGTCGTGCTTCGAGGTGGTTCCTTATGCACAGTTTCACATGAGGCCTCTGCAACTCCATCTTTTGTCAGTATGGGACAAGGATCCCACATCCCTGGACCAGGTCCTTGTTCTATCCCCCCTAGCCAGGCGGTCGCTATCGTGGTGGCTGGACACCAGGAACCTGTTGGCGGGCAGATCCTTTCTGGCCCCCTGCTGGGAGACAGTCACCACGGATGCCAGTCTGACAGGTTGGGGGGGGGGGCTTCTGGAAGTCCCTGCAGTTCCAAGGGCAGTGGGACCCTCAGGAGGCCCACACACCCATCAACATTCTGGAACTGAGGGTGATCAGGTTGGTTCTGGCTCACTTGACCCAACACCTTCGGGGCCGGCCTGTTCAGGTACGCTCGGACAACCAGACATCGGTTGCCTACATCAATCGGGGGGACCCGGAGCAAGGGGGCCCTCAAGGAAGTGTCTCTGATCCTGGCCTGGGCGGAGGACAATGTTCCTGCATATCAGCTGTGTACATTCTGGGGGTGGAAAATCTGCAGGCTGACTCTCTGAGCAGGGGGACCTCTCGCCTGGGAGAATGGTTCCTCTGCGAGAGGGCGTTTTACTCTGTCACCGTTGGGGCCAACCAGATGTGGATCTGTTTGCGTCCTGTCACAATCACAAGCTTCGGGCCTTTGTCTCCCTGTCCCAGGACCCTCTGGCCTTGGCCACAGATGCTCTAGCAAAGTCATGGCAGGACTTTTAGCTCTTGTATGTCTTTCCCCCATTCCCCCTGTTGGGCAGGGTTCTGCGCAAGATAGCTCAGAAGGGGGTGCCAGCTATCCTGGTGGCTCCCAGGTGGCCAAGAAGAGTGTGGTTCGCAGACGTGGTGCAGCTGGCAGTAGATCAGTACGCTCTGCCCAGGGTGCCAGACCTGCTCACTCAGGGTCACTTACGCCATCCCAATTTACAAACTCTGGCTTTGACGGCCTGGCTGCTGAAACCTCCCATCTTGATGGAGAAGGGACTGTCTGCCTCTGTTGTTGTTACCATGATAAAGGCTAGAAAGAAGTCTTCTTCTTCCATTTACTATAGGGTTTTGGCGTGCCTACATTGACTGGTGTGAGTCTAGGTCTCTTCCTGTCGTGTGTTCTCTATTCCCAGGATCCTGGAGTTCCTGCAGCATGAGTTGGAGCTGGGGCTCCAACTCAGTACTCTGAAGGGTCATGTCTGCCCTGTCTGTTTTCTTCCAGAGGTCCTTTGCCCAGCATTCTGTGATCAGGACTTTTTTTCCAGGGGGTTACGCATGTGCGTCCCCCACGTAAGTCTATGTTGCCTGTTTGGGATTTGAACTTGGTCTTGTCTGCCTTGCAGGGTGCTCCCTTTGAACCTGTGCAGGAAGCTGCCCTGGCCATTCTTACTCTCAAGGTTGTCTTTTTGGTGGCTATCACCTCTGTTAGGCATGTGTCTGTGTTGGCGGCGCTTTCCATCCAGCCCCCCTACTTTGAGAGACACCAGGACAAGGTGGTGTGTCGCTTCAAGCCAGATTTTCTGCCTAAGGTCGTGTCTGCCTTTCATCTGAATCAGGACATTGTTCTTCCTTCCTTGTGCCCTAATCCTAGTAACGCTAAGGAGAGGGCTTTGCATTCCTTGGATGTGGTTAGGTGTCTGAAGTATTATCTGGTGGCTACTGTACCATATAGAAAAACTGATGCTCTTTTTGTGGTCCCTTCTGGTCCTAAGAAGGGTTTGGCTCCTGCTAAATCTACTATCAGCAAATGGATCTGTGAGGCTGTGATTCAGGCCTACTCTGCTAAGGGGAAGAATCCTCCCTTCCGCCTTACTGCTCATTCCACTCGTGCTATTGGTGCCTCTTGGGCTTTTCAGCACCAGGCTTCTGTTGAACAAGTTTGCAAGGCCGCTACTTGGTCTTCTGTTCATACCTTTTCAAAGTTTTACAAGGTTGATGTTAGGGCCTCAGCTGATGCTGCTTTTGGCCGAAAGGTTCTGCAGGCGGCAGTGGTCTGACCTGTCTGTTGTTACCTTTGGGGATCCCACCCTACTTTATGGACACTGCTATTGGATGTCCCAAGTGTAATGATTCTTATCTGGAGCAGGACGTACTGTATACTAAGAATAATACAATTCTGTGATTACTCACCTGTAGAATTGTTATTATGAGTATACAGTACGTCCTGCTCCACCCCACCCTTGGTTTTGCATTATCCTAGGATCCCCTGTATGATGATTGTT
This sequence comes from Gastrophryne carolinensis, assembly GCA_027917425.1. Taxonomy (NCBI): domain Eukaryota; kingdom Metazoa; phylum Chordata; class Amphibia; order Anura; family Microhylidae; genus Gastrophryne; species Gastrophryne carolinensis. Next base: position 239,419,937 of record CM051240.1, read on the forward strand.
ATCATTGTTATAGTTACTGGTTGGTTCTGTTATCAATCTCCCGGCTTCTCGTTAACTGCTTGTCAATGCTGGGGATTTGTGGGAGGTCCTGGGGATTTGTGGGAGGTCCTGGGTATTTGGGAGGAGCCAATTTCACGGTCTCTGCAGTCCAGCGCCATCTGGCAGAGTAATACCCAAGTGTAATGATTCTTATCTGGAGCAGGACGTACTGTATACTCCTGCTTCACTCTAATCCCAGATAATGGCCCTTGTTTTAGCTGTAAACTCCGCCTCTTCCATTCATTGTCATTGTTGTGTGTGGCAATGATGTCATTGCCACACCTAAGCAATGACTGTCTGCCATCGTGGACAGAGGGACGGCAAAAGAAAATCAGGACAATTTGAAAAGGGAAAATATCCGTTTCTAGTTGGCTTGGTTGAAGAGCATGGTCGGTGCCTTCGTCAGCTGGGGCATCCCAAGTCTCTCTCTGCCCGCCCAAACAGGAAAGCCTGCAGCCAAGCATAGGCATATTCAGGCTAGCTTCTACGTCGAGGACCTATTAGGGGGTTCAGGATCTAGTTCCGGAGGGGGAGGTGTTGTCTGGCAGCGGAGAGGAACCAGAAGCTACGCATATGCCAGGGAACCCTCCGGATCACCCGACAAATCAGATTGAGGATCTTATTGAGGCAATATTGGAGGTTCTGCACCTCTCTACTTCTCGGCCAAAGTGACAAATGAAGAGTGAACCCTACAAGTGTCAGAAGGTCAGGCAAGCTTTTCCCAGGCAAGCTTTTCCCAGGCTTGCCCATTTCAACAGGCAGGTGGAAAAGGAGTGGGAGAAACCGGATAAGCTTCTCTCTTCCCAAGTTCCTGGATACCAAGTACCCCTTTCCGGATGAGTCGGTCAGGGTTCGGTCTGCGCCACCTGAGGTAGACAAACTGGTGTCGGGTCTGGCTCGGCACACCATTATCCTTACTTTGGATAGTGCAGCCTTTAGAGACCTGGCGGATAAGAGGAGGAACCAGCTGGCCAGGCAGGCGTTCTCCATGGTGGGGTCGGCCATGTGCCCAGGTTGCGCCACGTCCATGGCGGCTACGACAGGCACAGTCTGGATGAAGGAGAAGAGGATAAGTTTGCGACATGAAGATTCGCATTCCTCTGCACTTCATTTGAACGCCTTTGCTATGGACATGGTGCTGGCTATGGGCGCCTTGGTGAGTCTGGTGGCTCTAGGGGGCTGGCCTTGCTGGTCACCTTGCGACACACGGTGTGCCTGAAACAGTGGTTGGCCGACACTGCTTCTAAGAAGACGCTTATTTAACTCCCCTTTTTGGAGGGTTGTCTTTTTGCCTATCCTCTTTAAGACCTGGTCCAGAAGGCTACAGGTGGGAAGTAGACTAGGCTTCGACAGAAATGAAAACTGAAGACCTTGTTTCGCAGGTCACCATATTTTGGTTCATTAGGGAAGTCCCGGTTCCATGCCGGTGTGGAGTGAATGGATATTTGACGCCCGCTGTTTCTTCCAGATACAGGATCGAGTTTGGGACCAGGCCTCCACACAGGTTTGTGGCGTCCAAGCCTTCCCGCGTTGCGGAAAGTGCGATGGCTCGCGATCACACCTGGACGATTCGAGCACGGACTGGTCCAGTAATTTGGACCTTGATCCGAGCACGGAAACGGTCATCCGAATCTAAGCGAATCTAAGAGCCACTCCTGTAGGAGGTTCTCAGTATCCAAAATTTTGGAGTTCCTCCAGCAAGGCCAGCACGCTGGACTACAGCACATCATCCTTAAGGCCCAGGTCTCTGCCTTGTCCATTTTTTTTTCCAAAGGACGATCGTGAAGCATAGGTTAATCTGTACTTTCATGCAGGGTGCTGCGCATGTTCGGCCTCCGCGGCGGACCACCCTGGGATCTCAAACTGGGCCTATCAGCACTGCAGCGGCCTCTCTTTGAACCCATGGCAGAGACTTCCCTGACTATGCTTGCTTTGAAGGTGGCTTTTCTTGCGCCAATTTGGAGCTGGCAGCGCTTACGATCGGATCACCCTTTTTGGTGCTGCATTAAGACAAAGTGGTGTTTCATGTGAAGCAGGATTTTTTGTCCAAGGTGGTCTCTCCCTTTCATGTTAATCAGGAGATAGTGCTGCCCTCCTTGTGCCCCACTCACCATAAGGAGCGCTCCTGCATTTTCTCAATGTGGTCAGGGCATTAAAGTTTTACTTGGCTGCTACTCGAGAGGTATGTAAGACGGATGTCTTGTTCATGATCCCAGAAGGACAGAGGAGGAGCCTGGTGGCTGCCAGGTCTGCTCTTAGCAGATGGATCAGGCAGGCGGTCTTACAAGCCTACGACTGCAAGGGGAAGAAGGCGCCCTTCCTGGTCACCGCTCATTCCACCAGAGAGATTGCTGCGTCTTGGGCTTTCCAACACCAGGCATCGGCGGAACAGGTCCTCTCTCCATGACTTCACCACATTTTTCAGACTTGATGTCAGGGCATCTGCTGATGCTGCTCTAGGGCGTAAGGTGTTTCAGACGGTAATGAACCCCTCTCCGGGGATCTAAGCTTGAGGGGTCGGCGACATTGTACTTGGTTAGGGCGACGCTGTTGGCTGTTCTTGCACGGTCCCACCCTTATTGAGGGTACTGCTTTGGGATGTACCACACATTGCTACTGGTGGTGTCCAGGAATAGAAGGCATGAGAAAAGGGAAATTTGTGTACTCGCCAGTAAATTTCCTTTCTCGTCCTCTTCCATTCCGGTCACCACACCCACCCTTCTGTTGTGTTATGACTGCGTTGGTGGCGGTTGATGCCTTCTACATGGTTCTACTTTTGTTGCACTGTTTTCTAGTTGCGCGCATTATGCGCAGGTTAGCGTTCTCCCCTCTCTGGGCTGTGGCTGAACTGCTTTTTAATTAACTGAGGAGATCGTTGCTACTGGTGGTGCCCCGGAATGGAAGAGGACGAGAAACAAAATTTAATGATGAGTACACAAATTTCCCTTTTTCCTCCTTTTTTTCCTCTTCCTCCTTTTTTCCTCTTCCTTCTTTTTCCTCTTCTTCCCTCTTCTTTTGTCCTCCTCTTCTTTCTTCTTCTTCTTTATTCCTCTTCTTCCCTCTTCTTTTTTCCTCCTCTTCTTTCTTCTTTATTCCTCTTCTTCTCCTCTTCTTCCTTCTTTTTTCCTCTTCTTCCCTCTTCTTTGTTCCCCCTTTTTTCTTTCTTCCTCTTCTTTATTCCTCTTCTTCCCTCTTCTTTTTTCCTCCTTCTTTCTTCTTCTTCTTTATTCCTCTTCTTCTTTTTTCCTCTTCTTCTTTCTTCATCTCCATCCTGCCTTTTTATAGTTTCAATCTTTGTTTCCATCACAATTCTTATTGTGTGAACAGGACAAAACGGGTAGCATCTCTTCTACAGTATATCTATAATCACCTTTTTTGTATCTACATCTATGTATATTTGTTGTGTGTTTTTTTTTTTTTTTTTTTTTTTTGTTCCTATCAATTCTAATTTTTTTTCCCTCTCTTTTTTTAGCGGACCCCCTGGTTGGAAGCATAGCCACTCAGTATTTGACCAACAGAGCCGAGCATGACAGGATAGCCAGACAGTGGACCAAGCGATATGCCACATAAACTGTACAGAGAGGAGGAAAGCACAAAGCATCTGTACAGCGTGCAACAAATCTTTATAGCCTTTACAATACGGACTTCTGTGTATATGTTATACCGATTCTACTCTCTGCTTTTATCCTTCATGGTATAATGGCCCACGAGGTGAATGCTATCCTGAGTAGAAGTTTGTAGCTGTAGATTAGTCCTGTTAAAATGCCTACTTGCAAGTCTTGCTTCTTTGGGATATCAAAACGTATTTTGTGATGTACTAAGGACACCGTTCCATACCAAATATTATTCTAGTGCATTTTAGCTGAATTCATTATCTGTATGACGTTATTAAAAGGTAGCTGTAGATTACTAGAGGATATGTCATTTGTATTAAACCCAGAACTATTTCCAATTATGTGGCAAACGCTGTTGTGAAAACTGTTTTACCTTTTGTCAGTTTGTACGGAAAGGATTTCCTTTTATCCCTTTGTAGCTCAGAGAGCACCCAATGTATTATCCCAACACACAATAAACTTATTCCCTAAGGTGTCGTCTTGTAGCCTTTTACAGATGGCGATCAATGAACGAACGCTGTGACTCTCTATCTAGTTCCATTTTAACATGGCGCCGAGGATTGATTGTATGTTGTCTCTAAGGAGCTGCTTATCTTTCCTTTCATGATTTTTCTTGTAGTTTATTATCTCATTTGTATCATCTGTAATTAATTTGTTTCATTCTGTTGTTGAATGCCGATATGTGCGTCAAATTGTAAGTTGTTCAAAAGAATCAAATACAGGGGTACTCGACCACTTTTTGTAAATGTCCATTTAAAGGCATCCGGTGAGAGGTGAAGGTCCGGGCGGGGGGTGGATAGTTAGAAATCAGCATGTTGGGGGAGCTGCTATAGATTCCCCAGGCAAAACTAAAAAAGGCTGCTTGCCCCTCCCCACCCCAAAAATCTTATTGGCCACTGGGAAAAAACAGGAGCTTTATTTGGGCCCCACAGAACCTACTCTGGCCTGCGGCACACTTCTTTAATCCCCCCTTGCATTCTGTGCAGGACATGTACAGGGGTGGACTAGGTATTACTGGCAATAAGGTCTGGTAACAAGGATTGATAGATAGGGCTCGGAGGAGAGGGATGGCTAGACAGAACAGGGAGGGATGGAGAGAGAGCTGGGAGATGGGATGGATGGGCAGAACTAGGACAGGAATAGATGGGCAGAGCTGGGGTGGGGGGTAGATGGCCAGAGCTGGAAGAGAGTAATGGATGGGCAAAACTGGGAAGACAGGAATGGATGGGGCAGAGCTGAGGAGACAGGGATTGGATGCAAAAAGCTGGGAGGACAGGAATGGATGGGGTAGAGCTGAGGGGACAGGGATTGGATTGGCAAAACTGGGTGGACAGGAATGGATGGGGCAGAAATACTGGGCTGAATGGGGAAGAGCTGAGGGGGCAGGGATGGATGGGCAAAGCTGGGGGGGGGGACGAGATGGTGGGACAAGGATAGATGGAGCTGCGGCGGGGGGAAAAGGATTGGATGGGGCAAAGAGACTGAGAAACAAAGTTTGTGTGTATCTTGCAATGCCACTTACCACCCGTGCAGTACTTCATATTGCAATGTTAGGTGCCAGGGAGCAATGGCACTGGCAGGGAGACTAAGCACCACATCGCCGATCAAGGGGTCCGCTCTGAGCACGGCAACGGCAACTGAGTGCAGAGCCGTCAGGGCAGAAATCTGGCGCTGAGGTCCACATTCGGACCCTGGTCCACCAGTTGAGTATCACTGGTCTAGTAGCTCCTCAACAGAATGGAAGGCAGTGACCTACAGAAAACCCTGAGCCAGTGATGCCCTTTTAATCTACGACCTACTCATGGACTATCTGTTAAAGGGGAACAAAATCCAGAATTTGGAGTATCCTGAGTATTCTAAGCAGATGAAGTAATAACATGTGGGTAATCCTCCGCCTCCGGCGCCGTGCACTGCAGACATGTAGAAAAAAAAGCTCCTCCCGGCCCTACATATACCGGAGGACCTCCCACAATCCCCAGATTTCTCTGCAGTGCTGGAACTGCGAAGACATGAAGTATCACGCTCTCGCAGGCGAGCGGGGGCTTTACAGCCCGAGGCCCTGCGGGACTATTTCCACCCGTCCTCTTTGTAAAAGAATATGCCTCCCAGCCTGGGCTGCGTTGGTCGGGTAAAGGTAGGCAGCACCTAGTGTGCTTACGGAGCTAGACTCCACCGCAATCCCCCACCATAGGGTAGGCGGTTAAGGCAAATGGTGAGCTCTCAGTGGATGCCCCTCCCGCATCAGTGCCCCCACGCCCCGTGTAACGGTGAACCCCGAATATTGGGTCACCTTCCTCCCTAGATCCCCCCCCCCGTTAGTGGGGGGAAAAAGAGTGGAGGGGTTGTGTGTACGATGACCTAACCTTGCCGTGTGTACGATGACCTAACCTTGCCCTGATTACACTAGAGACTTATAGCCTTAACGGTTACCGAGTGTCAGAGCTGCGCTTCACACTTATGTTTAAGTTAGCCGCAGCCCTTATTGTTTTTAACATGGCGCGGATGGCGGCTATGTTCGTGGGCGCTACGGCGTTTTATTCCTGTATTCACCCTGTCAGTTTTCTCTCTGAGGTGATTTTCTAGATCGGTTGTCAGTTGCATAGCTACTGTTTTTCTGATTGGCTGCGCGCCTTCGAGATGCGTGCTCTCGGGGGGGGGGGTTGGCGCGCTCCGCGTCATCTCCCGCCCTGGCCCGCCCTTCGAGGTTCGCTTGGCGCCATTTCCTTCTCACGTGCGCGTGGTGAAGACGGTCCTCCCCTCGCTGTTCTGTAAGTGCTTTCATGGGCGACCTTTCTTTAGCTTTTGCTTCTCCTCGCTTGGCTCTGACATCCCTGTTCCCCTTGTGTCTTTCAGACCGTGAACCTAGGTGGCTTCTCCCGGCCCGGTATAGCGCCCGGTCCAGACCATTTAAAAATCACTCCCACTTCCCAGCGGGTCATTGGGGCATCCAGGGTTCCTTTATAGCGTCAATCCCTACTGGCATATTGTATATAATAATCACCATATGGAGGCATCTCAGGATATTGCGAACAGAGTTCTTTTGGGACAAGCCCATCTGTGTGTAGCTTGTGGGGTATTGCCTAGCAGCGATGACAATGCACGGGTCTGCATCCCTTGTGCTCAGCAGGCGCTAGCAGGTATCCCCACCTCTTCTGAGGCTGGGCCCGCACCTCGCCTCGCTTCACCTACTCCCCCAAGCCTGAGCCTAACCCCCAATACTAGTGGGGATTCTCATACTGATTTGGACACTAGACTGGCTAGTGTGGAAAACTTACTTGCTGGCTCTTTGGCGCGCAAGGCCACTGCTAAGAGGCGTCATTTGAATCCTGAATCTACTATACTTCCTATAGAGTCTGATGATTTATTGCTTTCCTATGCACATTCCCCCTCAGAGGAAGGGGAACTGTTTTCTGACTCAGGGTCATACGACGACGAGTCCAGGGGACAGGAAGAGTCTGGTTCTGATAATTGGTCCTCGAACGACATTAATAGACTGCTGACCCAGATCTTTGTGTTATCCCTCTCTCCCCCTGCCGCGGCTCCCCGGCAAAGGGGTGATCTGTTTCACACCGCCAGGGCGTGGTTGGAGTTTCCCGAACAAACTCATTTCAATAGCCTTGTGCTGAAAGAATGGGAACATCCCAGCAAACTCCATGGAGTTCCTAAAGCTGTGGATAAGAAATATCCCTTTCCTGCCGACCTGGTCAAGTGTTGGACATCGCCACCCGAGGTCGATGCCCCAATTCTAAGTCTGTCCAATACCTCTATTATGCACTCCCGCGACACTACTACACTGCGGGATTTGGAAGATCGGCGAGTTGACCAACTGGCATGCCATGCCTTTGCATTTGGGGGAGCGTCGCTCCGCCCAGTTTGTGCCTTAGCCATTACAGCGGTGGAGCTCAGGACGGTGGTTAAGACTGCTCTTGAAGGGGCGGATGACTTGCCCTCTGATGCTGCCAATGCTCTGGCCACCTGTGAAACTTTTGTGAACTATATCCTATCCGCATCGGACGATGCTATTAAATTAAGCGCTAGATCTTCAGCTCTGGTGGTAGCCATACACCGAGCGGTCAGGTTGCGCCAGTGGGCCTCTGATAATGTCGCTAAGAAGGCCCTGACGGGGCTTCCTTTTAAGGGGCTGCGCCTGTTTGGAGAAAGGTTAGATATTTTTGCCAAGGGTGGCAAGTTGCCTCAGCGCAAGCGTCAGTTTCGGCCCTTTCATGGCCCAAGCTCCCACTCGACCCCCTACCGTGGAGCTAAGCAAGGTAGAGGAGTGTCCTTCGCTGGGTCTTGCGCAGAGCCCTGGAACAAGAACAGAGGATGCCGTCCCAGTTCCTCATGGGGGCCCAAGCCCAAAGCCCCTCCCAAGACTCCTCAGGCATGAAGGGGCGCCCTTGCCCGTCTGGGTGGGGGGACATCTACAGCACTTCGAGCATGTCTGGAGACGCCACGTCTCAGACCGGTGGATTCAGGAGGTAGTGTCCTCCGGTTACCAGATAGAGTTTGCTGTACTGCCCCCTACCAGGTTCGTCGGGTCCCGGATCCCACAGGACCCTGCCTCAGCTCGGGTCTTAATGCTGGCTGTGCAGGACCTTCTAGACATAGGGGTCATTTGCAAGGTCCCCTTAAGAGACAGGGGCATGGGGTTCTATTCCAACCTTTTCACAGTGCCCAAGAAGGACGGGTCAGTCAGACCCATTCTGCATTTAAAAATCCTAAACAGATTTGTCAGAAACAAACATTTTCGCATGGAAACTCTGCGCTCGGGCCATTGCCTCGTTGCGCCCAGGGGACTTCATGACATCTGTGGATATCAAGGACGCTTACCTGCACGTCCCGGTGTTTCCAGGACATCAAAGGTTTCTCAGATTTGCGCTGCTGGATCAGCATTACCAGTTCGTGGCCCTGCCATTCGGCCTCACGTCGGCTTCCAGGGTGTTCACCAAGGTGCTGGCAGGGGTGATGTCACTGTTAAGACTAAGGGGCATACGAGTTTTGCCCTACCTGGACGATATACTCACCTCTCGGTCTCTGCGGCAAGCAGAGCTGGACACTTGGTTGGTAGTGTCCACCCTGGAGTCATTCGGCTGGGTGATCAATTACCCAAAGTCCTCTCTGTCCCCCTCCTCAGTGACCCCGTTCTTGGGGATGATTCTGGATACAGTTCAGTCAAGGATATTCCTTCCTCAGCAGAAGGTGGAAGCTTTGATAACGCAGGCGAGGTTCCTGCTTTCGAGCCCTCATCCCTCCATCCGGCAGGGAATGCAGTTGGTGGGCTCGATGGTGGCAAGCGTCGAGGCGGTGCCCTTTGCCCAGTTCCATTTGAGAACTCTGCAGCTTCACCTTCTGTCAGTCTGGAACAAGGACACAGCGTCCTTGGACGAGATCTGGGTGCTCCCCCCCTCTGTCAGACAATCCCTTGCGTGGTGGCTGGACCCACAGGAACTTGACAAGGGGCAGATCCTTCCTAGCTCCCTCCTGGGAGACGGTCACAACGGATGCCAGTCTGTCGGGCTGGGGGGGATTCTGGAAGTCCCTGCGCTTCCAGGGGAGGTGGGGTCCTCAGGAGGCCCATCTACCCATCAATGTCCTGGAACTCAGGGCGGTCAGATTGGTGCTGGAACAATTGACCCAGCACCTGAAGGGTCTGGCGGTTCAGGTACGCTCAGACAACAGAACGGCAGTTGCCTACATCAATCATCAGGGAGGGACCCGGAGCAAGGGAGCTCTCCAGGAAGTATCTCTGATTCTAGCATGGGCGGAAGCCAATGTCCCATGCATCTTGGCTGTATACATTCCGGGCGCGTAGAACCTGCTGGCAGATGCTCTGAGCAGGGGATCGTCTCGTCAGGGGGAATGGTCCCTCTGCAACAGGGTCTCTACGCCATCCCAATTTACTAACTCTGGCTTTGACGGCTTGGCTATTGAAACCTCCATCCTGAGGGAAAAGGGTTTGTCTGCATCTGTAGTGGCTACTATGGTGCAAGCCAGGAAAGACTTTTGCTATCTACTATAGAGTTTGGCGTTCTTACATTGACTGGTGTGAATCCAGGTCTCTTCCCTGCCAGGAATTCTTAGTTTCCAGGGTGCTGGAGTTCTTACAACATGGTCTAGACTTAGGTCTTAAGCTTAGTACCCTGAAGGGTCAGGTTTCGGCCCTGTCTGTCTTCTTTCAGAAAACCTTTGCCCAGCACCCTCTTATCTTATCAAGACTTTCTTTCAGGGGGTCACTCATGTGCGTCCTCCTCGGAAACCTATGGTTCCTGTTTGGGATTTAAACTTGGTGTTATCGGCCCTGCAGGGTGCTCCTTTTGAGCCTATTCAGGAGGCTGCTCTCGCTGTTCTCACGCTCAAGGTTGTATTTCTGGTTGCTATCACTTCTGTTAGACGTGTATCGGAGTTAGCGGCTCTATCTATTCAGCCTCCCTACTATGAGAGACACCAGGATAAGGTGGTGTTTCGCTTCAAGCCAGACTTTCTGCCTAAGGTTGTGTCTGCTTTCCATTTGAATCAGGATATTGTACTTCCTTCCTTGTGCCCTAATCCTAGTAACCCTAATGAAAGAGTTTTGCATTCCTTGGATGTGGTTAGGTGTGTCAAGTATTACCTGGTTATCACTAAGGCTTTCAGGATGACGGATGCTCTCTTCTTTGTGCCTCACGGGCCTAGGAAGGGTTTGGCTCCCGCCAAGTCTACTATCAGTAAATGGATTCGTCAGGCTGTGGTTCAAGCCTATACTACTAAGGGAAGTCTCCCCCCTTTCGTCTTACTGCTCATTCTACTCGAGCTGTTGGGGCTTCTTGGGCTTTTCAGCACCAGGCCTCTGTGGAACAAGTTTGCAAGACCGCTACCTGGTCTTCTGTTCATACCTTTACAAAGTTTTACAAGGTTGATGTTAGGGCCTCAGCTGATGCTGTGTTTGGCCGCAAGGTTTTGCAGGCGGCAGTAGTTTAAACTGCTTGCTGTTGCCTTTTCTGTTGGGGATCCCACCCTACTTTACGGACACTGCTATTGGATGTCCCACATGTTATTACTACATCTGGAGCAGGACGTGCCGTATGCTTAGAATAATACAATTCTGTGACGTACTCACCTGTAGAATTGGTATTATACGCATACAGCACGTCCTGCTCCACCCCACCCTGGTTTCACTTTGTTCTGGATCCCCTGTTTGGTGATTATTATCATCATTGTTATTATTGCCAGTTTTGGGTGGTTGGTTTCTCCTGGCTTCTCATTTTCACTGCTTTTCAATGCTGGGGATTGTGGGAGGTCCTCCGGTATATGTAGGGCCGGGAGGAGCTTGTTTTCTACATGTCTGCAGTGCACAGCGCCGGAGGATTACCCACATGTTATTACTTCATCTGGAGCAGGACGTGCTGTATGCGTATAATACCAATTCTACAGGTGAGTACTTCACAGAATTGTATTTTTGCTCTGTGTCCCCGTTTTGAGATGCCCCACTGTGTGAAACCCCCCAGATCGCCCATAAGTCACCTATTCCCGCTCCAACGATGCATGTGCGGGCTCTTATCCAATCACAGCCAAAACATCCTTACCCCACTGGAAAAATGATGTACCTTGCCTGTAAAACTGCCCCATCAGAGGTGTATATTTTCAGGGAAATTTTTTTTTGTGTTAAATTAATAAATGCTCACCGAGATGGAAGTTAGTGATTGGCAAGGCATAAAAGAAGGCAGTAGTTTACCTTTTATTGAGTGGCTGGAGCACTGTGTCATTGGCTTTCATTATTTTCCTTTCTGGTGATTCACTAAAAGTGACATTCTCAGGCTTTTTTCTCATGAATTTTTACTACCATGAGAATCTTTTTCAACTATTTGCGTATCGAGGCCAATGTGCTGGAAGTAAGAACTAGATACACAACAATGCACTTTTTACTATGATATATGTAAAGCACACAGTGTGCTTACATCACATCACTGTTGCCACACCCACTGTTTCTCAATCGTAATTGTATGCATCTTTTGAACTTTTGGCTTGCGCTGCCATCCCCCAACAAATAAAAAAATTGGGATTGCATCAGATGCTGTATGCCTGTGTGGGCGCTGTGCATGTGCTCTTGGACTGGGAAGAGGTTTTACAGGGGTTCACACAGCGGGGCATGGAAAAAAGTCAAAATCCCAGATATTGTTCTGCTTTAAATTTGGTGTTCAGTTGTTGGTCCCCTGCCCTGAAGAATAGATGAGCACGACCATGATGCCTGCGTCATGCCAACAGTAAAGCATCCTGAGACCATTTTATGTTTGGGTTTGTTTTTTTACCCAAGGGAGTGACTGACTCACATTCTGTCTAAGCACACTGCCATGAATAAATAGGAATGGGATCTGAATATCCCCCAGGATCACCTTCCAGCTACCCAGGAGTGATTTGGTGATGAGCAAAGCTTTTTCCAGCATGATGGAGCCCTATGTCGCAAGACAAAATGATAAATGAATGGCTACGGGAACGAAACCTGGACATTTTGGGTCTAAGGCCGGAAAACTTCCCAGATCTGAATGCTATTGGAGAATAGGTCAGCACTTAAAAAGCGGGTGGATGAACAGAAATGCAGAAATTGTGATGAATTCCAAGCACTGAATATGCAGCCATCATTCAGGATTTTGCTGATAGCTGGCAAATTGCAGGAAACATGAAAACTTTATACAAGATACAGGTTTATACAGGTCAACTTTATACAGGAAATAGTGAGTCTATGTATAAACTTTACAAAAGCTTGAAATGCTTATACTTGTATTCTACACCATGGGATTGCTGCTTGTGTCTGGGGTAGGGGGGGGAGGAGGAAAGCAAGAGAAAAGGAATGAAAAAAGAGAACAGATGGAAAGAAGCAAAGAGCAAAAACATTGAATGAATGACAGAAAAGGGGAACAGCAGAATAAAAGCAGAAAAGAGAATGAATGAGAGAAAAATAGAATAGGGGGAAAGAATAGAAGGACTGAGAGAAAATAAAAAGGAAAGAAGAAATAAAGAAAAGGAATGGCAGAAGGAACAGATGAAAGAATAGATGGAATGAAAGAAAAAGACTAGAAGGAGTGACAGAAATAATAGAATGAAAGAATAAAAAAAGAAACAGAATGACAGAACAGATGAAAGAAAGGCAATGGCCAATCTGCCCCTGGCTAACAGTCCTTAGTCCTGTTTTCTGTATTATTATTATTGTTTATATAGCACCATCATCTCCCATAGCGCTGTACAAAGTTGTGTATGGCCATGTGTTCCTGCATAGGGGCTGCCCAGGGTAGAGGGAATTGTTGGAGATAGAATACTATGCAACAGCCCAGCTTAGTCTATTGCTGGAATGACTTTTGCTAGATTTACGTCCGTTTACAGACACTAGATGTCACAGTTACCAATACTTAACTGTAGTCTATGCGTTTTTCTTGTTGTTTCTGCTAAGGAAACATAACAAAATGAGGCTTAGCAGAGACCAAGACATGCAGGAGCATATACATGCCATGCTGATCGCACAACTCGAGATCAATTGGCGGGAATATAACAGACAGTCACGCCGCAACCATGTTGTTGTGCAGTTTACCCGAAACATACACTGCACCGATTAATGATCTGGAGACAAGGACTAAGACAGATCTGACACTAGCATTTGTAAAGACCAGGGTCACAGATGAGTAAAAGTTAGGAAAGGAGCTTGTGCATTACTCCACAGAAACCGAAACCAGAACAGCTCTTAAAGCTACAGACAGAAAGACAAGAAGGAAACCAGGGTGTGCTTTAGATGCCACAAACAGGAAACCTAAAGAGAGAGATGTGTACTTTTTATACTAAACAACAGATCTAAGCCACAATTTTTGATCCATGTTAAGGGAACTGGAATGCCACATTTAAAGTGACATGCAATCATACATTTTAAAGCTGGTGCATTGACTTGGGAGCAGCCAGTCACATGGCAAGTGATAGAAGCTTTTTCAGAGAACTTGATCTGTATTACCTCAACACAGTGAAGGAAAAGGTGAGACTATGCACCCATAAATACAATGACTGTATACACATATGACACAAGCATTTAGGCCACAGACACCCAGAATGCATACAAGACTTACAAAAGAGGAATCTGCCAAAGTATCTTGTCCAGTTACTGTTTGGTGTGAATGTTGCATCAAATCCAAAGCTACAAGAGCAACACTTTTTTAAAGTCAGTCAGAATAGAGCACTCACACTCACTGCAACAGGAATGAGGTGGGCCCTCCCAAGGTGCGGGCCCCCCGGTACCTGCCTGGGTATGCCCAATGCTGACGCCTGCCCTGTAAATCCTGATTGGATTATGCATCCTCCACCTTTAGTCCCCGCCCACAATCCAAGACCCAAGAACTTACCTCTTTCATGCTCCTCTTCCTGGTTCCAACCCATGTGCCCGCCAGCAGCCAATTGCTGCCCCAGGCTGGGCCATAGCAATTGGCCACCGTCAGTCTCATGGGTCGTTTTGATGTTTTCAGTGTCGTGGTTTGGGGTTTGTGGAGGGGGCAAGGCATCACCAATCTGGATGTTCCCCCCTTTTAGACATAACCAGTGGTCCCTCACCCCCTACAGGTTGTGGAACAACTTTCAGTATACCTGAGAAACATCTAGCTAAAAGATCGAAGTAGCCAACTACAGGAAAACCTATAGTCCAGATTTGCTTTATTATTTGTCAAGTGCATCGGAAATGGCCAAGAAATTCTTTGACGTTACACAGTGTGGGCAAATGCACAATATATATATATATATATATATATATATATATATATATTTAATTATAATTACATTATAATTTTTAATATTTTTATATTATAAATAACAATATCAATCTTAAAAGTGTTCATCATGATGGTACAAAATGTACTAATATGTGTCTAGAATGGACCAAAACCCTGCTTGGCCAGCCATAGATTTTAAAAGACTCTATGGCGATTTCCTGTCCACAGAGCATGCCAATGTAGGATAACCTCCAGGATCGCCATAAAAGTTAGGGTTATTTCACAATGCATGCGTGGGTGGAATACTACCAGCTGATACGCGCACCCATGCCAGGCCTATCTGAATGGCTGGCGCGTCACACAAATCGGAATGCGCTGGGCTCATGGAACAAAAAGCCAGGATATGTAAAATCCTCGGTTTTGGTCTCTTTTTTTTCTTGTTCACTACTGTAATAAAACCCTGCCATCATTCAGGTCTGCTGAGCATGCACAGAATATTCCAGAACTGTCCATGCATCTTGGGATCTCCAATTGTGGTGAGCATACTGTGACCTTGGGAGGTTTAACTAGGGCAAACTTTAACCTGGCTGTAGGGTCTTATAGACCTTCCTGAGCCACCAATGTTTAGATAAAAATTTTAAAAAAGGCTACAACAGCCTGCTTGGCCCAAATCTTGACCCAGGTGTAGGTGCCCCTCCCCAGTGTGCCCCTGAGTGTCATAAACCATTCAGGTTTAATGCAAGCTCCTGTATTCTTACCTGCTCCTTGTTCCCTGAGGCCCATAGATTTGCACCAGTGATCACGTGATCCAGAGTCCTCTGGCCGCTGAAGGGTGACCCATTTCACAGAGGTCCAGTCGCAGGTCTGATTTTGTCGTGTGGAATGAGAAACAAGCAAGAATACAGGGCTTGCAGGGGTGTCAGCAAATGAGATGCCCCTGTCCCCAACACTAAGACCAACACATAATTATTCTATAAATGGGTGTTGGTCCTCTAAGCTTCAGTATTATCGCTTTAAAGAGGAACTTCGGAGGCCCTCAAAGGGTGGTGGTCTCGCGACATGAGTGGTATGAGGGAATACGGAAGTAGTTAGTATTGCCTGACTTTATTTCCTCGTTATTGCCTATTGGCTGTTTCCCCCTATTGACAAGGGTTCTTTCATTTATGCCGCTGACCTGCTGAGTTTGCAAAACAAAGAAACCATCTGTTTTTTGCAGTTTCCTGTTTTCTCCTTTTCTGTTTTTACTTTGCCATTTAAAATATTTATGTAAATGATATCTATATTACTTACCATGTTTGCAACATCTATTTTGCATAGTGCCCTAAGAGATAATGGCGTGGTCTAAATTATTAATAATGATGAGATACTTTAGTCAACACACAGGAATAAATCACAGCAAGACGCTGTCGCGAGAATCTGCATTTTACGCCGGGAGAGTCTCCGAACTTGTTTCTTTCGCCTTTCTCGTCTTTGAAGTGAAATTGATGAGACTGTTTCTATGGCGACCGTAATGAGGATGTGAATTTTCATTATCCAACAAGTGTTTTAGGTAAGTGAACGGTCTTGTTTTATTCGGTATTGTCTCTGTTTTGTAATTATACCAATTTCTTATACAGCAAATAATATGAAGTGTCATTTCTACCGTCTTCTTATGCCGGATTTTAGGATACGTGAAAAAATTGCCAAGTTGCTGTTGAGTGAAATGAATGGATGTCCTTTAGACCAGTGGTCCCCAAACTTTTTAGCACCAGGGACCACTTTTCTTGGAGTTAATTGTTCCAAGGCCGACTGTGGGGTGGAGTTGGGGCTGGGTGGGGCGTTGGGGGGGCAGGCCTTCCCGGGGCACCCCAATTTGGTATGTTCTGCTGTGTGAAACCACCACCCTGATCGCCCTGTTAACTCACCTCTTCTCGGTTCTATGCACGGGCTCTTGTCCTATCAGCCATTTGATGTGCGTCAGTCATTCGGCAAATGGCTCTGACTTGGCGAGAGCTCGCACATGCGTCATAGGACTGGGAAGTGCTTAGTTAACAGGGCGATCTGGGTGGTTTCACACAGTGGTGCATCCCAAATTGGGATGTCTGGGAGGCAGGGACCAAAACCCAGGATAGTCAAACTTCATGGTTCGGTTCTACTTTAAAAAGGAGTGAATGGTGTCAATGGTGAGTGCACAATCCTGCATCCCTGGCAGCATGCTTGTACTCTCATCCCAGCTATTTAAATAGGCTGGAGCGGGAGCACACGCTCTCCCATTCTAGTCAATGAAAGCCATTTGCCAAATTACATGGTTACGTCAGACGGCTCTCAATGGACGAGAGCCCACATATGCGCAGTTGGAACGAGGAAGAGGTGAGTGAATAGCAGCATTCTGGGAGGTTTCACACAGGGGGGCATCCCAATTCAGGATGCCCTTGGGGGCGGACTGGAACAAAACCTGGGAACGTCTATTTTTCAGGTTTTGTTCCGCTTCAAATACTTTTCATTACATTTTTGGAATAAGATTTATTTTTATTGTTTATTTATTTAGCGCCATCTTCTTCTGTGGAAGAAAAAATGACAGTGAAGGTAAAATATACTATACAGGGACCAGTACAAACTAGATGCTACAAAGTTTAAACCCAATGTTCTGAGAACAAGAGATAATATGAGAGAGAGCCCTGCCCTTGTGAGCTTACAGTCTAAGGAATAAAGGGGGGAGAAAAAAATGGAGCAGTAAAGTAAGTAGTAATCGCCGTTTTATACAATGGGATTCAGGGGTAAAGGAAGTTATAGAAATAGACAATAGGGCCTCGATTCAATTTAAAAAAGTGCTATTGACTTTTATTGTCTTCCTATCTGATGATTCAGTATCATTGACATTCTCAGGCTTTTTTCTCATAAAGTGAATTTTTTACTACCATGAGAAATCTTTTCAACTCTTATTGAACCGAGGCCTAGATGTGTGATTCACATCCATAGATACAGTAGTCCCACAGTCTTTCAATAGCTGATAAAATTAAACCAGACCTTCACTCTGAATAATGGCATATCTCATATGTTTCCCACACCCTGTACATACAGATTGCATTTTATAAGCCTTTAAACGTCTAAGATGGCAGCACATGGAGTCTCAGGCTGTCTGAAAACAGGAAGTGTCTTCTGACTGTGCCGCTCTTCATTCTGGAATTGCTGCTCTTTTTCCTGACCCCAACTCTGCTTTGTCTGAGCAAAGCACATCTATAACTCCCCCCCTGCACTTTTGTCCCTCTCTCCTCTCCTCTTTATGTGATGCTTCTGAGGCAAGATGGTGGCGCCCACATCCTGGAGTTCTGAACAGAGTTGCAGCCCAGTGGGGGAAAGGATAATAAGTGACTAAAATCTTAAAATAAATTAATTTTAGATGCTGGAGAATAATTTTTTAATGGTTTGGGCTTTTAATTAAATCACGCTGAAGGTCCGCTTTAAGGTCCGAGTCAGGTCACTCTGATTCTGGAAGGAGGAAGCCTCACCAGTGGGAGCCAGCCAGAACCGGATCCATAATATTGTTATGATTCAGCATGTGTTCATGTGAACGGGGGATGTCCGGAGATGTGTAGTTAGATATATTCAAAATATTTGAGGAGAGTCCTGCCCTAATTTGGGGTTCTATGTGATTAACCCATCAGAGTGGATTAGTAATGTAAGAGAGGAGCCTGGAGCCCCAGAGACCTCTGGCCTATTGGTTTGCTTTAGGCAAATCAATGCCCCCTCTCAGGCCTTCATTTGGCTGTATTCAGCTGATCTATTGCAGGGCACCACGAGACAGGGGACAAGAAGCCACAGCACAAATTGTGGCAGACAGCGCCTTCTCCCAGTACTTTTTAGTAAAACATGCCACTGCAGTGCCCAGGGGTGCTGCAGGAGCCCCTGCCAGGTCTGACGCCCATTCCCACTCAGCCTGCTGCCCCTCCCTTTTCTGCTGCCCGAGGCACCTGCCTCACCTTGCCTCATTAGAGGCAGGGGGGACTGGCCTTAGGGAGACCTGGCCAGTAGATTTTTCAGCTTCCTTTAAAAAACTAAACAAAATAAAAAACATTCAATGATCCATTGTTAAAAAATATTCCCAACAAATAGTATCCAAAAAATCGTAAGTAGGTGGTGGAATTGACCCACTGCCCATTATGGCCGTTGCGGCAACCATGTTACACGTTTCGGGCCGATATAGTCCCTTAATCATGTGGAGACCTGAGACATGCCCGGTGGGCCGCACTGCTTTGGGGCTAGTTGGGCTGCTGCTTTTGACACCCACATTCAATCTCTGCCCCCTTAGTCTCCATCTCAGCCCCCTGTATCCAGCTCCACTGTACCCATAAGCCAAGAAATCCCAGTGTTATAACCCTGGCATCATGGTTGGGGGGCCCAACAGTCCGCCACTGCCTCAGAGGCATCCCAGTTTGAAATGAAATTAAGCTAAAAGTTATACTCTACTACTTACATATCTCTTTTAAAGGGTCTGTGCTCCCACTTTACCCAGCCCCACTGTACCAACAAGCCAAGGAACCCCAGTCCCCAATGCTATAGCTCCAGTATCATGGGGGGGGGGGGGGCTCAGGAGGAATGTCTTGGGCTGGCCAGGGCCTGGTAAAATCCAGGGCTTTTTCTTTATTACATGGCACGGCCTGCTTCGGTATTCATAACAGTTGGGTTATTCCGCCACAAGGTGACGCAGTGTACTGCAGAAAAGCTGTGGCTTGTCGCAACTCCCTATATAAACGGGCTTAACCATAGAGTTCCCCAGTGTTCTCTCTGCAGTGGACTGCGAAGTTAGAAGATGGCTCTCTCTCTTGCGCAGGTGAGCGAGGCAACCAAGCCTGCGGCCCTGCAAGTCTATTTCCATCCGTTTCTGGACCCTCACTGCCTCCCAGCCTCGGTTGACAGATCGGGTGAAGGTAGAAGAGCACTAGGGTCAAGTGCTTCTGGAGCGCAGCTCCAAGCCGCAGACCCTGTAACACAAAGGGTAGCCGGCCATAGGCTTTATGGTGAGCCTAATAGGGATGCAGAGTTTCTGTCCTGGCTTCTGAGGGGGTAAGTAGTTTGGGGACTGTGTCCCCTTATTTTCCTTTTGGGTCCTGCTAAGGAACCAGGGCATCCGCATCATTCCTTACCTGGACGACATCCTGATTGTGGCCGAGTGGGACACTCAAATAGTGACATCCACTCTGGAGTC
This sequence comes from Gastrophryne carolinensis, assembly GCA_027917425.1. NCBI lineage: Eukaryota > Metazoa > Chordata > Amphibia > Anura > Microhylidae > Gastrophryne > Gastrophryne carolinensis. The sequence goes on from CM051240.1 coordinate 239,439,490, forward strand.
TTTCGGCTGGGTGATCAACTATCCCAAGTCTTCTCTGTCCCCTTCATTGGTGAGGACCTTTCTGGGCATGACTCTGGATACATCTCAGATCAAGGTGTTCCTTCCTCAGCAGAAGGTGGAGGGTCTTCAGCTGCAGGCTCGGGCTCTGCTGTCGTGTCCTCATCCCTCCATCCTTCAGGGGATGCAGTTGGTGGGCCTGATGGTGTCCTGCTTCGAGGCAGTCCCCTTTGCTCAGTTTCACATGAGACCTCTTCAGTTACACCTCTTGTCAGTTTGGGATCGGGACCCTGTGTCCCTGGATCAGGAATTTGTTCTGTCTCCCCTAGCCAGACAGTCTCTTTTGTGGTGGCTGGACTCAAGGAACCTTCTGGAGCAGGTCCTTCATGCCCCCGTGCTGGGAAACGGTCACCACAGATGCCAGTCTGACCAGCTGGGGAGGCTTCTGGAAATCCCTGAGGCTCCAGGGTCAGTGGGGCCCACAAGAGGCCCATGCTTCCATCAACGTCCTGGAACTGAGGGCGATCAGGTTGGTTCTTTCTCGCCTATCCACTCACCTTCAGGGTCGGGCTGTTCAGATCCGCTCAGACAACCAGATGGCGGTTGCCTACATCAGTTATCAGGGAGGGACTCGGAGCAAGCGAGCCTTCAAGGAAGTTTCCCTGATTCTGTCTTGGGCGGAACAGAATGTCCCCTGCATCTCAGCTGTCTACATCCCAGGGGTGGAGAACCAGGTGGAGGACTCCCTGAGCAGGGGGATGTCTCATCTGGGGGAGTGGTCTCTCAACAACCAGGTGTTTCTCTCCCTCTGTCACCGCTGAGGTCAGCCGGATGTGGACCTGTTTGCGTCCCGTCACAATCACAAACTTCCCAGATTTGTCTCTCTGTCTCAGGATCCTCTGGCCTTTGCCACAGATGCCTTGGCAATACCTTGGATGGAGTTCCAGCTTCTCTATGTATTCCCTCCGTTTCCTCTTCTGAGCAGGGTCATGCGCAAGATACTGGTGGCCCCTTGTTGGCCAAGAAGCATTTGGTTCGCAGACGTCGTGCGGTTGGCAGGAGACCGGCACATCTTGCCCAAGGATCCAGATCTTCTCACCCAAGGACAGCTACGCCATCCCAATTTACAAACGTTGGCTTTACCGGCTTGGCTGCTGAAACCTCCATATTAATGGAAAAGGGGTTGCCTGCCTCTGTGGTTGATACCATGATTCGGGCTAGGAAGAAGTCCTCGTCCTTTATCTATTACAGGGTCTGGCATGCTTACATTGCCTGGTGTGAGTCCAAGTCTCTTCCCTGTCGGGTGTTTTCTATTCCCAGGATTCTGGAATTCTTACAACATGGTTTGGATCTGGGCCTTCAACTTAGTACCCTAAAAGGCCATGTTTCAGCTCTGGCAATTTTTTTCCAAAGATCTTTTGCCACATTTGGGGATCCCACCCGACTTTGGACACTGCTTTTGGATGTCCCAACTGTTATGAATACCGAAGCGGGCCGTGCCATGCAATAAAGAAAAAAGCAATTCTGTGAGTACTCACCTGTAGAATTGTTTTTGTTCTTGCATGGCACGGCCTGCTTCGCCCCACCCTTGTTATCGTTATTCTTGGTTGCCTCTTTATGGTGATTGGGGTTTTTTACCTTTTTCACATTATTTACTTTATTCTCTCCCGGCTTATTGTCTCACTGCTTGTCTACGCTGGGGAACTCTATGGTTAAGCCCGTTTATATAGGGAGCCGGGAGATGCCACAGCTTTCTGCAGTGCTACTGCGCCACCTTGTGGCGGAATAACCCAACTGTTATGAATACCGAAGCGGGCTGTGCCATGCAAGAACAAAAACAATTCTCACAGAATTGCTTTTTTTTTCCCCAGTCCGCCACAGATTAGAGTTGCAAAGCCTGCTTCACCCATACCTCTTCCAATGACACCCACCCAGGTCCAAGAACCCCTCTCGCTCCTGTAGCCGGCTTATCTACATACATACACCCCAGGGCCACCAAAACCCAGACACTGAGTCACAAAAAAAAAAAAAGTGCAGGGCCAAGGTCTGTGCGGTATCTTCATGTACCTCGTGTTTGATGTAGTGTTCTGTCACAAAGAATTAAGTAATGTGACAGATAAATGTTGAGCCGAAAAAGAAACCACGATCAATTCCTGGACGACAGAATTATCATATTGTCCTAGAAGTCGTTTCTGCCAGAAGACATTTACCTCATTAGCCGATAATTTAGCTTTATATTCTCTGCACATCTTCATTTGACATTCATGATTTAAGACTGTTGAAAGAAAAGATTTCACACATTTTGGCTCGGTATTATTCTTCTTGCAGTCACAGGCAAAACCATTGATCCTTAAAACACTTGCGTTGCCATAAATCATTTTTAATAAAGATCAGGTTAAAATAGTGAAGTGGATTTAATGCAGTTTTAAGCTGATTCGCCATTAACCTGCGGGTCAAGAGTTGGCATTCAAATCATTTTTGTGACTCCAGTTTACTTGAAAGCTTCATAGATTTTAATGTATACCCTCTTTTTTGAAGCCCAACTCCTGACCTCTTTCTTAGTTTAAAAATAGTGGAAATGGTTTACTGCAGTTTTCATCCTATAAGACGCACCTACCCATAAGACACTGCCAGTATTGGACTAGGAATATAAGAAAAATAAATATTCTAAATCAAATGTTGTGCTAACCCCCCCCCCCATCCCCCCCATTACAGGAAGTGTGGCATCCCCTCCACCCCATTCTTCATGGGCAGTGTGGCATTCCCCCATTTCATTCCCCATGGGCAGTGTGGAATTCCTTCCATTTCATTCTCATAGGCAGTGTGCCATTTTCCCCCATCTCATAGGCAGTGTGGCATTTCCCCACTCCTATTTCCCATAAGTAGCCCCCCATCCCCTTACTCAGTGTGGCATTTCCTCCCTCCCATTCCCAGAGGCAGTATGGCACCCCCTATCCAATTCCCATAGGCAGTGTGACATCCCCCCTCCCATCCCCAGAGGCAGTGTGGCACCCCCTATCCCATTCCCATAGGCAGTGTGACATCCCCCCTCCCATCCCCAGAGGCAGTGTGGCACCCCCTATCCCATTCCCATAGGCAGTGTGACATCCCCCCTCCCATTCCCTATATTCCCTATAGGCATTGTGGCATCCCCCCTCCCATTCCCCATATTCCCTATAAGCAGTGTGGCAGCCCCCCAATCCCATTCCCTATATAGACAGTGTGGCATTCCAATAAACAATGTGGCAGAATCACCCTAACACCCTGAAAAAAGGTATACTTACATGAACACTGTCCCCGCTCTGGCTTCCGGCATGGCCACTGCCTCTTAGGCCGGCACACGCTGACACCCAGGAGGCAGTGGCAGCACCAGAAGCCAGAACTGAGACAGTGGACGCGAGACTTATGTAAGTATACTTTTTTTTCACATTTTGTTTTTTTTTATATTTGCCCAATAAGATGTACTGACATTTCCCCCCACTTTCGAGGAAAATAGTGCGTCTTATATGGCAAAAAAAATATGGTATATATTTACTTGTAGTGTTGCTTGAAAGTGTCTCTGTTCTGTTCAGTTGCAATTTGGAAAATACTTGTAATATAAGTAGTCTGGTCAAAGAGGACCAAAACTCATATTAATGAGACTATAAAGTGTACCCAAACCCATCTCCCTGGGGCATCACAGGAAAACAATTTGTGTGAAACCCTGGCGATCGCTGAATTAACTGACCTAGCAGCCAATCTCATGGCAGCCTGGCACTGCTGCACTGTTACCTAGGCACATACCCGCACCATGCCCAAAACTAATATAAGTAGATTGGTTCTCTGTAAAGTGGACCAAAACCTCTCTTAGCCTGCCTGTAGTCTAAAATACTCAAGGGTGGCTGTCCAACTTCCTCTTCCTGGGATATGCAGGGTGTTGTGACTTTGCTTAGTTGTGGCTAAATCGGGATTCCTTTAGAACAGGGAATTGCATGGCCACACGTGTGCTGGCTGTCACCAATTTGTAGAATATATTATTTGTATGTATTATATGTGCAGAGTGGGAATACTGGTACCCTGTGATTTGTTCTCATGCCTAAAAGCACTAATGGCAGGAGAGATAGTCATCCTTGTTTACTGTCACAGTAGCGACTTCCCCATCTCGACTAGCAGGCTTTAGTTCAGCTGCATAAACCTGGCCAACAGCCTTGCACAGGTGAGTAAAAAACTCCCTTGCCCTATCTGCATAATTGATACTCTGAATCATTGTCAGCACTTACATTTTCTTCTGCATCTACTCAAAGCTGAAACACCACCTTATCAATTTTCTTCTGGCTGGGCCATTTTGGAGCACCCATTAGGCTTCTTCCTTTGCCATCATCCCAGCTGTGCTGCTGCCTGGACTTGACCAACATAACCCACAATGCAACGCAGCAGGTAACCCAGTGGACCAACTCTTTGCAGGCCACTGGCAGATCTATAGGACCACATTGAGGGTGGAGAGACCAACCACAGCAGGAGTTACAAAACATTTAATACATTTTTATGTGCAGCAATCTGAATTGCCCTGGGGAGCCATGCATATGAGCACTGTTTTTTGTAAGGGGGGTGGTCTGGTTTAAACCTGCACAGGAAGGGTGTAGGGCGTATTAAAAAAAATGGAATTGATAACTCAATAATATTATTGAAATATATATATAAAAAAGGGGGATACTCTCATTGATCCCTCTGCATCTCAATCCAGACCTTTAATACCTATTCTTTGTTGAAATCCATCCTCAGATCCAGAAGCACCCCTTGCTATCTCCTAGAGTCCAGCCATGGTCCAAAAAAGTGTATTTGCCACTTCATTTATTTTCATGCTCCAGAGTTTCTTTGCTCTGGGAAATGCCACGTCTTTGTATTTGGCACATTTGATGTAAAGCACTCCAGCTATCATCATAAGAGTATACAAATCATTTTTGATGTTTAACAAACCAATTTATGAAATAACGACCTGCTTGTATTTCTCTCATTTCTCCTCTAGATGGCTACCATTGTGCATAAAAGCAGCTTTTGTGACCACAAATCAAAGCTGGATTGTCCTTGTATTCTTCTTGACCCCTTGCTCCTGTGACCTTTGCATTGGATTTCTTCTTTCACCCCAGCTTGCATCTTGACCTCGGCTTTTGCCTTTAGGTTGGAAATCTCTGCTTGACCTTCAGCTTAGTTCTTTCTCAATCAAGAGCTTGTGCTGCCTGTCTCTTGACCTTCACACTATCCTCTTGCCTTTGATTATCTGACTTTGACTCTCCATGTTATCTTTGCTATTTACCCAAATGTCTACCGTGCACTCTTGCTAGATGACCCAAGGTTCCCAGCAGTTCCATGTCATGTGATCAGCATTACCCCAGCATGCGCATTTTGTGTTCCTAGACACTGGGCAAAGTAGCACTGGAAGGAAAAAAATCTGCCCCCCCCCCATATCCTACAGAGCTGCTGCTGTCCCATGCTGGGATGGGTCCTGCTGTGCCTCTTTCTTAGCAGCAAGCAGTGCCCCTCCCCATGACTGAGCCCAATTGGGGGGATATGAGAGGTCTGTCTTATGGCCTGCACCATTAATTGTGGCCAAACTCATCTGGATAAAACAGAATGGCTGGGTTAACCCCCAATGGCCTTGGTGCCCAGGGCAATCTTCCTGCTCGCCCTCCCTTAGAAACAGCCCTGAGTACCACTTTCCATTTTCTGGGGTGGTCTGTATGGGTTAAATCCATGTTAAAAATGCACTACCAACAACCATTTAACCTGCATGAGATGAACATAAATGCTCATAGATAGTTTTTCATTTGTTGTAACTATTGTGCAAATTATGTTGGGTACCATCAGGTCATTGTGAATTTTTGCCAGGTACCATTTGCTAGGCTCTCCAGTACCACCGGTTGGGTACACCTGCCCTAGATCATTGTGGATCAATGTCGCAGCCCCTCTTTCTCAAAGGCCATTTGCATAGTAGTCAGCAAGCAATGCGTTGGTGGCTACTCTCTTGGATCATCCCTTTTTAGGTTGAGCCCATATTTTGTTTTGATCCCATGTACATCTGTGTAGAAGTTAGGTACCATGTCTTCATATGTGTCCGTTCTGCTGTGCTAGTGAACGGCATGCCCCCTGCTCATATTTCCAACCCAACATCCTTTTGGGATGTTGAAAAGAAACTATCTGTCTGTCCACATATTCATTGCAGACCTCTTGACTTGTGGTTGTCTGTTGTGTGATCTTTTGTGTTGAGCAAGATCCAGAAACCTTCACCATGTGGAACTCCACCTTCAGGAAATTGTGGACCTGACACTTTGATACCCTCCTTCCTCCCTAATATCCAATTGTCCAAAGACTCCACTGCTGTTTCATGCCCTTAGACATGTCCAACAATTTCCATTATGGTGCCGCGTGATGCTGAAGGTTACCTACCATTCTAGCAGCACCTCTATCATACACATTATCTTATATTTGCTGCTTCTATTTATTTCTATTTTCCAGGCTTTCCTTTACTTTTGGGAATTGAGCCTCTTTGAATCCGGCTCACATCACGGGAGATTTGATGTAAACCACTCCAGCTATCATCCTAATTGTGTATAAAAATCGTTTTGTGATGTTTAACAAAGCGCCGGAGTCACTTTAGAAAATAACAACCTGCTTGTATTGAGCCGACATTTCTTGTATTTTTTCCTTAAATTGATTTGCATTGTTGTGGATGTGTGCCGAGGTTCCATCCTTGATTAATATTGGCATTAAAGTACTCTTGCTGTAAACAAGGCTCTGGAACCCTCAAACCTGTAATGAGCATGAAGGATCAGCGGACAGAGTTACCCACAATAAATATCTGCAATCAACTAAAATAACTGCACCGAACTGGTGTCGACAGGGCCTTGACAGGGCCTTAGCAGCCCATCATCCAGCTTTTCCGTGTTGGGGCCGAACTCGAACACATACTTGTGCTAAAGTCCGTATTCAGGTTTGGGAACCCAAACTCACAAAGTTCAGTATGAACCCAAACTTGGAGTTTTGGTTTGGCCAAAACTATCATGGGCGACATCCAGCAACCAGTCCTCTATTTTGTTGCTTTATTACTGTTCCGTGTTTGGGCATTTGGCCTTCTCAACCAATTCCTACTTAGTATTAAATGGTATTACCATAACCATTGATTTTCCCGTAATTTACAATGCTTTGGTCTCCATTCTTCTGAATCTGTATAGTCGTGTTTTTGGCCTCCAACATCCTAGCTATTATTGTTTCTTGTTTGTCCCTTTAGCCTTCTGTACCTCTGTTTGTATCTCACCCTTAGTATGACGTTCAGGTGGAGTTCTGGTTGTAGAAGAATCCTGTTACCCTCCTCTTGCCATCTAGCATATTTATAATTATTTTAATATTAATAATTATTATAATTATCATTATTTAGCCCTTTAATTGCCAGCCTACATGAGATTTTGTCACCCTCTGTTATTCACCATTTTGAGCTCTGTATGTTTAACTGATTTTTGCAGGAATGGTTTTCTTTTCTGCAGAGTTGGGGCTTTAACATGAAATGTCTTGTTTGTATTTTTTAAGTGCATCCTTAATAGTTTTGAATAAAAAAATGTAAAAAAATATATATATATTTTTAAAAATTTGTTGCATTTTATTTCAATAAAGAATGTAATTTTTTCAAGAAAATCATATTGCAGATGAAAGCCCCAGGAGACAATAATACTGTATTTATTAAGTTAAAAAAATGTATAAATAATATTATTATATAAAACAAATAAATATGATACAATATAAATATAAAATAAATATATAATATAAATTGTTATTATTATTTTTGCTATTTTTACTTTATTATTATTAGCGCTGCAAATAATGCAGTGAATAACCAAATAGCCCTTCTTTCCTTTGTATCCCGGCATCATCTGCCCCGGTGTATCATCATTTCATTTTTCTGGATGATAAATGGATTACCCTTAACAATTGCTCCTCGGTAAAATTCTGTGACTTTAAATGTTCTAAGAAGCATTTCACATGAAGATCGCTGATTTACAGAGAAATGTTAATAGCTTCTGCCAGTTTGTGGAATCAGTTGCACAGATCTGTGCTCCATATGCCTCCCACCAGCTGCAGTATGGTGAGGATCTGCTTTACTATGCACCTTTTTCTGCCATTTTAAGCACAGAAAATAAAGGGAATTTTGTGGAAAATGATTAAACCAAGAAAAAAAAGTTATCCTCTGTGTACAGAAGGGTGACTCTGATATTACATTAAATATCGACATCTAGTGGAGGTGAAGAATTGGTTAATGCAGTTTCCCTTACATTTAGGGGTCAGGCCTCATTTGTCTTTAATAGAAGGTTATTCTTTTTATTATGGGGTTGGATGTTTTATGTGTCCTACCTAAAACTTCTTTATAAGCTGGTATGGTGGGCTAGAACTGGTTAACTATTGTAAAATAAAGAATTGGAATGATCCTGTTTCCTGTATATACCAACTGTTTAGCATATAAACCTCACTTAGAAGTATATGCAGTTAAAACATCATACTATTCCTTCTATAAATGTAAGACAATTGTTATTCAAGTTCACATGATGCATATTAAAAACATATACACGTATAACTGCTGGTCCAAGTGAATAATTTGTTGAATAGGTATAGTTGTCCGCTATAGGGTAGACATGTTTCGCTTATTAGCTTCTTCTGTGCCCTCTAGTGGCTGTAAGAGGTACACATGTAAAACTACATAATGCATTTACATGCATATTGGTATATTTCTAGGTATACGTTTTAGGGGTTGAGGATTGGCAAACTGAACGAGGGAGGGCATTCCAGAGGAGAGGAGCGGTGCATGTGAAGTCCTGAGCTGAGAGTGGAAGGAGGTGAGTAAGGTTGGGGGCAGGAGGGGATAAGGGGCAGAGCGAAGACTGTGCCTGGGTTGGTATCTGTGAGCTAGTGATGTAACGTATGAAGGAGCTTGGCTGTTGAGAGCCTTGTAAGTTAGAGTTAGTACTGAGATTTAGTGGTAAACATAGATTTAAAGGTCCCTGTAATAAAAAAAGCCTATTTTTCTTCCAATCTATTCCAGGCCGTCTTATTCATTACGATTGGGTAACCTCTCTAGACCAAAGGGCGTGACTGCAAGACAAAGGCATGGCTCCCCTCCCGGCCCATATCCTTCCGGATGACTTCCTACAATCCAGTTTCTTTCTTGCAGTTGGACTGACTGCAGGGCTCTATCTGGACTCCTCTCCTATTTACTTTTTGTTTCTAATATTATACATTTGAAGCGGGGGCAAGACCCTGTCTGTCTTCCTAGGTCCCTTATGCTCCTCTGATCTGGATGGACCCACTATGCCTGCTCAGCTAAGCTGTATCCGGATTAGGATGGGTCCTGGGGCGCTTTTGAGTGTTATGGCGCTCACTGAAAAACAAAAGCAGCTACAGGCTTTTGTCTGGTGAGCCTGATGGGGGTAAACCAAAGGAATTATATTTCCCTATTTGCTCATTGATATGCTCTTATTGCTCTTTCCCATGTGTTTCTATGTTTTACTGGTTGTAAAACTGGTTGTAAAATTCTAAATTTGCGCGCCTTGTGGGGGGCGGAGCTAAGGCGGCAGCGAGGAAGAATCATGTTTTTAGTCCGTCACCATGGAAAGATTTTCGGCTTTGCCAATTTCCAAATACCGGGTGCAGCGTGTTTCCTTTGTCCGCCTCTGTGGAAAGATTTTCGACGAAGTAGCTAGCACCACTGACGATCTTCGGTTCTTTTCAGCAGCACAACAGCGGTTTCTCAATTTCTCAATTCGCTGCCATGGAAAGATTTTCGGCTTAGCGAAATAATTAGCACCGCCAACGGCTTTGGTTCTTTTCAGCGGTACTAAGCGGTTCTTCAAGCCGGGGACGCTGAAAGATTTTTGGCTTAGCAAAGTCATTCCCCTCGATTCAAAGAGCCAAAGTTAATTGATTTCGTATCGAGAATCGTAAGTTTGGGTGGGTGTTTGTCATTTTTTCTTGTTTTTTTGCCCATTTCGTATTCGCACGATCGTTCGCGCATAGACGTATATGAACATACGCATTTCGTACGAGAATCGTATAATTTGCGTTAGTTCGTGTGTTTTTCCCGTCCAAATCGTATTATTTGCGTCCGATCCTATTTTTTACGTCCTTCACATGGGCTTGCGACCAATTCAGAGAGGTGATTGCTAATTGTTTTGAAGCCCATTAAAGAGCTGCTTTACAAAATGTTTGCCGGCAGCTATTTGGCCTCGGGAGTAGGATGGAGCGGAGCGAGTTTGTGGCACATCAAGGGCTTATGCTTTTTGGCATTGAGTTGATCGAGATGTCTGAGAGCAGATTGCCCCTGCGTCGTCGCATGAACATCGATAGCATGAATGATGTTGAGCTGTTCGAGCTGACCAGGCTTAATCGCGCTTCCCTCCATAAATTATATAGTGAGCTGCGGCCATGGTTAGCCCGCACCACAAGGAAGGGGCATGCAATTTCAGGTATGACCAAGATGCTTGGCTGCCTGCAATTTTTGGCGAACGGCTCGTTCCAGAGGCTGGGTGCCCTCTCCGTGGGGATGTCCCAGCCTACGCTGAGCCGCGCACTATCTAAATTTTTGAAAGGCATGGCTGCCATAACTCCCAAATATATTTATTTTCCGGATGATATGGCAGCCAGAAACGCCATTAAGCTTGGGTTTTATAATGTGGCCGACATGCCCAACGTTATTGGTGCTATTGACTGCACACATGTGGCACTCGTACCTAGGGCTGCCGACGAGTATATATATAGGTATTGAGATTGGTTATTATGTTGGCCAACGTGTAATGTAACCTGTTTTCCTTTGCGGCAGCATATTTGTTTATCCCTCATTTGTGTAGCTGCTTTATCTAGGCTTTTCATTAGTATTTCCCAATAGAGTGCAGACATGTTTTTATTTTTATTTTTTTTTTTGGGTCAAATATCAATTACCCTTTTTGTATGTTTTTGCCTTAAGGAATCGAAAAATGGGACACTCCCTTAATGTCCAGGCCGTGGTTGGTCCGGACATGCGTTTTATGAGTGTCCTTGCCGGCTACCCAGGATCGTCCCACGACTCATATATCCTCAGGCGATCTGGGTTGTTTCGGAGATTTGAGGCAGGTGAATTTTCGGGGGCATGGCTGCTTGGTAAGTGTGTCCTATTTGTGTGCTATTAAATGTGGGATTAATCTTGTATTTGTTGATATGTTAGTATTTGAATTCTTTACATAAGCCAGAAACTGCCTTTTTCTTGGGTCATATATTATGAACTTCCAAAAAAAATGCTTGCCTCGCTTTGTCCTTCAGAATGTTTTCCCTTTAGTTAGGATGTCTGTAAGTTCCATGTCCCTAAATATATTGGTTGGGAGTTTATACCCAAGGATCTGTGAGCTTTGGCTCCTTTTGTAGTATTGGTCTTTAAATGTCAAAGTGGACTTAAACTGCATACATTGTAGTTTTCATCTAAATGTGGATAGCCCCTCAGCAGCATCCTAATTGTAACATGTCTGAAAACTAAAAATACAGTCAGGGCCAGAAATATTTGGACAGTGACACAAGTTTTGTTATTTTAGCTGTTTACAAAAACATGTTCAGAAATACAATTATATATATAATATGGGCTGAAAGTGCACACTCCCAGCTGCAATATGAGAGTTTCCACATCCAAATCGGAGAAAGGGTTTAGGAATCATAGCTCTGTAATGCATAGCCTCCTCTTTTTCAAGGGACCAAAAGTAATTGGACAATGGACTTTAAAGGGCTGCAATTAACTCTGAAGGCGTCTCCCTCGTTAACCTGTAATCAATGAAGTAGTTAAAAGGTCTGGGGTTGATTCCAGGTGTGTGGTTTTGCATTTGGAAGCTGTTGCTGTGACCAGACAACATGCGGTCAAAGGAACTCTCAATTGAGGTGAAGCAGAACATCCTGAGGCTGAAAAAAAGAGAGATAGCAGACATGCTTGGATTAGCAAAATCAACAGTCGGGTACATTCTGAGAAAAAAGGAATTGACTGGTGAGCTTGGGAACTCAAAAAGGGCTGGGCGTCCAGTGGTGGATGATCGCCGCATACTTTCTTTGGTGAAGAAGAACCCGTTCACAACATTAACTGAAGTCCAGAACACTCTCAGGGAAGTAGGTGTATCTGTCTCTAAGTCAACAGCAAAGAGAAGACTCCATGAAAGTAAATACAAAGGGTTCACATCTAGATGCAAACCATTCATCAATTCCAAAAATAGACAGGCCAGAGTTAAATTTGCCCAAAAACACTTCAACAAGCCAGCTCAGTTCTGGAAAAGTATTCTATGGACAGATGAGACAAAGATCAACCTGTACCAGAATGATGGGAAGAAAAAAGTTTGGAGAAGAAAGGGAACGGCACATGATCCAAGGCACACCACATCCTCTGTAAAACATGGTGGAGGCAACGTGATGGCATGGGCATGCATGGCTTTCAATGGCACTGGGTCACTTGTGTTTATTGATGACATAACAGCAGACAAGAGTAGCCGGATGAATTCTGAAGTGTACCGGGATATACTTTCAGCCCAGATTCAGCCAAATGCTGCAAAGTTGATCGGACGGCGCTTCATAGTACAGATGGACAATGACCCCAAGCATACAGCCAAAGCTACCCAGGAGTTCATGAGTGCAAAAAAGTGGAACATTCTGCAATGGCCAAGTCAATCACCAGATCTTAACCCAATTGAGCATGCATTTCACTTGCTCAAATCCAGACTTAAGACGGAAAGACCCACAAACAAGCAAGACCTGAAGGCTGCGGCTGGAAAGGCCTGGCAAAGCATTAAGAAGGAGGAAACCCAGCGTTTGGTGATGTCCATGGGTTCCAGACTTAAGGCAGTGATTGCCTCCAAAGGATTTGCAACAAAATATTGAGAAAATAAATATTTTGTTTGGGTTATGTTTATATGTCCAATTACTTTTGAGCTCCTAAAATGTGGAGTGTTTGTAAAGAAATGTGTACAATTCCTACATTTTCTATCAGGTATTTTTGTTCAACCCTTCAAATTAAACGTTACAATCTGCACTTGAATTCTGTTGTAGAAGTTTCATTTCAAATCCAATGCGGTGGCATGCAGAGCCCAACTTGCGAAAATTGTGTCACTGTCCAAATATTTCTGGCCCTGACTGTATATTTAAATTCCAAATACCCTTGGCCGTGCAGATGTTTGTTAATTAATTGGTATATTGAAGTGCCATTTTTAATTATGTACTACATTAGTGGCAATATTTATTTTGCTAATGTGCCCTGGGTGTTTTTTTTTGCCCTTTACCTTACCTCATTATGATATATGTAAAATTATTTGTGTTTGTTGTGTTGCCTTTTTAATTTTGATTACATTTAATTGTCTGTTTAAGGTGATTCCGGGTACCCACTTCTACCCTGGCTCATGACGCCTGTGCTGCTGCCCCAGGATGCCTCTCAGGAAGCGTACAACCGTGCGCACCGCAAGACCCGGGCTGTTGTGGAGAGGGCCTTTGGGCTGTTGAAGACACGTTTTCGTTGCTTGGACCATACTGGGGGCGCCCTGCAATATGATCCCAAGAAAGTGATCGACATAATCATGGCATGTGCTGTTTTGCACAATTTTGCGATCCTGGAACGTGTCCCACGTTATGTGGATAGCCTGCCCTCTTCAGCCGTAGAGGATGATGTAGAGAATTTTGTGGGGCCACCCAGTGAGTCTGGCCAATCAGTTAGAGCCAACTTGATCTTGCAGCATTTTAGTTAATTTTATTTGGTGTCTCAACATTCTGTGTGTCTGTGTTATCCTTTTTGTTAAATATGTTGTTTTGCCGTAATGTGGCATTACCTCAAAGTAAAACATTTTTACCTTAATTGTTGCCTAATGTATTTCATGTAGTTTCCTTAGCTTTAGATTTGCATTGTTACACCTCTTCAAACCAAAATTATCTGGTTTAGGCCAAGCTGTTTAAAATGTGTTCCCACTAAAAACGCCACAAGTATTGTAAGTGAGAATTTTTTTTTACTTAGAAAAGAAAAAATTATAGTGCTTAACAGAAAACATTCCACATACATCTGTGGTTACAAATGGATGACATAACAAAAAAAACATCGAGCACATCTACACCTGGAAGTGAGTGGCACAACCAAACAAGGACACCCAGTCCAAAGGCCAGCCTAGTCCAGTCATTAATATTGCCTGTGCCCAGGGATATTTGGGCATGGCCATAATGTCACACAAACATGTCTGCAAACAGGAGGAGCACCAACCAAATACATATTTAAAGCCATAAGTGGCCAGATACACTCCACATAGACCTATGGCATTGGCTAGTGGCCTTAAGCATTACTCTAAGGAGCTATATGGGAGCAAATACAAAACACAACCTGCATGAGCAACACAAAATGGATTGTTTGAAACCTCAAAGGACAAGTAAATACAGTGGGGGTTAAGAGAAAAGATGTCCCACACACCCATGGCTTAATACGGTGGCTGCCCATAATACCCAGGTGGAGGTCCAGGTGGAGGTCCATGTGAATGGGACCTAGCCTGGGCCATGGCAGCATTGTGAATTTGAAACTGCTCCACAATGTTTCTCTGCATATTGGTCATCTCAGCCATGGCTGACTGGATGCCATTACTTGCAGTGACCACGTTGCTGTTGAGGGTACGCAACTCCGCGAGGATGCCCTGTAGACTGGTATTGATGGTGACCATGTCGGCATGCCTTTCCTCACGCTCTGTAACGAGCTGTGCCTCATAAGAGTCCCTTTCTTGGGTCCATAATTGAAGCAGGGCACTCTGCCTCCCCTGGGAAATTGTGGGGCGGCGTAATGGAGTCCGCCGCACAATTACCCTGGCTCTTGGGCGTGCCCTGCCGCGTGGTGTCGTCCCCTCAACAGCAACAGGCCTGCTTTGCAAATCCTCAGCAGCAGAGTGAACACTGGGGACTGTAGTGTCAGTCTCCCCATGTGCATGCACAATGGATGGAGATTCACTCTGCTGCTGAGGATTGGCCAGAGAAACATTATGGAGCAGTTCCAAATTGGGACCCAGGGGGAGGTCATCCGACGTGCCCTGCATGGAGACATCATCATCTTCCTCCATTTCCTGGATCTCTTCCATGAGTGTGCGGGTCTGTAGGGACATATAAAAAAAAAAGTGTAAGTTGGCGTCCAAATTTGGGATTCCCACAGTTTAACACATTCTTAAGCACTTGGTAGTATTTATGGTACTAAATTAACTTACCGGAAATCTCGGATCTGGGCTCCTATGCTGTACGGACCTGGTAGGCATAACCAAACTGGGGGGTGAGTTTACCCTTGCTGAGGGATCATGCTGGGCTGAAGAAGAGAAAAACAAACCACGTAAACACACACATAACCATTTTTGGGATAGGTAATCAAATAAACCTCTATTTGTAATATTAAGCAACTCTAGAGCAATGTGGACATTTGTTAAAAGACACGCAAGTTGAGATAGGTGCAATGGCTCGCGAAAACTGCTAACTGACCTCAGTTCTAAGTCAGGAAGTGTACCCAGTCAGCATACAACTTGCAACGCACATTTTTGGATTTAGCCTACCATTCGCTAGGTCCGGGGTACTCAAACAATTGTTGTAAAGGTCCATTTAAAGGTATGTGGTGAGAGGTGAATGTCTGGCCATGGGGCTGACGCAGGGGGTGTCTAGTTAGAAATAAACACACTGGTGGAGGGGCTTGAGATTTCAAAGTGCAAACTAATAAAGGCTGCTTGCCCTTGCTGGGCTGGATGGGGCAGAGCTGAGGGGACAGGGATTGGATGGCTAAAGGGGGGAGTTGACGAATTGATGGTGATGGGATGGATGGAGCAAATATGTTACAAATGTATGGGGCTTATGTGGGGGGGGGGGCATGGGGGGACTGTGGCAGATGGGGCAGAGCAGGGGCAGCGGGACACGATTGTGCCAAGAGAAAGATGTACCAAGTTACTGTGTACCTTGCAATGCCACTTCCTGTGCAGTACTTCATATTGCAATGCTATGTTTCAGGGAGCCATGACATTGGGCAGGAGAACAACCACTACATCGCCGATCAAGGGGGCAGCTCTGAGCACGTCAACACAGAAGTAACTGAGTGCAGGGCTGTCTGGGCAGGGGTCCTGGAATCTGGTGCCAAGGTCCGCATTGGGACCCCGGCCCGCCAGTTGAGTCTCGCTGCTCTAGGTCAGATATGTTTGGGGGTGGGTAATTAAATTGTTAACTCAAACACAACTCACACAACAAATAGGCAACCCATCCATAATGATGTGTGTTTTGTGATTGATTCAAAATATATCACTTTTCAGGAGAAACTTCATGACTTTACCAATACAATTGGAAATTTGATCTTTGCCATAATGGATGTGGTCCTAAATGTGTGATTCACAGGGACCAAAAGAGGACACAAACAGGCACAGTAGTGCGAGGCCAAGCAAGGCAAACCATAGGGGCATCCCGTTATCTTGTTACTAGTGAACTTTACATTATTTAGCAAACAGGCAAACATGCAGATTTAAGAGTACTCACCGTGGGTACGGGTCGGTGAGTCTGTGTCCCTTAGACCAGCATGTCCACCGACCGCGACCGGATGGAGAAGTCCCAGCACAATCTCCTCAGCAGGGGTAAACTCCAATTTAGAAGGAAAGCCACCTCCAGTTTTCAGGCTGAAAAGAGAAAATCGTTTGGTACTCAGAAAAGGTGCATACAGTACATCCTAAACATTATATTTGGAGAAAACATTTATTTACCTGTAATTATGCCTTTTAATTTCTTTTTGCCGTACAGCATACTTCAGATCAGAGATTTTCTTCTGAATTTGGGACACATCTTTCCTCTCTTCCCCCGCTGCATTTACTTGTCGTAGGATGGTTTCAAACAATTCCATCTTGCGCTGCTTTGTGGTGTGTTTTGATTTGCTCCCATAGAGCTCGTCATAGTATAATGTAAGGCCACTAGCCAATGCCATATTTTGATCATGGGAGAATCTCCCACTCAACTGGCCGCGGCGCAATGTGCGGCCAGATGGTTGGCTTGGCTGCTCCTCCATGTGTGCAGACACATGTGGTGACATTATGGCCTGGGGCTGGGTAGGGGAATGGCCGGATTGGTGGCTTCCCAATGACTGGACTGGACTGGCCAAGGGACTGGGTGTTCTTGCGTGGCTGGCCACCGAACTTCCAGGTGTAGATGTGGTCATGGTTGAAATTCTGGGCCCTCTTGGGGGGCTCTGTTCCCGGCTGGTGCCAGGTCGGGGGCTCTGTTCCCGGCTGGTGCCAGGTCGGGGGCTTCTGGCCCTGGATGGGGTTCTTCGGGCCCTGTAGGGGCTTCTGGCCCTGGATGGGGTTCTTCGGGCCCTGTAGGGGCTTCTGGCCCTGGATGGGGTTCTTCGGGCCCTGTAGGGGCTTCTGGCCCTGGATGGGGTTCTTCGGGCCCTGTAGGGGCTTCTGGCCCTGGATGGGGTTCTTCGGGCCCTGTAGGGGCTTCTGGCCCTGGATGGGGTTCTTCGGGCCCTGTAGGGGCTTCTGGCCCTGGATGGGGTTCTTCGGGCCCTGTAGGGGCTTCTGGCCCTGGATGGGGTTCGGCGGGCCCTGGCTGGGCTTCTGGCCCTGGATGGGGTTCGGCGGGCCCTGGCTGGGCTTCTGGCCCTGGATGGGGTTCGGCGGGCCCTGGCTGGGCTTCTGGCCCTGGATGGGGTTCGGCGGGCTCTGGCTGGGCTTCTGGCCCTGGATGGGGTTCGGCGGGCCCTGGCTGGGCTTCTGGCCCTGGATGGGGTTCGGCGGGCCCTTGCTGGGCTTCTGGCCCTGGATGGGGTTCGGCGGGCCCTGGCTGGGCTTCTGGCCCTGGATGGGGTTCGGCGGGCCCTGGCTGGGCTTCTGGCCCTGGATGGGGTTCGGCGGGCTCTGGCTGGGCTTCTGGCCCTGGATGGGGTTTGGCGGGCTCTGGCTGGGCTTCTGGCCCTGGATGGGGTTCGGCGGGCCCTGGCTGGGCTTCTGGCCCTGGATGGGGTTCGGCGGGCTCTGGCTGGGCTTCTGGCCCTGGATGGGGTTCGGGCCCTGGCTGGGCTTCTGGCCCTGGATGGGGTTCGGGCCATGCTGCGGGGCCTGGGTTGCCGAACTGCCCTACTTGAACCCATGGCCGGTGTGGGCTCCCTTGTGCGGCCTCTTCTGGGGGCAGAGGTGGTGGGTGCTGCAGTTGGCTGCTTTTTGGCTGCAGGGGCACGTGGCTTGGGGCCCCTTTTTTGGGTTCCTGAGGGTCCAGTGTCCCTTGGTGGGGCAGAGGTAGTAGTCTTGCCTCTCAGCTTTCTCCTACCTTGCTGGGACCTTGTTGTTGGGCCCTCCGCGGTCTGGCTTTGCTGGGGTCGCTTGGTCATAGGCTTTTTAGGTGCCATCTTCCACAAATGCTCAAAGAGAATGAGCTTTGGGTGCAGGGACCTTTAAATAATGAGCCCAGCGTGTGACGCCTATGCGCACGACTACGCGCTCGTACGAACGTACGTTCGAGCGGAACCAGGAAACCGCTGGGGTTTCACTTATCTGCTGCCTTGAAGAAGCATAAAGATGGCGCCCACTATCTTCACCCGTCAACAGGAAGAGATCCTCATGCTGGTAAGTGGCTGCCTGTGCATTTTAATCTAATAGTCAATGATGGCCTAAATGTAAATGATGCGTTTGGAACTAGTTTGGGGTCTCTTCATGTTTAAGAAGTGGCTCCTCACACTTCATCCTCAAGGGCCGGGCCTGGCCACGTTTTCACCTGTCTATGCTGATGTCCTAATTCGGCCAATTGCTCCGGCTTAGCAACAGTTAATTAACCTGTGGAGTAGCGGGGCTACCTGTCAAACCTGGCGTGTCTCGGACCTTGATGCGGATGTTTGAGGAACACTGTTTTCCTAAGCCATACAAACACAACGGGAAGCCACACACGTGGTCCAAAAGCCTAAGCATTAGCCTACATCTTGGATGTTTAAACCATCCTAACATGCCATAGATGCAGGTGGCCTGATTCTTGATGTTGGCTATTATCTGTATGTACATGGTGTGTGATACATATAACATAAGACCAGACTCTCATTCACAGTCAACGTCCTCTTTAAGGCACTCCCCAAAAATGGCTGCCACTCTAAATGTGTGTGTTAATGACATGAAATTCTCAACTTGTGATGCAACACATATGGGTGTGTGTGTAAAAGTAAAAGCTCTGTGTCCATTATGTTTTTCAGATCATGCTTCAGCGCCGGTATGACTTCGCGCCCAATGTGTGCGAGAAAAGGGACATCGCCCGGGAGATCATCGCGGAGATACACCGTGTCACCAGCACCACCTTCACTCACACCCAGATAATGCAGCATTGGTCGGACCTGAAACGTCTGCACATGCCCCGGGTGCGGAGGTTTTTTGGAATCCATTTCCCAAGTAAGTACCAAGCAATTGCATGGTATATGTTCCAAATGTATAAGTTATGCCTTTATTTATAATGACTTTTCTTTGGTAGTGTTGGAAATGGATTTCAGAATTCGCCGCACCCGGAGGCGTACAGGCCGACCAGTGCTGCATGAGTCTGCATCTGTGAGTGAAGGTGGTGGATCTCCCGGGCGACGGACCTACCCCTCCTCTGTGGCCTCCTCAGACCTGCCCCTGGACCTTACCACAGAGGAGGGGCCCAACCGCGTGGGCGTGGAGTCATACCTGGCCAGGCATGGGGAAGGCTCTGGTATGTCACTCTTCATGTATAGGCACAAAGATATACATGGCAGGCCAAAAACTAAGTTATCCTTTATTATGTATTTGTAGAAGCTTCTGGTGCGGGTGAAGTAGTGGAGGAGGAGGCAGCAGAGATGCTGGAAGTCGATCCTGGCGAAGGTGAGTGATGTCAGCCAGACTGGGAGCCAGATATGTTGGGAATAGTGACTCTATACAAGTACTAACCAAATGTCACATGTTTCTCCAGGGACTTCTTCACAGCATAGCCAGGACCAAGGGCAGCCTGTTGGCCCCAACCAGCCATCTGTCGGCCACCAACTCCGTAAGTCTCCATGCCATTATTCATATTAATGTTTGGTTAGCTAATAACACACACATAACTAAAGGCGTAGCCAATGTGTAGTTCACACTTTCATGTGGGCACTTCGTTAGCTTAAAGAGGACCCTAACTTGTATTAAGAACCTAAGAATTAGCCAACACACTGTACCTACAGATTAGAAACATGGAAAAACACCCTTCAGCCATCTAATGCATGTTATTAGACTGAACAAAACCAATATTGCGGAATATGGAATGCGCAATATTTACAGGCAGCATGGGATCCAGATTGAAAAAAGGAAGGTGCTGCCATGCATTGTGTGAGTGATGACCTTTCCCTCAACCCAGCTATGCTCTGGATTCCCAACGCACCACTGTAACCTACTCCCCTGTACTTTATCCAACTCTCCACTCCTCATTAAGTGTTATGCTTCAGAGTCCAGATGGCGGCGCTGTAATAAAAAAAAATCCCAAATTTACTTTGATCTGGTGCAGAATCATTTGGGAATAGTTAGTGGTTTTCATTAAATAATGTTGAAGGTCCGGTTTAAGGAGTTTAAAGACTTACCTGTGGGAAATGCATTAACTGTATCCCTTGGAAGAATGACATATGTCATGCATTTACATGTATTTGATTAACCCCAAATCTATTTCCAGCATACAAACCGGTCTGGGACTCCTATTTATGTTTCTTTCTCTATTGGTTACAGGGATGATCCCCAAAACATTGGCGGACAAAAAAAAAAGAATGAAGGAGTTGGTGGCCGAGCTGCTGGCCATACAGGCGACGTTGGGGCCAACAGATGAAGAAGAGGAGGAGGATTAGTGCCCTTGGTCCTGGCTACTTTGGTTAAAAGTTTTACAAACTTTCTTATTGTTTTAAATGTTTTAAAGTTTTGGCTTTTTGAAAAAAAACAAAAAATGTTACTCTGTTTTTAAGGCAAGCCCTAAAAAATTTTAATATGTTTGTATTAAAAAAATTTTTTTTAAAAAAAATAAGGGGTTTGAAACAAAACACCCCAATAAAATCAAAAAATTGAAAGAAAAAAATATCCCAAATCCCCAAAAAAATTTTAAATAAATTCTATTTTATGACTTCATAAATGTGTCTTTTCTAATATGCGCAAACACAAACAATTACACAAACAAGAAAAAACACGGTTAGAAACATCTAGACATATGTACATTATGTGGTTTGGGTAAGTTTTAGGGACCGAGAAATGAAGAAGGATGCAAGCGCTAAGGGGTTTAGGTAAGTTTTAGGGACCAAGAAATGAAGTTGAATGCAGGCGCTAAGGGGTTTAGGTAAGTTTTAGGGACCGAGAAATGAAGTTGGATGCAGGCGCTAAGGGGTTTAGGTAAGTTTTAGGGACCGAGAAATGAAGTTGGATGCAGGCGCTAAGAGGTTTAGGTAAGTTTTAGGGACCGAGAAATGAAGTTGGATGCAGGCGCTAAGGGGTTTAGGTAAGTTTTAGGGACCGAGAAATGAAGTTGGATGCAGGCGCTAAGAGGTTTAGGTAAGTTTTAGGGACCGAGAAATGAAGAAGGATGCAGGCGCTAAGGGGTTTAGGTAAGTTTTAGGGACCGAGAAATGAAGTTGGATGCAGGCGCTAAGAGGTTTCGGTAAGTTTTAGGGACCGAGAAATGAAGTTGGATGCAGGTGCTAAGGGGTTTAGGTAAGTTTTAGGGACCGAGAAATGAAGTTGGATGCAGGCGCTAAGGGGTTTAGGTAAGTTTTAGGGACCGAGAAATGAAGTTGGATGCAGGCGCTAAGAGGTTTAGGTAAGTTTTAGGGACCGAGAAATGAAGTTGGATGCAGGCGCTAAGAGGTTTAGGTAAGTTTTAGGGACCGAGAAATGAAGTTGGATGCAGGCGCTAAGGGGTTTAGGTAAGTTTTAGGGACCGAGAAATGAAGTTGGATGCAGGCGCTAAGAGGTTTCGGTAAGTTTTAGGGACCGAGAAATGAAGTTGGATGCAGGCGCTAAGGGGTTTAGGTAAGTTTTAGGGACCGAGAAATGAAGTTGGATGCAGGCGCTAAGGGGTTTAGGTAAGTTTTAGGGACCGAGAAATGAAGTTGGATGCAGGCGCTAAGAGGTTTAGGTAAGTTTTAGGGACCGAGAAATGAAGTTGGATGCAGGCGCTAAGAGGTTTAGGTAAGTTTTAGGGACCGAGAAATGAAGTTGGATGCAGGCGCTAAGAGGTTTAGGTAAGTTTTAGGGACCGAGAAATAAAGTTGGATGCAGGCGCTAAGGGGTTTAGGTAAGTTTTAGGGACCGAGAAATGAAGTTGGATGCAGGCGCTAAGAGGTTTAGGTAAGTTTTAGGGACCGAGAAATGAAGTTGGATGCAGGCGCTAAGAGGTTTAGGTAAGTTTTAGGGACCGAGAAATGAAGTTGGATGCAGGCGCTAAGAGGTTTAGGTAAGTTTTAGGGACCGAGAAATGAAGTTGGATGCAGGCGCTAAGGGGTTTAGGTAAGTTTTAGGGACCGAGAAATGAAGTTGGATGCAGGCGCTAAGAGGTTTAGGTAAGTTTTAGGGACCGAGAAATGAAGTTGGATGCAGGCGCTAAGAGGTTTAGGTAAGTTTTAGGGACCGAGAAATGAAGTTGGATGCAGGCGCTAAGAGGTTTAGGTAAGTTTTAGGGACCGAGAAATGAAGTTGGATGCAGGCGCTAAGGGGTTTAGGTAAGTTTTAGGGACCGAGAAATGAAGTTGGATGCAGGCGCTAAGGGGTTTAGGTAAGTTTTAGGGACCGAGAAATGAAGTTGGATGCAGGCGCTAAGAGGTTTAGGTAAGTTTTAGGGACCGAGAAATGAAGTTGGATGCAGGCGCTAAGAGGTTTAGGTAAGTTTTAGGGACCGAGAAATGAAGTTGGATGCAGGCGCTAAGAGGTTTAGGTAAGTTTGAGGGACCGAGAAATGAAGTTGGATGCAGCCGCTAAGGGGTTTAGGTAAGTTTGAGGGACCGAGAAATGAAGAAGGATGCAAGCGCTAAGGGGTTTAGGTAAGTTTGAGGGACCGAGAAATGAAGTTGGATGCAGCCGCTAAGGGGTTTAGGTAAGTTTCTGGTTGAGGGTGCGCATGCGCAAGATCTTATAAACATACGAACGCACGAATCTAAGAGGCCAAAAACCAATGAAAACCAGAGGCAAACGCAAGTAATTGGAAGAGGTGGACGATGGAAGCAGCCGAAAAAACAGGCTGCCGCCGCAACAGGTGAGCTCATGAACGTGATTTTTATGATTGCCAACTAACTGAGGCAAGTTTGGGAGATATCATACGAACGGACGTATCTTTTAGGATAGAAACGTATTTGCTTATTGAATCACTCGCAAGTTCATACGAACGCACGAGCGGACGGGAAAAATAGGATGATCGTGACCCAAATCCAAGCTGTTACATGTTTCTTTGAATCAACCCAATTGTCTCCGCTGAAGCGACTAGTTCTCCTCCGTTTCCCCTTTGGCAGCGCATAATTCTAGGGTTGTTGGACAGCAAAAAGGGCTGCTCTGAGCCACTGCACGACCACCCTCAAGTGGACCTAAACCTTTTGGTAGGTAATTTTATTTTATTTTGATTGTGTATTAATATTGTTTTTTATTTTTATTGTTTAATTCTATATTATTATAGATTGGGAAAGGGCATAATGTTAATATATAATTAATATAAAATAATATATTATTGTTTATTTATATAGCGCCATCATCTTCCGTAGCGCTTTACAAAGTAGTAATTACAGACAGGGTAGAAACATACGGTACATATACTATTTCAAATGCAGTTTGAAATATATTATATAGTTTACCCCTCAGAGGACTCTCAGTAGTCTAGTGACTGTCGAGAACCTATATATACTTGGTCTCAGATCCCCAGGGACAACGAAGACTGGTATTATTAAATTCACCATGACGGAGGCATCTGGGGTAGTCGGATCTGGTCTTTATCAGATACCCCATGTCCAATATGCATGCAGTGGCACTGGACAAGGATAGCTCGCCGGTGCTCTTTGAGACTTAAAAAACCCCTTGGCAGTCTTCATGCGGACCTAAACCTTTAGTGAGTCATATCGGTTACTAAGAAGGTTTTTTGAAGAAAACAATTCCTCTGAGTATATTGAAGAGGATATTGTGGCTGCCATAGTCTCCTTATGAGTCTTTAAACTCTGTCGGCAGCCCTCAAGTGGTCCTAAACCTATAGAGAGTCGTTATGGAGTAGTGGCTACTAAAGAGGTTTTAGAGAAAAGATATTTTCCTCTGAGTTAAAGAGGATATTGTGGCTGCCATAGTCTCCTTCTGAGTCTTTAAACTCTGTGGGAAGCCCTCAAGTGGTCCTAAACCTATTCATTATGGGGTATTGGCTACTAAAAAGGATAAAAAAAAGAAAAGAATATTGTGGTTGCCATAGTCGTAGTTGCCATAGTTTTCCGTTGGGGAGAATTCATCCAGTAGGGACTTGGATTCAGAGTCCTCTACGCAAGGGGGTGCTCGGTTAACTAGAAGATGGATGGTTGATTTCCTCCATTCTGGAGGATGTTGCAGAGCATACGCATTATTATAATTTGATCAATAGGGAATGGCAGAAGGCAGGTTGTCTTCCGACCATTCCTAAAGTGCTAGATACTATGTATCCCTTTCCTCCAGATCAGATTGAATTATGGTCTCACCCTCCAGTGGTGGACGCTTTAGTGCTTCTCTAAAGTATCCAGCGGATAAGCACGTGGATCAGGTGGCATGCCGTGTTTTTATGGGGTCGACCTTGCCTGTGCTACATCCATTGCATTTTTTGGGAGCAGGAGGTTGTTAAAACAACTGGACTTGTATGGGTCATTCGCAGAAGCCATTCTCCCAGTTGATTAAAGCCAGTTGGCTCTAACAGGTATGTGATCCAGGCTATGGAGGTTTGATCTGGTTATGTGCCAGAGGCCTAGCTCTGGTGGTCACCTTAAGGCGTGCTTTATGGCTCAAGCAATTGCCAGCTGACATAGCCTCTGAAAGGAATATGACGGGCTCCCCTTTAAGGGGGGAGTCTGTTTGGGGAGTGCTTGGTTGACATGGAAAGCATACTACTAGTGGTAAATCATCTAATCTGCCACAGAAGCCGAAGTCTAATACTCCGGGGTTCCGGCTAGAGGTTTGGCCTCTTCGGGATACCAAAGAGAATTTTTCTTTTTGGAATAAGACCAAAATTAGGGCAACAGGTGTCTGGCAGAATAAAGCCAGACCCCCTTCAAAGCTGGCTCAGGCATGAAGGAATGCCCCCGCCATTGAGATTTTTTTAATCCCTATGCATGTGCTGGGGGATCCCAGACGTAGATCTTGCATCAGGGCACAGTCGGAAGGTCCGAAGTTTGTGTCCTGGTCCAGGGATACCCTAACAATAGCAACAGATGCCCTGACTCTTCAGTGGTCAGAATTCAAGCTTCTTTTTGCATTTCCCTCTGATTCTTCACCTGGGTCGAGTACTAAAAAAGGTTTAGCTCACAAGGGAGTCCCAACCATTCTGGTGGCTCCTCGGTGGCCAAGAAGACATAGTAAGGATGTCAGAGGGCCACTCGTGGAGGTTACCCGACGATCTATATCTTCTCACACAGGGGCCTCTAAGGCATCCCAATTCACAAGTTCTGGCTTGGACGGCCTGGCTATTGAATCCTTTATCTTGGCAGAAAGGGTTTTTTTTCTGGAGTTATCCAGACTATGATTCAGGCAGGAAGAAATCTTTATCAAATGATCTCTTATGAGTCTGGCAAGCATTTATCTCTTGGTGTGAATCCAGAGGGTTCGCTTGTAGTACTGTTCTGTTTACAGGATATATTGATTTTTGCAGAAGAGTCTTGATGAAGGTCTTCAATTGAGTACGTTTAAAAGACAAATATCTGCTTATTTATCCTCTTTCAGAATCCCATAGCTGAGAATGAATTTATCAGAACTTTACAAGCAGTCGCTCATGTGCGGCCTCCTCGTAAGCCACTTCTGCTGGTTTGGGACCTGAACTTATTTTATCAGCTCTTCAGGGTCCTCCTTTTTGAGCCATGGTAGATGCATCATTAAATCTAAGGGCGCTTATGGTTATCTCTTAGTGGCAATAACCTCTGCAGCAGGCGGGTTCCTGAATTAGCAGCTTATCAGTAAGCCTCGTTATTTATTGAGTGTTTTAGGAACCTAAAGGTGTCTTTTCATTTTATAAAAGAGATGGTTTTGCCTTCCTTATGTCCTGCTCCAGTGTCTGATAAGGCAAGGGGGGGGAGTAATATAGGAAGTTACGATCTATCCTTGATACCCCTTTTTATGGTGTTCTTTTTTTATAATGATATTTTGCTTTGAAAAGAATGCTAGGTTGATATATCCATGTCTTGGATTCCTAGTCTTGTGGAGTGATAAAAAAAAAAAAAAAAAAAAATAGTACATATTTATAATCAGAGAGAGGAGTCTTGTATGTTGCCTCCAGCCTTTTTGTCTCCAAGAGATATAGGTACGTATGCCTCCCGGGCGGCTGGTTATACTGCTTTTAAATAACTGGATTGTAGGAAGTCAGCCAGAAGAATATAGGCCGGGAGGCGGAGCCACGCCTTTGTCTTGCAGTCATGCCCTTCGGTCTAGAGAGGTTACCCAATCGTAATGAATAGGACGGCCTGGAATGGATTAACAGAAAAAACAATTCTACATGTGAGTATCACAGAATTGTGTTATTCACCTTCTCTCCCCCGCAGCAGCAGCGGCCACATCCTGCTATCCCTCTAGCAGGGCACGTGCCCGCGCCAGGCATTTGTGAATGGCCAGCGCGGGAACACTCCCTGTTAGAGGGAAGCGTCCGTCAGAGGCGCTGCTCTTAGGCACGCCACAGGGCCAGAAAGAGGTGAGCTGGACTTGGCGTCCTGGGGGGTTTCACACAGTGGGGCACCCCGATCGAGAAAGGACCAAAACCTAGGATTGTCAAAATCCTTGGTTTTGGTCCACTTTAAAGGAGCGACCCCCCCCCCCCCAAACACAGTTCTGTCTTCAGAGGCCTGCATGTGTATACACCAGATGCTTTGCTTCTCGGGGAGACACAGTGCACAGAGCCCATTATTTAATTTACAACATACTCAAGAAGTCAATATGGAAGAAGAAAGAAAAGCATACACGCATTACACAGAATAGCTGTGAATATCAGAGTTATAGACTTCCAATATATAATCACAGAAAGGTAAAAACAGATGACTTGTGCAGCCCTGTGTAAGGGTTAAATAAGCGATATTGACGGAGACATTATGTGTTATCACCGTCCCCACTCACAAAGTGTAATTACAGCTTCGCGCCATTGTGCACAATGAATAGCGGTAGATGGCAGTGTTTCATCTGCAGATAATAATTCCTGACCTTTCCTAATGGAACAGAGAATGGAACAGGGTCTAATGGAAATATAAAAACATAGAAGATTGTTTTCTTTAAAAGCCTCTGTTCTTTTATTTTTCCTAAATTAAGTGTTTTATCATTTCATTTATTCTAAATAGGTTATAAACTGTGCATGAAGCTCGACTGTATGTCTCAAAGCAAAATCAATGATGGAATTCTCAAATAGAATGGGTTGTTTTTCCTATAAGAACAGTGGTAAAGTTTAAAGTGGACCAAAACCCAGGATTTTGACTATCCTGGGTTTTGGTCCTTTCCCCCGGGGAACCCTGATCGGGGGTGCCCCGCTGTGTGAAACCCCCCAGATCGCCGAGTGCAACTCACCTCTTCCCGGCCCTACGGCGCCACTGACGTCACGTTGTCTAAGCCAGCGGCTCCGAGCGCGCTGATTGCCGCACCCCCGCTTCCCCCTAACAGGGAGCGTGCCTGCGCCGGCCATTCACAAATGCCTGGAGTGAGCACACACCCTGCTAGAGGGATAGCGGGGAGGCAACCGAGCCTCGTGCATGCACTTTTAGTCCGGGAAACAAGGTAAGTGACCTAGGGGGTTTCACACAGCAGGGCATCTCAATTTTGGATGCCCCGGGGGGAGGGAATTGATCGCGATGGGTTTTGGTCCACTTTAAAGTGGACCAAAACCCAGGATAGTCAATATTTCTGACTATCCTGGGTTTAGGTCCTTTCCCCGGGGACATCCCGATCGGAACTGTCCCGCCATTATCGTGATATATACGTTCCTATATTTATTCATACATGTATATGTGTTTAGATCCACTT
This sequence comes from Gastrophryne carolinensis, assembly GCA_027917425.1. Lineage (NCBI taxonomy): Eukaryota > Metazoa > Chordata > Amphibia > Anura > Microhylidae > Gastrophryne > Gastrophryne carolinensis. The sequence goes on from CM051240.1 coordinate 239,467,677, forward strand.
TTTGGTGAACAAGACTAAGTAATATATACATATTGAAACGCATACTTAAAGTGGAAGAGAATTTTATCACAAGCAATGTATTGAATCAATGGAATCATGTCATTTGTAAAGTAACAGTTTTTAACCAGATATCAATAATAAATATGTTGCATCTTGAATTGTTAGTTGGCCTTTAATGTAATGAAAAATCAATTCATTGCGAAGGGGGTAGATGGCAAAAAAATAGATACAAAAGAATAGATATTTGAAGTGGTTAAAGTGATTCAGCATGAAAAAACAAAAGGGTATTTGCCATATATTTTTTCACTCCATAAGATGCACCCTGGTTTCAGAGGAGAAAAATAAATATATTTTTGTTGTGTTAAAATACCCTGTCCCAATTACCAATGTACAGCATCCCTCATTACAACCAGTGAGTGGCATCCCTCTTTACAGGCAGTGAGTGGTATCCCTCTTTACAGGCAGTGAGGGGCATCCCGCCATTACAGGCAGCGAGTGGCATCCCAATGCAGTGGTGTGAGAGGAAGGAGCGCAATGAAGCATCAGCGTGCTCACAACCAGATAAACTTACATTTGCTGCCTGCTGGTCCTCCAATGCCCAGTGCTACACACACACACACACACACAAAAAAACACAGACACACATGCACACACAGACACACACACAAAAACATAGACACACATGCACACACACACACACAACGGCATACCTACAGGTTCCCGGGGGTCTAATTTCTTTGATTGGGTGGGTGGGAGAGGCCACGCCCACTTGCACATAGCCTGGAACACCCACAATGTGTCACATTCACTCCATAAGACGCACCCTCAGCGTATTGGGTCAGTTGCACAAAATCCAACGTTTCGGGGGGTTACAGCAGGCCCCCTTCATCAGGGATAACTAACCAAATCCCAAATCAAAAGGGTTAGTCATCCCTGATGAAGGGGGCCTGCTTTAACCCCCGAAACGTTGGATTTTGTGCAACTGACTAGAATACATTCTTTTTGGATTATCACTTGGAGTGCTGGTTTTACTGCTTTTTCTGCAGAGCTGGGGGCCCCATGCAATTGCATGGGTTGCGTGGTGGTTAAGCACGTTACTGCCTACACCTGACAGTGTAGAGGGGTTTGATGGTGATTCAGAATTTGGACTCATCATCAACTACGTTCCAATTACATTAGCAATGGAGGTAGTGGGCCGAGGCTGACATGCTCCCCCATCATTGTAGTGAATGTAGGGGGCGTGGCCACCCCCCCTGTGACTGATGGTGGGGGCGTGGCCCAGCACAGAAGTGACAGAGTGGATTTTAAACTCATCAGTTTCAGTCCCCTGAAAGGGAAATTATTTTGGAGACTGAGAAAAAATGATCCGGCAGAGGTGAACAAGTTCTATAGGGCTTATCAGGGAATAGAATGCGCTGGTAAATGAAAGATGTCCCCCCTGACAGCCAGCATGGGGCAGGCAGAAAGCAGGATAATTTAAAGTGATCACTGAATCCCTGCACCATAACCCCGTGCATTCCCACGCTGCCCTGGGCCTGAACATGGGGTCAGGATTGATGGCATGTCAGGCTTGTGAACCGCCATCAGTCACAGGAGTGCTAACCCCACCCTCTCCATTCATTGTAATGGAGGGGGTGTGCTGAGACATATAAATAAATATATAGGTAGGCGCACACCAAGTGGTGATGATTTGCAAACATTTATATTTCAAAGGAGATAGTGATTACATGAAATCTACAGACAATAAATTTTATATACATATATACACACAATAACTCGAGTATGCAGGGTATATTATATCTCCAGAAAAAAGGATACATTCATGTATATAGAAATCCAAGTATGTTCAGCTGGGGGAGCTGTGTTGCACCAAGATACTGTAAACAATGACAGAGCAGCTATTCAAATACCGTTAACCAGAACACATCATCTGTACGGGCTATAGGGTAAAAAATTACCTCCAAATATAACAGATATAGTCTGGTGCCCTCACAGTAATCCCCAGATTAGCCACATATAGGGTTAAATGCTCAGTAGCTGAAGCAAAGTCAAGGAAAAATATTGCTTATTCATATGAATGCAATTTAACATGGTATCTATATGAAATCTATAGTTTCACTATGTGACTCTTCACACAGTAGTAAAAAGATGAATTGAAATTAGAATTGTGATACCCCATCAATACACAGACAGATATGCAATTATACACAAGCAGGAACAAAGTAACATCACAGTTATAGCATGAATACTAGGTAATGATCGCTCAAAAGACAAATTACCGACGTTTCACGGCCGCAGGCCGTTTCATCAGGGTAGCGATAATGTAAACAGAAGCTGTGCGTGCTTTTATACTTCTAGCCTCCCCCCTGGCCGGCCAGTGTGTGATCGTCGTAAGCAGCGCTTCCTGTGGCCGCTCACAACGTCACATCCGGTGGAGACGTCCCGGCCTGAGACAGCAGCGCTGGTGGGCGGAAGTGGCGTCCTCTCCACCCAGCTGATTACGTGCTGGTTGGCGGAGGTGACGTCTTCCCTCCCACACACGCACAGTGTCACCAGGCGCTCGGGGCGCCGCACATCGGGCTTCGCTAACATGGCTGTCTGAGAGTACAGCAAAATTGAAGAGAAATTATATAGTGATGGATTCTCATTAGGCGAAGTCTTGTGGAGGAGGTTTCAATAAAGGGTATGGCTGGCTTCACTTGAACCTCGCATATCTGAAATGAAATAATATATACAGATTAAAAAGTTAGTTAAAAACAAACTAAATGAGCGATCTTGTGTTGGTGAATTCTAAACCTCCACAGACCACATTTATTCATCTAGTGAATCTAATTATTGCCCATACCCCATAAGTATAAATTTGCATGATATTTAATGCAAAGTGGATATAGCCTATATGTCGCATAACGAGAACCACGCCACATAGAATGTAGCATGATTTTCGGTGGATGACACACAGTTAGGACAGAATATACTGTTTATACTATCCAGAAGACCCCCTGGGATCCCCAAAAGGTATATATTCTGAGGACAAGCAGTGTCACACTATTCTCACTGTCCCCAGAAGTCCACATGGGATGCCCTGCGGACATGGCACACCTACAATGTATGATGTATAGTGACTTTTGAGTGTGTATAGGCGCCTGGTCTAGCCTAGGTTCAAGAATGTCTTGGGTGTGTTTTGGGTGTGTTTTAAACAGGGGTCCAATATGGGCTTGGACTAAGGGGATCACGCTCAACGGGGGATCCAATATAATACTCTAAAAAAAGAAATTATATGCAGGAAAGGGCATGCAGTATCATATGAAAGGTGCATAATCTAGTTCTTCATTAAGGTCTTTGGGGGCCATGGTGTCTAAGGTGAAGATCCAGTTCAATTCCCGTCTCAAAAGTGCCTTATCCCTGTCACCGCCTCTTCTCGCTGCTGGTTGATGGTCTATGGCCATGAAGCGTAACTGGGATGTCTGGTGTCCCATTTGCATGAAGTGGCGGGCGACAGAGGATTCAATATCTCCTCGTCTTATCGCGCTCCGGTGTTCACTAATTCGAGTTTTAAGGGCCCTCTTAGTTTTGCCCACATATATTTTGCCACACGGGCATTTCAAAAGATACATAACGTAAGTTGAGTTACAATTGAAAAATTGTTTTATACTATATTTTTTACCTGATTGTGGGTGATTAAATGTGTTGCCTTTAATTACAGCATTACATTGTGCACACCCTCCGCAGCGAAACATTCCTTGAATCGCTGAGGACGGTGGCATCCATGTATGATAGGATTGAGATTTTGTCATTGGATTATGTGTATCTGCTCTAATTAAATGATCTCTTAGGTTCCTAGGTCTCTTATGTACAAACATCGGAGAATCTGAAAAAATCTGTGTGAGTTTAGGGTCACTCCCTAAAACATGCCAATGTTTTTTTATGATTTTTTCAATTTTTGGTGAAAGAGCTGAAAAGGTTAGTATGGCTGGAATCCGGTTTGGATTCTCACGTGGACTATGTTGTAATAATTGTGTTCTATCCTTCATCCTGGCCTTGTCCCTTGCTGTCACTAATTCTGCATATGTATATCCCCGTGTCATAAACTCATTAATTAGTTCCTGTGATCTATCAAAGAAGGTGTTGTCATCTGTGATTATACGTCTTAGTCATATAAATTGGCTATGTGGTAGACTCTTTTTTATAGATTCTGTATGAAAACTCTTGCGATGGAGGAAGGTCGTTCAGTCCGTTGGTTTACGGTACAAGTCATTGTCAATCATGACATCTAGAAAATGTACCTGCGTCCTGCTATATTCCAGAGTGAAGCTGATCGTGGGTAGTCTGTGATTAAGGCCGTCAGTGAAGGTAAGTAAGTCGTTTTCCGAGCCCTGCCATAAGAAGAAAATATCGTCAATGAATCTTAGCTAAAGGCTCACATGGGACTGGAAATATGGATCATTGTAGACAAAGGTCCGCTCAAAGCGGTCCATAAATAAATTTGCGTAAGAGGGCGCCACGTTTGACCCCATGGCCGTGCCTTGGAGCTGCAGATAGTACTTATCACCATAGAGAAAATAATTCTTAGTCAGTACCATGGTCAACAATTCAATACAAAATGTGTTAAATTCAAAAGTTGTTCCTAATGTGCTGAGGGCCTTTGCAACTGCTGTTATACCCAAATCATGTGGGATTGATGTGTATAATTTACACACGTCCATGCTACACAACAAAGTATGATCCGGGAGTAGTCCCAGATTAGTGATGTGATTCAGAAAATCTCCTGTGTCCAATAAGTAAGATCTTGTGGTAATTACCTTGGGTTGTAACACCCGGTCCAAAAAAGTAGCTACGTTTTGGAATATCGATTCCGTCCCCGCCACAATCGGACGTCCAGGGGGATTGACAGGATCCTTGTGTACTTTAGGTAGAACATAATGCACTGGTGTTACAGGATGTTCTGCAGTCATAAATTTGTACAGTTTTTTATCTATGATCTCATCATCTACTGCTTTTTTTAAAAGACGGTCTAATTCCATCTTAATAGCTGTTAAAGGATTCTCTGAGAGTTGTCTATATACAGTTGTATAGGCTAATTGGTTCATTATAACTTGATGGTAAAAGTCTCTATCCATTATTACTATAGCTCCTCCCTTGTCGGCGGGTTTAATAATAATTTCTTGGTCTCGAGCTAGTGATTGTAAAGCTGCTCGTTCTCTTTTGGTTAGATTTTGTCTAATCGGGCCTTTATGTGATATGTTCTGATGTGTGTGTGTCACCTCCTGTTCAACCAGTTTAATAAATGTCTCGACAGAGGGAAATGTGGTAGGTGGTGTCCACTTACTTTTTGGTTTACATACAGAAACATCAATAGAGGGAGGAAGGTTGGATGTTGCCTTGGTGGTCATTTCAGGGGTATCCAAGTGGAAGAAGGCCTTTAACCTAATGGTGCGGAAGAATCGATTAAGATCAATATTGTTTTCTACTGGGTTACCTCTATATGTAGGTGTGAATCCAAGTCCTCGATTCAATACCCTTGTTTCATTCTCTGTCAGTATTCATTTTGATAAATTAATGACTAGGCCGCTGTCTGCGTCCGACTGCGGGTTTGAATTTGTCGTTCTTGTATGTCTCTGGCCCCTTCTTGTCTTCTTCCTCGTCCTTTGGGACCCCTCGGTTTCCCTAAAAAACACTGTGACCTATTCTTGCCACTACTTGTACTTTCGTCACTATCAGTGGATGATATCCTATTCTCTGTGTTGCGAGTCCTATCTCTTCTACTATCCCTCCAAGTGTATACTCTGTCCTCTCTGTAGTCTGTCGTGTCCCGTCTGTATTTATTCAGTTTAAAATTAAGAGTCTCTGTATTATAGGTATCTAACTTAATCTTAACTTCTTCTAGGTAGGTCTTAAAGTCAGTATTGGTAATATTCTGTTCTAGTTGGAACTTCAGTGTTGAATCCATCACTATATAATTTCTCTTCAATTTTGCTGTACTCTCAGACAGCCATGTTAGCGAAGCCCGATGTGCGGCGCCCCGAGCGCCTAGTGACACTGTGCGTGTGTGGAAGGGAAGACGTCACCTCCGCCAACCAGCACGTAATCAGCTGGGTGGAGAGGACGCCACTTCCGCCCACCAGCGCTGCTGTCTCAGGCCGGGACGTCTCCACCGGATGTGACGTCGTGAGCGGCCACAGGAAGCGCCGCTTACGACGATCACACACTGGCCGGCCAGGGGGGAGGCTAGGAGTATAAAAGCACGCACAACTTCTGTTTCCATTATCGCTACCCTGATGAAACGGCCTGCGGCCGTGAAACGTCGGTAATTTGTCTTTTGAGCGATCATTACCTAGTATTCATGCTATAACTGTGATGTTACTTTGTTCCTGCTTGTGTATAATTGCATATCTGTCTGTGTATTGATGGGGTATCACGATTCTAATTTCAATTCATCTTTTTACTACTGTGTGAAGAGTCACATAGTGAAACTATAGATTTCATATAGATACCATGTTAAATTGCATTCATATGAATAAGCAATATTTTTCCTTGACTTTGCTTCAGCTACTGAGCATTTAACCCTGTATGTGGCTAATCTGGGGATTACTGTGAGGGCACCAGACTATCCCCTCGATTCAAAGAGCAAAAGTTAATTGATTTCGTATCGAGAATCGTAAGTTTGGGTGGGTGTTTGTCATTTTTTCTTGTTTTTTTGGCCATTTCGTATTCGCACGATCGTTCGCGCATAGACGTATATGAACATACGAGAATCGTATAATTTGCGTTAGTTCGTGTGTTTTTCCCGTCCAAATCGTATTATTTGCGTCCGATCCTATTTTTTACGTCCTTCACATGGGCTTGCGCCCAATTCAGAGAGGTGATTGCTAATTGTTTTGAAGCCCATTAAAGAGCTGCTTTACGAAATGTTTGCCGGCAGCTATTTGGCCTCGGGAGTAGGATGGAGCGGAGCGAGTTTGTGGCACATCAAGGGCTTATGCTTTTTGGCATTGAGTTGATCGAGATGTCTGAGAGCAGATTGCCCCTGCGTCGTCGCATGAACATCGATAGCATGAATGATGTTGAGCTGTTCGAGCTGACCAGGCTTAATCGCGCTTCCCTCCATAAATTATATAGTGAGCTGCGGCCATGGTTAGCCCGCACCACAAGGAAGGGGCATGCAATTTCAGGTATGACCAAGATGCTTGGCTGCCTGCAATTTTTGGCGAACGGCTCGTTCCAGAGGCTGGGTGCCCTCTCTGTGGGGATGTCACAGCCTACGCTGAGCCACGCACTGTCTAAATTTTTGGAAGGCATGGCTGCCATAACTCAAAAATATATTTTTTTTCCAGATGATATGGCAGCCAGAAACGCCATTAAGCTTGGTTTTTATAATGTGGCCGACATGCCCAACGTTATTGGTGCAATTGACTGCACACATGTGGCACTCGTACCTAGGGCAGCCGACGAGTATATATATAGGTATTGAGATTGGTTATTATGTTGCCCAACGTGTCATGTAACCTGTTTTCCTTTGCGGCAGCATATTTGTTTCTCCCTCATTTGTGTAGCTGCTTTATCTCGGCTTTTCATTAGTCTTTCCCAATAGAGTGCAGACATGTTTTGTGGTTAATTTATTAGTTTGGGTCAAATATCAATTACCCTTTTTGTATGTTTTTTCCTTAAGGAATCGTAAAATGGGACACTCACTTAATGTCCAGGCCGTGGTTGGTCCGGATATGCGGTTTATGAGTGTCCTTGCCGGCTACCCCGGATCGTCCCACGACTCCTATATCCTCCGGCGATCTGGGTTGTTTCGGAGATTTGAGGCAGGTGAATTTTCGGGGGCATGGCTGCTTGGTAAGTGTGTCCTATTTGTGTGTTATTAAATGTGGCATTAATCTTGTATTTGTTGATATGTTTGTTTTGGAAAACTTTACAGAAGCGTCCAACTGCCTTTTTCTTGGCTCATATATTAGGAACTTACCCAAAAAATCCTTGTCTCGCTTTGCCCTTCAGAATGTTTTCCCTTTAGTTAGGATGTCTGTAAGTTCCTTGTGCCTAAATATATTGGTTTGGAGTTTATACCCAAGGATCTTTGACCTTTGGCTCCTTTTGTACTATTGGTCTTTAAATGTCCAAGTGGACTTAAACTGCATACATTGTAGTTTCCTGTGAAATGTGGATAGGGATCTTTGACATTTGGCTCCTTTGGTACTATTGGTCTTTAAATGTCAAAGTGGACTTAAACTGCATACATTGTAGTTTCCAGTGAAATGTGGATAGGGATCTTTGACATTTGGCTCCTTTGGTACTATTGGTCGTTAAATGTCAAAGTGGACTTAAACTGCATACATTGTAGTTTCCAGTGAAATGTGGATAGGGATCTTTGACATTTGGCTCCTTTTGTACTATTGGTCGTTAAATGTCAAAGTGGACTTAAACTGCATACATTGTAGTTTCCAGAGAAATGTGGATAGGCCCTCAGCAGCATCCTAATTGTAACATGTCTGAAAACTACAAATATATGTAAAATACAAATACCCTTGGCCATGCATATGTTTGTTAATTAATTGGTATATAGAAGTGTCATTTTTATTTAGGTTATACCTTAGTGCAATTTTTGGGGGCCCTAATGTGCCGTTTTTTTTTTTGGGAACACTTTACCTTACATCATTATGATATCTGTGAAATTTTTGGTGTTGGTTGTGTTGCCTTTTTAATTTTGATTACATTTAATTCTCTGTTTAAGGTGATTCCGGGTACCCACTTCTACCCTGGCTCATGACGCCTGTGCTGCGGCCCCAGGATGCCTCTCAGGAAGCGTATAACCGTGCGCATCGCAAGACCCGGGCTGTTGTGGAGAGGGCCTTTGGTCTGCTGAAGACATGTTTTCGTTGCCTTGACCATACTGGGGGGGCCCTGCAATATGATCCCAAGAAAGTGATTGACATTATAATGGCATGTGCTGTTTTGCACAATTTTGCCATCATGGAACGTGTCCCACGTTATGTGGACAGCCTGCCCTCTTCAGCCGTCGAGGATGAAGTCGAGAATTTTGAGGGGCCCCCCAGTGAGTCTGGCCAATCTGTTCGAGCCAACCTGATCAGCCAGCATTTTAGTTAACTTTTTTCCCTGTCTCACCATTCTGTATGTCTGTGTTATCCTTTTTGTTACATATGTTGTTTTGCCGTAATGTGGCATTACCTCTAAGTAAAACATTTAGACCTTAATTGTTGCCTAATGTATTTCATGTAGTTTCCTTAGCTTTAGCTTTGCATTGTTACACCTCTTCAAACCCAAATTATCTGGTTTAGCCCAAGCTGTTAAAAATGTCTTCCCACTAAAAACGCCACAAGTATTGTAAGTGAATTTTTTGTTTTACTTTGAAAATGAAAAATTATAGTGGTTAACAGAAATCAGTCCACATACATCTGTGGTAACAAATGGATAACATTAAAAAAAAACATCGAGCACATCTACACCTGGAAGTGAGTGGCACAACCAAACAAGGACACCCAGTCCAAAGGCCAGCCTAGTCCAGTCATTAATATTGCCTGTGCCCAGGGATATTTGGGCATGGCCATAATGTCACACAAACATGTCTGCAAACAGGAGGAGCACCAACCAAATACATAGGTAAAGCCATAAGTGGCCAGATAAACTCCACATAGACCTATGGCATTGGCTAGTGGCCTTAAGCATTACTCTAAGGAGCTATATGGGAGCAAATACAAAACACAACCTGCCAGAGCAACACAAAATGGATTGTTTGAAACCTCAAAGGACAAGTAAATACAGTGGGGGTTAAGAGAAAAGATGTCCCACACACCCATGGCTTAATAGGGTGGCTGCCCATAATACCCAGGTGGAGGTCCAGGTGGAGGTCCATGGGAATGGGACCTAGCCTGGGCCATGGCAGCATTGTGAATTTGAAACTGCTCCACAATGTTTCTCTGCATATTGGTCATCTCAGCCATGGCTGACTGGATGCCATTACTTGCATTGGCCACGTTGCTGTTGAGGGTACGCAACTCCGCGAGGATGCCCTGTAGACTGGTATGGATGTTGACCATGTCGGCATGCCTTTGCTCACGCTCTGTAACGAGCTGGGCGTCATAAGAGTCCCTTTGTTGGGTCCATAATTGAAGCAGGGCACTCTGCCTCCCCTGGGAAATTGTGGGGCGGCGTAATGGCGTCCGCCGCACAATTACCCTGGCTCTTGGGCGTGCCCTGCCGCGTGGTGTCGTACCCTCAACAGCAACCGGCCTGCTTTGCAAATCCTCAGCAGCAGAGTGAACACTGGGGACTGTAGTGTCAGTCTCCCCATGTGCAAGCACAATGGATGGAGATTCACTCTGCTGCTGAGGATTGGCCAGAGAAACATTATGGAGCAGTTCCAAATTGGGACCCAGGGGGAGTTCATCCGACGTGCCCTGTACGGAGACATCATCATCTTCCTCCATGTCCTGGATCTCTTCCATGAGTGTGCGGGTCTGTAGGGACATATCAAAAAAAAAAGGCTAAGTTTGCGTCCAAATTTTGGATTTCAACAGTTTAACACATTCTTAAGCACTTGTTAGTATTTATGCTACTAAATTAACTTACCGAAAATCTCTGATCTGGGCTCCTATGCTGTACGGACCTGGTAGGCATAACCAAACTGGGGGGTGAGTTTACCCTTGCTGAGGGATCATGCTGGGCTGAAGAAGAGAAAAACAAACCACGTAAACACACACACATAACCTTTTTTAGGATAGGTAATCAAATATAGCTCTATTTGTAATATTATTCAACTCTAGAGCAATGGTGACCTTTGTTCAAACACACGCAAGTTTACATAGGTGCAATGGCTCTGAAAAACTGCTAAGTGACCTCAGTTCTAAGTCATGAAGTGTACCCAGTCAGCATACAACTTTCAAGGCACATTTTTGGATTTAGCCTACCATTCGCTAGGTCCGGGGTACTCAAACAATTGTTTGAAACGCCCATTTAAAGGTATGTGGTGAGAGGTGAATGTCTGGCCATGGTGCTGACGCAGGGGGTGTCTAGTTAAAAATAAAGACACTGGTGGAGGGGCTGGAGATTTCAAAGTGCCAACTAATAAAGGCTGCTTGCCCTTGCTGGGCTGGATGGGCCAGAGCTGAGGGGACAGGGATTGGATGGCTAAAGGGGGGAGTTAACGTATTGATGGTGATGGGATGGATGGAGCCAATCTGTTACAAATGTATGGGGCTTATGTGGGGGGGTGCATGGGGGGACTGTGGCAGATGGGCCAGAGCAGGGGCAGCGGGACACGATTGTGGCCAGAGAAATTTTAAATAAGTTACTGTGTACCTTGCAATGCCACTTCCTGTGCAGTACTTCATATTGCAATGCTATGTTTCAGGGAGCCATGACATTGGGCAGGAGACCAACCACTACATGGCCGATCAAGGGGGCAGCTCTGAGCACGTCAACACAGAAGTAACTGAGTGCAGGGCTGTCTGGGCAGGGGTCCTTGAATGTGGTGCCAAGGTCCGCATTGGGACCCCGGGCCGCCAGTTGAGTCTCGCTGCTCTAGGTCAGATATGTTTGTGGGTGGCTAATTAAATTGTTAACTCAAACACAACTCACACAACCAAAAGGCAACCCATACATAATGATGTGTGTTTTGTGATTGATTCCAAATATCTCACTTATCTTGCGATACTTCATGACTTTAACAATCCAATTGGACATTTGAACTTTGCCATAATGGCTGTGGGCCTAAATGTGTGATTCCCAGGGACAAAAAGAGGACACAAACAGCCACAGTAGTGCGAGGCCAAGCAAGGCAAACCATAGGGGCATCCCGTTAGCTTGTTACTAGTGAACTGTAGATTATTTAGCAAACAGCCAAACATGCAGATTTAAGAGTACTCACCGTGGGTACGGGTCGGTGAGTCTGTGTCCCTTAGACCAGCATGTCCACCGACCGCGACCGGATGGAGAAGTCCAAGCACAATCTCCTCAGCAGGGGTAAACTCCAATTTAGATGGAAAGCCACCGCCAGTTTTCAGGCTGAAAAGAGAAAATCGTTTGGTACTCAGAAAAGGTGCATACAGTACATCCAAAACATTAGATTTAGCGTAAACATTTAGTTACCTGTAATTATGCCTTTTAATTTCTTTTTGCCGTACAGCATACTTCAGATCAGAGATTTTCTTCTGAATTTGGGACACATCTTTCCTCTCTTCCCCCGCTGCATTTACTTGTCGGAGGATGGTTTCAAACAATTCCATCTTGCGCTGCTTGGTGGTGTGTTTGGATTTGCTCCCATATAGCTCGTCATAGTATAATGTAAGGCCACTAGCCAATGCCATATTTTGGTCATGGGAGAATCTCCCACTCAACTGGCCGCGGCGCAATGTGCGGCCAGATGGTTGGCTTGGCTGCTCCTCCATGTGTGCAGACACATGTGGTGACATTATGGCCTGGGGCTGGGTAGGGGAATGGCCGGATTGGTGGCTTCCCAATGACTGGACTGGACTGGCCAAGGGACTGGGTGTTCTTGCGTGGCTGGCCACCGAACTTCCAGGTGTAGATGTGGTCATGGGGGCAATTCGGGGCCCTCTTGGGGGGCTAGGTTCCCGGCTGGTGCCAGGTCGGGGGCTCTGTTCCCGGCTGGTGCCAGGTCGGGGGCTTCTGGCCCTGGATTGGGTTCGTCGGGCCCTGTAGGGGCTTCTGGCCCTGGATTGGGTTCTTCTGGGCCTGGAGGGGCTTCTGGCCCTGGATTGGGTTCTTCTGGGCCTGTAGGGGCTTCTGGCCCTGGATTGGGTTCTTCTGGGCCTGTAGGGGCTTCTGGCCCTGGATTGGGTTCTTCTGGCCCTGTAGGGGCTTCTGGCCCTGGATTGTGTTCGGCGGGCCCTGTCGGGGCTTCTGGCCCTGGTTTGGGATCTGCGGGCCCTGTAGGGGCTTCTCGCCCTGGATTGTGTTCGGCGGGCCCTGTCGGGGCTTCTGGCCCTGGATTGGGTTTGGCGGGCCCTGTAGGGGCTTCTGGCCCTGGATTGTGTTCGGCGGGCCCTGTCGGGGCTTCTGGCCCTGGATTGGGTTCGGCGGGCCCTGTAGGGGCTTCTGGCCCTGGATTGTGTTCGGCGGGCCCTGTCGGGGCTTCTGGCCCTGGTTTGGGATCTGCGGCCTCTGGATGGGCTTCTGGCCCTGGATTGGGTTCTTCTGGGCCTGTAGGGGCTTCTGGCCCTGGTTTGGGATCTGCGGCCTCTGGATGGGCTTCTGGCCCTGGATTGGGTTCGGCGGGCCCTGTAGGGGCTTCTGGCCCTGGTTTGGGATCTGCGGCCTCTGGCTGTGCTTCGGGGCCTGGATGGGGTTCGGGCCCTGGATGGGGTTCGGGCCCTGGCTGGGCTTCGTGCCCTGGATTGGGTTCTTCGGCCTCTGGCTGTGCTTCGGGGCCTGGATGGGGTTCGGGCCCTGCTGCGGGGCATGGGTTTCCGAACTGCCCTACTTGAAGGCATGGCCGGTGTGGGCTCACTGGTGCTGCCTGTTCTGGGGGCAGAGGTGGTGGGTGCTGCAGTTGCCAGCTTTTTGGCTGCAGGAGGGGCACGGGGCTTGGGGCCCCTTTTTTTGGTACCTGAGGGTCCAGGGTCCCTTGGTGGGGCCGAGGTGGGAGTCTTGGCTCTCAGTTTTCGGCCAGCTTGCTGGGACCTTGTGGTGGGGCCCTCCGCGGTCTTGCTTGCCTGGGGTCGCTTGCTCATCGCCTTTTTTGGTGCCATCGTACACAAATGCTCAAAGAGAATGAGCTTTGGGTGCAGGGACCTTTAAATAATGAGCCCAGCGTGTGACGCCTATGCGCACGACTACGCGCTCGTACGAACGTACGTTCGAGCGGAACCAGGAAACCGCTGGGGTTTCACTTATCTGCTGCCTGGAAGAAGCCTAAAGATGGCGCCCACTATCTTCACCCGTCAACAGGAAGAGATCCTCATCCTGGTAAGTGGCTGCCTGTGCATTTTAATAGAATAGTCAATGATGGCCTAAATGTAAATGATGCGTTTGGAACTAGTTTGGGGTCTCTTAATGTTTAATCACTGGCTCCTCACACTTCATCCTCAAGGGCCGAGCCTGGCCACGTTTTCAACTGTCTATGCTGATGTCCTAATTCGGCCAATTGCTCCGGCTTAGCAACAGTTAATTAACCTGTGGAGTAGCGGGGCGAGCTGGCAAACCTGGCCTGTCTCGGACCTTGATGCGGATGTTTGAGGAACACTGTTTTCCTAAGCCATAAAAACACAACGGGAAGCCACACACGTGGTCCAAAAGCCTAAGCATTAGGCTACATCTTGGATGTTTAAACCATCCTAACATGCCATAGATGCAGGTGGCCTGATTCTTGATGTTGGCTATTATCTGTATGTACATGGTGTGTGATACATATAACATAAGACCAGACTGTCAATCACAGTCAACGTCCTCTTTAAGGCACTCCCCAAAAATGGCGGCCACTCGAAATGTGTGTGTTAATGACATGAAATTCTCAACTTGTGATGCAACACATATGGGTCTGTGTGTAAAAGTAAAAGCTCTGTGTCCATTATGTTTTTCAGATCATGCTTCAGCGCCGGTATGACTTCGCGCCCAATGTGTGCGAGAAAAGGGACATCGCCCGGGAGATCATCGCGGAGATAAACCGTGTCACCAGCACCACCTTCACTCACACCCAGATAATGCAGCATTGGTCGGACCTGAAGCGTCTGCACATGCCCCGGGTGCGGAGGTATTTTGGGATCCATTTCCCAAGTAAGTACAAAGCAATTGCATGGTATATGTTCCAAATGTCTAAGTTATGCCTTTATTTATAATGACTTTTCTTTGGTAGTGTTGGAAATGGATTTCAGAATTCGCCGCACCCGGAGACGTACAGGCCGACCAGTGCTGCATGACTCTGCATCTGTGAGTGAAGGTGGTGGATCTCCCGGGCGACGGACCTACCCCTCCTCTGTGGCCTCCTCAGACCAGCCCCTGGACCTTACCACAGAGGAGGGGCCAAGGCGCGTGGGCGTGGAGTCATACCTGGCCACGCATGGGGAAGGCTCTGGTATGTCACTCTTCATGTATAGGCACAAAGATATACATGGCAGGCCAAAAACTAAGTTATCCTTTATTATGTATTTGTAGAAGCTTCAGGAGCGGGTGAGATAGTGGAGGAGGAGGCAGCAGAGATGCTTGAAGTCGATCCTGGCGAAGGTGAGTGATGTCAGCCAGACTGGGAGCCAGATATGTTGGGAATAGTGACTCTCTACAAGTACTAACCAAATGTCACATGTTTCTCCAGGGACTTCTTCACAGCAGAGCCAGGACCAAGGGCAGCCTGTTGGCCCCAACCAGCCATCTGTCGGCCACCAACTCCGTAAGTCTCCATGCCATTATTCATATTAATGTTTGCTTAGCTAATAACACACACATAACTAAAGGCGTAGCCAATGTGTAGTTCACACTTTAATGTGGGCACTTCGTTAGCTTAAAGAGGACCCTAACTAGTATTAAGAACCAAAGACTTAGCCATCACACTGTACCTACAGATTAGAAACATGGAAAAACACCCTTCACCCATCTAATGCATGTTATTAGACTGAACAAAACCAATATTGGGGAATATGGAATGCACAATATTTACAGGCAGCATGGGATACAGATTGAAAAAAGGAAGGTGCTGCCATGCATTGTGTGAGTGATGACCTTTCCCTCAACCCAGCTATGCTCTGGATTCCCAACGCACCACTGTAACCTACTCCCCTGTACTTTATCCAACTCTCCACTCCTCATTAAGTGTTATGCTTCAGAGTCCAGATGGCGGCGCTGTAATCCAAAAACCTCCAAAATGTACTTTGATCTGGTGCAGAATCATTTGGGAATAGTTATTGGTTTTCATTAAATAATGTTGAAGGTCCGGTGTCAGGACTTAAAAGACTTACCTGTGGGAAATGCATTAACTTTATCCCTTGGAAGAATGACATATGTCATGCATTTACATGTATTTGATTAACCCCAAATCTATTTCCAGCATACAAACCGGTCTGGGACTCCTATTTATGTTTATTTCTCTATTGCTTACAGGGATTATCCCAAAAACCGTGCATGAAAAAAAAAAAAGAATGAAGGAGTTGGTGGCCGAGCTGCTGGCCATACAGGCGACGTTGGGGCCAACAGATGAAGAAGAGGAGGATGATTAGTGCCCTTGGTCCTGGCTACTTTTGTTAACTCGGTTAACATTTTTTTAGATATTTGAAAAGTTTTAATCTTTTTTAAACCCCAAAAAAAATTTTGCTATGTTTTTAAAAAAAAAAAAAAAATTTTACTATGTTTGGAAAGAACAAAATAAAAAATTGTACTATGTTTGTAAAAAAAAAAAAAAAAAACAACATTTTACTATGTTTGGAAAAATCGAAAAAAAAATTTTACTATGTTTTGAAAAAAAAAAAAAAAAACATTTTACTATGTAAAAAATGTAAAAAAAAATTTTACTATGTTTTGAAAAAAAAAAAAAAAAACATTTTACTATGTAAAAAATGTAAAAAAAAATTTTATGAAGTTTTGAAAAAAAAGGAAAAAACATTTTACTATGGAAAAAAGAAAACAAAAAATTTTACTAAGTTTTGAAAAAAAAGTAAAAAACATTTTACTATGTTGGAAAATACCAAAAAAAAAAAAAATACTAAATAATTTAAATAAATTATATTTGAAGCCTTCATAAATGTGTCTTTTATAATATGCACACCCAAAAACAATTACACAAAACAGAAAAAACACGCTTATAAACATATAGACATATGTACATTATGTGGTTTGGGTAAGTTTTAGGGTCGTCAACATGAAGAAGGATGCAAGCGCTAAGGGGTTTAGGTAAGTTTTAGAGACCGAGAAATGAAGTTGGATGCAAGCGCTACGGGGTTTAGGTAAGTTTGAGGGACCGAGAAATGAAGTTGGATGCAGCCGCTAAGGGGTTTAGGTAAGTTTGAGGGACCGAGAAATGAAGTTGGATGCAGCCGCTAAGGGGTTTAGGTAAGTTTGAGGGACCGAGAAATGAAGTTGGATGCAGCCGCTAAGGGGTTTAGGTAAGTTTGAGGGACCGAGAAATGAAGAAGGATGCAAGCGCTACGGGGTTTAGGTAAGTTTGAGGGACCGAGAAATGAAGTTGGATGCAGCCGCTAAGGGGTTTAGGTAAGTTTGAGGGACCGAGAAATGAAGTTGGATGCAGCCGCTAAGGGGTTTAGGTAAGTTTGAGGGACCGAGAAATGAAGTTGGATGCAAGCACTAAGGGGTTTAGGTAAGTTTGAGGGACCGAGAAATGAAGTTGGATGCAGCCGCTAAGGGGTTTAGGTAAGTTTGAGGGACCGAG
Organism: Gastrophryne carolinensis; assembly: GCA_027917425.1. NCBI lineage: Eukaryota > Metazoa > Chordata > Amphibia > Anura > Microhylidae > Gastrophryne > Gastrophryne carolinensis. Next base: position 239,485,027 of record CM051240.1, read on the forward strand.
AAATGAAGTTGGATGCAAGCACTAAGGGGTTTAGGTAAGTTTGAGGGACCGAGAAATGAAGAAGGATGCAAGCGCTACGGGGTTTAGGTAAGTTTGAGGGACCGAGAAATGAAGTTGGATGCAGCCGCTAAGGGGTTTAGGTAAGTTTGAGGGACCGAGAAATGAAGTTGGATGCAGCCGCTAAGGGGTTTAGGTAAGTTTCTGGTTGAGGGTGCGCATGCGCAAGATCTTATAAACATACGAACGCACGAATCTAAGAGGCCAAAAACCTATGAAAACCAGAGGCAAACGCAAGTAATTGGAAGAGCTTGACGATGGAAGCAGCCGAAAAAACAGGCTGCCGCCGCAACAGGTGAGCACATGAACGTGATTTTTACGATTGCCAACTGACTGAGGCAAGTTCGGGAGATATCATACGAACGAACGTATCTTTTAGGATAGAAACGTATTTGCTTATAGAATCACTCGCAAGTTCATACGAACGCACGAGCGGACGTGAAAAATAGGATGATCGTGAGCCAAATCCAAGCTGTTACATGTTTCTTTGAATCAACCCATATATCTGTTATACTTGGAGTGAGAGTATCGATACTCATGTTGGGAGTTTGAAAGCCCTGCTGCTGCTGCACTGTACAATGAAACTAGCAGCCCTCCATGTTACATTGTAACAGCCTGGTATGTGGCTGACTTTACAATTGTAACAAGAGCTGAGCCCTGCTAAGGTACATTGTATAGCATATACGAGCATGCTATTACAATGTTAAAGGGACAGCCTAGTCTTATAAGCTCTTGTGACTCATGGAACCAGCCATGATGCGATGGGCGTGTCGGCCCATTTTCTTCTATTGAGATGTAACTCCCCCCCCCATCTCTCAATAGAGGTCACTGGGGCAGCATGCCGCAATAATCCCATCATGGCTGCTCCTATGAACCACAAAAGTGATTTAGACTGGACTTTCCCTTTAACACGCTCTCTGCGTGGGGTGCCAGGGGTAAGGGTTGTAGGTTTCACGGGATAGAACAAAGTTGGGGGGGGGGTTGAACAGTAAGTTGTAATTCTGTTCCCTTGATGCCATCATCTTGTTCCCCCCAACTGCTAGCTTACTGCGATGGCATCAGACATCAGATGGACCACACCGGGCGGCCTATGGGTGCTGCAAGGTAGAAAAGGCAGCTTGTAATGGGCCCTCTTCTGGTAGCAGCTGCTTTTATTGTATGTACTCCCATGGATCAGGTGAGTTGCTGATCACTGGACTCAGATTGATCAGCTGCCGGGGATAAAAGGTGGGTACTGACTACCCTTTGTTTTTTTTTATTGGGTGGTCAATCACTTCAACTCTTTAAAGTGGACCAAAACCCAGGATTTTGGCTATCCTGGGTCTTGGTCCTTGCCCCTGAGGCACCCCGTTTTGTGAACCCCCCCCCAGGTCGCCTGGAACAAACTCACCTCTTCCTAGTCCTACGACACATGCTCGGCCACTTGTCCAATCAGCGCGCACGGATCCGCTCGCCCCACTTTGTCCAGGAGCTTGTCTAATGCTAGCGGATTAAAGCATGCTGACTGCGGCATCATCTGCTATCCTCTAACAAGGAGCTTGCCTGCGCCGGCCATTCACAAATGCCTGGCGCGGGCACGTGCCCTGCTAAAGGGACAGCGGGGATGTGGTGACAAAGGTGAGTTTTCGGGCAACCTGGGGGGTTTCACACAGCGGGCACCCCTGATCGGGCTGCCCCGGGGGGGGGGCAGTATCCCTGTCATGGAGTCTGATAGACTTTGGTCCTCTTTAACTGCAATGCCCCTTTAAATCAGAACGAAACCCAAAAGGGCTGGCCCTGAAATCTGGGGCATCCCAATGCGGGATACCCTGCTGTGTGACCCCCTCCTCCTGGATTGCCACAAAACTCACCTTCTTCCTGGCTGATGTAAATATCGGCAGCCACATCCCCAGCATCTTTGAGCTATGCGGGCGCTCTCGTCCCTAAGGGCCCCCCAGACCTTTTAGAAGGGTGCTTTTTCTGGGCGATCTGGGGGGATGCCCCTGGTGCAGGGAATAAAACCCTGAGTTTTGTTCCATTATAATAAACAGTAGCCAGCCTGCCGCTTAAACGCAGTATAACATTATACATCATATTTTATATCTATCTTAAAAAATCAAAAAGATCAGTGTAGTCCTGAATATAACACTTGTCAAGGTAATAAACTAGAATGGCTAAAAACGCAATAAGACAAGTCCGTATAAAATAATACGTAATGTCCATAATTCTGCCATTATTCCAAAAAGAAAAAAAGTGAAATGAAAAATTAGAGCGCGCCGGGCCCGGCCATTTCTCTTGCGTTTATTGCTTTGCACATCACGCTACAGGCGCCTCGTGCTTTGTAAACTTCGCAAAGGGAAATACGATCTATCAAATGGAAGCTTGCGCAATGCCCTTTATCCAGCCATGTTTAAAGAGAATGGAATCATTTATCTGCTTTATGCCTCCCTCATCTCCGCTATAGGTAATCTCCTTATGTCAACATTTTTATTCTTCCCAGCGACGATGTTTGTCAGTTTTGACCTACATTTTATTTATCTTGTCCTTTTTATTTCTTCTTTGCCCACCAGCGAATCTCGCTTACACTTGGCATCCATCCAACGCTTTTGTTTTTTTTTTTCTTCATTATTTTTTATTTTTTTTACTCCCTTGAACAAAATCGTGCTCTACATCATGGATTCATTTCTAGCTTGTCAGCAATTCTGTGTTCAACCAGCCTGAAAAACATTATTGTGCGCATGAAGGATGATTTTATGTGGCTGCTTTATATTATTAGGTGCAAGCGGGGAGATCTTTTTTTCTTGCTGTACTAAGAATAATACCACTGACTGGGTTGGGGACTAGGTTTTAGGACAAACATATAGGCAGACATGAAATTCCTATAAGAAAAATAAAACCCCATAAACACAGAAATAACTCTATGCCACAGAGCAAATAGTTCTCTTTCTAATATTCCAAATATACTGTATTTTTCGCCCTAAAAGACGCACCTGCCCAAAGGACACATCCAGGATTTGGAGGAGTAAAATTAGAAAAATATTCTGAACCAAGTGTTGTGCTAAAACACTGTCCACACAAGAACCAAATAATAGGCAAGGTCCAGAATCCCCCACTTACAGGCAGAGTGGCATTCCCCCCCCCCATTCCTCAAGGGCAGTGTAGCATTCCCCCTTCCATTCCCCATATAGGCAGTGTGGCATTCCCCCTCTCATTCCCCGTAGGCAGAATGTCCTATCCCATCCCATTCCCCATAGGAATTGGGCATTCCCCCCTCCCATTCCCTCATAGGAAGTGTGGCATTCCCCCCTCCCATTCTCCATACATGCAGTGTGACATTCCCCCCATCCCATACCCACAGGCAGTATGGCATTCCCCCCATTCCCCATAGGCAGTGTGGCATTTCCCCCCTCCCATTTCCTATAGGCAGTGTGGCATTCCCCCCCTCCCATTCCCATAGGCAGTGTGGCATTCCCCCCCTCCCATTCCCATAGGCAGTGTGGCATTCCCCCATTCCCCATAGGCAATGTTGCATTCCCCCTCCCATTCCTATAGGCAGTGTGGCATTTCCCCCCTCCCATTCCCCTTAGGCAGTGTGGCATTCCCCCCCCCTCCCATTCCCCATATGCACATACCCATCTCTCCTGATGTCCCCCGCTATCCCTGCTGTCCATGCTACACGCTGTCTCTGTTGCTGCCTTTTCTCTGGCGGCGCCTGCACACAGCACAAACAACAGGCTCCGTTCAGCAGGCCACGCCCACCTGCTGAATGGAGCCAGGTGTGTACACTGTGTGTGCAGGAGCCGCAGGAGAAAAAGCAGTGGTGGCGGGAACAATGTGGATGGTGGGATAGCGCGAACATAGGGGACATTGGGAGCAATGGATGTAAGTCTACATTTTTTTTTTTACATTCACCCAATAAGATGCACTGACATCCCCCCCCCCACACACACACACACACACACACACACACACACACACACGCGCACACATTTAGGGAAAAATAAGTGCATCTTATAGAGTGAAAAATGAGTAACTCTCGAAGATCTTTCCACCACGTGACTATGAAGACCAAAAAACAAGTGTCTCCTTCACCACTGAAAGCTTACCAGACAGTCGAGGCATTTCCAATTTATCCTTATGTTAATATTCACCACGTGGAAAACAATACCAGGCAGCTTGATTGTTAGCTGTGTTCCTCTCGCTTTAAAATTTCTTCTGTTGTGTAAGTTTGCAATCCACCACATATAAAATATAAAACAATAAACCAGAGTGCAATACTGTTTTCAATGAAGGAAAACCAATTTATTCCAATTTTGCAGTTACATGACATGTTAAATGTCAGCACTGTTTTAACATGGACCACGCACTCCCAGTGAGTCTACTTTAAGCACATTCGCTATAGATACCGCGCTGCGGCGTAATCTTCCTTTGTAACTAGGGATCCGTCTCCTTGTGCTCCTACAGCCTGGTGAAGCCAATACACGCACCAGCTGTTTACGTGAGACAAGAATTGTCACACGTCCAGAGGCTCCGTCCAACGGTTGACTTCAACTGGGGCTTACAGAGCTCTCCACGTCAGTTTTCCATGTGGAGAATATTAGCATAAGTATTAATTGGAAACACCTAATTGCCTTGGCTGGCTGGTAAGCCTTTCGTGGTTGTTTTTTGGACTTCATAGTCACGTGGTGAAAAGATATTCGAGAGTTATATTTGGAATATTAGAAAGAGAACTTTTTTTTATCTGTGGCATAGAGTTATTTCTGTGTTTATGGGTTATTTTTCCTATATATTTTGAAGTCTTTTGGATACAAGATTTTTAACCTACATATGAGAGCATCTTAAAAATTAATTAATTATTTTTTAAGAATAGCACGGATTTTAGTGTATGTAAGTTTTGTTTTTTTGAGACATGAAAATTCTGCATTGACAAATCCCTCCCTCCCGCTCAATTATAAAATGTATTACCTGCAAAAAGACATTATTCAAATAGAATGTGTCCAAAGGCGGGCAACGAAAATGGTGGAAGGACTTACACTTAAAACTTATCAGGAGAGACTTAAAGAACTTAATTTGTACAGTCTGGAGGAAAGAAGGGAGAGGGGGGACATGATTGAGACCTTTAAATATGTGAAAGGATTGAATAAGGTTCAGGAGGGAAGTGTTTTTAAGAAGAAACTTAACGATAGAACAAGGGGGCACAACCTGAAGCTAGTCGGGGGGAAGATCAGGAGCAATGTTAGAAAATATTATTTTACAGAAAGAGTAGTAGGTGCTTGGAACAAACTTCCAGCAGAGGTAGTTGAAACATCAACAGTCACTGAATTTAAACATGCCTGGGATAAGCACACATCTATCCTAAGATAAAGAGAACATACAGTATACACATAAGGGCAGACTAGATGGACCGTATGGTCTCCTTCTGCCGTCAACCTTCTATGTTTCTATTTCCTTTTTCTTACCTATTCATTTTTTCTGTAGTATGTACCTGTGCATACTTATTAATCCTTGCCAGGTCTCCATCGGCACCGTGTCTCTGTCAGCGCCGTGTGCACACCTGAGTCAGATGTGGCCGACTACGAGACACCATTACAGCTATGCAAGTCCCTGCCTTCTATTTTTTTTTTCTTTAGGGTATTTCTTCTATTCTTGACCAGGGCCAGCGTCAGTACTGGGCTTACCAGGGCAGGTGACCGGGCCCCTGCACATTAGGAGGGTCCACCTCATGTGACATACCTTTTCCCAGTGGTCATTCTCTCTCCCAGGAGTAGCCTCTATACAGGATGCAGGGCAATGAAGTAACCAGGACTGGGCACTGTCAACCAGGGGGCAGATTGGCCCATATGAGATTGTTAATGTTCTTTCTTCCTTCCAGTCTTTCTTTCTGTCTTCCCTTCTTTTTCTTTATTTATTTCTTGCTCGTTCTTTTTGTTTTTCTGGCATCCTTCCTTCTATTTATTCTTTCGGACTATTCTTTCATCATTTCTTCTATTTCTCCCTATTTTATTCTTTCCATCATTTCTTCTTTTTTTTCTTCTCCTCTCCCCATTTTTAATAGTCCCCCGTGCAGATCTCTCTAGTTTCCTGCTTCCAACCTTATCTAATCTATTTAACCCCCCTCCATATTCTTCAGCTGTAGATGCTTTATCTTTATTATATTTGGTTATCTTTATTGGATTTTGGTATCCTGAATTATTTTCAATCATTCTAATAATATGTTTCTGTAATTGATTTCTGTTATTAAAGTAGCTTTTCATTTTTTATTTGTTGGATCATATGAATTTTCCACCTTTTGAGGTCTAAAGGTTGAAGTTCTCCCCATCTAATGATTATACTTTTCCTCGTTATCCATATAATTAGAGGAATTAATCTTTCCTCTACTTGAATGGATGTATTATTATTGTTTTGAGTTGTTCGGGGAGTATGAAGTGATAAGGGCCTCCTTGATAGTGATGGTTCTGCCTGTTTTTGTTATTTTTTTGTATGATTTGGTTAGTGGTATGCAAGTGAGGTATTACGTATCTATATTCCCACCATAAATGTTTGACCGTTGCCTGAGATTCTTTACACCACCAGCATTTGTATTATTTAAAACTTTGATTGTAGTTTGAGGTGTAGTAGTATCTAGACAAATATTTTAAGCCGAAGATTTTAAGTGCTGGGGATTTTGTGTTATTGATAGTCCTAAATATCTTTTCCTTTTCTATTCTCACTATCTCTACTCTAGAAGTCGTATTCCCATTTCTTGATATATCTTGTATCCTGAGCTTTGTTTAGGTGGTTCAGTAGGGAATAGTAGTAAGAGAGTGGTCTTGAGGTTAAATCCTTTTCTAGAAATATCTGTTGTAATTCCGTTGAGGTAAAGGATACCTTGGATAGATTAAGGTTGTTGAGGAAATACTGTTTTAGTTTAGTTGTTCTACTATCTTGAATTACTTTCTGTTACGCACCGGGTTGAACGTGCGAAGAAGTGGACCCGCAGGACCTGCAGAACTGTTTGGCAGATACCGCGTCAGGGGAGCGGAGTCTAAGGAGCCACTGGTTTTCACCAGAGCCCACCGCAAGGCGGGATGGTCTTGTGCGGCAGGTGACTCCCAGGTCGCTACCCCCCAACAGCGGCACAGTTCCACAAACTGCTGAGGTGACGTGCAGTAGAGACAAACAGTGGTCGAAGGAGAAGGCCGAGGTCAGGACTGGCAGCGCGGGTTCAATAGTGGAGAAACAAGCCGAGGTCGGGACGGGCAGCACAGGTTCAATAGCGGAGAAACAAGCCGAGGTCGGGACGGGCAGCACAGGTTCGAAGGTCAATGGGAGAGCCGAGGTCATACACGAGGAATCAAGCAATACAGCTACTGTCATACACGGAAGAACACCGAAGATCCGGCACAGGAAGTAAGGCAGGGTCCAATTTATGGGAAGAGCCGAAAAGAGATTGGATGGCCAGACACCAATTATCAGGACCTTGGCCCTTTAAATCTGTGAATGTTGACGCGCGCGCCCCCTAGTGGCCGGGGACGTGCGCGCAAGGAAGGCGGAACTGCAGCAGTAGGAGGAAGCCGGCGGCCATGCCGGCCAGAGGAGGAAGCGCGGGGACCAGGTAAGGAGGAAACGCAGCCTGGGGGGCCAGCAGCGGACGCCCAGATGGTGGTAGAGCGGGGAGCGCTGCAGGAAGGGGACGCAGCGCTCGCCCGAGGAGAGGCACGGAGGGGGGCGCTGCGCGGGGAAAACGCAGCGCTCGCCCTAACAGTACCCCCCCCCTTAGGTCTCCCCCTCTTTTTGGGACCGAGGAAGTTTGAAATGAGGCTCCGATCGAGGATATTCTCCTCAGGCTCCCAGGACCTCTCTTCTGGACCGCAATTCTCCCAATCCACTAGAACAGGGGTGGGCAATTATTTTTTCCATGGGGCCACATGAGAAACTAAAAATATTGTGGAGGGCCGCTGAGCTATGGGCGTCTAAGCAACGTCTAAGCTCAGCGTCTCTGAGTGTGCTGGCGGCTGCATCTCGAGCTTCCCTCTAACAGGGAGCGCGCCGTGCTGGCCATTCTCAAATGGCCGACACAGGCACACGCCCTGCTAGAGGGATAGCGGGCATGCGGCCGCAGCTCGTGCATGTGCCGTTGAACTGGGAAAGAAGGTGAGTTTATGGGCGACCTGGGGGTTTCACACAGCGGGGCATCCCGATTTTGGATGCCCCGCGGGGAGGGGATCTATAAGATTCCCAGGCTGATAAAGCAGGGTTTTGGTCCACTTCAAACGTTCTGATGTGATAATTTCCCAGCCAATCAGAGAAGCCCTTGGCTTCTGGCAGTCTGGAAGGAGAGCTCATATCAGCTGGGGCAAAGTGTAAGAATGGTGGGCAGCAGGAAGGGGGCATGGTGAGAGCATGTGGACAGCAGGAAGGGGACATGGTGAGAGCATGATGGACAGCAGGAAGGGGGCATGGTGAGAGCATGTGGACAGCAGGAAGGGGGCATGGTGAGAGCATGTGGACAGCAGGAAGGGGACATGGTGAGAGCATGATGGACAGCAGGAAGGGGGCATGGTGAGAGCATGATGGACAGCAGGAAGGGGGCATGGTGAGAGCATGGTGGACAGCAGGAAGGGGACATGGTGAGAGCATGGTGGACAGCAGGAAGGGGGCATGGTGAGAGCACGGTGGACAGCAGGAAGGGGACATGGTGAGAGCACGGTGGACAGCAGGAAGGGGACATGGTGAGAGCATGGTGGGCAGCAGGAAGGGGACATGGTGAGAGCATGGTGGACAGCAGGAAGGGGACATGGTGAGAGCATGGTGGACAGCAGGAAGGGGACATGGTGAGAGCATGGTGGACAGCAGGAAGGGGGCATGGTGAGAGCATGGTGGACAGCAGGAAGGGGGCATGGTGAGAGCATGGTGGACAGCAGGAAGGGGGCATGGTGGACAGCAGGAAGGGGACATGGTGAGAGCATGGTGGACAGCAGGAAGGGGACATGGTGAGAGCATGGTGGACAGCAGGAAGGGGGCATGGTGAGAGCATGTGGACAGCAGGAAGGGGACATGGTGAGAGCATGGTGGACAGCAGGAAGGGGACATGGTGAGAGCATGTGGACAGCAGGAAGGGGGCATGGTGAGAGCATGTGGACAGCAGGAAGGGGGCATGGTGAGAGCATGGTGGACAGCAGGAAGGGGGCATGGTGAGAGCATGGTGGACAGCAGGAAGGGGACATGGTGAGAGCATGGTGGACAGCAGGAAGGGGACATGGTGAGAGCATGGTGGACAGCAGGAAGGGGGCATGGTGAGAGCATGGTGGACAGCAGGAAGGGGGCATGGTGAGAGCATGGTGGACAGCAGGAAGGGGGCATGGTGGACAGCAGGAAGGGGGCATGGTGAGAGCATGTGGACAGCAGGAAGGGGGCATGGTGAGAGCATGTGGACAGCAGGAAGGGGGCATGGTGAGAGCATGTGGACAGCAGGAAGGGGGCATGGTGAGAGCATGGTGGACAGCAGGAAGGGGACATGGTGAGAGCATGGTGGACAGCAGGAAGGGGGCATGGTGAGAGCATGGTGGACAGCAGGAAGGGGGCATGGTGAGAGCATGTGGACAGCAGGAAGGGGGCATGGTGAGAGCATGGTGGACAGCAGGAAGGGGACATGGTGAGAGCATGTGGACAGCAGGAAGGGGGCATGGTGAGAGCATGGTGGACAGCAGGAAGGGGGCATGGTGAGAGCATGTGGACAGCAGGAAGGGGACATGGTGAGAGCATGTGGACAGCAGGAAGGGGGCATGGTGAGAGCATGTGGACAGCAGAAAGGGGGCATGGTGAGAGCATGGTGGACAGCAGGAAGGGGGCATGGTGAGAGCATGTGGACAGCAGGAAGGTGGCATGGTGAGAGCATGTGGACAGCAGGAAGGGGACATGGTGAGAGCATGTGGACAGCAGGAAGGGGGCATGGTGAGAGCATGTGGACAGCAGGAAGGGGGCATGGTGAGAGCATGTGGAAAGCAGGAAGGGGGCATGGTGAGAGCATGTGGACAGCAGGAAGGGGGCATGGTGAGAGCATGTGGACAGCAGGAAGAGGGCATGGTGAGAGCATGTGGACAGCAGGAAGGGGGCATGGTGAGAGCATGTGGACAGCAGGAAGGGGGCATGGTGAGAGCATGTGGACAGCAGGAAGGGGACATGGTGAGAGCATGTGGACAGCAGGAAGGGGACATGGTGAGAGCATGTGGACAGCAGGAAGGGGGCATGGTGAGAGCATGTGGACAGCAGGAAGGGGACATGGTGAGAGCATGTGGACAGCAGGAAGGGGGCATGGTGAGAGCATGGTGGACAGCAGGAAGGGGACATGGTGAGAGCATGTGGACAGCAGGAAGGGGGCATGGTGAGAGCATGTGGACAGCAGGAAGGGGCATGGTGAGAGCATGGTGGAAAGCAGGAAGGGGGCATGGTGAGAGCATGTGGACAGCAGGAAGGGGGCATGGTGAGAGCATGGTGGACAGCAGGAAGGGGACATGGTGAGAGCATGTGGACAGCAGGAAGGGGGCATGGTGGATAGCAGGAAGGGGGCATGGTGAGAGCATGTGGACAGCAGGAAGGGGGCATGGTGGATAGCAGGAAGGGGGCATGGTGAGAGCATGTGGACAGCAGGAAGGGGGCATGGTGGATAGCAGGAAGGGGGCATGGTGAGAGCATGGTGGACAGCAGGAAGGGGACATGGTGAGAGCATGTGGACAGCAGGAAGGGGGCATGGTGAGAGCATGTGGACAGCAGGAAGAGGGCATGGTGAGAGCATGTGGACAGCAGGAAGGGGGCATGGTGAGAGCATGTGGACAGCAGGAAGGGGGCATGGTGAGAGCATGTGGACAGCAGGAAGGGGACATGGTGAGAGCATGTGGACAGCAGGAAGGGGACATGGTGAGAGCATGTGGACAGCAGGAAGGGGGCATGGTGAGAGCATGTGGACAGCAGGAAGGGGACATGGTGAGAGCATGTGGACAGCAGGAAGGGGGCATGGTGAGAGCATGGTGGACAGCAGGAAGGGGACATGGTGAGAGCATGTGGACAGCAGGAAGGGGGCATGGTGAGAGCATGTGGACAGCAGGAAGGGGCATGGTGAGAGCATGGTGGAAAGCAGGAAGGGGGCATGGTGAGAGCATGTGGACAGCAGGAAGGGGGCATGGTGAGAGCATGGTGGACAGCAGGAAGGGGACATGGTGAGAGCATGTGGACAGCAGGAAGGGGGCATGGTGGATAGCAGGAAGGGGGCATGGTGAGAGCATGTGGACAGCAGGAAGGGGGCATGGTGGATAGCAGGAAGGGGGCATGGTGAGAGCATGTGGACAGCAGGAAGGGGGCATGGTGGATAGCAGGAAGGGGGCATGGTGAGAGCATGGTGGACAGCAGGAAGGGGACATGGTGAGAGCATGTGGACAGCAGGAAGGGGGCATGGTGGATAGCAGGAAGGGGGCATGGTGAGAGCATGTGGACAGCAGGAAGGGGACATGGTGAGAGCATGTGGACAGCAGGAAGGGGGCATGGTGAGAGCATGTGGACAGCAGGAAGGGGGCATGGTGGACAGCAGGAAGGGGACATGGTGAGAGCATGGTGGGCAGCAGGAAGGGGACATGGTGAGAGCATGGTGGACAGCAGGAAGGGGGCATGGTGGACAGCAGGAAGGGGGCATGGTGAGAGCATGTGGACAGCAGGAAGGGGGCATGGTGGACAGCAGGAAGGGGACATGGTGAGAGCATGTGGACAGCAGGAAGGGGGCATGGTGGATAGCAGGAAGGGGACATGGTGAGAGCATGTGGACAGCAGGAAGGGGGCATGGTGAGAGCATGTGGACAGCAGGAAGGGGGCATGGTGGACAGCAGGAAGGGGACATGGTGAGAGCATGGTGGACAGCAGGAAGGGGACATGGTGAGAGCATGGTGGACAGCAGGAAGGGGGCATGGTGAGAGCATGTGGACAGCAGGAAGGGGGCATGGTGGACAGCAGGAAGGGGACATGGTGAGAGCATGTGGACAGCAGGAAGGGGGCATGGTGGATAGCAGGAAGGGGGCATGGTGAGAGCATGTGGACAGCAGGAAGGGGGCATGGTGAGAGCATGGTGGACAGCAGGAAGGGGACATGGTGAGAGCATGGTGGGCAGGTACATGGTGAAAAAGAGACAGCAGGCAGGAAGGGAAAACACAAGCAAACTACATAATCTTTCTGAGCAGACTTACTGATGCTCTGGAGCTCCTGCTCTGTCCTTCCAAAGTCCCCAGGTCTCTATCACCTGCTCATCGGGTCTGGCTTCCTCAGAGGAAGGGAGAATGTGCCAGACCCGACGAGCCGAGCGGCCGATCAGCTGCTGCTTAACCTAAGCCTCTCACACTGTACACAGGCGATCACCTAAGTTAAGCAGCAGCCGATCGGCCACTCGGCTCGTCGAGTCTGGCATGTTTTCCCTTCCTCTGCGTCTCTTACTGGCCAGCTCAGCCCGGGCCGGTAAGAGCCTAGCAAAGGGCCGTATACGGCCCGCGGGCCGTACATTGCCCAGGTCTGCACTAGAAAGTATCGTCTCCCTCTGGATGTTTTGGAAGCCAGAATCTCTCTCACCGAGAAGGCATCTTCGGTACCCGCGACCGGAAGTGGCTCCAACGTTTTAGAAGAGAATCGATTAGTCGTCAGAGGTTTTAATAATGAAACATGAAAAGAGTTGGGAATACGTCAGGAGGCTGGCAGATGAAGTTTGTAACAGACCGGATTAATTTGTTGCTTGATCCTGTACGGCCCTAAATAGCGAGGACCCAATTTATAACTGGCTATCTTGAAATGAATGTACTTGGCTGACAGCCAAACTTTATCTCCAGGAAAGAAAACAGGAGCGATTCTCCTTCTTTTATTAGCGCTGTTCTTCATGCGGGTAGAGGCTAGAACAAGAGAATGTCGTGTTTCACGCCAGATAGAGGAAAAAAACTGTGTTAAGTCATCCACGGCGGGTACTCCCGACTGTGTAGGTAAGGGTAGAGGAGGCAAAGGTTGGCGGCCATAAACAATGAAAAATGGAGATTTTTTTGTGGCTTCAGAATCTTTGAAATTATAAGAGAACTCCGCCCATGGCAAGAGATCGACCCAGTCGTCTTGTCGGGCCGAAATGAAGTGACGTAGATATTGTCCTAGAACCTGATTGACCCTCTCCACTTGGCCGTTGGACTGGGGGTGGTAAGCCGAGGAAAAATCTAATTTCACTTTTAACTGAGTACAGAGAGCCCTCCAGAATTTTGAAACAAACTGAACTCCCCTGTCGGAGACAATGTGGGAAGGAAGTCCATGGAGCCGAAAAATATGCTTAAAAAAGTTTTTAGCCAACTGAGGAGCGGATGGGAGTCCTGGTAGCGGAACGAAGTGCGCCATTTTTGAAAAACGATCCACAACAACCCAGATTACTGTATTGCCTTGAGATGGAGGAAGATCCGTGATGAAGTCCATAGCGATGTGTGACCAAGGGATTTCAGGAATAGGAAGAGGATGAAGAAGGCCCGCCGGTCTTTGGCGAGGGGTTTTATTACGTGCACAGGTGGTACAAGCTTGCACGAATTCTGCCACATCCTTCTCAATGGAGGGCCACCAATAATATCTGGCAATAATTGCGTTAGACTTTTTGATACCAGCATGCCCGGCAATACGGGAAGCATGACCCCATTTTAATATTTGGAGGCGTCGGCGAACCAGGACAAAGGTCTTCCCAGGCGGAGCCTGCACTAGGGAGGCAGGAGCAGAATGAATCAAATGATCAGGGGATATAATGAACTGAGGAGCAGTATCCACGTCAGTGAAGTCCGAGGAGCGAGACAGAGCATCTGCCCTGATGTTCTTAGAGGCAGGCCGAAAGTGAATGCGGAAATTAAACCGCGCGAAGAATAGTGACCAACGAGCTTGGCGAGGATTCAAGCGCTGAGCAGTTTGTAGATACAAAAGGTTCTTATGGTCGGTAAAAATAGATATGGGGTGAAGCGACCCTTCTAGTAGATGTCTCCACTCTTCAAGAGCTAATTTGATAGCCAGAAGTTCACGATCCCCAATAGAATAATTTCGCTCCGCGGAAGAAAAGGTCCTAGAAAAGAACCCACAAGTATGATTTTTTCCTGATGGAGACCTCTGTGTGAGTACAGCTCCTGCTCCAATGGAAGAAGCGTCAACCTCCAGAGAAAAGGGACGAGAAGGGTCTGGTCTGGAGAGCACCGGAGCCATAGAGAATGTCTTTTTCAATGCTAAAAAGGCTGCCTCCGCCTGTGGAGGCCATGACTTGGGGTTGGCTCCCTTTTTGGTGAGAGCCACAATGGGGGCCACGATAGTGGAAAAATGGGGTATGAATTGACGGTAATAGTTGGCGAAGCCCAGAAATCGTTGAATGGAACGCAGACCAACAGGCCGAGGCCAGTCTAATACCGCTCTCAATTTGCTAGGGTCCATTTGTAGTCCTTGGGCTGAAACAGTATAACCCAAAAAAGGCAGAGCGGTCTGGTGAAAGAGACACTTTTCTAATTTGGCATAAAGATGATGCTGCCGAAGGCGGGATAGTACCAGACGAACGTGCCGGTGATGCTCTTCGAGGGAAGAAGAGAAGATGAGGATATCATCTAAATAGACCACGACACAGGAATACAACAAGTCCCGGAAGATGTCATTGACGAACTCTTGAAATACGGCAGGAGCATTACAAAGCCCGAAGGGCATCACCAAATACTCGAAATGACCGTCACGGGTATTAAAGGCAGTCTTCCATTCGTCTCCCTTGCGGATGCGGATCAGATTGTAGGCTCCTCTGAGATCTAGTTTGGAAAAGATCCTGGAGCCACGAAGACGGTCGAAGAGTTCTGGAATTAAAGGTAAGGGGTATCGGTTCTTTACCGTGATCTTGTTAAGACCCCGATAGTCAATACAGGGTCGGAGAGAACCGTCTTTTTTCTGTACAAAAAAAAAGCCTGCCCCAGCGGGAGAAGAGGACTTCCGGATGAAGCCCCTCTGCAAATTTTCTTGTATGTAAGTAGCCATTGCTTGAGTTTCGGGGACGGATAGTGGGTAGATACGGCCACGAGGAGGAGTGGTTCCAGGCAGGAGATCGATCGGGCAATCATAAGGACGATGTGGCGGAAGGATCTCAGCTTGCTTCTTGCAGAAGACGTCAGCGTAGGCCCGGTAAACTTCGGGTAGGCCCGGTAGAGATGTGGTAGGATGATCGGTTCGAACTGGTAAGGCTTTCAAGCAATTCTTTAGGCAGGTTGTACCCCACGCCTTGATGTCCCCTGTGACCCAGTCTAGGGTAGGATTATGGAGTTGAAGCCAAGGAAGACCCAATAGGATTGGGGAAGTACAATGGGGTAACACAAAGAGTTCCAGGTATTCCTGGTGAAAGAGGCCGATCTTAAGGAGCAAAGGCTTGGTACGGTACTGCACCATACAATTCAGTCTATCTCCATTAACTGAGGCGATGAATAACGGTTTGGCCAAGCGGTTAACTGCTATGTCGTGTTTCTTGATCAGGGAGGCCTCTATGAAATTGCCCGCCGAACCAGAGTCCAGGAAGACCGGCAAATTAAGCACAGAGGCAGATGAGAGACAAAGCTGTGCAGGTACGGTAAATCTTGGAGAGGAAGCACACACACCCAGAGACGCCTCTCCCAACGAGTCTAGGTGCGCCCGTTTCCCAGTCGAGAAGGACGAATGGGGCAATCTCTTAGAAAATGATCAGGACTGGCGCAATACAGACAGAGATTTTCATTCCTCCTGCGAGACCTCTCCACGGGGGTTAGGCGAGAGCGGCCGACCTGCATGGCTTCCACCTCTGGAGATGATGGTACAGACAAAGGTTTCTGAAAGGTAGGAGCCAAACGAAACATCCTCCTGTCGCGTTGGGAATCTCTCTCCAGGCGAAGTTCTTCGCGCCTCTCAGCAAAGCGTATGTCAATGCGAGTGACGAGATGTATGAGTTCAGAAAGGGAGTCAGGAATCTCTCGGGCCGCTAGAACATCTTTGATCTTGCTAGAGAGACCTTTCTTAAAACAAGCGCAGAGAGCCTCATTATTCCATGCTAACTCGGAGGCCAAAGTACGGAATCGAATAGCATATTCACCAACAGAAAGATCGCCTTGCGTTAAATTCAATAGAGCGGACTCGGCAGATGAGGCTCGAGCGGGTTCTTCAAAAACCTGACGGAATTCTGTAACAAAGGCCTGGACGGTGAAGGTGAGAGGATCATTACGGTCCCACAAGGGAGTGGCCCAAGCCAAGGCTTTTCCGGAGAGCAGACTAATGATGAAGGCCACTTTAGAGCGTTCGGTGGGGAATTGATCGAACAATAATTCCAGGTGCATAGAGCACTGGGCTAGAAAGCCTCTGCACAACTTCGCGTCCCCCTCATATTTTGCTGGCAAGGAGAGGCGGATTCTGGATGAGGAAGCCGCTGGAGACTGCGGTGGCGGCACCGGTGGCGGTGGAGAAGGCGACTGCTGCTGGGTCAAGAGTTGCTGCATCATAGCGGTAAGCTGATTAATCTGCCGGGACTGCAAAGCCACCAGCGCTGGGAGTTCGGAAGTCTCCGGCAAGGGCACCTCAGCGGGATCCATGGCCGGATCTTACTGTTACGCACCGGGTTGAACGTGCGAAGAAGTGGACCCGCAGGACCTGCAGAACTGTTTGGCAGATACCGCGTCAGGGGAGCGGAGTCTAAGGAGCCACTGGTTTTCACCAGAGCCCACCGCAAGGCGGGATGGTCTTGTGCGGCAGGTGACTCCCAGGTCGCTACACCCCAACAGCGGCACAGTTCCACAAACTGCTGAGGTGACGTGCAGTAGAGACAAACAGTGGTCGAAGGAGAAGGCCGAGGTCAGGACTGGCAGCGCGGGTTCAATAGTGGAGAAACAAGCCGAGGTCGGGACGGGCAGCACAGGTTCAATAGCGGAGAAACAAGCCGAGGTCGGGACGGGCAGCACAGGTTCGAAGGTCAATGGGAGAGCCGAGGTCATACACGAGGAATCAAGCAATACAGCGACTGTCATACACGGAAGAACACCGAAGATCCGGCACAGGAAGTAAGGCAGGGTCCAATTTATGGGAAGAGCCGAAAAGAGATTGGATGGCCAGACACCAATTATCAGGACCTTGGCCCTTTAAATCTGTGAATGTTGACGCGCGCGCCCCCTAGTGGCCGGGGACGTGCGCGCAAGGAAGGCGGAACTGCAGCAGTAGGAGGAAGCCGGCGGCCATGCCGGCCAGAGGAGGAAGCGCGGGGACCAGGTAAGGAGGAAACGCAGCCTGGGGGGCCAGCAGCGGACGCCCAGATGGTGGTAGAGCGGGGAGCGCTGCAGGAAGGGGACGCAGCGCTCGCCCGAGGAGAGGCACGGAGGGGGGCGCTGCGCGGGGAAAACGCAGCGCTCGCCCTAACACTTTCTATAGATGGTATACCCTGAGATAAATATATTCTTTCATCCCTAGGTCGCCTGCCGTCCATTTGCAAGTGTTTGGGTTGTCTATGGGTTTCATAATGTCTGGGTATGGGACGTATTCAGCCATTTTAATTAAATATCTCAGAGAGTCTAATACTGAGGTGACAATCGGGTGTTTCGATGATTGAGTGATAGAATAAAGTCTTTGGGGGGAGGGGGGCTAATGTTAGGATGTCTTTAATGTTTAATGCAGTAGTCCTCAAACTTCCTCCTCAAGGACCGAGACAGGCCAGGTTTTGCAGCTCTCTATGCTGATGCACAGATGTAATAATTAGGGCTATAGCTCTGTCTGAGCACCAGTTAATTCACCTGTGGAGTAGCGTGGAGAGCTGCAAAACCTGGCCTGTCTCGGCCCTTGAGGAAGAAGTTTGAGGACCACTGGTTTAATGGATATAGTTCTGTCCTTACCCAGAGCTCATCTTTATCCGTATATATCTATTTGGTGAGGCATTGTATGTGAGAATCTATGGTGTAATATCTAAGGTTCGGAGCCCCCCAACCCCCGTGACATAACGTTTTTATTGTCTGTTGGTATGCTGCTCTATGTTTCCTTTTATTCCAGTTAAAAAATGCTAAAAGTTTTTCTATTGAATCTAAAAAAGTCTTTGGAATTTTGATAGGAAGGTTTAGGATTTTAAAAATAAATTGTGGTAAAAAGTACATTTTAACTGATGCAATACAAGCCAGTATATTTAGTGGTAGCTTCCTCCATTTGGTTATAAAATCTTTCAGGATTTGTAGTAATGGCGGGAAATTGTCTGAAAAGAGTTTATCAGGATCTGCAGTTAAGTTAAAGGTATTAAGGTATCTTACATGTGATGTGCTTATTTCTCCTTAAATATTTTACTCTCTGAATTGTTTAAGCCGAAGGGGAGTACTATGGATTTGTCTATGTTTAATTTAAAGTTGGTGTGGATTTCGAACTGTTTAAAACTGTCCATTATGAGCTAAATATTGGATCTTCTAGAAGTAGCAGAATATCCATATGCCAGTTGTTTAATTTGGATAGATCCTATTTTTATTCCTTTAAGTTTTTGGTCATTTTCTATCAGCCTTAGTAAGGTGTCCAGATGCAACTTAAAGTATAGTGGATATAGTGGAGAGCCTTGTCGTGTTCCATTGGCTTGATCAAAGTATTCAGATAGGGCACCGTTTAGCTCTATCTTTTGCTCTTTGATTAGTGTATAGAGCCGTTATTTTGTTTATAATTCCTTGCCCGAAGCCTGTTAGTTGTAGTGTCGCTTCCAAGAAGGACCAAGAGACCCAGTCAAAGGCTTTCTGGGCATCTAAGGCTAACATTATGGTTTTGGTTTTATTTTGATTTATTGATTTTGTTGCAGTTATTGCCATGGAGATATTTTGATTTAACCCTCTTTCAGGAATAAAACCTGCCTGAAAAGGTGATATGACATCTGGCATGGCTTTGATTTATCTGTTAGCTATTATGAAAGCATAGATTTTCAGGTCGACATTTATTAAAGAGATTTGGACTGGGTAGGGGGAGGGCCTTAGGTGAGGATATGGTCTTCTGGTGGACGCAATGGGATCTGGTAGTACCGGGGGGGGGGGGTTGGGGTTGCGGGTTAATGGGCCCCTGAGCCCCGGGGTCTCACTTCCTTCCCTCATCCTTTTCTACCCCTTTTCCTCTTGATATCTTCTCTATGTCTGTTCTTTCTCTTTTTCTGGTACTTTCTTCTCCCTTTCTGCTTCTCTCTCTGTCTACACCTTCTCCTCTCAGATCGCGGGGGGACGGGTACGGTTGCTTTACACTGTTATGGGCTGAGGGGATGGGCCTGCAGTAGGGGAGTGCCTTCTTTTGAGGGGGCGGCTCGGTTGATGCAATGGGCATTACTGGTGGGTGTCCATAGATATCCTGTGTCCGGCCTCCCGACATGCCTTGCTGGAAATGTGATTCGCCCGGACCCTCATACACCGAATGAGACCGTGATGCACCTGTTGAGCTGCCGTGTCATTTTGCCCTTTGATCCTCTTTGCTACTGTTTCTTCTTCTGTTATGCATAAAGTGTAAAATCTTAATAAAGATATATTGAAAATAAAAAATAAAGAGATTGGGACCAGTTTTGGTATGACTTTTATATTTGCGGTATTCAGTGTAGGGCTTGGAGGGTGTAATCGGTCTATATTGTTTGGCCATCTAAGTAGAAATGGTGATAGTTGGGATCCAAAAGTTATGTAATATTCTGCGGGAAGCATATCCTCACCCGGGGCTTTATTTTCTTTTACTTTAGTGATCACTGAGGTTAGTTCTTATAATGAGAAAGGTTTGTCCAAGTTTATTGCTAAATCTCTGTTTATTTTTGTGAGTTTAGATTCCTGGAGATATGTGGTGTGATCTTGATCTTTTTTTTCAATGTTGTATATTTTCCTATAAAATGTTGCTAAATCTTTCAATATCTCCATTTTTATATTTTCCATTCACCATTGTCTAATTGGATCGCTTCAATAAAGTTAGTTGCTCGTCTATCTTTAAAATATGTTGCTAGCTCATTTCTCCCTTTTGCCCAGTTTTAATTGTTGTTCTTGATGCATCCTTATTTTATGCATTTATTCTTGTCCTCAGTTCTAGTCTTGCTTTAGTTAATTCTTTATATGTTATGTCTGCCAGTGTTTGTTTATGTAACTGCTCCAGTTTAGAGATTTGTTCCATAATAGAATCTATTTCTGCTTTGTGTTGTTTCCTAAACTTTATCACAGTGGCTTGGGACATTCCTCTAACAAAGCATTTATGGCATTCCCAGATAGTGGTGAGGTCAACATCTGCAGTGTCGTTAAATGTAAAGTATTCTTGGACAGAATATTTCAGGTTAACTGCTATTTGTTCTTGTTTTAAGATCTCGGTGTCTAAGGTCCAATAGTTGTTTGTTCGATTTCTTTGTCCCCATGAGATGGTTAAGATGACCGGGGCATGATCACCACGGGTCATTCTTCCTATTTTGCATATTTGGACTCTAGAAATTGATTGTTGTTGCAGAAAAAAATAGTCTATTCTAGAGTATACTTTATGGGCCTGGTTATAACAGGTATAGTTCTTTTCATTAATATTAATGGTGCGCCAGGTGTCTATTAACTGCAGTTTTCCGAAATTAGTAGTGTAGAATTGTTGAGTGTGACGTGTCTGTTTTCAGTCTTGCCTGTTTTGTCCAGAAAGGCATTGATGACCAAGTTTAAATTACCGCCCCAAATAACAGTGCCTTTCTTTTTCCTTGAAACATTGTATTGGTGTTCCTATTAGGTTTGTGTCTTTGAAAGATAATTTTGTTTTTGTCCGTGGTTGCAGTTCCTTATAAGTACGGTTTATATCACATGTAAGTATTTAGAGATAAGCACCTATCTTTCTTTTCCAAGTTCCTTGCCCCCCTCCATTCCTCTTCTCTTCACCAACTCTAGTTTAGGCTTCTAGTATCTCTCATCTAGCCAGACTTTGTCTCTAGATCAACCCAAACTCCTACCACCGCCACTCTTACCACACGCCACACACGCCATAATATTTACTTTTTTTTTTTTTTTTTTTTGTTTCTATAGTATAGGTAATAAAGCGGCGGGGGGGGGGGGGGGGTTGGGATGGGGCGAGAAAAGACAGAGTTACATTAAAAAAAAAAAAAAAAAAACTGTTACAAAATTGCTCCCCTCTTCACCTTCTCCCCTTTCCACCACCCTCTTTTTATGATCTCCTTTGCATTTTTTTTCTCTACCTCTCCACCTCAAAGATACTTTTTCTTTCTTTCTCCCTGTTCCTCATTTTATCTTTGTTGTTTTTTCTCTTTTTCATTTATATTTAATTTTAGTTTATTTTAACCTACTTTAATCCATTTCTCATCTCCCTCTCTTCTCTTTCTTTTTCTCCTCCATGTATGGTCAATCTCTTTTTATACGGGTGTGAGAAGTTTTTATGTGTTTAATGACCACAATCCTACTAATAACTTCTGTGGTAGTAGAGTTTCATTGGTGTCTGCGGTGTCTTCCCACCCATAAATCGGGGCTACCTCAATGTCTAAATGAGTAATGAGTTCTCTTATATTTTTGCCATCTCTCAAGAGAAGTTGTTTATCTCCTTGTTGGATATGGGGAGTCAATGGTCCTGTCCAGCGATATTTTAGTTTTTTTGTCTTAGCGCGTACAGTAATGGTTTGATTTGGTATCTTTTATTTAGTGCATGTTGCGAATAGTCTTGAAATATATTTATTGTCATTCCATTTATTGTAAGCCCCCTAGTCTATCTTGCTCTGTATAAGATTTCTTCCTTTTCTGCATAATCTGGTAAAAAGCAAAGTAGGTCTTGCATTTGTCCTGCCGCTGTCGTTTTGATTCTTCCTTGGCGGTGACAAGGAAGAATCTTGATCTATATGTAGCATATGTTCAAAATCTTATGAACAGACTTATTGAGATCTCCTCTGGAGATTGTGAGGTCTATTCCTCAAATTTTAAGGTTATTTCTCTGATCTATTTTCCATATCATCTAGCTTATGGCTCTTTCAGCCATGCTTTTTTGGTGGGCATATAGGATAGAGTGTGTTTGCTTCCGTTCTCTCGCAATTGTGACCATATCAGCTTCTATATTTTGTATTCTTTGAGTTATTGAGTATATAACCTCCTTAAGTTCATGTAATTCGGTTTTAACAGTTTGTTTAACAGTTTCTTGAATTGATTGTATCAGGGTGTTAAGTTTTACCAGGTGATTATCTAAAGTTTCCTTAAAGGATTGAAAGTTTGTTGCTAATGATCTGTATGACTTTTCTAGTGCCACTATAATTTCATGTTTCCTTTCCTTATTTCTTGGATTGCTAATTCTATGTATGGAGTCAGCCATATCGTTTAGGTCTTTTTTTTGCCTTTCCTGAGATTGATATTTTTGGTTGCTTTTAGTATGTGCTAGTTCACAGTTTAATCCTTTATATGCTTGTGATATTAGATCATGAGCTCTGTATATGAGGTCTCTGTGGGTGCCTATCTCTCCTAGAGTATGTGTCCCCACTGAGGGTATGTTCAGGCCTAAGCCTACTGGGGCAGTCATACTAGTTGGGGCATTCGGTATGTTTTGGATTAGCTCTCTAGGTTGGGTTGATTTGGATGGGCTGTCTCCTGACTAAAGTATTGGGTCATTGGTTATAGGTGGCTATTGAACAGACTTTTTTGGTATTCTGTGACATAATACAAAGTTAATTTAAGTATTGTGGGTACGGGGTGACCTGTTAGCAGTTACCCCAATAGTGTGACCCTTCCATATGTTCCAGTGTAAAGTTGGTACATAGTCAAGCTTCATAAACACTCTACTGGTTCCGGGTCTAGGCTATTCCCAGTTCTAAATAATCCCACTTTTGACCATGACCACACTATTGTATGAAATGATATTTATTGGTACACATTTGATCTAAAAAAACATATACTTTAAACTTACCGTACTTTCATACATACATTCAACATATACTTTAAACTTACCGTACTTTCATATATTACATTCAAGTGCATCTATATACATCATTATAATGCATTCATGTGCATCTTTATGCATCAATTCACATCTTATTGCATGTATCAAACATTGTTTACTAAACAGGCGAAACATGTCTGCCCAATAGAAAGGTTCCCATGAAAAAGAAAACCGAATATGAAAGACCATTAGGGAGCAACTGCAATGATATTTATGTTTGATACATGTAATAAGATGTGAATTGATGCATAAAGATGCACATGAATGCATTATAATGATGTATATAGATGCACTTGAATGTAATATATGAAAGTAACTAGCATATTTTTTAAAGTATATGTTTTTTTAGATCAAATGTGTACCAATAAATATCCTTTCATACAATAGTGTGGTCATGGTCAAAAGCGGGATTATTTAGAACTGGGAATAGCCTAGACCCGGAACCAGTAGAGTGACAAAGTTAATTTAGTTCAATATTGATTGGATGGAGATGTAGTATGTAGGCTACTATTGAATGAGGTGAGATGAGTAAAGTGAGGTAATGTGTAGTAGATCAATACAATAAATAAACATAAGAACTTAAAATACCACCTGTTCCTCGTTTTGCAGTACTTTTGCTGCCTCTTTTCTCCGACTGAATGGAAGGGTATTTCGGCTGAACTAGCCTATGCAGGCCAGAGTTGCTCTGCAGCTGATGGTGGGCTGCGGGTGCTAAAGCCATCAGGCGGCAGTGTTTTCCAATGCCGGGTAATGGTCCCAGCAGCTGCGGCGATAGCGGTGGCTGCCGGTTGCTAGTGTCATGAATCTCTCAACAGAGGGATTCCTTTAGTAGAAATGACCAGTAATGAGACTGAGAAACAGACTGAAATGTGGCAAACCGTGTTTAATTGTGACAGTGAACAGATCACACACACCAATAAGACTGCTATACATATATACATGAAACATAAATCTACAATGGCGGTGACTACACAAAAATCAGGGTAATCACGGCTGTGCAGATAAACGTATGAACTGGGAAACATGAAACACTCAGATTACTGTGAAGCCAGGAAATATACATACATGGAATGCAAGGAAAAGTCCAAATGCAGAGACTTAGCTGAACAAGAAACATAGACACAAGGGCTATGGAAGGTATCCAGGTTCAGGGTTTTTAAGATTTCAGGATTCAAGTCCAAGGTACAGATTCAAGGGTCCAGATCAAGATACAGGTTTCCAGAGTTCAGGGCATAAACCAGACCTGGGCATTGTAAGGCCCGGTGGCCCTTTGATTGGCTCTGACTGGCCCGGGCTGAGCTGGCTGGCGGAGTCCCTCCGCTCAGGATTCGGCGTCCCTCCGCTTGTGCTGCCTGCGAGGCGCCTGCCCGTCCCTCTTTACAGCAGGTCAGTGCCTCCCGCCTCCCACACTGTACACAGGCGATCACTTAAGTAGCAGCCGATCAGCCGCTCGGCTCGTCAAGTCTGGTGTGTTCTCCCTTCCTCACTCAGTGAGGAAAGGAGAACGTGCCAGACCCAATGAGCCGAGCGGCTGCTGCTTAAGTGATCGCCTGCGTGCAGTACGGAAGGCGCCGACCCGCTGCAAAGAGGGGCGGATGGGCGCCTGATAGGGAAGAAGAGCCTAACCAGAGGAAGAGAAGGAGGTAGGCTCCGGCGCCATCTTGCTTGGGTGGAGGGGCAGGACTCATAAGTGCCCTGACTGGAAGCCATCCTCCTTAAGGGGAAGGAGAGCAAGGGAAGTGGGGCTGCATTTGCTCTGCCCAGTGTGGTGGAAGAGCTACTGACATCTGTGGGGCCATATCCCCCCTTTCTGTGGATCCTACCAACCGGTATCACCCTCCCCTCCAGTTGTCACATGATCCTTGTCACAAGAGGACGCCATCTTGCCTGGGTGGAGGGGCGGGACTCATAAGTGCCCTGACTGGAAGCCATCCTCCTTAAAGGAGCACTATCGCAAAATTGTGTAATGTTAAAAATCCATATAAACACGTCGGTTAATGAGGGGAGGGATCACTCATACACCCGAACTGAATAAAACTCCCGCCAAGCTTGTGGTTTATTCTCACATGGTAGAAACAAGATCCAGGGGTGACAGGTTTAGTCTATGAGGGGTGACAGAGCCTGTCACCCCGGATGTCCTTTTCCTTCCATTAAAATTAAAAACACACGCCTGGCTTGATATTTGTTGATGTTGGATGTATATGTGACCTGTCCTCCCGCCATCCAGCATATTTATATGGATTTTTATCATTGGTCCATTTTTTCGCGAAGTGGGGCTGCATTTGCTCTGCCCAGTGTGGTGGAAGAGTAAGCTACTGACATGTGTGGGCCGATATCCCCCCTTTCTGTGGATCCTTCCAACTGGTATCACCCTCCCCTCCGGTTGTCACATGATCCTTGTCACAAGAGGACTTTAGCCCTCAAAATGTCCGCTATAAAAAGAAAGGTAGATGCTGAATGCAGGGTTTTCCAAAAGAATTTACTGCTTTTTATAAAGAAATACTATTAATATTATGCAGAATTGAGTTCAGCCTCTTGGCCCGGCCCTCCACAATATTTTTAGTTTCTCATGTGGCCCCATGGAAATATAATTGCCCACCCCTGGCATAGACAGACAACGAGACATGAACTGACATCAATGCTGATCCGCTGAGGCAATGTGCTGACCAGATTTTATAGGCCAGGAAGTCCACCAGGTGCTGGCTGATTAACACACCTCAGCAGGACACAGCCATCTGCTGGTGGAGCAGCATAATTCAGGGGACTTCAGGCTGTGGAGGAACTTCAGACCTGACAAATAGAGTTGGTTGCAGTAGCGGGCTGGGCTGATTCCTTTCGAGGTGGAAACTGCAACAAGGGGCATTATCCACCATTCCTGCAACCACCAAGTGTGTCATGATGAACCACAAAGGGGCCCTCTGAGACCCACGGGCCCACATAGAACTAGAGCCAGCCCTGCTCTCTAATCACCTTTTGTGATCCCCTGCATACGATCACTCCTAATTTTGCGCTCTAAATATTACCTGATTGGCAGATCGAGTCCTGCAATTCTCTGCGTAATCTCAGGTCACATCTGTATTCCCGATGATGGGCCACCCCTCGCCATCCAGCACAGTGAGTATGGCACACCCCTTTCATTCACTGGAGGAAGTGTGGCAGGTTTTGACACACCCTCTACATAGCAGTCAATCGATGGAGCATGCCATAATCCTGCCAGGCATTGACATGCCCCCTTGATTTCCCTTGATTGACATGCCCTAGTCATTGTGATGGATGGGGGGCGGTCCATCTTCAAAAAGGTCTGGTCAGGTCCAAGCAGTGGGGGGGACTTGGTCTGCCAATCAGGTAAGATTTACTGACTGGACTTATGCTTATTTTTTGTTAGGCCACCCGGTTTAACATGGAGGAGGGAAACCAAGGTGTGCCATTGGATAATTTGAAAAAAAGAGGGTTTGGAAAAGGCCATGAACTCTGGACCAGAAACCACAGGTTTTTGTGCATGACCTTCTGCTAGACATGACCCTGTCCAAGTTTTTAATTTTGGCCCACTGTGTATTTGAGTTTGACACCCCTGCTGGAATGTGACCTGTCCCCTGTAAAATAAAAATCCTTTTTGTTGCAGTGTCATGTTCATGTGCGATTCTCGACTCGCTCCAATGTAATTATTCACACCAGTTTGTAAAATGATGTTCTTAGCGCCTTCATATTAACATATATTGTGGGAAAGGAGCTGTAAATTATAGCCTTGTGAATGTGAAATAATCTGCCTACCCGGAATTTGCCTTTTATCGCTGCTGTATTAGCTCCACATTTCATGCTTTAGTAAGTGTAATAAATTCTATTATTATTATTATTTGACTAATACATCCTTAAGCACAATGCACCAGCCCCCAAGTGATGATAGTGGCATTGTGTGTAATAAATAGCGGCTTTAAGTGCCTACTCTGAATATTAAAAGCGCCTCCGGGGCAATGACTTGCTCTCAGCACAGGTATTATGCCCACGTTCAATTCCCAGGCAAGCAGAGGGTGAACGTGATATCTATTTAAGAAAATGACAAGTTTCCAAATCCCTGTTATTCTCCACAAAATAATTTGAGATCAATTTAAATCAACAAGAAATGTTCAACCGGTGACCGGACTAAATTCTCCAGGAACCTGCTGTCGCTCTGCTCGGCTTATTGAGTTTATTTTAGAGCAGCTAGTTACAACATTTATATAGGCGCTGCAGCTACAGTGACATGCAAACGTTTGGCACTGATGCTCAAAATTGCCATTGAAGATTTAATGATCTCCAAAAATCAAAATGTTAAAGCGGACCTTCACCCTGAATATTTTGTATATTTTACCCACCCTGTACATACAGATTGCCCACATTAAAAATCATCCTACCTACATCTATTGCCGGGGTTTTTTTTTTAACATCCAAGATGGCGGCTTGTGGAGTCTCAGGCTGCCTGCAGTCAGGAAGTGTCTTCTGACTGTTCTGCTCTGCATTCTGGGATTGCTGTCCTCAAGCTGCTGGTTCTCTGTGGTGTTGTAGCTGGCTGGGATCGGGACGGAAAGGGTAAAATGACCTCACTCCCCTGCCTCCCCCATCTGCCTCCCCACACATGTTGAGCTATGAGAGCTCTCATTTCCCGACGTGTAGCCTTCCATTCACATTAGGCCTGTGTGTAGCCCACCCCTCTCCCCTTGTGTAATCCGCCCCTCTTCCCTGTGTGTAGCCCGCCCCTCTCCCCTGTGTGTAGCCCGCCCCTCTCCCCTTGTGTAACCCGCCCCTGCCCTGTGTGTAGCCCACCCCTCTCCCCCGTGTGTAGCCCACCCCTCTCCCCTGTGTGTAGCCCGCCCCTCTCCCCTGTGTGTAGCTCGCCCCTCTCCCCTGTGTGTAGCTCGCCCCTCTCCCCTGTGTATAGCCCACCCCTGCCCTGTGTGTAGCCCACCCCTCTCCCCTGTGTGTAACCCGCCCCTCTCCCCTGTGTGTAGCCCGCCCCTCTCCCCTGTGTGTAGCCCGCCCCTCTCCCCTGTGTGTAGCCCGCCCCTCTCCCCTGTGTGTAGCCCGCCCCTCTCCCCTGTGTGTAATCCGCCCCTGCCCTGTGTGTAGCCCGCCCCTCTCCTCTGTGTGTAACCCGCCCCTCTCCCCTGTGTGTAGCCCGCCCCTCTCCCCTGTGTGTAGCCCGCCCCTCTCCCCTGTGTGTAGCTCGCCCCTCTCCCCTGTGTGTAGCTCGCCCCTCTCCCCTGTGTATAGCCCGCCCCTGCCCTGTGTGTAGCCCACCTCTGCCCTGTGTGTAGCCCGCCCCTCTCCCCTGTGTGTAACCCGCCCCTCTCCCCTGTGTGTAGCCCGCCCCTCTCCCCTTGTGTAACCCGCCCCTGCCCTGTGTGTAGCCCACCCCTCTCCCCCGTGTGTAGCCTGCCCCTCTCCCCTGTGTGTAGCCCGCCCCTCTCCCCTGTGTGTAGCCCGCCCCTCTCCCCTGTGTGTAGCTCGCCCCTCTCCCCTGTGTGTAGCTCGCCCCTCTCCCCTGTGTGTAGCTCGCCCCTCTCCCCTGTGTATAGCCCGCCCCTGCCCTGTGTGTAGCCCACCTCTGCCCTGTGTGTAGCCCGCCCCTCTCCCCTGTGTGTAACCCGCCCCTCTCCCCTGTGTGTAACCCGCCCCTCTCCCCTGTGTGTAACCCGCCCCTCTCCCCTGTGTGTAGCCCGCCCCTCTCCCCTGTGTGTAACCCGCCCCTCTCCCCTGTGTGTAACCCGCCCCTCTCCCCTGTGTGTAGCCCGCCCCTCTCCCCTGTGTGTAGCCCGCCCCTCTCCCCTGTGTGTAGCTCGCCCCTCTCCCCTGTGTGTAGCTCGCCCCTCTCCCCTGTGTGTAGCTCGCCCCTCTCCCCTGTGTATTGCCCGCCCCTGCCCTGTGTGTAGCCCACCTCTGCCCTGTGTGTAGCCCGCCCCTCTCCCCTGTGTGTAACCTGCCCCTCTCCCCTGTGTGTAGCCCGCCCCTCTCCCCTGTGTGTAATCCGCCCCTGCCCTGTGTGTAGCCCGCCCCTCTCCTCTGTGTGTAACCCGCCCCTCTCCCCTGTGTGTAGCCCACCCCTCTCCCCTGTGTGTAACCCGCCCCTCTCCCCTGTGTGTAACCCGCCCCTCTCCCCTGTGTGTAATCCGCTCCTGCCCTGTGTGTAGCCCGCCCCTCTCCCCTGTGTGTAGCCCGCCCCTGCCCTGTGTGTAGCCCGCCCCTCTCCTCTGTGTGTAACCCGCCCCTCTCCCCTTTGTGTAATCCGCTCCTGCCCTGTGTGTAGCCCGCCCCTCTCCCCTGTGTGTAGCCTGCCCCTCTGCCCTGTATGTAGCCCGCCCCTCTTCCATGTGTGTAGCCCGCCCCTCTCCACTGTGTGTAGCCCGCCCCTGCCCTGTGTGTAGCCCACCCCTCTCCCCTGTGTGTAGCCCGCCCTTCTCCCCTGTGTGTAGCCCGCCCCTGCCCTGTGTGTAGCCCACCCCTCTCCCCTGTGTGTAGCCCGCCCTTCTCCCCTGTGTGTAGCCTGCCCCTCTCCCCTGTGTGTAGCCCGCCCCTGCCCTGTGTGTAGCCCACCCCTCTCCCCTGTGTGTAGCCCGCCCCTCTCCCCTGTGTGTAGCTCGCCCCTCTCCCCTGTGTGTAGCCCGCCCCTCTCCCCTGTGTGTAGCTCGCCCCTCTCCCCTGTGTGTAGCCCGCCCCTCTCCCCTGTGTGTAGCTCGCCCCTCTCCCCTGTGTGTAGCCCGCCCCTGCCCTGTGTGTAGCCCGCCCCTGCCCTGTGTGTAGCCCACCCTGCCCTGTGTGTAGCCCACCTCTGCCCTGTGTGTAGCCCGCCCCTCTCCTCTGTGTGTAACCCGCCCCTCTGCCCTGTGTGTAGCCCGCCCCCTCCTCTGTGTGTAACCCGCCCCTCTCCCCTGTGTGTAATCCGCCCCTGCCCTGTGTGTAGCCCGCCCCTCTCCCCTGTGTGTAGCCCGCCCCTCTCCCCTGTGTGTAGCCCGCCCCTGCCCTGTGTGTAGCCCACCCCTCTCCCCTGTGTGTAGCCCGCCCCTGCCCTGTGTGTAACCCGCCCCTCTCTCCTGTGTGTAACCTGCCCCTGCCCTGTGTGTAGCCTGCCCCTCTCCCCTGTGTGTAACCCGCCCCTGCCCTGTGTGTAGCCTGCCCCTGCCCTGTGTGTAACCCGCCCCTCTCCCCTGTGTGTAGCTCGCCCCTCTCCCCTGTGTGTAACCCGCCCCTGCCCTGTGTGTAGCCCGCCCCTGCCCTGTGTGTAACCCGCCCCTCTCTCCTGTGTGTAGCCCGCCCCTCACCCCTGTGTGTAACCCGCCCCTGCCCTGTGTGTAGCCCGCCCCTCTCCCCTTGTGTAACCCGCCCCTGCCCTGTGTGTAGCCCGCCCATGCCCTGTGTGTAGCCCACCCCTCTCCCCTGTGTGTAGCCTGCCCCTCTCCCCTGTGTGTAGCCCGCCCCTCTCCCCTGTGTGTAGCTCGCCCCTCTCCCCTGTGTGTAGCCCGCCCCTCTCCCCTTGTGTAACCCGCCCCTGCCCTGTGTGTAGCCCGCCCATGCCCTGTGTGTAGCCCACCCCTCTCCCCTGTGTGTAGCCTGCCCCTCTCCCCTGTGTGTAGCCCGCCCCTCTCCCCTGTGTGTAGCTCGCCCCTCTCCCCTGTGTGTAGCCGCCCCTGCCCTGTGTGTAGCCCACCCTGCCCTGTGTGTAGCCCGCCCCTCTCCCCTGTGTGTAATCCGCCCCTGCCCTGTGTGTAGCCCGCCCCTCTCCTCTGTGTGTAACCCGCCCATCTCCCCTGTGTGTAATCCGCCCCTGCCCTGTGTGTAGCCCGCCCCTCTCCCTTGTGTGTAGCCCGCCCCTCTCCCCTGTGTGTAGCCTGCCCCTCTCCCCTGTGTGTAACCTGCCCCTTTGCCCTGTGTGTAGCTCGCCCCTCTCCCCTGTGTATAGCCCGCCCCTCACCCCTGTGTGTAGCCCGCCCCTGCCCTGTGTGTAGCCTGCCCCTCTCCCCTGTGTGTAGGTCGCCCCTCTCCCTTGTGTGTAGCCCGCCCCTCTCCCCTGTGTGTAGCCCGCTCCTCTCCCCTGTGTGTAGCCCGCCCCTGCCCTGTGTGTAGCCCGCCCCTCTCCTCTGTGTGTAGCCCGCATCTCTCCCCTGTGGGTAGCCCACCCCTCTCCCCTGTGTGTAGCCCGCCCCTGCCCTGTGTGTAGCCCGCCCCTCTCCCCTGTGTGTAGCCCGCCCCTCTCCCCTGTGTGTAGCCCGCCCCTCTCCCCTGTGTGTAGCCCGCCCCTCTCCCCTGTGTGTAGCCCGCCCCTGCCCTGTGTGTAGCCCGCCCCTCTCCCCTGTGTGTAGCCCGCCCCTGCCCTATGTGTAGCCTGCCCCTCTCCCCAGTGTGTAACCCGCCCCTCTCCCCTGTGTGTAGCTCGCCCCTGCCCTGTGTGTAGCCCACCCATCTCCCATGTGTGTAACCTGCTCCTCTCCCCTGTGTGTAGCCCGCCCCTGCCCTGTGTGTAGCCCGCCCCTCTCCTCTGTGTGTAGCCCGACCCTCTCCTCTGTGTGTAACCTGCCCCTCTCCCCTGTGTGTAGCCCGCCCCTCTCCGCTGTGTGTAACCTGCCCCTCTCCCCTGTGTGTAGCCCGCCCCTCACCCCTGTGTGTAGCCCGCCCCTCTCCCCTGTGTGTAGCCCGCCCCTCTCCCCTGTGTGTAGCTCGCCCCTCTCCCCTGTGTGTAGCCTGCCCTTCTCCCCTGTGTGTAACCCGCCCCTCTCCCCTGTGTGTAGCCCGCCACTGCCCTATGTGTAGCCCACCCCTCTCCCCTGTGTGTAGCCCGCCCCTGCCCTGTGTGTAACCGCCCCTCTCCCCTGTGTGTAGCCTGCCCCTCTCCCCTGTGTGTAGCCCGCCCCTGCCCTGTGTGTAACCCGTCCCTCTCCCCTGTGCGTAGCCTGCCCCTCTACCCTGTGTGTAGCCCGCCCCTATCCCCTGTGTGTAGCCCGCTCCTGCCCTGTGTGTAACCCGCCCTTTTCCCCTGTGTGTAGCCCGCCCCTCTCCCCTGTGTGTAACCCGCCCCTGCCCTGTGTGTAACCCGCCCCTCTCCCTTGTGTGTAGCCCGCCCCTCTACCCTGTGTGTAACCCGCCCCTGCCCTGTGTGTAGCCCGCCCCTCTACCCTGTGTGTAACCCGGCCCTGCCCTGTGTGTAGCCCGCCCTTCTCCCCTGTGTGTAGCCCGCCCCTCTCCCCTGTGTGTAGCCCGCCCCTCTCCCCTGTGTGTAACCCACCCCTCTCCCCTGTGTGTAGCCCGCCCCTGCCCTGTGTGTAGCCCACCCCTCTCCCCTGTGTGTAGCCCGCCCCTCTCCCCTGTGTGTAACCCACCCCTCTCCCCTGTGTGTAGCCCGCCCCTGCCCTGTGTGTAGCCCACCCCTCTCCCCTGTGTGTAGCCCACCCCTCTCCCCTGTGTGTAGCCCGCCCCTGCCCTGTGTGTAGCCCACCCCTCTCCCCTGTGTGTAGCCCGCCCCTGCCCTGTGTGTAGCCCACCCCTCTCCCCTGTGTGTAGCCCACCCCTCTCCCCTGTGTGTAGCCCGCCCCTCTACCCTGTGTGTAACCCGCCCCTGCCCTGTGTGTAACCCGTCCCTCTCCCCTGTGCGTAGCCTGCCCCTCTACCCTGTGTGTAGCCCGCCCCTCTCCCCTGTTTGTAACCCGCCCCTCTCCCCTGTGTGTAGCCCACCCCTGCCCTGTGTGCAGCCCGCCCCTCTCCCCTGTGTGTAGCCGCCCCTGCCCTGTGTGTAGCCCGCCCCTCTCCCCTGGGTGTAGCCCGCCCCTGCCCTGTGTGTAGCCCGCCCCTCTCCCCTGTGTGTAGCCTGCCCCTGCCCTGTGTGTAGCCCGCCCCTGCCCTGTGTGTAACCCACCCCTCTCCCCTGTGTGTAGCCCGCCCCTTCCCTGTGTGTAGCCCGCCCCTGCTCTGTGTGTAGCCCGCCCCTGCCCTGTGTGTAGCCCACCCCTGCCCTGTGTGTAGCCCGCCCCTGCCCTGTGTGTAGCCCGCCCCTCTCCCCGGACGCTGCAATTGTAATTGCCCCTCCATTCCGTCTTCACTGCCAGTGCCAGGGGAAAGAAACGTCTCCCCCCCTTCAGAGCAGTCTCCTCCTCCCGAAACCACTGTGCCCCCCTTCCTCCTCTATTCTCCCGGACGATACCAGGAGGGGGAACAACTGCACCCTCCTTCATAGCGGTGCCCCCTGTTGATCCTCTCTCCTCCTCCTCCAGTGCCAGGGGAGAGAGCAGCAGTGGCACTGCCCAGGACCTGGTAATAGGCGGGGTGGGGGGCCTGCACACATCTCCACTGCCTGCTGCCTTCCCCCTCTGCTGATGGTGCTTTAGGGGAGATGCTCATTGACAGCATCCCAGTCCTCCTTGCCCACCCACCTAATTTCCCACCCACTCACCTGCCCATCTACCTGCCCACTGGTCCAGAATGCGCATTTGGGAGAGCACACGTACTTTGGGTAAGCAGGCATGCGCTTTGGGGATGAGCGAATGTGCATTTGGGAGTGCACGCATGTACTTTGGGTAAGCAGGCATGCGCTTTGGGGATGAGCGAATGTGCATTTGGGAGTGCAGGCATGTACTTTAGGAGCATGTGCTTTGGGGATGAGCGAATGTGCATTTGGGAGTGCACGCATGTACTTTAGGAGCATGCACTTTGGGGATGAGCGAATGTGCATTTGGGAGTGCAGGCATGTACTTTAGGAGCATGTGCTTTGGGGATGAGCAAATGTGCATTTGGGAGTGTGCGCATGTGCATTTGGGAGTGGTCACATGTGTGTTTGAGAATGCACGTATGCACTTTGGCAATGTGCGAATGTGCATTTGGAAGTGCGTGCATGTGCGTTTGGGAGTGCGTGCATGCGCTATGGAAGTGCACTCGTGCACTTTGGGAGTGTGCATATGCGCTTTGGGAGTGTGTTCATTCCTTTTGGGGGTGCATGCATGCGATTTGGAATTGTGTGCATGTGCTTTGGGAGAGCACACATGTACTTTGGGTAAGCAGGCATGGGCTTTGGGGATGAGCGAATGTGCATTTGGGAGTGCAGGCATGTACTTTAGGAGCATGTGCTTTTGGAATGAGCGAATGTGCATTTGGGAGTGTGCGCATGTACTTTAGGAGCATGCACTTTGGGGATGAGCGAATGTGCATTTGGGAGTGCAGGCATGTACTTTAGGAGCATGTGCTTTGGGGATGAGCAAATGTGCATTTGGGAGTGTGCGCATGTGTGTTTGAGAATGCACGTATGCACTTTGGCAATGTGCGAATGTGCATTTGGAAGTGCGTGCATGTGCGTTTGGGAGTGTGCATGCGCAATGGAAGTGCACTCGTGCACTTTGGGAGTGTGCATATGTGCTTTGCGAGTGTGCTCAATCCTTTTGGGTGTGCGCGCATGCGATTTGGAATTGTGTGCATGCGCTTTGGAGGTGCAAGCAAACACGTTTGAGAGTGTGCGCATGTGCGATTGAGATTACAGCTTTGTGTGTCTGGGAGCTCTGGTTTAGGCTCCAATGTCACCTAGCAAAAGGGGAAGAAGGGAGAAGCACAGCCAGGACGTCTGAAGCAACAGACCCTGCCCATTATGCTGATTATTATGCAGCATTACAGAGACAAGAGCCACACCACCTTGCTTCAGAAAATAAAGCATGAGGTGAAAGTGTAAACCTGAATATCTCAGCCATTTCCTCTTCAATTTAAAAATGTGAAAGCAGTTTAGAACATTACCAAATGTAGCACAGACACAATGGTGTGAAGCTTTTTATATTGTACCAGCACACAGCAGGGAGCAGCTATTAATACAATGTAACACAGGAGGAGCTGACTTGCTTTCGCAATGTAACAGCAGGGGTTAGGTGCCTTGCTCAAGAGCAAGTCCAGTCACAAGATCTGCTTGTTACACTATGCAGCGCAGCTCAGTCGGCGCTTCTGCCCCGCTATCTTTCAGTTTTCTGTGTTTTTCAACCCTCTCTTGTCAAATTCTTTCCTTCGCATTTCCTCTTCCCTTCTCTAGTCCATGCCCTCTTTTTACCTTTCTCTTTCTCTCTTTTTCACCTTACTTCAGTCTTTTTTATTTTCTGTTTTTCTACTTGTTTCTCTTGTTCCTATTAATCTGATCTTTGCATCACAGCAGTGTAATGGAGAGATCACTCACACATGACAGTCAGCTGTGAAGCTGTTTACATTGTACCAGCACACAGAAGGGAGCAGCTGTTAATACAATGTAGCACAACCTATACACACTAACAAAATCTATACAGATGTTTTGTTCTAACTTATCAAAATAAATCACATATCCCTGTGATGGGGCGTTTTTACAGGTTAGGTGCATCATTTTTCCAACAAGGTAAGGATTTTTTTTTCTTTTGTTTGAAAACAACAGCACCCTTTGGAGTATGCTAAAGAATTTGCCTCATTTTCCTGCATACCCCATAGAATACTATAACAAAATATTCCTTACCTGGATCCGAAAACTGCTACACCTCACCTGTAAAAATGCCCCATCACAGGTACATTTTTTTAAAGATTTATAGGGTTTTTTAGTGTGTTTCAAGTTATAAAACTCACTCAGATGTGAGTTTCATTTCATGCCCAAAAGTTTACATTTTAACAGCAACCATTTGGTTTGCCTTGCTTTTTGTAGTGTGACAGCAAAATTCCCGTCCTGCTTGTTACATTGTACAGCATAGCAGCAGCGGGGAGGCCGATTCATTAATAGCGGCAGGTAGCGACAGTTGAGCGACTGTAGCGGCATTTTCAGAGCGCCCGCTAGTAGTCGCTGTGCTTGGCCGTTGTTCGGTAGTTAATAGCGACTCAGTCGGTTTGCCGTAATGTTGAATATTGGGTGAGGAGTCGCTATTTGACAGGTTCTGCGCTGTATGGGAGCGCATGATAGCGACTGGTCAGAGCGACCGGCTTCCACCATATTCATTAACAAATCACGCTCAAAAAATTCTCGCGCTGTAAAATGCATGTTTAAACCCCAGAGCGCTGGCGGCGATGGGTTAAAAGTAGTTTTTTAACCCCCAAACAACCATAATTTTGGAAACCAAAAAAAACAAGTTTTTAAAATAATTTTGTAATATGAATAAATTAATATCAGACCTGTAATATCAATTCTGTACATTTTTTTTTTTTTTACCTTAAAAAAATTATTTAAAATGGCAGAAGTGGTCACAGAATTTTTCACATTAAAAAAAAAAAAAAAAAAAAAAAAAAATTATAACAATTAATTATGAATATTTAAAGATTGTTCCATTGAAATGCATTGGAGAGCGCCAGGTAGCGAGAGGTCATACCTGTCGCTGTTCAAGGTCGGACGCTGGCGCTGTGGGCCGAGGCTGGAATAATGATGAATGATTCGCTATCTGGCGCTCTGTCAGTCGCTAAGCAGGATCGGCTTGATAAATGTGTGATTGTGGTGGGGAGCCGGCGTTCTCGTGGCGGTGACCGTCATTACCGGCCGCTCACCAATCGCTACCTGTCGCTATCCCTTGTTAAATAAGGGCCTACGTTTTATTACTGTATTACCATAAGTGCTGCTGCCTCTATATCTCTAACTCTTTTCTGTGTTTCTCTATCCTGTTTTGCGGCACTCCTTCCATCGCCCTTTCTTTTTGTTTCAGGTAAAAAGAAAAAAATGTTATCCACCCTTTTCCACCTTACTTTATTATTTCTTTATTTCTTTTTCTGCATTCCCACGTATTTCCTCTCTCTCTCTGTTTCTTCTACATTCTACTGATCTCTTCATCACAGCAGCCAGATGGAGAGACCACTCACACATCTCAGTCAACTGTGAAGCTGTTTATATTGTAACACAGCACACAGCAGGGATCAGCCATTATAACATTGAAACAGCATCCACTTGCCTGACTGTTTGCAAGGTAACTGACTTGCTTTATCAGTGTAACAGCAGGACTCCTCTCCTGCTCAGTACATTGAACAGCGAAGTAGCACAAACATAGAAACATAGAAGGATGACGGCAGAAGGAGACCATACGGTCCATCTAGTCTGCCCTTATGTGTATACTGTATGTTCTCTTTATCTTAGGATAGATGTGTGCTTATCCCAGGCATGTTTACATTCACTGACTGTCGTTTTTTCAACTACCTCTGCTGGAAGTTTGTTCCAAGCATCTACTACTCTTTCTGTAAAATAATATTTTCTAACATTGCTCCTGATCTTCCCCCCGACTAGCTTCAGGT
Organism: Gastrophryne carolinensis; assembly: GCA_027917425.1. NCBI lineage: Eukaryota > Metazoa > Chordata > Amphibia > Anura > Microhylidae > Gastrophryne > Gastrophryne carolinensis. The sequence continues at coordinate 239,522,200 of CM051240.1, forward strand.
TGGGCCCCTTGTTCCATCATTAAGCTTCTTCTTAAAAACACTTCCCTCCTGAACCTTATTCAATCCTTTCACATATTTAAAGGTCTCAATCATGTCCCCTCTCTCCCTTCTTTCCTCCAGACTGTACAAATTAAGTTCTTTAAGTCTTTTCTGATTAAAGTTTAAGTCCTTCCACCATTTCTGTTGCCGCCCTTGGTCTCGTTCTATTTGAATAATGTCTTTTTGCAGGTAAGGTCTCCAGAACTGCACACAGTATTCTAGCTGTGGCCTCACCAGGGCTCTATACAGCAGCATCACAACCTCCCTCTTCCTACTGGTGATGCCTCGAGCTATGCAGCCGAGCATCCTGCTTGCTTTTCCCACTGCCTGGCTACACTGTCCACTCATCTTGCAGCTATCAGTAATCAGTATCCCTAAATCTCTCTCCTCCGAGGTCCTGGATAACACAGTGCTGCCCATACGGTGCTCAGAGCAGGGATTCCTTCTACCCAAGTGCAGGATTTTACATTTAGAGACATTAAACTCTAGTTTCCACAGTTTTGACCATCTATCCAGTAAAGCTAAATCATTTTCCATGTTGCAGACACCTCCAGGAATATCCACCATATTACTAACCTTTGTATCATCAGCAAACAGACAAACTTTTCCTACCAAGCCTTCTCCTATGTCACTTACAAATATATTAAAAAGAATGGGGCCCAGGACAGAGCCTTGCGGCACACCACTTGTAACTCGCCTTTGTTCAGATTGCAAGTCAGACTCCAGATTTAGGAGCCTCTGGAGTTTATTGTTTGGTTCATTGTAGAACATTGTTTTACTGTTCGGCAACACCTGCACACTGTGGAGGGGAGGGGCATGTTGGCAATGGGGTCGATTCAGAGCCAGGTGAGAATTCTTTTTAGGAGAGAAAAATGCAATTGACTTTCATTGTCTACCCTGGGGCTGATTCAGAGCCCGGGGGAAATTCACACCTGATATACAGTGAAAGTCAATGGCAGTTTTCTCTCCTAAAAATGAGTGAGAATTCTCACTGGCTCTGAATCGACCCCTTATGTTATAGCAATGTCAGACTGTCAGTGCCGCTGCCTCTGTATCTCTCTCTCTTCTTTACACTTTCCACTCCTTTTATCATATCTCTTTCCTTTTCCACCTTTCTTTCTTTCTTTTTCTGCGTTCTCCATCTCTCTGTCTCTGTTTTCAGTCTTTCCCCCTCTTTCTCCCTGAGTGAGAATTCATTGTGTGCGTATATTTCTTGCACAGGGCGACATTTACCCCAGGGATGGCTCTGTACTGTATTTAGGGGTATGAAACGATGGAATAGTTATATTCAAAAAATAATCAGAACTTCAGTGCTATGGTGAAGGTGGCGAACACAGATTATTGGCCACTAGATGGCGCCAAAGGCCCATGTTCTCTGCAATCTTACCTTCCAAATAGGTATCTGTGCAGCAGATTACTGCAGGTTATGCGGCTGATGGTGTTTAACACAGTGATGATGATGTCATTAGACAACACAATTAATGTCTTATAGAAGATGTGCAAGACTGACAGCGGAAAACGGAGTGGATCCAGGATCCCAAACCAACTACTCCCACTACCCATAAGCCTATGAGCCAAATGAAGAATACTCCCGTAACATAACGTGGCGGCCATCTTTCTGTGGCCCCGGCAGTAGCCCATTTGACAGCTGGAACGCCAACCACCGAACAGGGACCGGATCACAGGGATCAGGTGAGTTACAGCACTTCCTGCTGCACATTCTGCGCCCATCCCACCATCATGGGAGTGGCGGCCATCTTTCTGTGGCCCCGGCAGTAGCCCATTTGATAATGGGAACGCCAACCAGCGAACAGGGACCGGATCACAGGGATCAGGTGAGTTACAGCCCTTCCTGCTGCACATTCTGCGCCCATCCCACCATCATGGGAGTGGCGGCCATCTTTCTGTGGCCCCGGCAGTAGCCCATTTGATAATGGGAACGCCAACCAGCGAACAGGGACCGGATCACAGGGATCAGGTGAGTTACAGCGCTTCCTGCTGCACATTCTGCGCCCATCTCCCCATCATGGGAGTGGCAGCCATCTTTCTGTGGCCCCGGCAGTAGCCCATTTGATAGCCAGAATGCCAACCACCAAACACAAACCGGATCGCAGGGCTCAGGTGAATTACAGCGCTTCCTGCTGCACATCATGGGAATGGCAGCCATATTACTGTGGCCCCGGCAGTAGCCCATTTGACAGCTGGAACGCCAATCTGATAGCGAGAACGCCAACCACCGAACACAAACCAGATCACATGGCTCAGGTGAGTTACAGTGCTTCACTCTGAGCTCATCCCCTCCATCATGGGAGTGGCCGCCATCTTTCTGTGACCCTGGCCGTAGCCCATTTGACAGCTGGACCGCCAACCACCGAACAGGGACCGGATCGCAGGGCTCCGGTGAGTTACAGCGCTCCCTGCTAGACATCATGGAAGTGGCAGCCATATTTCTGTGGCCCCGGCAGTAGCCCGTTTGACAGCCAGAATGCCAACCACTCTGGAACAGGGATTGGATTGTGGGGTTCAGGTGAGTTACAGCACTTCCTGTACACTCTGAGCCCACCTCCCCATCAGACCCTGGCAGTAGCCCATTTGACAGCCGGACCACCAACAACCGAACAGGGACCAGATCGCAGGGCTCAGGTGAGTTACAGCGCTCCCTGCTGCACATCATGGGAGTGGCAGCCATATTTCTGTGGTCCCGGCAGTAGCCACTTTGACAGTCGGAACGCTAACCACTGAACAGGGACTGGATCGCCGGGCTCAGGTCAGTTACATAGCTTCCTGCTGCACATTTTGCACCATCCTCCCCCCATCATAGAAGTGGTGGTCATCTTTCTGTGGCCCTGGCAGTAGCCCATTTGAAAGTCAGAACGCCAACCACCGAACAGGGACCAGATCGCAGGGCTCAGGTTAGTTACAGCGCTTCCTGCTACACACTCTGCGCCAATCTTCCCATCATGGGAGTGGCGGCCATCTTGCTGTGGCCCCAGCAGTAGCCCATTTGACAATTGGAAGCCAACCACCGACCAGGGAGACCGGATCGGGGGGCTCAGGTGAGTTACAGTGCTTCCTGCTGCACACTCTGCGCCCATTCCCCCCATGGTGGTGGCCATCTTTCTGTGGCCCTGGCAGTAGCCCATTTGTCAGCCGGAACGCCAACCACCGAACACAAACCGGATCGGGGGGCTCAGGTGAGTTGCAGCGCATCCTGCTGCATAGTCTGTGCTTATCCCCCCCATCATGGGAGTGGCGGCCATATTTCTGTGGCCCCGGCAGTAGCCCATCTGATAGCGAGAACGCCAACCACCGAACACAAACCGGATCACGGGGCTCAGGTGAGTTACAACGCTTCCTGTACACTCTGAGCTCATCCCCCCCATCATGGGAGTGGCCACCATATTTCTGTGACCCTGGCCATAGCCAATTTGACCGCCGGACCACCAATGACTGAACAGGGACCAAATCGCAGGGCTCAGATGATTTACAGCGCTCCCTGCTGCACTTTATGGGAGTGGCAGCCATATTTCTGTGGCCCTGACAGTAGCCCATTCCACAGTCAGAACGCCAACCACCAAACAGGGACCATATTACGGGGCTCAGGTGAGTTGCAGCGCTTCCTGCTGCAGACTCTGCGCCCATCCCCCCCCATCATGGGAGTGGTGGCCATCTCTGTGGCCCCAGCTGTAGCCCATTTGACAACTGGAACGACAACCACCGGACAGGGACCGGATTGTGGTGCTCAGGTGAGTTACAACACTTCCTGCTGCACACTCTGCGCCCATCCCCCCCATCATCGGAGTGGCGGCCACCTTTCTGTGGCCCCGGCTGTAGACCATTTGACAGTCGGAACTGTCAAGAAGGGACAAGGTTTGAAGCCCTGCTAAAGCTTCTACTTGATGCTGCAGGAGAGGCACACGGGACAAGCTGAGCTGCTTGCTGCCTAATTATTGCTGTTGGGTTTACAGTCCCTTAAAAAAAAATAGAAAAAGTTTTGAAATAATTTTTCTTGTTCTGATTTTTTTATGTGAAAAATATCTGCAGGTTGTGCAGACTTTTTCTATCCACTGCACAGCGTGTATTTTGCGTTGCGTTGCTTTCAAGGTCTCAATGATGCTGACAGGTGCACGTTACAACCAATCAACAAACTGCATTTCCTCTGCACCTGCGCAGGCTTCCGCTGGAATGCATTTAAAGGTAACGGACAGAACAATGCATCATTAAGATGGATTCCTTTACTGCGTAATTCCAGGCAGCGCGACGCTGTTTAAGATCAGCGAGCTAATTAAAATGTAATAATAACAATAAGTAAACTAAAAGAATTGGTCAGCATTGTTTCCAGAGCGTGAGGGGAACCATATGCCTCCCTGGACAGTGTTACAGCTTTAATAAGAGCCAGGGCTGGTAAACACATTGCTGAAGGACGGCTGGTAGGTAAGTGCTGCGTAATGGAGCAACCATCTGCCCACTATGTCTCCTGCTCTTTGGCTTTTCTGCAACTCTATCGCTTTGTTCGAGCAAAAACCTCATAATTATACCATGCAAATGTGCTGGACGCAGAAAGCAAAGCAGGAAAAAAAAAATAAATGATGCCAAGGGCGATATTTCAGCATCTGCGACGCGGTTCTCCTTTTTTTTGATAAATGAAGGACTTTGTTTCGGGAGATGAGAGCGGAAAGCAAGAACCAATTAGCCGAGGCTTCAAACACTTTTAAACAATAATAAGAACAAATCTGCTGATTGCAAACATCGGCTATTTTTTTTATGCCAGAATTTGTCATGATGAAAAAATTTTAATTAAAGTGCAAAATATTGAGGATGAAGAAATGTCTCAGAGAACCCCTTGGCTCATTCAAGTGTAGCCAAACTAGGAGGCCGATTCATTAATAGCGGCAGGTAGCGACAGTTGAGCGACTGTAGCGGCATTTTCAGAGCGCCCGCTAGTAGTCGCTGTGCTTGGCCGTTGTTCGGTAGTTGATAGAGACTCAGTCGGTTTGCCGTAATGTTGAATATTGGGTGAGGAGTCGCTATTTGATAGGTTCCGCGCTGTATGGGAGCGCATGATAGCGACTGGCCATAGCGACCAGCTCCCACCATATTCATTAACAAATCACGCTCAAAAAATTCTCGCGCTGTGAAATGCATGTTTAAACCCCAGAGCGCTGGCGGCGATGGGTTAAAAGTAGTTTTTTAACCCCCAAACAACCATATTTTTGGAAACCAAAAAAAAACAAGTTTTTAAAATAATTTTGTAATATGAATACATTAATATCAGACCTGTAATATCAATTCTGTACAATTTATTATTTTTTTTTTTTACCTTAAAAAAATTATCTAACATGGCAGAAGTGGTCACAGAATTTTTCACATTTAAAAAAAAAAAAAAATTAATAACAATTATGAATATTTAAAGATTGTTCCATTGAAATGCATTGGAGAGCGCCAGGTAGCGAGAAGCCATACCTGTCGCTGTTCAAGGTCGGACGCTGGCGCTATCTCAGTCGCTAAGCAGGATTAGCTTGATAAATGTGTGATTGTGGTGGGGAGCCGGCGTTCTCGTGGCGGGGCCTGTCATTACCGGCTGCTCACCAGTCGCTACCTGTCGCTATTCCTTCATAAATAAGGGCCTAGGTCTTACCTCTCAGGCTGATTTATTACTAGCTCCAGGTATCGGCAGATGAGCATCTGTACAGAAGCGCTAAGAGCAACCGCTAGTATACGCTGTAACAGAGCGCCTCAGTTGCTGTAGTAACCTGGCCGGCATTGATGAATTACATGTATGTTGGGTGTTCTAACACCAGTACAGTGTTGCAGGGAGCGAAAGGTAGCACCAGCTCATTGCGACCGACTTTCAGCGACTCACATTATACTCCCCAAAAAAGACACACACAGCGCCGGCGCTCTGGATCTGGGCGCTATAGCATAAAGCGCCAGACAGTGTGTGATTAAAGTCTGTTTTTGAACACATATTCACCAGTAACAAAGCGAAAACACATGGAATGACATTGTTGTAACATTGTGACATTAACACTTTAGTGCCAGACCTGTAATGTCAATTCTGCATAAAAATATAAAAAGTCAAAAACGTTTTCAAAAATGACTTTTTCTAGACCAGAAGAGGTCACACAATGATTTGAGAGAAAAAAAAAATAAATTAAAAACAAAAAACCCTGTTTAAACAGAAGAAAAGGATTGTGCATTGAAATGTGTGGGAGAGTGAACGGTAGCAACAGGTAATACCTGGCGCTCTGGAAGCTAGAGCTCTGGCTGTGACAGACTCTGCCATTGGATTTTAAAGGCACTGTTTTTGCATAGACCCATTACTTTCATTTTCTTGAGCATGTCCCAGACAGACTGCCATGGTGTTGTTGATTGTATTACAGACTGCTATTGTTATACTGATTGTGCTACAGACTGCTATTGTTCTACTGATTGTGTTACAGACTGCTATTGTTCTACTGATTGTGTTACCGGCAGAGTTGAGGGATTGTGTGCCCTGCTCCCATTGGTCCGTGTGTTTGTCATGCAGTCCTCCATCAGGTCCACGGGGGAGGTCCCCTTGCATGGGGACTTGCATATAAGGCACAGTGTGGCACTAATAAAGTTCAGTTCATCTTCACCCTCAATACTGAGTTCTGTCTCTTATTGGGGGAAACGCTATATTACAATTCACTAGCCCTTGTAAGGGCTGTTCCTGTTCCCTCACGGATGACTCTGGAATTCCTGCAGCACCTCTCACCATTGGGAAAAGGACGTCTCTGGCGGGGAAGCCCTCCGGCGATAAAGGTTATCTCTACAATTGGTGGCAAGCGGCGGGATGGTCCTTTCTACCCAGAGAGAGTGCTACCCTGATGGAGAGTCAGTATGACAAGTTGAAAAGGCTGACCCTGAAGGATCTACTCGAGAGCCGGGGAAGGTCAGCTAGCAATCGCCCACGCCAGGAACTGATAGCCGAGCTGATCGAAATGGATCGTGCAGCAGTGAGGACCGAAACCAATATAGAGGCCGATGAAGACGCTGCTCTCGTTCAAGCGGTTCGGAACAGATTGTCGGTCTATGGCCCGAATCCATCACAGGAACTGATCGACCGAGTCTTCGCCGCAGCGGAGGCAGAGGCCAGTAAGCGAAGGGAAGATCGGCGACTTTCAACCCAGCAGCCTCTCAGCCTCAGTTACACTGGGGGGAGAAAGATTCCATTTGCAGCATTTAAGTCCTTCCAGGAACGTGACGACGAGATTGACGGATTTTTGGCCGATTTTGAACGGCAGTGCGCTTTACACCGGGTACCCACGGAGGAATGGGTCACCATATTATCAGGGAAACTATCTGGGAAAGCTTCCGATGCTTTCCGGGCCATCCCTGATGCGGACTTACCACACTACCATCTGGTAAAGGAGGCTTTGTTAGCCCGGTACGCTGTCACCCCGGAAGCCTACAGGCGACGATTTCGGGAATCCCAAAAGAAGGGAGGGGATTCTTACACGGAGTGGGCATGTCGCCTCCATCGTACAGCATCACACTGGGTCACTGGATGCCAAGCCACAACCGCTGAGGATGTACTACAGTTGTTTTTACTTGAACATTTTCTCAATGCCCTGCAACCAGAGCTAAGAGAGTGGGTACGTGACCGGAGGCCTCTAACGCTACCTGAGGCTGCTCGTCTAGCCGACGAGTACACCGATGCTCGCCGGACAGAACAGTCTGCTCCAAAACCACAACCTCCCATCAAATTTCAAGCACCTGTGGCTTCAGCGTCAACTCGTTACTCTGGGCCACATAGGCCAGCGCAGCAACCGAACCTCTCCACAGTTCAGTGCCATCGTTGCAAACGATGGGGACATTATCGCAGGGATTGCGCCCTAGAGCCTCCCCGAAACATGTGGAGGCAAAAACAACCTTCCACCTCCCGTACTCCTGCGGCACACTGTTTGGAAGCTGAGAGCAGTTCGAAAGAGTATCTAGGGGTACTGTATGAAGCTGATCCCGTACAAGCGGCCATCCAAGACAACCGACAGCACCATCGCCAGGAGGTACGAGTCAATGGGCGCACCGCGCAAGGATTACGCGACACCGGAGCCACACTTACCTTGCTCCAACCTCATTTGGTCAAGAACAAAGACCGCACCGGACACACCGTTGCAGTAAGGGTGGCGGGAGGAGCTGTGTTTTGACTCCCCACCGCCTGAGTACATCTTGACTGGGGCGCTGGAGCTGGCAGGGTACATGTGGGACTTATGGACAACTTACCCGCAGAAGTACTATTGGGAAATGATCTAGGACCAATGACTTCTGCCTACGCTACCACTGGGCCAGCCAGCATCAACTCTGTTACAACCCGGTCTCCAGCCCGAGCTGCCGACTCCAGCCCACTGGTCGGGGAGACCCAGGGGTTTCGTCTGCATCACGTCATGTCTGTTACAAGAAGCCAAGAAGAGGATCAGCCATCAGGTTACGTCCTTCCAGAAGGGAAACTTATGCCAAACACTATTTTTGTTGGGGGCATTGACCGTCGGATTGATCAGCCTGAAATTAAGGATTTTTTTTTCAAAGTATGGCGCTGTAAAGAATGTCAAAATTATTCGGGATGCCTCTGGCGTTTCTAAGGGTTATGGTTTTGTCTCCTTTTACGATGATGTAGATGTGCAGAAGATTGTGGATTCTCCGATCAGCTTCCATGGAAAGAGATTGAAACTTGGACCAGCTATAAGAAAGCAGAGCACCTGTGCACACATCCAACCAAGGACTTTGGTGCTGAACTCACCAACGCCACAATATCCCACCCATGACCGATTCCTATGTACAGCCCACGTCAATGTTTAGCCCTGTTACTCACTATTTGCAGACTTGCCCTTACACAGAACTCTGCCCATAACAAGAGTCCGGACAGCCCCACGTTAACCCGAACAGGATCAATCCGGGTCTGCCGGGTGTTCCACAAAAAGGGGGCATTGTGACAGACTCTGCCATTGGATTTTAAAGGCCCTGTTTTTTGCATAGACCCATTACTTTCATTTTCTTGAGCATGTCCCAGACAGACTGCCATGGTGTTGTTGATTGTATTACAGACTGCTATTGTTCTACTGATTGTGTTACAGACTGCTATTGTTCTACTGATTGTGTTACCGGCAGAGTTGAGGGATTGTGTGCCCTGCTCCCATTGGTCCGTGTGTTTGTCATGCAGTCCTCCATCAGGTCCACGGGGGAGGTCCCCTTGCATGGAGCCTTGCATATAAGGCACAGTGTGGCACTAATAAAGTTCAGTTCATCTTCACCCTCAATACTGAGTTCTGTCTCTTATTGGGGGAAACGCTATATTACAATTCACTAGCCCTTGTAAGGGCTGTTCCTGTTCCCTCACGGATGACTCTGGGATTCCTGCAGCACCTCTCACCATTGGGAAAAGGACGTCTCTGGCGGGGAAGCCCTCCGGCGATAAAGGTTATCGCTACACTGGCGCTATACACTGAGCCGCCTGTAATAATACATGTGACGCTACATGGCGCTTTTAGAGTCGCTCACCAGAATCGCCTTCATAAATATGGTTTTGCGTACAGCGCCTGGCATTCACCAGACGCTGCCTGCCGCTATAAGGCGCTACCTGCCGCTATCCTTTGATAAGTAAACCCATTTGTCTTGTTAGGGTACATGTGATAAATATGGATGATTTACTCCATCTCTCAGCTTACTAGTATGTTTTGTGGGGCGGGGCGGTTTCTAGGGGAGAGCGAGCAGGGTGATCTGGGCGCCAAGGCAGGGGCGTAGCTAGAAGGGAGGGGGGGGTACTTGCCTCTGGTGCAGCAGGTCAGGGGGATGCCAAAGGGGGGCCTGAGAATAGATGGTTACAGGATCAAAGTCCCTGTCCAGGCACGCCATTTAGAGTCAGAAAGCCTAGCTATCCCCTCTGCCATGGCCATTGGGGGCGCCTGTTTTTTGCAGATCGGTCAGGGCCACTGATACTGAAGCAGGACCCTCATTACCCCATATTGGGCTCAGTCATGGGCAGTGGACTGGGATCAAGAATTTTACCAGCCCATGGCTGGCCCGAAACCTGCTGATGCCTCTCCAATGTATGTCCCGGTCAGTTAACAAGAATGTTATTTGCAGGAGTGGATATGGCCACACTTAAAGTGTAACAGAACCTGGATTTTGTTCCGTGTCTCAGGGCATCCCAAACTGGGAGGTCCTGCTGTGTGAAACCCCCCAGAACGCCCATACAAACTCACCTTTCCGCAGTCCTACAGTGCATGCGGGGGCTCTTGTCCAATCACAGCCATTTGCCCTGGGGGATGCAACCAGGTGACTTTTGCGGTGCCCTGGGCGGGGTTCACATAGCGGGGTATCCGGATCTTGGATGCACTGGGGGAAGGCCAGCGACCGGCACCAGAATCTTTTAAAACAATGGTTATGAATCTTTAGTATTTTGAGGCCAGGGGTCATGATGCTGGGACTATAGCATTGGGGGCTGGTGTTCCTTGGATTGTAGCTAAAGGGGGGCTGAGAGGAAGACTAAGGGGGCAGGGATTAAATGTGGAGGTTAGAAGCAGCGGCCCAACTGTCCCCAAAGCAGTGGGGCCCACTCAGGCTCAAACTGGGCCACAGGTTTGATTCTCTGCTAAGCCCCACCCAGTGGACCTGCTTTCAGACCAGCTGAAGGCTTCCCTCAGGAGCAGAGTAGATCAGCGGCAGTAGTGAATGTGGTGAGGAGTAGAGGGCGATTAGCAGACGCTCAGAAGGTCGTGAGGACCAGTGTGACATCATCAGCAATGAGGGAGACTTCAGCAGCAGTAGAGAAGGCAGTGAGGACTGTAGGGTAATTGGGGGGCACCAAAGGGTGATGACAGCAGAGATGGTGGGAAGGACTAGACAACTGTTGCTGGCAGTGCAGAATGCTTTTAGGAATGGAGGGTAATCAGCGGCAGAGAAAGGAACCATCAGTGGCAGTGGAGCTTAAAGGTGACGTGATGTGGCATGTGACGTGACAAGGGCCGGTTTCAGCACCCGGCAAGGAGGGGGCGCTTGACCGGCAGCGGACTGGAAAGGCACCACCACAACTGGTGCCCACATCTCCTTGAATGGCAGGTTCCACCCAATGGGGCATCTCTATTTATATTCCAGGGGAGGAAGTGCTGGGTTTTGTTCTGCTTTTAAGGTGCCCATCCCAGCTGATTTCCTATCCCTGGAGCATCCCAATCTGTGATACCCTACTGTGTGACACCCCCTGGGATCGCTGGCATACCCACCATGCAAGCAATTCCACCCCTGTGTTTTGGTCCGCTTTACAGGGGCATCTCAATTTGGGATGCCCCTGTTTGTGAAAGAACCCCCCTGGTTTGGCCGTTAACTCAAACTGGTGATCCCACAGTGCATTCACCAGTACCAGGAAAGAAATGAACAAAGGGACAGGGGGGTCACACAGAGGGGTATCCAAAATCAGGGGACTCATTTAGACTCCGAGGTCAGGTTTAAACTTTAAAGAAGACCAAAACTAGAGTTTCAGTGATGTGACGCAACTCTTCACCAGAAAGGGGCCAACTGAGGCCATGCCGCCCAAGGGCCCACATAAACCTGGAGCTGGCCCTGGACGTGACACACTGCAAAAAGGCCCACTGAGACTTTCTTGTGAAAGAGCCCACAAAGGCCTGGAGACGACCCTGCCAGCCAACTGACACCACAACAAAGCCGGTGCTTTCCACTGGACTATCACAGGCAATTAAATAGACTCAAGGTATGAAGTCCTCTGTATTTCTCTTTAAAGTGGGCCAAACCCCAATGCGCGGCCGCTTGTCCAATCAGCGTGCTCGGATCCGCTGATGTCCCTTCACCTAAGGTGACGTCTAGGGTGAGCGGCTCCGAGCGTGCTGACGGCTGCATCCCCCGCTACACTCTAACAGGGAGCATGCAATTGCTGGCCATTCACAAATGCCTGACGAGGGCACGCGCCCTGCTAGAGGGATATCGGGGTTGCGGCCGCTGCTAGCACATGCGCCGGTGGACCGGAAAAGAAGACTTCGGCAAGAGGCATAGTAGGTAATCCAGACAGAGGTCAGCAATGAATAAACTGATTTAGGAACAAAGATCACTCAGGAACAGGAACCCAACTGTCCCAACTGTAGAGTGTGATTAGCAGACGCTCAGAAGGTTGTGAGGACCAGTGTGACATCATCAGCAATGAGGGAGACTTCAGCAGCAGTAGAGAAGGCAGTGAGGACTGTAGGGTAATTGGGGGGCACCAAAGGGCGATGACAGCAGAGATGGTGGGAAGGACTAGACAACTGTTGGTGGCAGTGTAGAATGCTTTTAGGAATGCGTTTTCTTGTAGACTTTCCCTTAGAGAACTTTGCTCTTCTTTTCTTGTAGACTTTCCCTTAGAGAACTTTGCTCTTCTTTTCTTGTAGACTTTACCTTAGAGAACGTTGCTCTTCTTTTCTTGTAGACTTTACCTTAGAGAACTTTGCTCTTCTTTTCTTGTAGACTTTCCTTTAGAGAACTTTGCTCTTCTTGTCTTGTAGACTTTCCCTTGGAGAACTTTGCTCTTCTTGTCTTGTATCCTATTATCTTCCCTTTCCATGACCTGAGTTTCCCACCACAAATAACTTTTGCATGTTTATATGTCTATACTGGTGGATATTAAAATTCTGATTTCGATCCTGAAAATGTTTACACCATCCCTGTGTGAGTTACAGCTGTGTTAAGCTAATCCTCCATCCTATACTCTGTGGTCCAGGTCAGTGATGCGATGCTCAGAGTATGTGGAATATGTGACACCCCTCCCATAGCCTAGAAGATGACAGGCCATAGATTACACAGAGAACCCTCCTACCTTAATGTATGTGCACCAGCAGATGTCCAGGCGGCTCCCAGTGTGATGTATACAATGTACTATAATATATTTACTACTTTCCATGTTACAAGGGGGTGGAATCTGCGTTGTTTACACCTTGCAACATGTTCTTCATTCCCCAAAATAAATCTCAATTCACGCAACACCGCCAGTAGCAATCTTACATCTTGCACTTGGTTCAGTAAAATATTCACTCAGTTAACCCCTGAAAACTCATATACAGCAGCAGCCAGGAACAACATGATACTTGTGAGGACTGACATCGATGGGGCCGTGTTGTGTTGTTGGTTATCACTGTGTAGGGGACCCCTCGCTCACAGGTGGACACTAACTGCATTGGTAAAATAAAGGTCAGATAAAACTTGTTCTTCACAAACTCGGTCAGGGTCAAAGGCAGTTCTTCAATGCCAATGGGCATATGTCACGGGCCCAGCACTCAAAGCAACAGGTATCACGGTAATAGAAATCCAATAGGCCAAAGTAAGTCACGGTACTTTCACGGCAGGGCAACGGACATTCACACCATAACTGAATTCCTTAACCAGTTTAGTTCTGCTTTATTTACTTGTTGCCAAGACAAAATTTGGATTCAGAGCCTCACCGTGAATGCTCATTTTTTTCCGGAAATGAACACGGAAACCAGGATTTTGGGAATGCTCGGATTATTCACAGCTGCGTTCCGAGAATATCTCAGTCAGACGTACACGGCTGTATTTGCTTGGTGTATGCATACGGTTTAGCCATGCATTTATGTTTCTTGCAGGGGAGTCCATTGACCTCGGTGCACCGTGTCCGTCGCTGCCATTCCAGCCAACATTTATGTGTAAAACAACAACAACCCTCAGACTTTCATGGCAATGCTTACTTAGGAGCTCACGATGCTCCGTCATAGGCGACAATGCAGCTCCCAGAGCCTGGAAGATAGGCATGGCCAATGGAGCTGCAGCACCCGGCCCAGGTACTGCAGCCCCAGCCCCAATGGCGCTAGAGGAAAATTACAGGTGCAAAAACGATAGTGTGCAAAAACAAATGCACATCCCATTTTGACAACCATGAATCATGCAGAAGCCCAGTCTCAATGTGGATCTCATAATAGCGTGCACAAAGTCACCAGCGCACAAAGTGAATCGACCCTATGGAGGCAAACTGGGCGGGCCAACAGCACCTGGCTGCAGTGTTGGTAGAGCAGCAGCACCACAACCAAAGATTGTAGGATGTAGGAGGGAGGTGCTGCTTGGGGCAATGGTGGAGGCCAACCAGCAAACCTCTAGAAGGCTGGCCCCCACAGAAAGCTGAGCAACCTCCCTATAACACGGCATGATGGACTTTGTGGGGGGGGGAAAGGCCGACAGGCACTTTTCTTTCTGCACTTGAAATTGTGACCTGAGTGTGCAGGAGCCTGACAAATTGTTTTTTTTGCAGCTATGTAATGTCAGTAAATAGCAAAAAATATTTACTGTATTTGGATGTTTTTCATTCACAACCAAAAATAGCAAATGTGTTGCTAAATTACAAAATTAATGAAGTCAATAACTAACAAACCAAACAGAACAAAAAGAGGATGCTGGCGAATTGTTTGGGTAGCATGGCTCTGGGTCCCAGAATACAGGTGTCCGGGTATCTCTAGAGCTGCAGCAGGGGTTTCCTTCTCCATATGTACTGCCACACGCTCCATGAAGGCAAAAAAAAGGCTGATGCACACCAAAATTATTTTCAAAACCTTCTCGGGCTTATATTGGAGTCCGACCCCTGTGTGGTCCAGACATCTAAATTGTGACTTAAAGTGGACCAACACCCAGGGGTGATCGGCCGACCACCTCCCTCACCGCGGGGCATCCGAGATCGGGATGTCCCGCGGGGTGAAACCCCCCCCCAAATGCCCCAAAAAACCTTACCTTATCGGCGGCTGATCCGTCGTTTGTGAATGGCCGGCGCGGGCGCGCGCCCTGTAAGAGGGACGCGCGGGAGGCGGCGGCGGCTTGTCCATCGCTTGTCCGTCGCCGAAAAGGTACTTTTTTTTGGGTTTTTTTTTTCCGGGGGTTTCACACAGTGGGGCATCCTAGTCTCGGATGCCCCGCTGAAGTGGACCAACACCCAGGATAGTGAAAATCCTGGGTGTTGGTCCACTTTAAACAGGTCAAATGCGGTGAGTGTGTGTGTGTGTTGGGTTTATGTGGCATTTCCATGGGTTCTCTGTTTGTGTTCACTGCCCTCTCACAGGTGTTTGTAATTCCCTCCTCTGTCTTCTCTATAATTGTATATGTGTTGCCCCACCTCCAGGTTATAACATTCTGTTAAGCCTGGGCACTCGGGGAGGTTGGAAATTTCTTGGTTTGGGAATCGAGACATGGGACAGGAGAATGGATCTCAGCCAGGAGGCTAATTCTTCCTTAAACCGGACCAACAGCCTGGCACAGTTGGAAAAGAAAGATAGCAGCCATTTTGAAGCTTCCTCTTTCAACTGACATAACTGAGCTGCACAGTAACAGGAAGCTCAGCACGATTTCCTGTTTGCAGGTGGCCTGCAAGCCCATGAGCAGCCATCTTGTTTTTAAAATTTATCCCAGTAGGTGTTAGAAAAAGGTAAATTATTTTTAATGTGCAGCAATCTAAATTGCCCTGGGAAGGAATGAATATGAGCACTGTTTGTTGTGTTGGTCTGACTTAATTCATTTTTGACCGCTTTAAATGCTAGGGCAACTACTACCTGTCTCTAGAAAACAACAGGCCAGGAACAGAGTGCTTGGGGTCACGGGCTGAGAACAGGTGGGCAGACCTGAGCTGGGAACAGATGAGTGGGGTAACAGGCTGGGACCAGGGGAGAGGAGTCACAGGCTAGGAACTGGTGAGCAGAGACACAGGTTGAGAACATAGACACATAAGACAAACAATCCGCCTATGACATCAGAGATGCTGCAGGCTAACAACGTCTCCAGCCTGCCAGCACATAGTGTGGCCAGAGAGGAGGGTGGGGTTTCATAGCTGCAGAGAGAGGAAGCCAATCAGGGTGTCTGGGGTGGAGACTAAAAGCTGAATGAGAAAGTGATTTTCTCACTAAGTAGACATAGCAGGAAGGAGAGCGCTGGAGGGACTCAATGTAAGGTAAGCTACTGATATTTATTTTTTAACTTTTGACTTGCCAATCACTTTAACTATGGTTTCTGCCCCATACAGGTTGCCTAGGGTTACCTATGAAGAAATACAACCATGATTGCCACAGGTCCTCCAAGGCAGGCATCCCAATTCAAGTTGCACAGCTGGTGGAAGATGCAGTGGGCAAGCCGTGCATAGGTTTCACAGGGCCCCATAACAGGGATTGTGGGCCCCATGCTAACGCTGTTGGTTGGGCACTGAATTGCTGTTTAATTCTTTTATAGTGATCAGTGTTGGCTTTATGGCTATTGGCTGTCCTCCTCCTACACATGCTCTGTGTATTACATTGTGCTTCTCAAATAAGCGGTGGGAGGTGTTAGGCCGGCTTACTAGCCTTCCAAAGTAATACATGCAGGTACAGAGCATAGAGGAGCAGGGAGGAGGGACAGGGCCGGATTATGAGGAGGGCACAAGGGGCATGCGCCCTGGGGCCTCCACCAACCTTTGGGTTATGGTCTGGTCCAGGAAGCTTTTCAGTCTTTGGTCTGCCGGGCAGTGGGTCCGGAAACAAAGCTATTGGCGGCAGTGGGGCCCCTTGCGCCTGGACAAGCCTTTTTTGGTTTTTACAATCCTGCAGCTAAATCCACCACAGGGCAGGATGGAGAGTCTAGAGCAGCAAAGCCGCCACCAGCAACGCTACAGTGATGGGTGCAGAGCTGTCACTGCACATAAGCCACCAAGCACAGCCGCTGGCAGCTCAATGCAGGGAACCAGCCGGGCGACTACACTACCCCCCACCCAGAATGGCAAAGCAGGAGTTCCCGAGCAGCACGCACCCGCACAAGGGTGGCACAAGGGACTCGATCTGAAGTTCCAGTAAGTAGGCGGGTAACAGACAATCACCAGTTACTTGGCTGGACTATTATTTTAAAGGGAAAAAAATACCGTATCCGGGGCCTCCACCAGATTTTATGCCAGGGGTCTCCACTACACTTAATCAGACCCTGAGGAGGAACTTGCTAGTTTTTTCGAGGTAACACACACAGCGTGTAGAGGAGCGGGGAACATGTGCTTTCTCAATGAAGCAGTGAGCAGTGTCGGTGCTGCTTGCTAGTTATAACAAGGTAATACGCATAGCACATAGGGGAGCAGAGAGGAGATGGGATTTGGGCTGGGGGCAGTGTGCATTAACTGCTGAGCCTCCAGCGATATCTATGATGGAAAATAAAGAGCATTGTAGTGCCCCAACCTGCAGCATTACCATGGGGGCTGCATCCTTGGATCCTTGTACAGCTTGATGCCCTAGGCACAAGCCTAAGGTTAAAAGGGGGGTGGGAGCAGCTCAATCACTATTATTTATACAAAATTATTATTATTCAGGGCCTGGGAACTAATTTACCGCCCAGTTTAACCCTCTCATCAACTAAATATCAAGCAACAAACATGTCTAGCTATTTGATATTTGTCTGCATTGCATGTCCCAACTTTGGGGACTCAGAATTAAGAGTAGGGACCACACTAAACACAGAGTGCCTTGTCGGGGCGGTGTGGCTTCCACATGTATCTGCAGATATGTGCAACCAAATCTCTGTCTTTCCACACAGCTAGACATGTTTGGTGCTTGATATTTAGTTGATGAGAGGGTTAAACTGGGCGGTAAATTAGTTCCTCCATGCGGCAGCACCCCGAATTTGGATGCCCTGCTGTGTGTAATCTCCCAGGTCGCCTGATCAACTCACCTTCCAGTCGCTCCAACGGCGCAGGGTTGAGCTGAAAGCAAGCGCGCTGATTGGCTGAGCGCTTGCTGTCACTCGACTCCCTTTCCCTTAAGCCGCCTGGATGGCTAAGCACCCGAGCGGTGCCAAAGGGAGCCGAGTGCACTGCCAGCCGCATCCCCTGCTTCCCTTGCAGCCGAGACATGCCCACACTGCTCATTCAGAAAGGTCGGGCACACACACACCTAGAGGTGTAAGTCGCGACGAGGGCTTGGGAGAAGGTGAGTGGATCTGGGTATCTGGGGGTGTCACACTGTGGTGTATCCCAATTTGGGAAGCCCCAGGAAGAGGAACTCGGATGGCCCAGGAGTCTTTTAGACTCCAGGGCCTCCAAAGTTTCTTTTTAAAGTACTCACTAGAAAAACAAGAAATTTCATAGATGAGAGCAGGGGCGGAGTGGCCATAGGGAGACCCGGGACAATGCCTGGTGAGCCCACTGCTTTGGGGCCAGTTGGGTTGCTACTTTTAACACCCCCATTTAATCCCTGCCTCCTTAGTCTCTCTTTCAGCCCCCTGTACCCAACCCCACTGTACCCAGAAGCCAAGGAACCCCACCCCCAATGCTATAGCCCCAGCATCATGTTTGGGGGAGGTCCAGCTCACCTTGAAGGTAGGATTAAAGGGTGAGGTAACCCCGAAACGCGTTACCTTGTGTATGGGGAGCCCAGGATATTTACTCCACACAGGTTTTGCAATATTTTAAAATGCTACATTAAATGTTATGTTTTATTACACTTGGTGAGCTGGACCTGCAGCATATAACTACATTTGGGCTTACAGAGGTCTGTCCGTGCTCCCAGGTGAAATATCCTAGGGGATTTTTTTGGAACTATCATGTTTGGGGGGCCTTAGCAAGGACATCTTGGGCCAGCCAGGGGCTGGAAAAATCCAGGGCTGAATTTTGGCCCCAGTCCGCCCCTGGAGGAGAGCCATTATCTTTTTATTTCACTACTGTTACATTCAAGTGTTCATGTTCAGAACTGAAAACAATTTGGAGCACAATCTTCCCTTCTTTCTCATTTCCACCCATATCACACCTTTCGGTAACATTGGGGCCTATATAGCAAATTATCTAAAGGCCTTTCAAAGAGGTGAAAATTGAACGCAATTAAAAGACTTGTTGAAGGTGCAAATGAGCTAAATTGCAATAAAACTTTTTTTTTTTTTATGGAAACAACGCTAATAAAATAGTCTTCAAACTCAGCCAAGTAGGCAAAAGGATGTCTTCAATGGTTAGCGTGGGTGTGAAGAAGTCGCGTCTGGGGGATTTTGGGAAGAGGGTGATGAACTGGAAGAGACAAGAAGTGACGGCAGGCGCTGCTCACTGGAATCCAGGGATGGCTTTCCCAGGAGCAAGCAGACCTTCCTTATTAAACAAATCTCAGAACATTTCCATTTCAAGAAGAATACTCTACGCTGTGGTTCTGGGCCATGTCCTGGGTAATGTGTTCCATCATTGCTGCATTTTAGGTTTGGCTTGTTGTAGTAACTATAAACAAAAGCGCCCTTTGAAGCTGATTTATGACAGTAAATAAAAGAATACTTGACTGCTCGCGTCAGTGGTTAGTCGGCGGGATTGCTGCAAATACTGTTTAAGACTCCTAAATCAATATGGATCAGGGAATTTCTGTGTGCTTACTACATCAGTACAACATCGGGCCTGACAAGCAATGGTAGCCGGTAGAGATGAGCGAACTTCTCAAAAATTCGATTCGGGCGATTCGCCGAATTTCTCAGAGAAATTCGGGTTCGTCCGAATCGAACTTTAGCGAATCGCTCATCTCTGGTGGGAGCGGGGAGGCCGGCTGCGCTGTCAGCGGGCGGCGGAAGCCGGTTTCCTCTGATGACGCGTCCTCTGATGACATCTGACAGCGCAACCGGCCTCCCCGCTCTCACCATGCCGGCATTTTTATTTTTTATTTCAGGGAAAATTCGGCCAGCACGAACCACTAAAAATTCGGGTTCGTGCTGAATCGAATTTTCCCTGAAATTCGGAGCGAATTCAGGTTCGTTAGAACCAATTCGCTCATCCCTAGTAGCCAGCATATTGGTTTGGATTAAAGCGGACTCACAACCAAAGCTGAAGCCTGTGCTGCCACTAATGTAAATGTACCCCACTGGCAGTGGCTCCAAGTCCGCTTTAGGTTACACTGTTACCTAACAAATTCTCATTTTACAATATTATACATCCCAAGTGTCCCTGATTTGGAGGGTCTGTCCCTCTTTTGAGTCCATGTCCTCCTGTCCCTTGTTGTTCTCATTGGTCCCTCTTTGAGGTGTAACATGCAGATCTGCAGCAATAAATGATCCATTTGCCTATTGAAGGTGTGCCTCAATGAGGGGGTGTGACTTAATTTTAAAATTTTCCATCTTTCCCACCCTAAAAAGTTGGAAGGTATGCAATAGGACATGTCTAGTGTCTAAGGCCCTTATTTATGAAGGAATAGCGACAGGTAGCGACTGGTGAGCGGCCGGTAATGACGGGCCCCGCCACGAGAACGCCGGCTCCCCACCACAATCACACATTTATCAAGCCGATCCTGCTTAGCGACTGAGATAGCGCCATATAGCGACTCATTCATCATTATTCCAGCCTCAGCCCACAGCGCCAGCGTCCGACCTTGAACAGCGACAGGTATGACCTCTCGCTACCTGGCGCTCTCCAATGCATTTCAATGGAACAATCTTTAAATATTAATAATTAATTGTTATTAATTTTTTTTTTTTTAAATGTGAAAATTTCTGTGACCACTTTACTGCCATTTTAGATAATTTTTTTAAGGGAAAAAAAATGAAAAATAAAATTGTACAGAATTGATATTACAGGTCTGATATTATTGTATTCATATTACTAAATTATTTAAAATACTTTTTTATATTTGGCTTCCAAAAATATGGTGCTTTGGGGGTTAAAAAACGACTTTTAACACATCGCCTCCAGCGCTCTGGGGTTTAAACATGCATTTCACAGCGCTTGAATTTTTTGAGCGTGATTTTTTGATGAATATGGTGGGAGCCGGTCGCTAGGGCCAGTCGCTATCATGCGCTTCCATACATCACGGAACCTGTCAAATAGCGACTCCTCAACCAATATTCAACATTACGGCAAACCGACTGAGTCGCTGTCAACTACCGAACAACGGGCAAGCACAGCGACTACTAGCGGGCGCTCTGAAAATGCCGCTACAGTTGCTCAACTGTCGCTACCTGCCGCTATTAATGAATCAGCCTCTTAATTTTAAAATTTTCCATCTTTCCCACCCTAAAAAGTTGGAAGGTATGCAATAGGACATGTCTAGTGTCTAAGGTTGCATAGGGTTGCAAGGGAGCGAGAGGTAGCGCCAGCTCAATGCGTCCGGCACTCTGCGCTCCACACCATACTTATCAAAAAACTACACACAGCGTCTACGCTCTAAATCTGGTCGCTGTAGCATAGAGCGCCAGACGCTGTGTGATTAAAGTCTGTTCTTGAACACATATCCACCAGTAATAAAGCGAAAACACATGGAATGACATTGTTATAACACTGTGACACTTTAGTGCCAGACCTGTAATGACAATTCTGCATAAAAATATAAAAAGTCATAAAAAGTTTCTAAAAGTGTTTGTTTGCAGTCAGGAGAGGTCACACAATGATTGGAGCAAAAAAAAAAAAAAAACATGTCAAACACACTATTTAAACACAAGCAAATGAACGGCCATTGAAATGTATTGGAAAGCGACACTGAGTGAAAGGTAATACCTGGCGCCCTGGAAGCTAGAGCGCTGGCGCTATATGCGCAGCCGCCTGTAATAATACATGTGACGCTACATGGTTCTGTTAGAGTCGCTCACCAGATTCGCTTTCATAAATGTGGTTTTGCCCACAGCGGCCGGCGTTCAGCAGACGCTGCCTGCCGCTATCCTTTCTTAAATAACCCCCTAAGAGTCTTTAACAGAGAAATTGAAGCCTGTGTTGGTCGGGGTGATGAGAGCCCCATGCTATTGGAGCATCTTTGGAGACAACCCTTCACAAGTCTTTTGAGCCAGAGAGCACACATTCTTATGCTGTTTACATGGACCTTCAATTAAGGTGTGCGGGATCGGGGCGATCCAGTAAGAGGCTGATTCATCACTAACGCCAGGTAGCGACAGATGAGCGTCTGTAGCAGGCATTTTCAGAGCGCCCGCTAGTAGTCGCAGTGCTCGGCCGTGAGTCGCTAGTTTATAGCGACTCAGTCGCTGTTCAGTAATGTTGAATACATTGCGAGGAGTCGCTATTTGACCAGTACAGCGCTGTATGGGAGCGCATGTTAGCGACTGCTCATAGCGACCGACTCACACCATATTCAGGAAAAAAACATCTTCACAAATCTCTGGCGCTGAAAAATAGTTGTTTGAAGCCCAGAGCGCAGGGGGCGGTGTGTTTAAAGTCTGTTTTCAAGCATCTATCCACTAGTAACAAAGCGAAAACATATGGAATTACATTGTAACAACATTGTAACATGAACACTTTAATGCCAGACCTGTAATGTCATTTCTGAAGAAATATTTAAAAAATTATGAAAAAACTGCTTATTCAATGCCAGAAGAGGTCACAGAATTATTTGTTATTTTTTTGCAAAAAAAAAAAAAAAAAAACAGTTTAAAGAGAAGAAAAGGATCGTCCATTGAAATGTATGGGAGAGCGACAGGTAGTGAGAGGTCATACCTGGCGCTGTGCAAGGCTGAACGCCGGCGCTGTTCGCTGAGGCTGTGAAAATGATGAATCAGATGCTACATGCCGCTATCCCAGTCGCTAAACAGATTCTGCTTGATAAATGTGTAATTGCGTGCCGTGTCCGGCGTTGACCATTCGCTATCTGTCGCTACCTCTCATTAACCAGGCGCTACCTGACGCTATCCCTTCTTAAATAAGGGCCTAAGTCTGTGAACACCAGAGAAGCAGCGATAGACTGCAGGCGATGAAAGTGAGTATAGCGTTTTTTGACTGAAAAGTGGATTTAAACATGCTTCAGCATGCTTTTCCTTCATCAATGGAGTCTTGCTTCAGCATAATTTAGTGAAAAGCCCAAACCCTTAAATAACTATTCCCCAGCATCTAAAATTTATATATTTTATGTTTTTAGGGGAAGGGCACAGGATGTTGCCTGAAACGCGTAATATGTGTACTATTCTTGGAATGGAAACCATGTAACTTTTAACTTGACCAATAAACGGAGAAATTTTAAGGAACACTTGAGTGCTGGACAATGGAAATGTTTCACTTATTATTCTTTACCCCGCTGGGCTGCAACACTGTTAAGGACTGAAGGATACGGGCGCCGCCATCTTGCCTCAGAAACATCACATACTGAGGAGAGGGGTGAAAAGTGCTTTGCACAGACAGAGCAGAGCTGGGGTCAGGAAAAGGACAGCAATCCCAGAATGCAGAGCGGCACAGTCGGAAGACACTTCCTGTTTGCAGGCAGCCTGAGACTCCATGGGCTGCCATCTTGGATGTTTAAAGGGTCAAAAAATGCAGTAGATGCAGGTAGGATGATTTTTAATGTGAGCAATCTGTATGTAAAGGGTGCGGGAAATATATAAGTCAGGCTCTTATTCAGGGTGAAGGTCCGGTTTAATGTTTTCTATGAAACAATTGTAGCTGTTGATTGGGGGAGGCCAATTCATTAATAGCGCCAGGTAGCGACAGTTGATCGACTGTAGCAGTATTTTCACAGCGCCCGCTAGTATTCACTGTGCTTGGCCGTTGTTCGGTTGTTGATAGCGACTCAGTCGGTGTGGCGTAATGTTGAATACGGGGTGACGAGTCACTATTTGACAGGTTCCGCGCTGTATGGGTGCGCATGATAGCGACTGGTCAGAGCGACCGGCTCCCACCATATTCATCAAAAAATCACGCTCAAAAAATTCTCGCGCTGTGAAATGCATGTTTAAACCCCAGAGCGCTGGCGGCGATGGGTTAAAAGTAGTTTTTTAACCCCCAAACAACCATATTTTTGGAAACCAAAAAAAAAAAATGTTTAAAGAAATGTTTAATAGTCGAAATCCTGGGTGTTGGTCCACTTTAAAGTGGCCTAATAATGGTTAAAGTGGACCAAAACCTGTGATTTTTAAGCGGACCTTCACTCTGAATAAGAGCCTATCTTATATGTTTCCCACATCCTGTACATACAGATTGCTCACATTTATCCGGACCTTCACCATGAATAAGAGCCTATCTTATATGTTTCCCACACCCTGTACATACAGATTGCTCACATTAATCCAGACCCTCACCCTGAATAAGAGTCTATCTTATATGTTTCCCACACCCTGTACATACAGATTGCTCACATTAAAAATCATCCTACCTGCATCTACTGCATGTTATGAGCCTTTAAACATCCAAGATGTTCCTTATGGAAGCCGCCATCTTATCAGGCAGCCTGCAAACAGGAAGTGCCTCCTGACTGTGCTGCTCTGCATTCTGGGACTGCTGACCGTTACCTGACCACAGCTCTGCTCTGTCTGAGCAAAACACAGCTATAACCCGCCCCCCTGTACCTTATCCCACTCTCCTCTCCTCAGTAAGTGTGCTGCTTCTGAGTCAAGATGGCGGCGCCCGTATCCTAAACTCCTGAACAGAGTTGCAGCCCAGTGGGGGAAAGAATAATAAGTAAGTGACTAAAAAACGTAAAATATATTAATTTTAGATGCTGGGGAACCGTTTTTTTAAGAGTTTGGGCTTTTCATTAAATCACGCTGAAGGTCCGGTTTAACTATGGCAGGTTTGGGCCCATACCTCTGGGGCATCCTAATTTGCCATATTTATTTGACACACACAGTCCTTTGTAGATATCAGTACAAGTCCCCCAAAGACATTTTGCACCATCTCATTATATATAGGGAATAGCGGGGTTCTGCTGCTGCTGCTGCTTTATCTGCTGTAATTATTCAAACACAGCATATTTTTATTCAGACACATTTATATTTATATTATTCAGACACAGCCGTCTGTCCTGCAGTTATTTATAAAATCCAATGATCCATTCAGACAGAAGGACAACAGTAGAGCCTTCACCCCTCTAGACAGTGATGTGCTGCTATGAATGGAGGCCAGTGTTCTGCACTGCACGAAATATTAATGATACTTACACTTCCTATGAAATCACATTATAGTCTCTTATATCCGGCCACCTATTTTTATCCAAGTCTTAATAGTCTTAATCTGCTGTATGGCAATTAACAGATTAGGGCCTGATTTACTAAGTGTGCCAGCACAGAGAGATAAATAGATGGCACACTTAGTAAATCAGTCCCTAATCCTTTGATTGACATACAGCAATCTTTTTTCACAGTATTTTTATTGTATAGGCATTAAGACTTGAAGGATAAAAATAGGCCGGAGATAAGCAATCTGCAGTGTGCAGAGTCCCGCCACCCAACAATCCCATAACAGGCAGCGTGCACTGCAGAACCCCCAACCCCATCCAAGAACCCCATAACAGGCAGTGTGCAGAATCCCCCCAAGAATCCCATAACAGGCAGCGTGCACTGCAGAACCCCCAACCCCATCCAAGAACCCCATAACAGGCAGTGTGCAGAATCCCCCCCAATCGCCCCATAACAGGCAGTGTGCAGAATCCCCCCCAATCGCCCCATAACAGGCAGTGTGCAGAATCCCCCCCAATCACCCCACAACAGGCAGTGTGCCGAATCCCCCGCAATCACCCCACAACAGGCAGTGTGCCGAATCCCCCCCAATCACCCCATAACAGGCAGTGTGCCGAATCCCCCCCAATCACCCCATAACAGGCAGTGTGCAGAATCCTCTCCATTCACCCCATAACAGGCAGTGTGCAGAATCCCCCCCAATCACCCCATAACAGGCAGTGTGCAGAATCCCCCCAATCACCCCATAACAGGCAGTGTGCAGAATCCCCCCAAGAATCCCATAACAGGCAGTGTGCAGAATCCCCCCAATCACCCCATAACAGGCAGTGTGCAGAATCCCCCCCAATCACCCCATAACAGGCAGTGTGCAGAATCCTCTCCATTCACCCCATAACAGGCAGTGTGCAGAATCCTCTCCATTCACCCCATAACAGGCAGTGTGCAGAATCCTCTCCATTCACCCCATAACAGGCAGTGTGCAGAATCCTCTCCATTCACCCCATAACAGGCAGTGTGCAGAATCCCCCCCAATCACCCCATAACAGGCAGTGTGCAAAATCCCCCCCAATCACCCCATAACAGGCAGTGTGCAGAATCCCCCCCAATCACCCCATAACAGGCAGTGTGCAGAATCCCCCCCAATCACCCCATAACAGGCAGTGTGCAGAATCCTCTCCATTCACCCCATAACAGGCAGTGTGCAGAATCCTCTCCATTCACCCCATAACAGGCAGTGTGCAGAATCCCCCCCAATCACCCCATAACAGGCAGTGTGCAGAATCCCCCCCAATCACCCCATAACAGGCAGTGTGCAGAATCCCCCCCAATCACCTCATAACAGGCAGTGTGCAACCCCCCATCCAAGACCGCCATAACAGGCAGTGTGCAGAATCCCCCCAAGAACCCCATAACAGGCAGTATTCAGAATCCTCTCCATTCACCCCATAACAGGCAGTGTGCAGAATCCTCTCCATTCACCCCATAACAGGCAGTGTGCAGAATCCTCTCCATTCACCCCATAACAGGCAGTGTGCAGAACCCTCTCTATTCACCCCATAACAGGCAGTATGCAGAATCCTCTCCATTCACCCCATAAGAGGCAGTGTGCAGAATCCCCCCCAATCACCCCATAACAGGCAGTGTGCACCCCCCTATCCAAGACCGCCATAACAGGCAGTGTGCAGAATCCTCTCCATTCACCCTATAACAGACAGTGTGCAGAATCCCCCCAATCATCCCATAACAGGCAGTGTGCACCCCCCTATCCAAGAACGCCATAACAGGCAGTGTGCAGAATCCTCGCCATTCAGCCTGTAACAGGCAGTGTGCACCCCCCTATCCAAGAACGCCATAACAGGCAGTGTGCAGAATCCCCCCAAGAACCCCATAACAGGCAGTGTGCAGAATACCCCCAAGAACCCCATAACAGGCAGTATGCAGAATCCTCTCCATTCACCCCATAACAGGCAGTATGCAGAATCCCCCCCAATCACCCCATAACAGCCAGTGTGCAGAATCCCCCCCAATCACCCCATAACAGGCAGTATGCAGAATCCTCTCCATTCACCCCATAACAGGCAGTGTGCAGAATCCCCCCCCCCCCCAATCACCCCATAACAGGCAGTGTGCAGAATCCTCTCCATTCACCCCATAACAGGAAGTGTGCAGAACTCCCCGCCCAAGAACCCCATAACAGGCAGTGTGCAGAATCCTCTCCATTCACCCCATAACAGGAAGTGTGTAGAACCTTCCAACCAAGAACCTCATAACAGGCAGTGTGCAGAACCCCCACTCAAAACCCTGTAACAGGCACTGAGCAGAATCCACCCCAAGAACTCCATAACAGACAGCGTGCAGAACCCATTTCCCACTGCATTTGGCAGCCTGTTATGGGGTTCCTGCACCAAAACCCTCAAAGAGGGAAAAATTACTAAAATAAATTGCTAAAAACATGCCGGATGCCGCTGACATGTGTTTTAGGAATGAAATAAGCCTGTTAGTTAGTGAGGTCGCCAGTTTACTCCAGCTTTTTGCTGGAGGAAATTCACTTTGGAAATTAACACATATGCTCATGCTTTTCTGCCGTCTAAAAACCCCATAAATCAGCCGCAAGCACCAGTTTTTTACGCCAAATTTGCGTTTGCATAGAAATTCCACCTTAAACAATGCGCTTCAAATTTTGACGACCATAAATCAGGAGGAAGACTTGGCGCTCCAAAAAACGTGCGCAAATGCATAGGCGCACGACCCTGAATCAACCCTAATATAAGTGTGTGGATATTCTCAGATTTACAAGTA
The DNA here is from genome assembly GCA_027917425.1 of Gastrophryne carolinensis. NCBI lineage: Eukaryota > Metazoa > Chordata > Amphibia > Anura > Microhylidae > Gastrophryne > Gastrophryne carolinensis. The sequence continues at coordinate 239,549,884 of CM051240.1, forward strand.
AATTAAAAACAAAAAAAACAGGTAATTTATTTTAAATAAATAATTTTTCTCTTTGTAAGCTCTAACAAAAAGTTCTGCTCGCTGTGAAATAATGTGATATAGCTTAAAATTAATTTAAAGGGACTCTGTAGGCAAAGGGCATAAACTATCATTCAGCAGATCATCTCCTAATGGCTGCCCTCTCCCTTTAATTCCAGCTGTCTTCACTTTTCTCTTTACCTGGTTTTTTCGTTTCCGGGGCTGTTGGACTGGGGACCCCCTGTGCCTCGATTAGCCCTATCCATACTGCACTCTCTGTCAGAACACAGCTGCTCTTGGAAGTAGAAACAAGGCAAAGAGTAATGGCACACCCCTGAATTTCTTTGCTATAGACCACCAATCATAGGGTTGACTGGTGGTCTATGTTTGTCAGCTCAGCCAGAAGGAGCACAGTAGTATTCTGCTGCCTGAGCCATTTTTTCCATTCAGCATTTCTCCTCTCTCTTCTCTTTGTGGCTTCCACCAAAATATGTCACTATCAACCAAAACGTTGTCCTCAAGGTGCTGAGCTTATCTAAAAGAATTTACATATTCTCTTACACTATCAGATGTGTGTTTCGGGGAAGCGGTTTGCACTACATGCAGTCTGTTGCTATTGGCAACGGTACACCATGTCTGTGCACCAAAATCTACAAGAAGAGAGAAGTGAGCCCTGTAGACACATAACACTGCTGCTATGGCTGCTGCTGAGGTGAGGGAGCAGTGAGGGAACTCAAACCTAAACATGTCCAGCAGCAGTATTGTGTGCGTACGGGACTCACTTCTCTCTTCTTGGTGTATAGACATAGGTGTCTAGGTGTACGGTTGCCAAAAGCAACAGATTGCAGATAGTAAAAAAAAATGCTTCCATTAAACACACATTTGCTAACGTAAGGAGAAAAAAACAGATAAGCTGATCCTTGAGGACATCATTTTGGGTCACACAATGGATCACACATCATCTTTGGGTCATTTTGGGTCACACAATAAAATTCATTTTCAAGAATGCTACATACAGTTGGCGCAGGAAATTCACCTTTCTGGCGTTCCGACGGTGCAGGCTTGGGCCACTAAGCCAATCAGCATGCTTGGAGGCCGATTCATTAATAGCGGCAGGTAGCGACAGTTGAGCGACTATAGCGGCATTTTCAGAGCGCCCGCTAGTAGTCGCTGTGCTTGGCCGTTGTTCGGTAGTTGATAGCGACTCAGTCGATTTGCCGTAATGTTGAATATTGGGTGAGGAGTCGGTACCCCCTCCCAGAATGGCAAAGCAGGAGTTCCCGAGCAGCACGCACCCGCACAAGGGGGGCACAAGGGACTCCATCTGATGTTCCAGTAAGTAGGCGGGTGCCAGACAACCACCAATCAGTTACTTGGCTGGACTGTTATTTTAAAGGGTGTATATTTATATTGGGTGAGGAGTCGCTATTTGACAGGTACCGCGCTGTATGGGAGTGCATGATAGCGACTGGCCCTAGCGACCGGCTCCCACCATATTCATTAAAAAATCACGCTCAAAAAATTCTCGCGCTGTAAAATGCATGTTTAAACCCCAGAGCGCTGGCGGCGATGTGTTAAAAGTAGTTTTTTAACCCCCAAACCACCATATTTTTGGAAACGAAAAAAAAACAAGTTTTTTAAATAATTTAGTAATATGAATACATTAATATCAGACCTGTAATATCAATTCTGCACAATTTTTTTAAATTTTTTTTCCCTTAAAAAATTATCTAAAATGGCGGAAGTGGTCACAGAGTTTTTCACATTTAAAAAAAAAAAAAAAAATTAATAACAATTAATTATTAATATTTAAAGATTGTTCCATTGAAATGCATTGGAGAGCGCCAGGTAGTGAGAGGTCATACCTGTCGCTGTTCAAGGTCGGACGCTGGCGCTGTGGGCTGAGGCTGGAATAATGATGAATGAGTCGCTATATGGCGCTATCTCAGTCGCTAAGCAGGATCGGCTTGATAAATGTCTGATTGTGGTGGGGAGCCGGCGTTCTCGTGGCGGGGCCCGTCATTACCGGCCGCTCACCAGTCGCTACCTGTCGCTATTCCTTCATAAATAATGGCCTTGGTTTCACTTGGTTCCATTCGGCTGTGTGGCTAGCAGAGCCAAATGGAGCATGTGCAGCCAAAACCAAGCACACTGATTGGCTAAGCGGCCCACTCGGCTGAGCCGAAGAAAGCCGAGTGTGGCCGAGTGCGCCACCCCCCGCATCCTCTGGTCAGTCTCCAGAGGTGGCATGCTTGCTCCGCCCATTCAGAAAGGTGAGCAGGTAAGTGAAACAGGGGACATGGGGGGGGTTCACACAGCGGGGGATCCCAGGGAGTAAGACTCGGATGGCCCTGGAGTCTTTTAGCCTACAGGACCCGGTTATTCCTCTTTAATGAGCAGGGCCGGATTATGAGGCTCCAAGGCCTCCACCACTTGCCCTGCAAAGGGGGCCTCCACTACTCTTTGGGTTATGGTCTGGTCCAGGAGGCTTTTCAGTCTTTGGTCTGATGGGCCGTGGGGCCGGCAACAAAGCTATCGGTGGCAGTGCCTCCCCCCCCCCCCCCGTGCTCCTGGACAAGCCATTTGCAAACCTGCAGCCAAAGCCACCACAGGGCAGGACGGAGAGTCTAGAGCAGCAAAGCCGCCGCCAGCAACGCTACAGTGATGGGTGCAGAGCTGTCACTGCACATAAGCCACCAAGCACAGCCGCTGGCAGCTCAATGCAGGGAACCAGCCGGGCGACTACACTACCCCCCACCCAGAATGGCAAAGCAGGAGTTCCCGAGCAGCACGCACCCGCACAAGGGGGGCACAAGGGACTCCATCTGACGTTCCAGTAAGTAGGCGGGTGCCAGACAACCACCAATCAGTTACTTGGCTGGATTATTATTTTAAAGGGAAAACAATACTGTATCTGGGGCCTCCACCAGATATTGTGCCCAGGGGCCTCCACTGCACTTACTCCGGCCCTGTTAATGGGAATAAGTTTATGTTGGAAAATAAAGATTGAACTGGAAGCATTTAAGCTTCTGCTTCTTCTATTGCCGTCTGAATTAACCATTTCACAATCTTACTTAGAAATGAAGATGTTGTTGGTGAGGATTGTGGTTTAGTGTTAGTGTTGTGTGTTTCCTATTATGGGAAGCTGTATATTAATAACCACAGGCTGCTGGGTGTGAACACTCGTGTGCTTGTTTGGTGATATGAGGAACTGCTGTATACTGACCACATCAGCGTGTTATTTACTAAAATCCAGATACCTATCTGTACAGTACGTACATGTATTTCCTAAAGAGAACCTAAACATAGTCGCAAGCCAGTATGTGGAGAGACCCATGTTAGGCTTAATATAGGAGGCTAAAGAGACCAAAAACCCTCTACTTAGGTAAAGGAAAAGAGGAGCTTTCCTAGAACGGAAAGTATTTGCACAGTACCCAGTCCAAGGACAGATAGCATTACCCATCTATCCTTGCAGTAGGCGGAGCTATGCAAATCATCTCTTTACGTCTCTGTGCCATCCAAGGCCCTTAGAACCGCTAAGGGTGCTAAAGAGAACCTGTTATTCTAAAAAAGAAAAACCTCACCCTCCCACTTATGGGGCATCCTGAAATTGTACAGAGGTTTTTAGTAGAGATGAGTAAATGTATTAAAAGTTCAAATCAGACAATTCCCCAAGAAATTCAGGTTCTTCTAAATTGACTGTTTAATGAATTGCTGTAAAAAAAAAAAAAAAAGCTCACCTCCGTTCTTGTCCCAGCATCGGGCAATGTCCTCAGCGTTTTCGGCAGGACTAGGACCCTCTGTTCCTATGTTGGGAGTAAGCTGCCCCCTGTCAGTGAAATTCCTCTGGACACCAGCACTGGAGGATTGTAATGGAGGAGACGACTATTTCAGGGACAAATTCGATCAGTACGAATTGCCATACCTCCCAAGTGTCCCTGATTTGGAGGGACTGTCCCTCTTGAGTCCATGTCCCTCTGCCCCCCGTTGTTCTAATTTGTCCCTCTTTGAGGTGTAACATGCAGATCTCCATAAAAAAATGATTAATTTACCTATTTAAAGTGTTATAGTGTTGTAACAGTTACACCCTATCTCCTATCCATCCCTCAATGAGGGGGCGTGGCCTAATTTAACAAATGTCCCTCTTTCCCACCCTGAAAAGTTGGGATGTATGGCTTTGTCTCCTGTGGAACTCTTAAAATGGACCAAAACCCAAGATTTTGACTATCCTGGGTTTTGGTCCTTTCCCCGGGGGCACCCCGATCGGGGGTACCCCTCTGTGTTAAACCCCCCAGATCGCCAAAGTCAACTCACCTCTTCCCGGTCCTGCGGCGTATGCACGGCCGCTCGCCAATCAACGCGCTCAGAGCTGCTGATGTCACATTGTCTAAGGTTTCGTCTAAGACCAGCGACTCCAAGCGCACTGATGGCAGCATCCCCCACTACCCTCCAACAAGGAGCATGCCCACGCCGGCCATTCACAAATGCCTTGCGCGGGCACGCGCCCTGCTAGAGGGATAGCAGGGAAGCGTCCGCAGCTTGCGCATGCGCTGTTGGACCGGGAAACAAGGTAAGTGTATAGGGTTTCACGCAGCAGGGCATCCAGATTTTGGATGCCCCAGGGGGAGGAAATCGATCGGCCTGGGCATCTTATAGATTCCGGGGCCGAACGCGGTGGGTTTTGGTCCACTTGAAAGTGTTTATATTGTTTTAACTGTTACACCTTATCTCCTATCCATACCTCAATGAGGGAATGTGGCCTAATTTAACAAATGTCCGTCTTTGTCACCCTGAAAAGTTGGGAGTTATGGATTCCCAAGAAGTTCGGAAACGTGCCGAAATGATTTTTCACTGAAATTCAGAGTGAATTCTGTTTTGGACATATCGGGTCACTCATTTCTAGTTTTTTAGTTTTTACCCATGTTTCCATCACTGGCAGCAACCTCCATGACTGGGTATGCCGAGGGGGGAATGTGCCCCTGGCAAACTTATTGGCCATTGGTGGTCACATGGGGAGTGGGACCGGTGCAGGGGTGTAGACCTGGTGAGTAGTTTTGCATGATTTTAGGTTTTGTCCTGTTTTGGGTGAGTGGACCTCAAGCCCAGAATACACATTTAGGGCCTGGACCACGACTATACATCATACAATCCCAACACAGGGTTAATGATTGTAAAATGATCCCACACCCCACAACAGACAAGAACTAGTAGTGCTAATAGCCACACACAGACAAACATTCAAGGTATAACATTTAACACATATGCAATGTCCATACTTCCCAAGTGTCCCTGATTTGGAGAGACTGTCCCTCTCTTGAGTCCATGTCCCCCTGCCCCTTGTTGTTCTCATTTGTCCCTCTTTGAGGTGTAACATGCAGATCTACATCAATAAATGATTCATCTGCCTATTCAAAGTGTTTCTATTGTTGTAACTGTTACATCCTATCTCCTATCCATCCTTAAATGAGGGAGCGTATCTTAATTTGTCCCTCTTTTCTACCATAAAAATTTTGGGCGGTATGGCTGTGTCTCCTATGGAACTCTTAAAGTGGACCAAAACCCAGGGTTTTGACCGTCCTGGTTTTGGTCCTTTCCCAAGGGACACACCGATCGGGGGCGCACCACTGCGTGAAACACCTCAGATCCCCGAAGTCAACTCACCTCTTCTCGGTCCTACGGCGCATGCGTGGCCACACGTCCAATCAGCGTGCTCGGAGCCGCTGACGTCACGTCCCGTAAGGCCAGCGTTGATGGCTGCATCCCCCGATTGCCTCTATCGGAGCGTGCCTGCACCGGACATTCACAAATACCTGGCGTGGGCACGGGCCCTGCTAGAGGGATAGCGGGGATGCGCGACCGCTTGAGCATGCGCCTTTGGACCAGGTAACAAGGTAAGTGTATGGGGCGACCTGGGGGGTTTCACACAGCAGGACATCCTGCATTTTGGATGCCGGGGGCAAGGAATGGATCGGCCCAGGATTCTTATAGATTCCCGGGCCCATCGCGGTGGGTTTTGGTCCACTTTAAGACAAGCATTTATAGTATGTACACTAAGGGGGTTATTCATCAGAGATAGCGGTAGGTAGCGCCTCGTAGCGGCAGGCAGCGTCTGGTGAACGCCTGGCACTGTACGCAAAACCACATTTATGAAGGCGATTCTGGTGAGCGACTATAACAGCGCCATGTAGCGTCCGATTCATCTTTACATGTGGCTCAGCATATAGCGCCGATGCTCTAGCTTCCAGAGCGCCGGGTATTACCTGTCGCTACCTGTCGCTCTCCCACACATTTCAATGGACGTTCCTTTTCTTCGTTTAAACAGGGTTTTTTGTTTTTTTTTTTCTCTCAAATAATTGTGTGACCTCTCCTGGCTTAGAAAAAGTCATTTTTGAAAGCTTTTTGGATTTTTTTAAAGTGGACCAACACCCAGGATTTTGACTATCCTGGGTTTTGGTCCACTTCGGCTGTGTGAAACCCCCCAGAAACCCCGAAAAACTCACCTCTCCTCGCTCCCACGTGACCGCTGCTGCCAATCCCCGCTGACGGACAAGCGGGAGGCAGCGACGGACAAGAGAGCGCGCCCGCCGCCACCTCCTGCGCGTCACTCTTACAGGGCGCACGTCCGCGCCGGCCATTCACAAACAGCCGGCGCGGGTGCACGTCCTGCTAGAGGGAGGGAGGTGGCGGCGGGCGCCGCTGGATCGTGGATAAGGTAGGGATTTAGGGGTTTCTGGGGGGTGCCCCGCAGTCAGGGGTCTGATCGGTCCGGGAATCTTATAGATTCCCGGGCCGATCATGGGAGGGTGTTGGTCCACTTTAAGCAGAATTGGCATTACAGGTCTGGCATTAAAGTATTAATTTTACAATGTTACAATGTCAGCCCATGTGTTTTCGCTTTGCTTCTGGTGGATATGTGTTCAAAAACATACTTTAATCACACCGCGTCTGCCGCTCTATGCTATAGCGACCAGATCCAGAGCGCTGACGCTGTGTGTGTGTGTCCTTTTTTGATAAGTATGGTGTGGATTGCCGAGAGTCAGTCGCACTTTTCGCTCCCTGCAGCGCTGTACTGGTGTTAGAGCGCCCAAAACAACTCACATTCATCAATGCCGGCCAGGTTACTACAGCGACTGAGGCGCTCTGTTACAGCGTCTGATACCCGCATAGAGCATCTACTATACAAACGCTCATCTGCCGTTACCTGGCGTTAGTAATGAATCAGCCTCCACAATCCCCCTTATCCAAACCTATGACATTGCGGAGCATAGAGCACTAACTGGAGACTTTGCACATGAATATTTGCCTTGTAAAATCATTTTTAGCCGTGTTTGGAAAACACGAGGACGGGCAGATTGGAGAGGAGCAACATGTGCCTTTGGCAATACACAGGCGTCTTGTCAGCCTTGTGTCCTGAACAGAAGCATCCAAACATGAGGCTGCCAATCCTCCCACTGCCTGTTCCCAGACTGTGCTGTACAGCACATCATTCCTTGTATCTACACAGAGACTCCGAGAAATAAACCCATTTATCAACAGATTACTCACTTTACTTCATTCTACTTTGTCCACTTATAAAGTATGGAGACTGCATACCCCCCAACTGTCCCTGATTTGGAGGGACTGTCCCTCTTTTGAGTCCGTGTCCATCCGGCCCCTTGTTTTTCTTTTTTGCCCCTCTTTGAAGCGTATCAATAAATGATTAATTTGCCCATTTAAAGTGTTAACATTGTTTTAACTGTTATAAACACTGAGGCTGAATCAGTACTAACGCGGGGAGGCCGATTCATTAACAGCGGCAGGTAGCGACAGTTGAGCGACTGTAGCGGCATTTTCAGAGCGCCCGCTAGTAGTCGCTGTGCTTGGCCGTTGTTCGGTAGTTGATAGCGACTCAGTCGGTTTGCCGTAATGTTGAATATTGGGTGAGGAGTCGCTATTTGTCAGGTTCCGCGCTGTATGGGAGCGCATGATAGCGACTGGCCATAGCGACCGGCTCCCACCATATTCATTAACAAATCACGGTCAAAAAATTCTCGCGCTGTAAAATGCATGTTTAAACCCTAGAGCGCTGGCGGCGATGGGTTAAAAGTAGTTTTTTAACCTCCAAACAACCAAGTTTTTTTTAAATAATTTTGTAATATGAATACATTAATATCAGACCTGTAATATCAATTCTGTACATTTAATTTTTTTTTTTTACCTTAAAAAAATTATTTAAAATGGCAGAAGTGGCCACAGAATTTTTCACATTTAAAAAAATAAAAAATAAAATGAACAATTAATTTTGAATATTTAAAGATTGTTCCATTGAAATGCATTGGAGAGCGCCAGGTAGCGAGAGGTCATACCTGTCGCTGTTCAAGGTCGGACGCTGGCGCTGTGGGGTGAGGCTGGAATAATGATGAATGAGTGGCTATATGGCGCTATCTCAGTCGCTAAGCAGGATCGGCTTGATAAATGTGTGATTGTGGTGGGGAGCCGGCGTTCTCGTGGCGGGGCCCGTCATTACCGGCCGCTCACCAGTCGCTACCTGTCGCTATCCCTTGTTAAATTAGGGCCCAAGTATTGGCAGATTAGAATCTGTATAGTGGCGCTTAGAGCGACCGCTAGTAGACGCTGTGATTGGCTATAGGGCGCTGTAACAGAGCATCTCGGTCGCTGTAGTAACCTGGCCGGCATTAAATGATTCATTTGCCCATTTAAAGTGTTAAAATTGTTTTAACTGTTATAAACACTGAGGCTGAATCATTACTAGCGCCAGGTATTGCCAGATGAGCGTCTGTATAGTGGCGCTTAGAGCGACCGCTAGTAGGCGCTGTGATCGGCTATCGGGCGCTGTAACAGAGCATCTCATTCGCTGTAGTAACCTGGCCGGCATTGATGAATGAGATGTATTTTGGGCACTCTAACAGTAGTACAGCGTTGCAGGGAGCAAAAGGTTGCGCCAGCTCAGTGCGACGACTCTCAGCGCTTCACACCATATTCAACAAAAAAACACACACACGCACAGCGTCGGCGCTCTAAATCTGGTCGCTGTAGCATTGAACACATATCCACCAGTAACAAAGCGAAAACACATGGAATGACATTGTTGTAACATTGTGACATTAATACTTTAGTGCCAGACCTGTAATGACAATTCTGCATATAAATAAAAAAATCAAAAATGTTTTCAAAAATGACTCTTTCTAGGCCAGGAGACGTCACAATTATTTGAGAAAAAAAAAATATTAAAAACAAAAAAAACCCTGTTTAAACAGAAGAAAAGCAACGTCCATTGAAATGTATGGGAGAGCGACAGGTAGCGACAGGTAATACCTGGCGCTCTGGAAGCTAGAGCTCCGGCGATATACACTGAGCCACCAGTAATGATGAATCGGACGCTACATGGCGCTGTTAGAGTCGCTCCCCAGAATTGCCTACATAAATGTGGTATTGCGTACAGTGCCCGGCGTTTACCAGACGCTGCCTGCCGCTACATATCACTACCTGCCGCTATCCCTTGATGAATAAACCCTTGTGTTCATGTTTATGAAGTATGGGGATAATATACATACCTCCCAACTGTCCCTGATTTGGAGGGACTGTCCCTCTTTTGAGTCCGTGTTCTCCTGCCCCTTGTTTTTCTTCTTTGTCCCTCTTTGAGGTGTAACATGCAGATCTGCACCAATAAATTATTCATTTGCCCATTTAAAGTGTTAAAATGGTTTTAACTGTTAGACCCCATATCACCTGTCTTATCCCTCAATGAAGGGGCGTGGCGTAATTTAACAATTGTCCTTCTTTCCCACCCTGAAAAGTTGGTAGGCATAGATAACAGTTCTGCCATTAGGCTCCTTTCACCCCGCTGTGCTTTTGCGTCGCATTGGAAACACAGCATGTAGGACTTTCCCAACGCAAGCGGCGAGGTGTGAAATGGGCCAAACATGACATGTATCACACCCAGGCCCGGATTAACGTAGGGGCGGACGGAGCTGCCGCTCCAGGCCCCTACGTTAAAACAGGCCCAGCAGCCTGCATACGCGGCCCGCATAGGCCGCCGGGCGCCCGCTACAGAGCCTAGGGCGGAGCGGGCTCAGGGCAAATATATTAGAATAATAGTAAAAAAAAAAAAGTTGAGCCTGCGGGGATGAACTTCAACTTCAAACTTCATTGGTGGTTCAGTGAGAACCCTCCTCTATCCCTCCCTCCCCACCCCACCACCGCCTCCTGTCTGCTGGAGCGCCACTCCTGTCAAAGAAGACAGGCGGCGGCTGCGAGCGGGTGGGGCCCCACTCCTCGCTCTTCCCCCTGCTCGCAGCCGCCGCCTGTCTTCTTTGACAGGAGCGGCGCACCAGAACGCGCACGCCCACCTCGTGCTGCCCCCCCTCCCCGCCGCACGCATCCTCTACCTGCATCCCCCCACTACTCACCCTGCCTCCCCCTCGCATCCTCCGCCGCACTCCTCGCCCTGCCCCCCCATCGCATCCGCGCCCCACTCCTCGTCCTACCCCCCCTTGCAAACCCCACCCCACTCCTCGCCCCCCCGCATCCCCTGCCCTACCTCCATTCGCAGCTACCACCCGTCTTCTGTTGGAGTGCGGGAGTTCGGGGGGCGTGGTCTCGCAGGCTTCAGCACACATCAGGAGACCAGGTAAGTGGCCGCTCTCCTGTGCTACAACTCTTGTACAAATGGTGCTTTATGCTGTGCATTAAATTGCACGGCATAAAGCGCTGATTGGACAAGAGCTTGTGCATGCGCAGTGGGATGAAAGAAGGTTAAAGTGGACCAAAACCCAGGATTTTGACTATCCTGGGGTTTGGACTATCCTGGGTTTGGGATGCCCCACTATGTGAAACCCTAAATCTCCCGCATCAACTTACCTCACCGCGGTCCTAGGGCGCATGCGCTACCGCTCGTCCAATCAGCACACTCTAAGACACTGAGCTATGCACGTCTGAGCGATGTCTTAGCTCAGCGGCTCCGAGCACGCTGGCCGTTGCATCTCGCACTTCCGTCTAACAGGGAGCGTGCCTGCGCCAGCCATTCACAAATGGCCGGCGCGGGCACGTGTCCTGCTAGAGGGATAGCGGGGATGCAGCCATTGGACTGGGATTAAGGTAAGTGTAGCGGGCGACCTGGGGGTATCACACAGCGGGGCATCCCAATTTTGGATGCCCCGCGGGGAGGGAATGGATCGGCTCAGGAATCTTATAGATTCCTGACCGATCCAGCTGGGTTTTGGTCCATGTTAAGTCTTCGAGAGAGCTGGGCGTTTCATAGAGCGGGGCATCACAAATCTGTATGCCCCTGAGAAGGTACCAAAACCCAGGATAGTGAAATTCCTGGGTTTTGGTCCACTTAAAGCGGAACAAAACTGCAAGATGCTGGCCGCTGTTGGGTTTTGTTCTGCTTTAACTGGACCAAAACCTAGCATAGTAAAATTTCTGGGTAGTGGACCAAAACCCAGGATTTCACTATACTAGGTTTTGGTCCTTTCCCCCAGGGCACCCCAATCAGAGGTGCCAAGCGCAACTCGTCTCTTCCCGGTCCTCTGGCGCGGGCGCTCGTCCAATCAGAGCGCTTGGAGCCGCTGACATCACGCTGTCTAAGGCCAGCGGCTCTGAGTGCGCTGGCGGCCACATCCCCCGCTTTCCTCTAACAGGGAGCGTGCCCGCGCCGGGCATTCACAAATGTCTTGCGCAGGCACGCACCCTGCTAGAGGGATAGCGGGGATGCTGCTCACACATGTGCTGTTAGACCATGAAACAAGGTGAGTGTATGGTTTCACACTTCCCAATTTTGGATGCCCCGGGGGAGGGAATCGCACTGGGTTTTGATCCACTTTAAAGTGGAACAAAACCCACCAGCGGCAGTCTTGGAATCTACAAGATCTCGTGTTTCAGCCCCGTAGAGAGCCCTGTGTGTTAACCAAAAATGCTGCGGGTGTGACGTCACATCGGATACGTGTTACAGTCGGGGGGCATAGCGAACCCTCTACAACACCTCTTTGACACTCTGGGCCCCCCCAAAAGCGAGTTGATTCTATTTTTTTTTTTTTAGCTAAAGAACAAACTAAAGATATGCAAATATTCTAAGTATGTCACACACCCCGCTTCAAACATTAATATTTACACTTGTCTTGAAAAACGAGCCCCTCCTGATCTATAATACCTGGGACCTCCCACTTATCTCCCCAGTGTTCTTCTCTGCAAGATGGCGACAAGACAGAAGAAAGAAGTCTCCTGCTTGCAGGTAGCCGGGGGTAAAACCCCGGCACCCCCCTTGGTCTATTGCTGCCCAGTTATTTGTTATGCCCCTATTATTAAGACGGAAGCCTCCCAGCTTAGGCTGCTGACTGGGCAAAGGTAGATGGCACCTAGTGGTGCCTAGGAGTTTATCTCCTCCGCTAGACCCCACGCGTGGGGCAATGCGGCTATCCGGCAGGTGATCCGGATTTGGGATGCCCCGACCCGGTTATCTCCTTAGTCTTGCCCATTCCTGCTGGTCCCTTCTCCCTACACTGAAAGGGGGGGGGGCATTCAGTCTAGGTGTTCAGAGTGTGTTGTGTCAGTTTTGAGACGTGTGTAATGTGCGTTTGTGTCTTTCACGTTTTTGGGCTGTTGTGGGGCTGGGCGCCGTGGGTGTTTTTTATTGCGCTCCTACGGGCCTCCGCTTGGTATGCTAGGTTATTTGCCTTGGATGGGCTCTGGATGCTGGCACTCGTGTCTTCTTCCTTGCGGGCGCCATTTTGCTGCACGGGTCTGGCAGGGGGCGGGGCCGTAGCGCTTTGCGCGCTGTGCGGGGCCCGCCCTTCTTCTTCCCCTTGCTGCAGGGATTGCCTCGCGCCGGACCTGTGTTCCTCTGGCTATTCAGGTTCTTTAGTTTAGATACGTGTGCGTGATGAGTGTTTGGCGCTGTGGTAATTATTACTGCTGGCCCTAGCAGCAGAGCGCAGCCCCGCTGTCCATATTGACCACTTCCGGTTGCTCTCCTGTACATAGGTCTTTGGCCCTTCTGTATAGATGTGTATATTGTATATATTATTTTTAATATGGGGGAGCTCATTAATTCTTGGACTAGTGTGTATGACACAGTATGTCTTGGGATCACTCCCATTTTTATTTTGTCTCATCCCAAGTGTTTTCTTGAACTGATTGGGCAGGATTCATGTCCCTTTTTTTTTTGCTAGGAGTGTGCATGTTGCGTGCTTGTGCTTGCTCTGTTCATTTATTGTCATTGTGTCATAATTGCTTGGGATTACTGTGATTTTCTCTGGCAGATCTTGGGATCCCACGCTAAAGGGGTCTCCCGGTCTACTATACCTAGGATAGTGGGTCTTCCTCCTTAGCTTGATAATTCTCCCACTCCCGGGACATTTATAAGGGGCATCCCGGGTCGCGTTCTGCGTAAATCCCTGGGTAAGTTGCGAATACCACAAATCACCGTATGGAGGCTTCCGCAAATACCGGGAATGGCTCTTCGGGGCAATCCAGGCTGTGTGGGGGTTGTGGGGCTCCACTCCCAGGTGATGATGTCTTATGCATTCCATGTGCTCAGCAGAACATTGCGCGCCAGCCCGGCATTCCGGATTCTGGCTCTTCACAACTTCAGTCATCTCCTACCCCCTCACGCCTATTCCGGACCCCGTGTGACGTGGTCATAGGTGGGGATTCGCAATCCGAGGTGTGCGCCCGTCTGGCTAGCCTCGAGAAGATGTTTTCTGCCGCGGTAGCACAGAAGGCTACGGCTAAGTGGAAACACTTGTCCCCGCCTCCGCCGGACTCAGACTTGGATGTTATTGAGGCATTGGACTGGTCAGACTGCCCCCCCCCGGCTGAAGAGGGGGTGATTCTAGATGAATTGGACGACCCTGAGGCCCAGCAGTTGTTTGGTGCTGAGGGTGACCAGGCTGCGGGGACGGTATTTGACACCCCTTCCATATTAGCTCAAATGTTTGAAGTTTTGGATTTAGACCCTCCCGAGGCGGTTCCTACGCCTAAGGGTGAGTTGTTTGATGTGGCCAAGCCGCGTTTGGAGTTTCCCAGTCAACTACATTTTGAGAATGTCGTCCTTGAAGAATGGGAGCAGCCTACGCGTCTCGTTGGTGTTCCGCCTAGTTGGGATAAGAAGTATCCTTTTCCGGCGGACTTGGTGAAGCATTGGTCTTTTTCCCCCCCGAGGTTGCTGCCCCGGTTTTGGGGCTATCTAACATGGCTGTGTTGCATTCTCCTGACAAGTCTACCCCTAAGGATGGCGAGGTTCGCCGGATTGACCAGCTGGCTCGCCACGGTGTTACCTGTGCGGGTTCGGCTTTGAGGCCTGTTTGTGCTTTTGTTGTGGGCGGTTAGGTCCATTGTCAGGGATTTATTTGCGGACCTTGATCCTACTTGTGATGAGTTTGTTGCTCTCAATCGTTATGAGTCCTTTGTTTCGTTTGTCCTAGCCGCTCAGGATGACACCATGGTGCTGTGTGGCAGGACCACGGCCTTGTTGGTGGCTATCCGACGGTCGGTGTGGTTGCGGCAATGGACTGCTGACTTTAATTCTAAGAAGTCGCTTACGGCTCTTCCCTTTTTGGGTTTGCGCCTGTTTGGTGAGATTTTGGACTCGGTTGCCAAGGGAGGTAAGTTACCTCTGCGCAAGAAACTTCGTCGTTCCTTTCAGGGGGCGGCCTCTTTTAATCCCTCCATTCGGGGAGCCAGAGCTGGCAGAGGCGCGGGCTTTTCGGTCTCCAGGGGTGCAAGCTGGAACAGGGGTAGAGGCCGTGGCCGTCCCGGTCAATCCTGGGGTGCCAAACCCAAGCCTGCTGCCAAGGCTGCTCAGCAATGAGGGGGCGCCCTCACCCTTGCGGGTGGGGGGGATGGTTGCAACACTTCTCCCGGGTGTGGGACCAGGCGGTCTCGGACAGGTGGATCCGGGAGGTGGTGTCGGCCGGTTACAAGCTGGAGTTCGAGTCCTGTCCTCCTCTTAAGATTTTTCAGGTCCCGTGTTCCCTCAGATCCTTTGGCCGCGCAGGGGCTCCTGGCGGCGGTGAGGAATCTTCTGGAAATGGCTGTTTTCTGCCCGGTCCCTCCCTCGGAGGTGGGCCGCGGGTATTATTCCAATTTCTTCACAGTAACCAAGAAGGACGGGTCGGTTCGTCCCAACCTGGATCTGAAGTTCCTCAACGTGTTTATTCGTCCCCGGAAGTTTCGCATGGAAACTCTGCGCTCTGCCATCAATTATATTCGGCAGGGGGATTTCATGACGTCCATAGACATTGAGGATGCCTACCTTCATATTCCTATCTTTCCGGCTCACCAAAGGTTTCTTCGCTTCGTGGTGGAAGTTCGGCATTTTCAATTTGTGGCTCTTCCGTTCGGCCTTACCTCGGCTCCGAGAGTGTTCACCAAGGTGTTGGCGGGCATGCTGGCCCTTCCCGGAGCTCAGGGGATTCGCATTGTGCCTTATCTGGACGATCTTCTCATCATGGCTTCTTCCTTCAGTCAAGCGGAGATGGACACCAGGACGGTGGTATCCACTCTGGAGAGTTTCGGCTGGGTGATCAACTACCTAAGTTCTCTCTCGTTGCGGCCGGGGTGGTTCCTTCCTGGGGATGTCCTTGGATTCTTGCCAACACAGAGTGTTCTGCCTCAGGTCCAAGTTCTCTTGATTCAGGACTTGGCGCAGCTTCTTCTTTCCAATCCTTGCCCGTCCATCCGGTTAGGGATGAGACTGGTGGGGTTGATGGTAGCTTCCTTTGAGGCAGTTCCCTTTGCTCAGTTTCACACGAGGACGCTTCAGCTTCATCTGTTGGCGTCTTGGGACCGCCGACCGCGGTCGTGGGATCGGTCCTTCCGGATGTCCTCCCGGGTTCGGCAGTCTCTCCAGTGGTGGATGGTCTCAGACAGTCTCTTGAGGGGCAGGTCCTTTGACGCCTTTTTGGGAGGCTGTCACCATGGACGCCCGTTTGTCAGGATGGGGAGGTTTCTGGAAGGACCTTCAGTTCCGGGAGCGGTGGGGTCCTCTGGAGGCCCACTTGCCCATCAACGTTCTGGAGTTGGGAGCCATCAGGTTGGTTCTGTCTCACTTGACACAGCATTTACAGGGCTTGTCGGTTCAGGTTCGGTCGAACAATCGGACGGCGGTTGTTTACGTCAATCGCCAGGGAGGGGCTCGCAGTCTGAGTGCCCTCAGAGAGGTGTCTCTGATTCTGGACTGGTCGGAGACTCATGTCCCTTGCATCTCGGCAGTGTACATTCCGGGAGTGGAAAAAACGGAGGCGGACTTCCTGAGCAGGTGCTTTTCCCGCCGGGGGGAATGGTCTTTCCTCCCCCAGGTGTTTCAGTCGCTTTGTCTCCGGTGGGAGACGCCGGAGGTGGATCTGTTTGCCTCTCGTCACAATTACAAGTTTCCGTCATTCGTGTCGCTTTCTCAGGATCCTCTGGCTCTGGCGGTGGATGCCATGTCCCTGAGCTGGGGGGACCTGGGGTTCCCTTTCTCTGTTTCCTCCGATCCCCATGCTAGGCAAGGTGTTGCGAAAGCTGGCCCTGGAAGGGGTTCCCGCCATTCTCGTGGCTCCAAGGTGGCCAAGGAGGGTGTGGTTCGCAGACATCGTTCGTCTGGCGGTGGACCAGTTCGACCTGCCTCTTTGGCCGGATCTTCTCACACAGGGTCAACTGCGTTACCCCAATTTACTAATGCTGGCTTTGACGGCCTGGCTGCTGAAACCTCCATCTTAAGGGAGGAAGGTCTTTCGGATTCTGTTATTCAGACTCTTGTTAGTGCCAGGAAGAGGTCCTCTTCTACCATCTACTATAGGACGTGGAGATCTTATATTGATTGGTGTGAGGCTAGCTCTTTGCCCTGTCGGGTCTTTTCTGTTTCTAGGATTTTGGAATTTCTTCAATCGGGGCTGGACTCTGGTCTTCAGCTGAGTACTTTGAAGGGGCAGGTTTCTGCCTTGTCTGTCTTTTTTCAAAATTAATTTGCGCTCCATCCTTTGGTCAAGACTTTCTTCCAGGGGGTCTCGCATCTGCGGCCTCCTAGGAAGCCTTTGCTCCCTGTTTGGGATTTGAATTAGGTTCTCTCTGCTCTTCAGGCTCCTCCTTTTGAGCCTTTGCAGGACATTGCTCTTTCTACTCTGACTCAGAAGGTTGCCTTTTTGGTGGCCATCATTTCGGTTCGGCGTGTTTCGGAGTTGGCAGCCTTGTCGATTCAGGCTCCTTACTTTGAGAGACATCAGGACAAAGTGGTTTTCCGCTTCAAACCGGACTTTCTTCCTAAGATGGTCTCTGCTTTTCATCTTAACCAGGACATTGTTCTTCCGTCCTTGTGTCCTAAGCCTAGAAATGACAAGGAGAGGGTTTTGCATTGTTTGGATGTGGTACGCTGAGTTAAGTACTATTTGCTTACTACATCTCCTTTTCGTAAGACTGATGCCTTTTTCGTGGTGCCCTGCGGGCCCAGGAAGGGTTTGGCTCCGGCTAAGTCTTCCATTAGCAAGTGGATTCGACAGGCTGTTGTTGGGGCCTCTTCTGCTAAGGGGACGGCCCCCCCTTTTCGTATCACTGCTCATTCTGCTTGTGCTGTTGGGGCGTCTTGGGCTTTTCAGCACCAGGCTTCTGTTGAACAGTTTTGTAAGGCTGCTACTTGGTCTTCTGTTCACACTTTTTCCAAGTTTTATAAGGTTGACGTGCGGGCTTCAGCGGATGCTGTGTTTGGCCGCAAGGTTCTGCAGGCTGCAGTGGTTTGAGTTTTGCATTATTGCCTTGTTGGATACCCGCCCTTTCTGGACACTGCTTTTGGATGTCCCAAGTGTAAATATTAATGTTTGAAGCGGGGTGTGTGACATACTTAGAATAATACCATTATGTGAATACTCACCTGTAAAATGGGTATTATAAGTATGTCACACACCCCGCTTCACCCGCCCTTTTTGGTATCCTGGATTCTTTATAGGGTGAAGCTTCGTTTACAGTTGAGGGTTACCAATGTTTTTTTTTCCTGGTACCTTGTCTTTACTGCTGTTTGAAAACTGGGAGATAAGTGGGAGGTCCCAGGTATTATAGATCAGGAGGGGCTCGTTTTTCAAGACTTCTCTGCAACGTCGCCACCTGCTGGTGGAGTAACCCAAGTGTAAATATTAATGTTTGAAGCGGGGTGTGTGACATACTTATAATACCCATTTTACAGGTGAGTATTCACATAATGGTATTTTTTCATACACTAACATGTATTCAGCTATCCTGGTAATTTAATGTACATTAGACATGTGACAAATGCACTTTGTCTTAAACAAAATTGCTTTGTGTTGCGTTTTCATTTTACATACTTCGATAAATAGGCCCGTCAAAATCTACAGCACCAGGCCCGGGATGCTCTTAATCCGGCCCTGATCACACCTACCAACTTTTCAGGGTAGGAAAAAGGGTGTTAAAGGATTTTGACTATCCTGGGTTTTGGTCCTTTCCGGGGATGCCCCGCTGTGTGAAACCCCCCGGATTGCCTAAGTCAACCGAACTCTTCCCGGTCCTATGGCGCATGCGAGGCTCGGGGCCGCTGACGTCACGTCATCTAAGGCCAGCGCCTCTGAACGCACTGGCGGCCGCATCCCCCGCTTCCTTCTAACAGGGAGTGTGCCCACACCAGGCCGATTGTGCTGGGTTTTGGTCCACTTTAAATGAAGCCACGCCCCCTCCTTGAGGGATGGATGAAGCCACGCCCCCTCATTGAGGGATAGATAGGAGATCCATCGGTTACATATGTAACGGTTTCAGGAATATAAACACTTTAAATAGACAAATGAATCTATTCAAAGAGGGACAGTATATAAATTAAGCCACACCCCCATTGAGTGATGGATGAAGCCACCCTCCCTCATTGAGCGATGGATGAAGCCACGCCCCTCATTGGGGGATGGATGAAGCCACACCCCCTCATTGAGGGATGGATGAAGCCACGCCCCCTCATTGAGGGATGGATGAAGCCACGCCCCCTCATTGAGGGATAGATGAAGCCACACCCCTCATTGAAGGATAGATGAAGCCACACCCCTCATTGAGGGATAGATGAAGCCACACGCCCCTCATTGGGGGATGGATGAAGCCACACCCCCTCATTGAGGGATGGATGAAGCCACACCCCCTCATTCAGTGATGGATGAAGCCACACACCCTCATTGAGAGATAGATGAAGCCACACGCCCCTCATTGGGGGATGGATGAAGCCACACCCCCTCATTGAGGGATGGATGAAGCCACACACCCTCATTGAGTGATGGATGAAGCCACACACCCCTCATTGAGGTATGATGAAGCCACACCCCCTCATTGAGAGATGGATGAAGCCACACCCCCTCATTGAGTGATGGATGAAGCCACACACCCTCATTGAGTGATGGATGTAGCCACACCCCCTCATTGAGGTATGATGAAGCCACACCCCCTCATTGAGGGATGGATGAAGCCACACCCCCTCATTGAGTGATGGATGAAGCCACACACCCTCATTGAGTGATGGATGAAGCCACACCCCCTCATTGAGGTATGATGAAGCCACACCCCCTCATTGAGGGATGGATGAAGCCACACCCCCTCATTGAGGGATGGATGAAGCCACACACCCTCATTGAGGGATGGATGAAGCCACACCCCCTCATTGGGCGATGGATGAAGCCACACACCCTCATTGAGTGATGGATGAAGCCACACACCCTCATTGAGTGATGGATGAAGCCACACCCCCTCATTGAGAGATGGATGAAGCCACACCCCCTCATTGAGTGATGGATGAAGCCACACACCCCCATTAAGGGATGGATAAAGCCACACCCCCTCATTGAGTGATGGATAAAGCCACACCCCCTCATTGAGTGATGGATAAAGCCACACCCCCTCATTGGGCGATGGATAGGAGATATGATACAACAGTTACAACAATATAAACACTTTCAATGGGCAAATGAATCATTTATTGCTGCAGATCTGCATGTTACACCTAAAAGAAGGACAGAGAAGAACAACGAGGGACAGGGGGACATGGGGGGAGTGAGTATGTCTGCCCTGGGGTCTCATAGACTCCAGGGTGGGTTTTGGTCAACTTTAATAAAAAGACTAACAGGAAGTAGTATTATGGTGAATGGCCTGCAATATGCTAATTAGTTCAGTTACAGCTGCTTACCTCCCAACCTTTCAGGGTGAGAAAGAGGGACATTTGTTAAATTAAGCCACGCCCCCTTGTTTATTGATGGATAGGATGTAACAGTTACAACAATAGAAACACTTTGAATAGGCAAATGAATCATTTATTGATGCAGATCTGCATGTTACACCTCAAAGAGGGACAAATGAGAACAACAAGAGACAGGGGGACATGGACTCAAAACAGGGACGTTCCCTCCAAATAATGGAAACTTGGGCGGTATGCTTAAACCGGACCTTCAGCATGATTTATTGAAAAGCCCAAACCCTTTAAAAATGATTCCCCAGCATCTAAAGTTAATATATTTTAAGTTTTTTAGTCATTGACTCATTATTCTTTCCTCCACTGGGCTGCAACTCTGTTCCGGACTTTGGGATATGGGCGCCGCCATCTTGCCTCAGAAGCATCACACTTACTGAGGAGAGGAGAGTGGGATAAAGTACAGGGGGGCGGGTTATAGCTGTGCTTTGCTCAGACAGAGCAGAGCTGGGGTCAGGAAAAGGTCAGCAATCCCAGAATGCAGAGCAGCACAGTCAGAAGACACTTCCTGCCTGCAGGCAGCCTGAGACTCAATGAGCCGCCATCTTGGATGTTTAAGGGCTCATAACATGCAGTAGATGCAGGTAGGATGATTTTTATTGGGAGCAGTTTGTATGTACAGGGTGGGGGAAACATATAATATGGGCACTTATTCAGGGTGAAGGTCCGGATTAATGTGAGCAATCTGTATCTACAGGGTATGGGAAACATATAAGATAGACTCTTATTCAGGGTGAAGGTCCGGATTAATGTGAGCAATCTGTATGTACAGGGGGGGAAACATATAAGATAGACTCTTATTTAGGG
Source organism: Gastrophryne carolinensis (assembly GCA_027917425.1). Taxonomy (NCBI): domain Eukaryota; kingdom Metazoa; phylum Chordata; class Amphibia; order Anura; family Microhylidae; genus Gastrophryne; species Gastrophryne carolinensis. The sequence continues at coordinate 239,570,909 of CM051240.1, forward strand.
TGAAGGTCTGGATTAATGTGAGCAATCTGTATGTACAGGGTGTGGGAAACATATAAGATAGATTCTTATTCAGGGTGAAGGTCCGGATTAATGTGAGCAATCTGTATGTACAGGGGGGGAAACATATAAGATAGACTCTTATTTAGGGTGAAGGTCCGGATTAATGTGAGCAATCTGTATGTACAGGGTGTGGGAAACATATAAGATAGATTCTTATTCAGGGTGAAGGTCCGGATTAATGTGAGCAATCTGTATGTACAGGGTGTGGGAAACATATAAGATAGATTCTTATTCAGGCTGAAGGTCCGCATTGAAGCAGAGGAGTAGCTAGGCTTCCTGGCACCCGGGGCAAAGATTGGAAATGGCTCATATCTCAGAGGGATAGCGGTTTACCTGTACGTGAGAATACAAGAAGTTGTGGCCTGTAATTACAATCCATCATATTATTTAACGCTTTGAACTGTCCCTGTACAATGTTTTCTCACCCTTTTACAGAAGCAGCACCTTCTTCTTTACTATTAATCACTTGTCCTCTTTTTATCACTTATAAACCACCAGTTCCCATTTGTTTCCTTATCTTCAAGTGCTGAACCCGACCACAAAATGCAGAACTTCTGTAAAACGAGTCAACAAATTCTCATGTTACCCAATGTGCTGTGAAACCGTGTTTCCTGTGTTACCAGGGCCAGACCTAGTGTGCTGGAGGCCACAGATACAGTATAAAATAATAGTGCAGCCAAGTAACTGATTGGTGGTTGTCTGGCACCCGGCCACTTACTGGAAAGTCAGATGGAGTCCCTTGTGCCCCCCTTGTGCGGGTGCGTGCTGCTCGGGAACTCCTGCTTTGCCATTCTGGGTGGGGGGTAGTGTAGTCGCCCGGCTGGTTCCCTGCATTGAGCTGCCAGCGGCTGTGCTTGGTGGCTTATGTGCAGTGACAGCTCTGCACCCATCACTGTAGCGTTGCTGATGGCGGCTCTAGACTCTCCGTCCTGCGCTATGTTGGTGGCTTTGGCTGCAGGTTTGCAAAAACAAAAAAAGGCTTGCCCAGGCGCACGGGGGGGGGGGGGGGGGCACTGCCGCCGATAGCTTTGTTGCTGGCCCCGCGGCCTGTCAGACCAAAGACTGAAAAGCCTCCTGGACCAGACCATAACCCAAAGAGTGGTGGAGGTCCCCTTTGCAGGGCAAGTGGTGGAGGCCTCGGAGCCTCATAATCCGGCCCTGCTCATTAAAGAGGAATAACCGAGGTCCTGTAGGCTAAAAGACTCCAGGGCCATCCGAGTCTTACTCCCTGGGATCCCCCGCTGTGTGAAACCCCCCCATGTCCCCTGTTTCACTTACCTGCTCACCTTTCTGAATGGGCGGAGCAGACATGCCACCTCTGGAGACTGACCAGAGGATGTGGGGGGTGGCGCACTCGGCCACACTCGGCTTTCATCGGCTCAGCCGAGTGGGCCGCTTAGCCAATCAGCGTGCTCGGTTTCGGCTGCACATGCTCCATTTGGCTCTGCTAGCCACACAACCGAATAGAACCAAGTGAAACCAAGCATGCTGATTGGCTTAGTGGCCCAAGCCTGCACCGTGGGAACGCCAGAAAGGTGAATTTCCTTGTGCGGGTGCGTGCTGCTCGGGAACTCCTGCTTTGCCATTCTGGGTGGGGGGTAGTGTAGTCGCCCGGCTGGTTCCCTGCATTGAGCTGCCAGCGGCTGTGCTTGGTGGCTTATGTGCAGTGACAGCTCTGCACCCATCACTGTAGTGTTGCTGGCGGCGGCTTTGCTGCTCTATACTCTCAATGCCCTGTGGTGGCTTTGGCTGCAGGTTTGGAAAAACAAAAAAGGCTTGTCCAGGCGCGGGGGCCTCACTGCCGCTGATAGCTTAGTTGCTGGCCAAGACTGAAAAGCTTCCTGGACCAGACCATACCCAAATGTTGGTGGAGGCCCCCTTTGCAGGGCAAGTGGTGGAGGCCCCAGGAAGCGCGCACCTTGTGCCCCCCTCATAATCCAGCCCTGTGCGTAAGTGTCTCCTACACTGACATGGAGGCTGATTCACTACTAGCGGCAGGTATCTGCAGATAAGCGTCTGTATAGCGGCGCTTAGAGCGACCGCTAGTAGACGCTGTAAGCGGGTATCGGGTGCTGTAACAGAACGTAGCAGTTGCTGTACTATTCTGGCCGGCATTGATGAATATGATGTGTGTTGGGCGCTCTAACACCAGTACAGCACTGCAGGGAGCGAAAGGTAGCGCCAGCTCATTGCGACCGACTCTCAGCGATCCACACCATACTTATCAAAAAAAGACAGACACACAGCGCCGGCGCTCTAAAGATGGGCGCTATAGCATAGATCACCAGACGCTGTGAGATTAAAGAGGACCAACACCCAGGGGTGATCTATAAGATTCCCGGGCCGATCACCTCCTTCCCCGCCGGACATCCGAGATCGGGATGTCCCGCGGGCTGAAATCCCCCCAAAAAACGTACCTCATCGGCGGCGGCGGCATTCCGCGCGCCCCTCTAGACGTGCGTGCGCCCGCCGTTTGTGAATCCAGTGGTTCCATGTTTCCCCGAAAATAAGACCTACCCTGAAAATAAGCTCTAGTAAGATTTTGAGGATTTTTTGCATTTTTAAGCCCTAGTTACAATTTATAATCCAGCTGCTGGGTTTCAGCAGAGAGACGGCAGCGCCTGTAAAGGAGGGTGGGGGCATATCAATGCTGTATAGTAACCACATAGCGACACGTATCAGCAGGTGTTTTAGTGAGCCACCAGCAAGTCATATTTATGATGCAAAAAAGGTTTAGCGCCTCTCCTAGCGCCATGTAGCGTTCCATGTATCAAGAGCACCAGGTGCTGTGTTAGCGCTGGCGCTGAGTTCCCTATAGCGCCACATCACATCAGATGCTCAGTGTCGTTCTCCCATAGACTTCAATTAGCGATTCCAGCAGATTTTTTTTGTGACTTCTGTTTAGCGTTCTTTTTTTTTTTTTTTTGTGCTCAGTCATGTGACACAGGATCCCCGGCCTGATCTGAATGTTTTTTTCTTCATTATTGTACTTAGGTTACCCGCTGCTAACTTGCATTTTCATGCCTGTCAATCATGTGTCATGTCATTTGTATATCCCCAATGTCATTCCATGGCCCTTATTTATGAAGGAATAGCGACAGGTAGCGACTGGTGAGCGGCCGGTAATGACGGGCCCCGCCACGAGAACGCCGGCTCCCCACCACAATCACACATTTATCAAGCCGATCCTGCTTAGCGACTGAGATAGCGCCATATAGCGACTCATTCATCATTATTCCAGCCTCACCCCACAGCGCCAGCGTCCTACCTTGAACAGCGACAGGTATGACCTCTCGCTACCTGGCGCTCTCCAATGCATTTCAATGGAACAATCTTTAAATATTCATAATTAATTGTTATTAATGTTTTTTTTTTTTTTTCAATGTGAAAAATTCTGTGACCACTTCTGCCATGTTAGATAATTTTTTTAAGGTAAAAAAAAAAAATCTAAAAATTTGTGCAGAATTGATATTACAGGTCTGATATTAATGTATTCATATTACTAAATTCTTTAAAAGATTTTTTTTTTTTTGTTTCCAAAAATATGGTTGTTTGGGGGTTAAAAAACAACTTTTAACACATCGCCGCCAGCGCTCTGGGGCTTAAACATATATTTTTGATGAATATGGTGGGAGCCAGTCTCTGACCAGTCGCTATCATGCGCACCCATACATCGCGGAACCTGTCAAATAGCGACTCCTCATCCAATATTCAACATTACGGCAAACCGACTGAGTCGCTATCAACAACCGAACAACGGCCAAGCACAGCGACTACTAGCGGGTGCTGTGAAAATACTGCTACAGTCGCTACCCGCCGCTATTAATGAATCGGCCTCCCCGTGTTTTCGCTTGATCGCTGTGCAGCCATCACCAGTTAAAGCCTTCTTTGTATTGCACATGGCGACATATGCCTGAGTATCATGGTTTCATAGCGCCTGCACTGGCGCTGTTCATTTACATGTTAGATACAAATGATTTCTGGCCAGCCCCACCGCTACCTGTTGCTATCGCCATTGGAGAAAACACAGCACCACGGGGAGCCTACAGCTCCAAACACTAACAGCGCCATCTACCTGTGGCTGGCTTTGCGAATGAGGCGCTAACAACGTCTCTCCAGGGACGCTCAAGTGATGCTACAAGGCGCTAGTGATAAATTGGCCTCCATGTGTGCCAGCAAAGGGAGAAAAAGCCAGCGGCTAACAAGCCATCAGTGCTGGGGTAAAGTCTGGTTCAGGTATAGTGAGGCTTAGGTCAGCAGAAAGTGCACATAAAACATGTTATAGTTACACCACATAACACTGATCACATTAAAGAGGACCAAAACCCAGTCTATGAGACTCCAGGGCAGACGTACTCGCTCCCCCCGGGGCACCCCGCTGTTTGAAGCCCCCCAGGTTGCCCAAAAACGAATTTTCCTTCCCAGTCCAACAGCGCATGCGCGAGCAGCGTCCGCATCCCCGCTATCCCTTTAGCAGGGCACGTGTCCGCACCAGGCATTTGTGAATGGCCGGAGTGGGCACGCTCCCTGTTAGAGGGTAGTGGGGGATGCATCATAGGAACTGGGAGGAGGTAAGTTTGTTCGGGCAACCTGGGGCGTTTCACACAGCAGGGCACCCCCGATCGGGGTGCCCCGGGGGCAAGAACCAAAACCCAGGATAGTCAAAGTCATTTGTGTTTCCCTTTAATGGCTGTTTAATTCCGTAATAGATTAGATGTAGGGTACATTATTGGTTTATTTCATCAAGATAATGTCGCTGCCCAGGCATTAAAGAAAAATTCTATACTCACCTTGTGTCCCCTGCAAGTCCTCCAAGCAGCTCCGATCCGAGCAATCAATTCCTTTCCTCCAGCGCCCAGTAGACATGGCAGGGTCCATCAGGCTGGCTTCATGCCCCCTAACATGGCAATGCCAAGGTGGGCCATGCGGGGGCATTCATTGCAATGGAGTAGGCACCTGGGGGTGGCAACAAGGTCCCATGGATGCCACCATGAGAGGACGCCCATGCTGGATCCCCATCGTTGGTTAGTATGAATATGGCGGCCCTGCACGACTGAGGCTGTTCGGGAACACCGGACCTGCAATATATGCTGGATAGTGAGAGGAGAAGTTACTTACACACCCCAACAAAAAAAAATCCAGCCAAGCTTGTGATTTTTTTTTTGCTTCTGGTAGGAAGAAGACTCAGAGGAGTCAGGTTTTGAAGAGTACCATTCCAATTTTACAGGGTAGGGGGTGCTCACATTTACTACCATTTTTTCAATGTTATGGTCTCCTTAAATGAAGACATAGACCAACTATAGCTGAAAGGACTTCTCAGGCCGACCTGAAATATAACAAACTCCTTAAAGTGGAACAAAACATAGGATTTTGACTATCCTGAGTTTTGGTCCCCCCCAGGCAGCCTGAACAAACTCAGCTCTTCTCAGTCTTGCGACACATGCGCCGGTGCTCGTCCAATCAGCGCGTTTGGATCCGCTCGAGCCCCTTCGTCCAGGATCTTGTCTAATGCGAGTGGATCAGAGTGCGCTGGCGATCGCATCCCCCCCCTAACCCTCTAACAGGGAGCGTGCCCACGCTGGCCATTCACAAATACCTGGCACGGGGACGCCAACTGCTAAAGGGGTAGCGGGGATGCGGCCGCTGCTCGTGCATGCACCGTTGATCGGGGTGCCCCGGGGGGAGCAAGTATGTCTGGCCTGGATTCTAATAGACTCCAGGGTGGGTTTTTGTCCTCTTTAAAGAGGACCCAGTCAGACCACGGCACTCTTTTCCTAGAAGCGTGATTTAGACGCTGCTGTGACACGGGGCGCCATGTTTTACTCTTAGTTTTGAAGTTAGACAAATGTGAAATGTATCATCGATTGTTTAATCTACTTGTTTAAGCAGCAGTTGTCTAAAATTATCCGGCTCTTTCCAGGAAAATCAAAGCTCTTTCCATTTCTGAAATGACAGACGCAACATCGTGTTCTTCTGGAAGGCGGCCATGGATCGCGGATTCAGACGCTTCTTAAGAAACCTCATAAATTGGTCGCTGTCAGTAGAGAGACGTTTCTGTGTTTTTATCTGTGTCTCTGACTCAGCAGTTAAAAAAAATATTACAGGTGAATATTGTGAATATAAGATAAAATAGGGGAGAGCCCTGTCCTTATCAGCTTACAGTCACTCAACTGGCGTACCATGGTCTGAAAGTGGAGCCAAATTCTCGGGCCCCTTGCCCTGAGAGCCCTGCACTCAGTTGCTTCTGTGTTGCCGTGCTCGGGACTAACTCTTTACTTGGTGATGTGGTGCTTAGTCTCCCTGCCAGTGTCATCGCTCCCGGCACCTAGCATTGCAATATGAAGTACTGCAGGGGTGGGAAGTGGCATTGCAAGGCCCACACAAACTTTGTTTCTCAGTCTCTTTGCCCCATCCAATCCTTTCCCCCCCCCACCAACTCAGCTCCATCCCTTCCTGTCCCCTCAGCTCTGCCCCATCCATTCCTGTCCCCTCAGCTCTGCCCCATCCATTCCTGTCTTCTCAGCTCTGCCCCATCCATTCCTGTCCCCTCAGCTCTGCCCCATCCACTTCTGTCCCCTCGGCAGGGCTGTATTTACCATTAGGCAACCCTAGGCACGTGCCTAGGGTGGCAACCTGGGAGGGGGGGAAAGGGCACTGCTTTTACTACTGTAGTAAAGAAAAGAAATTAAAACTCCCATAGCCAGAACATTAATGCCTCCTGACAAGCACCCCCTCCCCAGCCACAGAAGGACGCAGAGTGTATGTGAGTGAAGAGGGGGATGCAATGGATTGAACACAGGCCAGAGCATCTCCCCTCCACTGGTGTGGTCATGTGACTCCTGTATGTCAGAATGCAGTAAAAGATGGAACATGTTTGCTGCCTTTGTGCCTCCTCCACTCACATACTCTGCATCTAGCTCATTGCACCCTTTCCCCCTACACACTGGACCGTGACCTAACTTAAAAGAAGAGGGCGCAGGCACTTAAAGTGCCTAGGGCACCATGAACACCAAATACGGCCCTGACTGCGCTCAGACGTTACATGGCAATACGTGGCACTACCTGGCGGTTGAGTTTCTTAAATAACCCCCTTAGTAACTGCACAGAATGAGGAGTAATTTTGGACTCTCATTTAAACCTCACATTCACTCCCCATCCACCTCCTGCAATCTACGGCTTAAAGCAGAACAAAGCCAAAGATTTTGACTATCCCGGGCTTTGTTCTGTGCCCCGGGGGCATCCTGCATTGGGATGCCCCGCTGTGTGAACCCCCCCAGAATGCCTCCACCATACTTAATCCGGTCCTGTCTAAAAAAGCTCTCTCCAGCCAGGAGGCCCCTCCCTACATTTCATCTCTAATCCAGGGATAGCGACTCAGATGCAACCTCTGATCTGCCTTTAACTTACTCTCACCTCCAGGACTTCTCATGCGCCTCTGCAATTTACTGGAATGCCCTCCCCGCTTAATTCACCAACCCTCCAAACTTTCAAAAGTGACCAGTTGTGATCCTTCCCCTTTGTGTCTTCCCCACCTTATCCTTTAGACCAGGGGTGCTCAACCACTTCTTGTAAAGGTCCATTTACAGACATCTGGTGAGAGATGAAGGTCCGGGCAGGGGTCTGTCGCACAGGGGTGGATAGTTAAAAATCAGCCCAAAGGGGGGGGGGGGCACCCCAGGAATGCTATTGGGCACTGGGGAAAAACAGGGAGGCCAGGGATTGGATGGGCAAAACTGGGAGGACAGGAATGGATGGTGCAGAGCTGAGGGGACAGAAGTGGATGGGGCAGAGCTGAGGGGACAGGAATGGATGGGGCAGAGCTGAGGGGACAGAAGTGGATGGGGCAGAGCTGAGGGGACAGGAATGGATGGGGCAGAGCTGAGGGGACAGAAGTGGATGGTGCAGAGCTGAGGGGACAGAAATGGATGGGGCAGAGCTGAGGGGACAGGAATGGATGGAGCTGAGCTGAGGGGACAGGAATGGATGGAGCTGAGCTGAGGGGACAGGAATGGATGGGACGGGGCTGAGGGGACAGGAATGGATGGGGCAGAGCTGAGGGGACAGAAGTGGATGGGGCAGAGCTGAGGGGACAGGAATGGATGGGGCAGAGCCGAGGGGACAGAAATGGATGGGGCAGAGCCGAGGGGCAGGGCCGTATTTAGGGGGGGGGCAATGGTGGTTTTTAAGAGGTTAAAATGCAGACAGTGTGGCGGGTGACGGTGCAAGGGTTTAAATGCAAATAGTTTGCGGAGGAGAGAGAGGATGCAAACAGATGCAAATGCAGACAGTGTTAGGACATGAGAGGGGATCAAGGGGTTACATGGAGACAGTGCGTGTGGAGGAGGGAGAGGGTGCAATGGGTTAAATGCAGACAGCACGTGTGGAAGGGGACGTGTCAGCAAGGGTTTTTTTATCTATAGCAGTAATAGCACACTCCATAGCATCCCCCCATTAAGTGGCCACCCTAGGCACATACCTAATGGTAAATACAGCCTTGGTGCCGGGGTTTTATTTCTCCCTTTGACTTCCTGCCTCCCAAGTCTGTTTAGCTTCACTGTACCTCCCAACCAGGATCCCAAAGCCCATGTTCTGCCCCTGCAATTCTATAGCCTCAGAACCATGGCTGTAGGGGGGGGAGGGGTATATGTCATGCATACCCCCTATGCAAGCCAGGTCAATCGGACAGCCCATACATTCTGCTTCCATGTGGTAGGTATGGGGCTGATTGAGACCGGGGGTGGAGGGTTGGGTATGCTTGGGGGCAGCATTGTGACACAATAGATAAGTACTGTAGTTCAGAAGCTCTGATGGGCCTTGGAGGAACTCAGCCATGGGTGGCCTTTGGGGTGTGCGAGGTGTGCGGTCACACAGGGCGCCATCACAACCTTTCTGTTAGGAGGCACCAGGAGCTTTCAACTAGACCAACGGGCCTCCATCAGATACCCTCATGTCTCTCTTTTGTACATTTCTTTATAATTCTCTTTTACCCCTTTCCTTCAGAATTTCCCTTTCTGCGTCTCTCTTTTGTTTTGTAAGAGAGTAAAGCCAATGTCATTACATGGAGACTGTTGTGTTGTTGTTTTGCCACAAGGGGCCGCTGTTTCCCCCACGCAGCTAAGCTATGGCTGGAACATGCAGTCAGAGGGAGGAAATAACTCAGCTTGTTTTCTTTGAAGAAGAAGAAAGTGGAGCGATTTTGAAAGGACAGCAGAAGGCTGTGTGGAAGGGAGTCCTGTGTGTCATGTGGAGACCAGACGTGGCATAGAGGGACTGAATCCTGATCCTTGCTAGGAGCAGAGGATTCCTCCAGGACAGCTGCTGAGAGCTGTGGAAGGAGCCAGCCTGCTGTTCTTCATGGTTGTGAGAGAGACTTGCTGCGGCCCAGCTTGGAGACATCATTGGTTTCATCAACTGGACCCGGGTCAGTAACACACAGCATGCATGCCAGACTGAGACTAGGCCTATTAGTTAGTTAGAAAGGTTTTACATAGGCCGAAAGTGTTTTTCTTTTCTCTGTTTGCTGTTTGGATTTTGGAACTTAAAGGAACATTTTGCCTGTGAGAGCTGACAACTGCGCCCCATCGACACCCTCGGTCAGTGGATGTTTCACTCATTCAAAAGCAACGTTGTTCTTTTGGGTTCTGGGCTAGTGCTGGGGAGGGGAGTTTTTTAGGATTGTAAGCTGCTGTGCTGTACCGCCGATGACCCCTCAGTGAGCACCCACACAAACATTCGTTCCAGAAAGCGCCGTCCCTTTAAGGAGGGCAGCCCACATGACTGGCCTGCGCTCCTGTCCGGAGGCAGACCAGCCATGTGGAAGTGGTCACTGGGGGAAGTGACCTCAGGGGGGAGGGGGAGTATAAAGGGGGACGTCCCCTTCTCCTTCCTCTTTGACCCCGGCGTGGATGGACGAGCAGTCCCACCTGCCCTGTTTTTTGTTATGGTTGGGTTTTTCGGCCACAGTCCTGGGGAGGGGGGGGGGGGGTTGGGGTTTTTCGAATATGTGTTAAGGTTTGTATGGCTAGTTATTTATTGTATATACAAAAAAAAAAAAAATTAAAGGGGTATTTGGTAATATGTCTGTTGGCACCTGTTGGGGGTGCCGCAGTATTCTGTTATTTATTTGTGTTGAAGTATGTTGTATAAAAAAAAACATTGTACATATATTAATGTATTGTTATTTATCTATGTTAAGTTTTGGTTTTCTTTTCTGTGGAAATTTGTATTGTATTTGTCACAGCCGTTGGGCGGGTCTCCTCTCGGGTTTCGGGTCTGAGATAGCATTTCCATGGGTAGAGTATGCGGCTGTTTCCGTGAGAAACCGGCCAGGACGAGTTGGTTAAAGTATTTCGGATGGTTCAAGTAGGGAAGGGGATTTTTTGGCCACTGGCGGTTAGCCTGATTAAGCTCCCTGGCCTAGGATGGATGCGGCCGAGTTTATGTTGGCTTCCGCTTGGTGGGGGTCGGGATGGTATTTTGGTTCCCTCCCCTTCCCTTCATTCTTGGGATCCTAGGCTTCTCAGACCCGGAACAATAGGGGGGACTCTATTCTGCTTGTACAATTTTGTTTATATATGTTGGGCTGTGGCCGATTAAATGTAATCTTTCCAACGACTGTCAGGGACCGCTGGACACCCTTCTCTCGTGAGCCAACAATCCCCAATCTCCACCGCCTCTTGTGCCTATAGACAAGCCCCCGCTTGCTGGAGACACGGGTTATGCCTCTCCAGACTCGGTTGCCCCCAGGTCTTACTGGCGCAAAGATTGCTGGCTTACGATAAAGACGGATGAACTGAGGGGTATCCCAAATCAGGAGTTCATGCACCAAAGTCTGTAAACGTCAAAACCAAGGGGCAAGGCAAAGAGTAGTCGGGACTGGCAAGGGTCAAGGCCGGGTGATCACAGAAGCGCGGTATCCAAGGGGTTAAGCAGAAACGAAGTCAGACAGGCAGAAGGTCGGTTCAGGCAGCGAGCAGGAGTAGTCAAGGACGAAGCCGGATCAAACACACTAAGACGAGATTCAGAAGCACACCCAAGCTAGTAAATGGCTATAACAGGCACTGGTGGTTCAGGCGGGACAATATTTAAATGGTGACTGACCAATGGGAAGGGGAATGTGCTGATTGGTGCAACACACGATCTCACCCCTGATAGGAGAAACTCCAGGGACTGGACCGCCCTGGCCAGTCAGGCTGTCCATTCCCTGACCTTCCCAGAGCAGAGGATTCCTGGGTCAGGATTGGTCCTTTTAAATCTGCCCCCGGCGAATGCGCTGGGAGCAGCACCGCCGGGGGACATAAAGGGAACGTGCTAGCACGCGGGCCGGTGCGCCCGACGCTGGAGGGGCGGCTGCCTGGCGCGGCCGCGCCACCAGTGAGCGTGCGGAGGCACCGTGGGACAGACTCCCAGGTAAGTTCCTTACAACGACATGGTGGTTTGGACTTGTTATTTTGGTGGGGCGGGAGGTATGACGCAGGGCATATGGAACGCTAGCCCAGTCATGCAATAGGGTAATAACAGGTATGGTGGGAGGTTCTAGTGCACCCAATAGTATGTAAATTACCAGGGCTTCCTAGCACAGGGGTTCTCAGCCCAGGCTGAGTGTATGAAATCAAGTTTATTGTTTATCACAATTGTCTTATTGAAGTGGGTTTGATACGCTTTTGCAGTAAAAGTTTGATATAATAACGCTGGTATCAGTGTCGCTTTTCCCGCACGTGGCTTCACTGTATCCTGGGGAGCCCACTCCGGTACACGGCTTACAGTTTCATGACATGATCCCTTCCTTTTCCTCAGTTTCCATAACTTCCTCTTTCAGCTTCTTTACATCTTCCTCCTTTTTTACCTTCCCGCGACCTCTCTCTCCCAGTTTTATTCTCTCTTTTATGTCTCTCTCTCTCATTTTTTCTCTTTCTATCTCTCTCTTCCTCTTTCTTTCTCTTGTTCTCTTTCTCTACATTCCTAATTTTTCTCTTTTTCTAGCCGGCTTCAACTTTCTCACTTTCCCTCTCTTTCTCCTGTTTTTCTACATTTATCCCATCTCGCTCGCGTTTTCCCACATTTCCCTATCTTACTCTCATTTGCACATTCTCCTTCCTCTGACGCTGTAGCGACTGTAGCGGTATTTTCACAGCGCCCGCTAGTAGTCGCTGTGCTTGGCCGTTGTTCGGTTGTTGATAGCGACTCAGTCGGTGTGCAGTAATGTTGAATACAAGGTGACGAGTCGCTATTTGACAGGTTCCGCAATGTATGGGTGCGCATGATAGCGACTGGTCAGAGCGACCGGCTCCCACCATATTCATCAATAAATCAGGCTCGAAAAATTCTCGCGCTGTGAAATGCATGTTTAAACCCCAGAGCGCTGGAGGCGATGTGTTAAAAGTAGTTTTTTAACCCCCAAACCACCATATTTTTGGAAACCCAAAAAAAAAAAAAAATTTAAGAATTTAGTAATATGAATACATTAATATCAGACCTGTAATATCAATTCTGCACAAATTTTTATTTTTTTTTTACCTTAAAAAAATTATCTAACATGGCAGAAGTGGTCAGAGAATTTGTCACATTTAAAAAAAAAGAAAAAAAAAAAACATTAATAACAATTAATTATTAATATTTAAAGATTGTTCCATTGAAATGCATTGGAGAGCGCCAGGTAGCAAGAGGTCATACCTGTCGCTGTTCAAGGTCGGTCGCTGGCGCTGTGGGCTGAGGCTGGAATAATGATGAATGAGTCGCTATATGGCGCTATCTCAGTCGCGAAGCAGGATCGGCTTGATAAATGTGTGATTGTGGTGGGGAGCCGGCGTTCTCGTGGCGGGGCCCGTCATTACCGGTTGCTCACCAGTCGCTAGCTGTCGCTATTCCTTCATAAATAAGGGCCCAAGTCATCCTATCTTTTTTATCTTTTCCCTCCTTTCTCTTTTACACATTCCCTCCATTGTCTATCTTTTCACTTTCTTTTCATATTACGTTCCTTTGTCTTCTCTCAATCGCTTATCCACATTTCCTCTCCTGCCCCATCTCCCACTTTTGGGGGTTATTTAAGAAGGGATAGCGCCAGGTAGCGCTTCGTAGTGGCAGGCAGCGCCTGGTGAACGCTGGGTGCTGTACAGGAAACCACATTTAATAAAGCGAATCTGGTGAGCGCCTCTAACAGCGCCACATAGCGTCACATGTATTATTACAGGCGGCTCAACATATAGCGCCGGCGCTCTAGTTTCAAGAGCTCCAGGTATTTCCTTTTGTTCAGTGTCGCTCTCCCATACATTTCATTGGGCTTTCATTTGGTTGTGTATAAATAGCGTGTTTAGCAATTTACATTTTTTTTTTTGCTCCAATCATTGTGTGACCTCTCCTGGCTGCAAACACTTTTATACATTTTTTGGACTTTTTTATATTTTTATGCAGAATTGTATGTGCAGTTCTGGCACTAAAGTGTTAATGTCCCAGTCTTATTTAAACATGCCTGGGATAAGCACACATCTATCCTAAGATAAAGAGACCATACAGTATACACATAAGGGCAGAGTAGATGGAGCGTATGGTCTCCTTCTGCCGTCAACCTTCTATGTTTCTATGTTTATAACAATGTCATTCCATGTGTTTTTTTCGCTTTGTTACTCGTGGATATGTGTTCAAAAATAGACTTTAATCACACAGCGTCTTGCGCTCTATGCTACAGCGCCCAGCTTTAGAGCGCGGATGTTGTGTGTGTAGTATATTGTTAAATATGGTGTGGAGCGCCGAGCGCTGGACGCCGAGCTGGCACTACCTCTCGCTCACTGCAGCGTTGTGCTGGTGTTAGAGCGCCCAACCTACATAACATTCATCAATGCCAGCCAGGTTACTACAGTGACCGCAACGCTCTGTTACAGCGCCCGATACCCGCTTACAGCGTCTACTAGCGGTCGCTCTAAGCGCCGCTATACAGACGCTCATCTGGCAATACCTGGCGTCAGTAGTGAATCAGCCTCCACATATTTTGCGTTGGTAGATCAGTGCAGCGTCTCTCATTAGTGAGCAATGGGGACGCCAAGGCCGCTGTAGCACCTCTGTTCAGGGGGAATAGAAGACTGGAACCAGGAAATCCAGAACCAATATCCAGAACAGTCGGGAAGGCGATCAACTGTTGATGATTATGATATAACCTATGTAGTGATGTAGAGCAGGGGTGGGCAATTATTTTTTCCATGGGGCCACATGAGAAACTAAAAATATTGTGGAGGGCCGGGTCAAAAGGCTGAACTCAATTCTGCATAATATAATTGTATTTCTTTATAACTGTTTTGACAAGCTGCTACGAGTATATGTCATATATGTATATGTGTCATTATTTAGAGTATATGTTATAGTTAAACAATAAAAAAGTGAGGTTGCCTTACAAAAAAATGTAATTTATTAAATAAACCACAATTTGTGTGTCCAGTGAGGTCTCACACGGCATCCCACATTGGGATACTCCAGAGGCATGATGCCTGTAACCCAGCCCTGGATTCCTTCACACTCGAAAGCGCTGGGTTACATGGGTTTTGGTCTGCTTTAAAACATCATGACCAAATCAGGTTAGGATGGAATAACCCCCCTCCTACATTATTATTAAAGTAACACAGCGCTACTCACTTTTTAGCAGCAATATGAAAAATTGCGGATTCCCTCACATAAAGCAGAACAAAACCCAGAGCGGCCACTGGTCTTTCCCCTGGAAATCCCTAATCGGGATGCCCCACTGTGTGAAACACTTTTTACTCAGTAGCAACATGAAAAATTGCAGACTCCCTCCCTTAAAGCGGAACAAAGCCCCGATCTGGGATGCCCAGGGGGAAGACCAGTGGCCGCTCTGGGTTCAGTTCCACTTTAAGGAGGAGTCCAACATTTGTCAACTTGCTACTAAGTAACAAGGGTTTCCCACAGTGGGGCATCCTGATCTGGGATACCCAGGGGGAAGACCACCCTGCAGGAGGGAGCTATCCAATAGGACAGCAGGCTCTAATCCACACACGCCCCCGCTACATTAGACTCACTACAGAGGGGCAAAAATGCTGTTCAAACCCGGCACTATCTTTTCTGGCAAGACAGCGCGGACAGTGGGCGGCACGGGCAGGGCGCGCACCTTACAGGGAACGCTGGTCGCGAGCCAGTCAGAGCCTATCAAAGGGCCGTATGTGGCCCTGGGGCCTTACAATGCCCAGGTCTGATGTAGAGGAAACATAGAACAGGAGGAAATGAGAATAAATATAACACATCTGCTCAATTCATTTAACACGTTTACAAGTCAGAACATAATGAACGCCATTGTATTCAGAGCATGAGCTGTTTTTCCTGTACGGTAATTGATTTTTATTTTTTGTTTTTTGGCAAAAAAAAGTCTTGAAAGCACAAGCAAGGTCCCCAGGGGGCATCCCGATCTGTGCTAATCTAACTATGAAGCCCAAAATTATGTTTACATTCCCACCCCCTTCTGTGTCCCATCATAGATGCAAATGCATCATCCTGCAGAGCAGAAGCATTGCGACTTCTCTAAGGGGGTTAAGAAACGCCAGCGAGAGGTAATGCCATGTAGCGCCACGTAGCGTCGGGTAAACGCCGGGCGCTGTATGTGAAACCACATTTAAGAAAATCAATTTGGTGAGCGCCTCTAACAGCGTCATGTAGCGTCACATGTATCACTAGCGGTGTGTATAGCGCCCAGTGCTCTAGGTTCAGCAGCACCATGTAGTACCTGTCGCTCAGTAGCGATCTCCCATACATTTCAATGGGGCTTCATTTTGTTGTGTTTAAAGAGCGTGTTGCTAAAGTAAACTTTAACATTTTTGGCTTAAATCTATGTGTGGCCTCTCCTGCCCGGCAACCAAACACTTTTATAGGTTTTTTTTTTTTATGCAGAATTGTATGTGCAGGTCGGCCATTGTAGTGTCATTGTCACAGTGTTAAAACAATGTCATTCCATGTGTTTTCGCTCTGGTGCTGGTGGATATGTGTTGAGACGTTTATCACATAGCTTCTGGCGCTCAACACTATAGCGCCCAGTTTTAGAGCGCCAACGCTGGTTGTGTGTAGTTTTTTCTTGTATACGGGCTTCAGCGCCGAGTGCTGGACACACTTAAAGTGGACCAACACCCAGGATTTTGACTATCTTGGTTTTTGGTCCACTTTGGGGGGCACCCCGATTGGGGGTGCCCCGCTGTGTGAAACCCCCCAGAAAGCCCCAAAAACTCACCTCACCACGCTCCCGCGTGACCGCGCCGTCCAATCCCCACCGACGGACAAGCGGGTGACAGCGACGGACAAGACAGCGCGTCCGCTGCCGCCTCCCGCACGTCACTCTTACAGGGCACGCGCCCACGCAGGCCATTCACAAACGGCCGGCGGGCGCGCGCACGTCTAGAGGGGCGCATGGGAGGCGGCAGCGGACGCGCTGTCTTGTCCGTCGCTGTCACCCGCTTGTCCGTTGGGGCTTTCACACAGCGGGGCACCCCCAATCGGGGTGCCCCCCCGAAGTGGACCAAAACCCAGGATAGTCAAAATCCTGGGTGTTGGTCCACTTTAAGTGTGTCCAGCATTCGGCGCTGAAGCCCGTATACAAGAAAAAACTACACACAACCAGCGTCGGCAGGATAAGGTAAGGTTTTTTGGGGATTTTGGGGGGGTTTCACCCACGGTGAGGGAGGTGATCGGCCCTGGGTGTTGGTCTACTTTAACTGGCGCTACCTATCGCTTGCTGCAGCGTTGTCCTGTTGTTAGATGTAGCGTCGTCTTGGGCGCTTTGACCTTGGGACACCACCTAGCGTTATCCATTGGCTCTGCAGTGAATCAGGGAAAAGCTTCTACAGCGCCCCCTACAGACATCACATTTATCAATGCTGAACAGCATAGTACAGCGCCACTTGTCCGGCCAGTACTTTAGGTTATAGCGCCAGACACCCGCTTACAGCATCTACTAGCGGTGACTTTAAGCGGCGCTACACAGACGCTTACATGGCAATACGAGCCGCTAGTCTTAAATCAGCCTCCCCATGTCCTCTTCATGTTCGATAAACCTGATTGGTTTGCCTGTGGTCACACACAAAGAGAAAGACATGGAAAGAGGGGGATTCCGTGCTGTGCAGAATGCCGCATTTACAGGTGAAATATCATGCAAATGGAGTGAGTATGTAGATTAAACCGGACCTTCACCATGATTTATTGAAAAGCCCAAACTGTTAAAAACGATTCCCCAGCATCTAAAGCTGATATATTTTAAGTTTTTAGTCACTTACTTATTATTCTTTCCCCCACTAGGCTGCAACTCTGTTCAGGACTTTAGGATACAGGCGCTGCCATCTTGACTCGGAAGCATCACATATACTGATCACATATACTGAGGAGAGGAGAGTGGGATAAAGCTGTGCTTTGCTCAGACAGAGCAGAGCTGGGGTCAGGAAAAGGTCAGCAATCCCAGAATGCAGAGCAGCACAGTCAGAAGGCACTTCCTGTTTGCAGGCTGCCTGATGTTCCATGAGCCGCCATCTTGGATGTTTAAAGGCTCATAACATGCAGTAGATGCAGGTGGGATGATTTTTAATGTGGGCAATCTGTATGTACAGGGTGTGGGAAACATATAAGATAGACTCTTATTCAGGCTGAAGGTCTAGATTAATGTGGGCAATCTGGATTAATGTGGGCCGATCGGGGGTGCCCCGCTGTGTGAAACCCCCCAGAATGCCCCAAAAACTCACCTCTCCTCGCTCCCACGTGACCGCTGCTGCCAATCCCCACCAACGGACATGCCGGAGGCAGCGACTGACAAGAGAGCGCGCTCGCCGCCGCCTCCCGCGCGTCACTCTTACAGGGCGCGCGCCCGCTGCTGGATCGAGGAGCAGGTAGGGATTTAGGGGTTTCTGGGGGGTTTCACATAGCGGGGCACCCCCGATCGGGGTGCCCGCAGTCAGGGGACGGATCGGTCCGGGAATCTTATAGATTCCCGGGCCGATCATGGGAGGGTGTTGGACCACTTTAAGGCTCGTCCATAGAAATGTATGGGAGAGCGACAGGTAGCGAGAGGTAAGACGTGGCGCTCTGCAAGCCTGAACGCCGGTGCTGTACGCTGAGCCTTGGGTAATGATGAATCGTACGCTACATGGCGTTGTTCCAGGCACTCACCAGATTCGGCTTCATAAATGTGGAATTGCGTGCCGTGTCCGGCGTTCACCTGACGCTACCTGGCGCTATACCTTCATAAATAAGGCCCTAAGACGATAGCTGGCTGCTGCAGCTGTAATGCACCCAGACATCCGGCATTCTGCATTTGGTGGGACAGGCTTCCCCATGGCAGCAAAGTGGGACATTTAGATTTCCCCAGAGTTATCAGAGAGACAGTGGGCCTCATATTAGGACTGTCCCACTAAAAGAGGGACATCTGGTCAGTTTACTTTTGAGCCAAGAGGCTGTGAACTCCCTGCAGCGGATCCTGACCGTTCCGGCATGCATCCCAGAATTCTTTGTCGGTCATGGCTCTGCCCCCTCCCCCCCACCAGTCATAGTGCCTGTCAGGGCTGGCGTCAGCACCTGGTAAGGCGGGGCCTTTGGGGTGTGCGACGGCGCTTGACCGGCGGCGGACATCTCCTCGAATGGCGGGATTCCACACAAAGGAGCATCTCGATTTAGATTCCGGGGGAGGAAGTGCTGGGTTTTGTTCTGCTGTTAAGTTGCCCACCCCAGCTGATTTCCTATCCCTGGAGCATCCCAATCTGTGATACCCTACTGTGTGACACCCCCTGGGATCGCTGGCATACCCACTATGCAAGCAATTCCAACCCTGAGTTTTGATCTTCTTTACAGGGGCATCTCAATTTGGGATGCCCCTGTCTGTGAAAGAGCCCCCCTGGTTTGGCCGTTAACTCAAACTGGCGATCCCACAGTATTCACCAGTTCCAGGAAAGTAATGAACAAAGGCGGGGGGTCACACACAGGGGCATCCACAATCAGGAGAAGCTAGATTCCTTTAGACTCAGAGGTCAGGTTTAAAGAGTTTTGGTGCACTTCAAAGTAGACTAAAACTAGAGTTTTGGTCCAAATAACATGATCCTTAGGGGGCATCCAGATTTGGGACATCCCTCGGTTATGTGACGTGACTCTTCACCACAAAGGGGCCCCCTGACACCATGCCGCCCAGGGGCCCACATAAACCTGGAGCCGGCCCTGGTGCCTGTGCAAGCCACGCTCTATTTACTGCAAAGGAGCAGTGTCTGTCATGCGCCTCCATTGCTGTATATGGAGGGGGTGCGGAGAGTCCCTGTGATCGAGGTGGCGGGTAAGTGCGCACAATGACGCCGGACTGTTCCTGAGCTGTGGCAGGGAAGTAAAGGTGAGTGCCCTTTTTTTATTGGCTTTACAGACCCTTTAAAGTGGACCAACACCCAGGATTTTCACTATCCTGGGTGTTGGTCCACTTCCGCGGGGCACTCCGCTGCGTGAAACCCTCCAGATCGCCCTAAAAAACTCACCTCACCCCGCTCCTACGCGAGTGCTCGTCCAATCAGAGCGCTCAGAGTCGGTTTGGTATGTACGTACAAGCGACGAACAACCACAGCGGCTCCGAGCACGCTGGCGGCCGCATCTCGCACTTCCCTCTAACAGGGAGCGCCCGCACCGGCCATTCACAAACGGCCGGCGCGGGTGCGCGCCCTGCTAGAAGGAAGCGCGAGATGCGGCCGCGGAATGAGGATAAGGTAAGGTTTCTGGGCGTCCGGGGGGGGGGGTTTACCCCGCGGGGCATCCCAATTTTTTTTGCAAGAGGAAGTATATTCTGACGGGTAGGGAGCGTGTTTGGCTGGTGGGTCTGCTCTAATGAAGCCATGTTTTCTAGTCCAGCATCTGAGGAATGTCAGTTGTGTAGTGCTTGGGATGAAACACGGGATATTTCCATTTTCAGCGCCAGAAACATGTCTGACTAATGCACTTCCATTAAATCCGCGTCTGCACAGTAATAGACTTTGGAGATCTAATCCAATGGAAGCGGAGGCCAGCTTTCAGCTTTCAGCCTAAGTGACATCAAGTGAGTCACGTCCCGAAATCCCTGTTTTTTCTTGTTTATCCCGATTCATCCAGACCCTGCTACAGGCCTGACAATGTGCCAGGCCCTATGAATCCATATTTGATGCTCTGGGAAACTATGACATCTAAGCAACAACATTTATAGTCACCTAAGTCCACCCTAGTGCCACATGGTGTTGCAGCCTTCTTCTCTTTGTTACTGCCTCTAGTGCTAGTTTGAGAATTGAATATGAACAATCAGGCTGGCTCATTACTAGCGCCAGCTATCGACAGAGCGACAGAGCGACCGCTAGTAGATGCTGTGATCGGCAATCCGGCGCTGTAACAGAGCGTCTCGTTCGCTGTCGTAACCTGGTGAATGAGATGTATGTTGGGCGTTCTAACACCAGTACAGCGTTGCAGGGAGCGAAAGGTAGCGCCAGCTCAGTGCGTCCGACTCTCAGCAACTCACACCATACTTAGCCAAAAAGGACACACACACAGCGTCGGCCCTCTAAAGCTGGGTGCTATAGTATAGACGCTGTGTAATTAAAGTCTATTTCTGAACACATATCCACCAGTAACAAAGCGAAAAACACATGGAATGACATTGTTGTAACATTGTAACATTAATACTTTAGTGCCAGACCTGTAATGACAATTCTGCATAAAAATATAACAAATCAAAAAAGTTTTCAAAAATGACTTTTTCTAGGCCAGGAGAGGTCACATAATTGTTTGAGAGAAAAAATAAATAAAAACAAAAAACCCTGTTTAAACAGAAGAAAAGGAACGACCATTGAAATGTATGGGAGAGTGACAGGTAGCAACAGGTAATACCTGGAGCTCTGGATGCTAGAGCGCCGGTGCTATGCGCTGAGCTGCCTGTAATGATGAATCGGACGCTACATGGCGCTGGTAGAGTCACTCACCAGATTCGCTTTCTTAAATGTGGTATTGCGTACAGTGCCCGGTGTACACCAGACGCTGCCTGCCGCTATCCCTTGATGAATAAACCCCTATGTGTATGTCTGAGAAAGGGTTACAGGCCAAAAGGAGCACAGGGGAGAATTCCCAGTGGGCCAAACAGCCTTGGGACGGGGAGGCCGATTCATTAATAGCGCCAGGTAGCGACAGATGAGCAACTGTAGCGTGATTTTTTCAGCGCCAGCCAGTATTCGCTGTGCTTGGCCGGCGTTAGCTTGATGACAGCGACTCAGTCGGTGTGCGGTAATGTTGAATACGGGCTGGGGGGTCGCTGTTTCACAGGTTCAGCGTTGTATGTGAGCGCCTGACAACGAATGGCCAGAGCAAACGGCTAGCTTCATATTCATTAACAAATCACGCTCCGAATGTGCTGTCGCTGTCCATTCCTTGTTTAAACCCCAGAGCGCTGGCGGCGATCTGTATTAACTAGTTTTTAACCCCTAAACAACCATATTTTTTGAATGTAACATTATACATGTTTTTAGAATCATTTTGTAATATGAATACATTAATCTCAGACCTGTTAGATCAATTCTGCACAAATTTTTTTTAAATTTTTTTTTTTACTTAAAAATAAATCCTAACATTGCAGAAGTGGTCTCCGATTTTTTGACATTAAAAAAAAAAAAAAATAATACCAATTAATTATGAATAATTATAGATTGCTCCATTGAAATGCATTGAAATGCATTGGACATCGCCAGGGAGCGACAGCTCATACCTGGCGCTGTGAGGGAATTTGCAGCGGCGCTGTTCGGTCCAGGCGGCTTCATGATGAATCCCGCGCTAGCTGTCGCTCTCGCCGGCGCTAGCCTCATTTTGCTTGATAAATGCGTCATTGTGAGCGCCGCCGGGCGTACTTGAGTCGGTAGTCGCCGTTAGCTGCCGCTACCTGGCGCTCGTCAGACACTACCTGGCGCTAGCCCGTGATAAATAAGGGCCTTAATGTGATTGGCCAATCACATTTAAACTCATTCAGATGTTATGGTAGGGTTCTCCTTACATTTTCTTAGTTGCATTTTACAGCAAAATAAATGCTCTGTGTCACCAGTCACTTACCTTCCCGGTCCAGAGGTGTCCTCCATCGGCTGCTCAGCTAGCTTGCCCGAGTCCAGTCTGCCGGCAGCCACATCAGCAGCTAGCGCTGGCTCCGGCAGTGTCTTTCGCTTGTGGCCGCATCCCCAGCTCCCCTGTTCGTGGTTGCACGCGTGTACGGCTCTCTTATGCTCTCCGGTGGCGCTGCAGACACCATGCCGGATGGAGGTTAAAGCGGTCCTTCACTCAGAATAAGAGCCTATCTTATGTTTCCCACACCCTGTACATACAGACTGCATCTACTGCATGTTATGAGCCTTTAAACATTCAAGATGGCGGCTCATGGAACATCAGGCAGCCTGCAAACAGGAAGTGATTTCTGACTGTGCCCCTCTGCATTCTGGGATTGCTGACCTTTTCCTGACCCCAGCTCTGCTCTGTCTGAGCACAGCTATAACCTGCCCCCCTGTACTTTATCCCGCTCTCCTCTCCTCAGTAAGTGTGATGCTTCTGAGGCAAGATGGCGGCACCCATATCCCAGAGTCCTGAACACAGCCCAGTGGGGGGAAAGAATAATAAGTGACTAAACTTAAAATATATTAATTTTAGATGCTGGGGAATCGTTTTTTAAGGGTTTGGGCTTTTCAATAAATCATGCTGAAGGTCCGGTTTAAAGTGGACCAACACCCACGGGTGATCGGCCCGGGAATCTATAAGATTCCCGGGCCGATCACCTCCCTCACCGCGGGACATCCGAGATCGGGATGTCCCGCGGGGTGAAACCCCCCCAAACACCCCAAACCCCCTTACCTCCCTCGCGCCCCTCTAGGCGTCTGCGCGCCCGCGCCGGCCGTCTGTGAATGGCCGGCGTGGGCGCGCGCGCGTCAAGAGGAACGCGCGGGAGGCGACGGCGGAGGAGCCGCTTGTCCGGGACTGTCAGATTCCTTGTCCGTAGGCGCTGGGAGCGGGGAGAGGTGAGTTTTTCGGGGGGTTCGGGGGGGGTTTCACACAGCGGCCACCCCTATCGGGGGTGCCCCACCGAAGTGGACCAAGACCCAGGATAGTCAAAATCCTGGGTGTTGGTCCACTTTAAGTTAAAGGACCCAATGGGCCGTACTTATACTGATGGCCCAAAACGCCCTGAATGTGAATTGGGCCATAGGTTGTAGCTGGGCCAATGAACCCTAGTGCCCCCCCCGACCAATCCCGTTCACTTCCCTTCCTTAAAGATGTCCCCAGCTCCCTCTCTCACTGCCTGTGACAGCGTGCTGCTGGGCGCTCTTATTCCTGGGACTCGTGATTGTTATACTGTCGCTGACCTATCTTGCCTGATTATCTCGTGACCGCCGCCTGAACCGACCTTGCCTGGATTCCGACTATGTTCCTGTCTCATCCTTGGTACTGCCAACCCTGTTTACCAGCATTGACCCTTGGCTTGGCCTTTGACCCTTGTTGTGCTTCTTCCTTGGCACCATGTATCGGGAGAACTTGCCCGATAACGCCCAGGCTTACCTCTGGTTCATCCACCTTCACCCCTGTAACTTCACAATCTTTGAGCTAGCAAGTCCTGGGGGCAACCGTGTCCGGTGAGGTGTTTAAAGTGGACCAACACCCAGGATTTTGACTATCCTGGGTTTTGGTCCACTTCAGTGGGGCACCCTGATCGGGGGTGCCCCGCTGTGTGAAACCCCCCAGAAAGCCCCGAAAACTCACCTGTCCCCGCTCCCACGTGACCGCTGCAGCCAATCCCCGCCGACGGACAAGCAAGGTCCGTCGACGGACAAGCGAGCGCGCCCACCGCCGCCTCCCGCGCATCACTCTTACAGGGAGCGCGCCCGCACCGGCCATTCACAAACGGCCGGCGCGGGTGCGCGCCCTGCTAGAGGGAAGCGCGAGCGACGGCGGCGGCTCGCGCATGCGCCGCTGGATCGAGGAGCAGGTAGGGATTTCGGGGCTTTCTGGGGAGTTTCACACAGCGATCGGGGTGCCCCGCAGGCCCGATGCTGATCGGCCCGGGAATCGTATAGATCGGGTGTTGGTCCACTTTAAAGCATCCTGGCAAACAGGGGCTTGGCTAAAGGTGAAGCTAGCATCAGAGATTGGGGGTTGTGAACGCACTAAGAAGGCGAATGTCCTCAGGGTTTGACACTCACATGTAAACTTATGGCAAGTAGTAGGCAGGACACAGCTACCACCATTTAAAGTGATTCTGATTAAACCGGACCTTCACCACGATTTATTGAAAAGCCCAAAACCTTAAAAAACTATTCCCCAATATCTAAAGTTAATATATTTTAAGTTTTTAGTCACTTATTATTCTTTCCCACACTGGGCTGCAACTCTGTTCAGTTCTATACGGGCGCCGCCATCTTGACTCAGAAGCATCACACAAGCGGCCTTATTTATCAAGGGCTAGCGCCAGGTAGTGTCTGACGAGCGCCAGGTACCGCCAGCTAACGGCGGCTACCGACTCAAGTACGCCCGGCGGCGGTCACAATGACGCATTTATCACGCTAAATGAGGCTAGCGCCGGCGAGAGCGTCAGCTAGCGCGGGATTCATCATGTAGCCGACTGCAACCAACAGCGCCGCTGCTAATCCCATCACAGCGCCAATGTATTTCAGTGGAACAATCTTTAAATAATCATAATTAATTGCTATTACTGTTTTTTTTTTTTTAATGTCAAAAATTCTGTGACCACTTCTGCAATGTTAGGATTTTTTTTTAAGTAAAAAAAAAAAAAAAAAAAATGTGCAGAATTGATATTACAGGTCTGATATTAATGTTTTCATATTACAAAATGTTTAGAAAAACTTGTATAATTTTTACATATAAAAAAAAAGGTTGTTTGAGGGTTAAAAACTACTTTACACACATCGCCGCCAGCGCTCTGGGGTTTAAACAAGGAATTCACAGCGCGAGAAATTTTTGAGCGTGATTTTTTAATGAATCTGCAGCAAGCCGTTCGCTCTGGCCATTCGCTGTCAGGCGCACCCATACAACGCGGAACCTGTGAAACAGCGACCCCTAACCCCGTATTCAACATTACCGCACACCGACTGAGTCGCTGTCAACAAGCAAACCCTGGCCAAGCACAGCGAATACTAGCTGGCGCTGTGAAAATCACGCTACTGGCGCTCATCTGTCGCTACCTGGCGCTATTAATGAATCGGCCTCTTACTGCGTAATGGCCAGCGTCTAAGGCCAGCGGCTCCGAGCACCCTTGCGGCCGCATCCTCCGCTTCCCTCTAACAGGGAACGTGCCTGTGCTGGCCATTCACAAATGCCTGATGCTAGAGGGATAGCGGGGATGCAGCCGTGGCTCACGCATGCGCCGTCGGACCGGGATGCAAGGTAAGTGAACAGGGCGACCTGGGGGGCTTCATCATCCCGATTTGGGATTCCCCAGGGGGAGGGAATCGATCGGCCTGGGAATCTTATAGATGTCGCTGGGTTTTGGTTCACTTTTATTCATCTGGCACTACGTGGCCTTAGCGTTTCATAAAAGAAGAAGAAAAGTAAGGCCCTATTGCCAACTCAGCATGTAGTGCAATGGGCTCCGGGGTTCAGATACAAAATCAGACAAAAGTCACACAGTTAGTTTTTTTTTTTTAGTCCTTTAACACAAAGGAAGCTAAAAATATCTGTTTTTGAATCTTTAGGGATGTTTTTCTACTTAAACAATACAAAGGCAAAGGGGGACCTAAACAATGCGTTGCTGATAATGGCCACTAAGGGATGCACAGAGGCTGATCTGGACAGGATGGCCTGCAGTGATCTCTCACCCGCCACACGGGGAAAAGGATGTGTCAGTAGATGGTCCTGATCTGCGTCTAATTATCAGCCTGGCGGCCGGCCTGAAGGACATTCCTTATATCTGATGTTTGCCAAGTGGCACGTCAATCACATATCTCTCGCTGCTGATTCAGCCTTTATAAATCAGAAACACAAACAGGATCGGCCGCTCCAATTTCTTCCCCAGCTTTCCACCATCCATAGACTGTGTTTCTGTGTGTATCCATGGCAACAAGCGCATACATAAACACAATGAGCTGCTGGAAGCTGACCGAGTGTCTCCATAGGACCAGAATAGATGTGTGTCCTGTAATACCCGTGTTACTGGAAAATGTATTAGGGGGCCTTATTCATGAAGGGATAGCGTCAGGTAGTGCCTTGTAAATGACAGGTAGCGGCAGGTGAACGCCGGACACGGCACGCAATTACACATTTATCAAGCAGAATCTGTTGAGCGACTGGGATAACGCCATATAGCGTCCGATTCATCATTATCCCAGCCTCAGCGCACAGCGCCGGCGTTCAGCCTTGCAGAGCGCCACGTCTTACCTCTCGCTACCTGTCGCTCTCCCATACATTTCAATGGACGTTCTTTTATTTCTTTTTAAAAGGGGTTTTTCTTTTTTTTTTTTTTTTTTTTTTTTTAAATCTCTAATTATGTTGTGACAACTTCTGGCCTAGAAAAAGTCATTTTTGCAAATATTTTTCATGTTTTATATATTTATGCAGAAATGACATTACAGGTCTGGTATTAATGTGTTCATGTCACAATGTTATTACAATGCAATTCCATATGTTTTCGCTTTATTACTGGTGGATACATGTTCAAAAACAGACTTTAATCACACAGCCTCTGGCGCTCTGGGCTACAGCGAAGCATTTTTGAGCGCCGGCGTTGTTTGAGGCTGTTTTTTTGATGAATATGGTGTGAGTCGGTCGCACTGACCAGTCGCTACCATTCGCTTTCATACAGCGCTGTACTGCTCATATAGCGATTCCCCACAAAGTATTCATCAATGCTGCACAGCGACTGAGACGCTCTGAACTAGCAAACCATGGCCAAGAACAGCGACTACTAGCGGTCGCTCTGAAATTCGCTCTACAGACGCTCATCTGTTGCTACCTGCTGCTAGTAATGAATCAGCCTGCCCATTGTATTCACTGGATTATTTTCACTTGCAATACTCTCGCACTGAAATGATCCCATATACGAAACAGATAAACACTAACTTCTCTTACCACATTATAGCATTAGACACCACGTAACTTCTCTCACTACACAGGCCCTTATTTAAGAAGGGTCGCTATGAGCAGTCGCTAACATGCGCTCCCATACAGCGCTGTACTGGTCAAATAGCGACTCCTCACAATGTATTCAACATAACTGAACAGCGACTGAGTCGCTATAAAGTAGCGACCCGCGGCCGAGCACTGCGACTACTAGCGGGCGCTCTGAAAATGCCTGCTACAGACGCTCATCTGTCGCTACCTGCCGCTAATGATGAATCAGCCTCACAATTAACTTCTAGTAATCTACTGGAGACACCACCCTGCTCCTGAGCCATCGCTCACAATATTTATACAGTTTTGCTGTATCAATACAAAGCCAATCCGTCTGCTTTACGTCTCTACATATTTGCTCTGTGACTCGTTTGTATGGCGTAGTGAGCAGGAAATATTTAAAGCTAGGATTTATCTGGTAGTGAGAACACTCCGTAGTCAAGGAAATCTCTTAATTTCCCAATGTGTTCCATATGTCTAATTCATCTATCTCCCTTTCACATGCAGTACATACAGCTCACATTATTGCGCTTTAATAAACAATTTGCTGAGCTAGGAAAAGATTGTTCCCAACATTTGAGCCCATTTCTCAGGCTTTGAACATCATATGAAATAATCTGCATCATTATTTTAACCAATGTAGTATTCGATTGTTACATTTTATTAATTATGGGATATAGGCCCTTATTTATGAAGGAATAGCGACAGGTAGCGACTGGTGAGCGGCCGGTAATGACGGGCCCCGCCACGAGAACGCCGGCTCCCCACAACAATCACACATTTATCAAGCCGATCCTGCTTAGCGACTGAGATAGCGCCATATAGCGACTCATTCATCATTATTCCAGCCTCAGCCCACAGCGCCAGCGTCCGACCTTGAACAGCGACAGTTATGACCTCTCGCTACCTGGCGCTCTCCAATGCATTTCAATGGAACAATCTTTAAATATTCATAATTAATTGTTATCAATGTTTTTTTTTTTTTTTTTTTTAAATGTGAACAATTCTGTGACCACTTCTGCCATGTTAGATAATTTTTTTAAGGTAAAAAAAAATTGTGCAGAATTGATATTACTGGTCTGATATTATTGTATTCATATTACTAAATTCTTTAAAATTTTTTTTTTTGGTTTCCAAAAATATGGTGGTTTGGCGGTTAAAAAACTACTTTTAACACATCGCCGCCAGCGCTCTGGGGTTTAAACATGCATTTCACAGCGCAAGATTTTTTGATGAATATGGTGGGAGCCGGTCGCTCTGACCAGTCGCTATCATGCGCACCCATACATCGCGGAACCTGTCAAATAGCGACTCGTCACCCCGTATTCAACATTACTGCACACCGACTCAGTCGCTATCAACAACCGAACAATAGCCAAGCACAGCGACTACTAGCGGGCGCTGTGAAAATACTGCTACAGTCGCTCAACTGTCGCTACCTGCCGCTATTAATGAATCGGCCTCATAGTTTCAGAGCCTCCTACAGCGTCGAATCATGTAACAAAACTGATATGACCTCATCTCTCAAGCCTTATACACCCCAATATATAATCAACATTATTATGATAACCTCTATATTCATTATATTACTACATTTTATTAATAACAGGATATTGTTTTAGAGGTTCCTACAGAATCTAATTATTTTACAAATCTTCACAAACATTGGGCCTGATGCAGAGCCTCCTCTGAACTGCCCTTAAAACCTTCCGATTGTCCGGGTCTCCCGTTTGAATCGTGGCTCCCTAACTGATCCGTCAATTTCACTTTACTCGGAAAGCTTTTTTTGCTCTCTCGGGTGCCTTCAATTTGATCGGGGCTCCCGGTCACGTTCACATGGGCGGCCCGTTTTTCCCTGATTTTTCCTGCCTTTTTGAACGTACCTGCTTGGTTTCCGTCGTATTTGACCTTCCATTTTGGTGGTTTTAGCAAGTATACTTACATCTCCATGGCTCTTCAGTTGCCAATCTGGCTACACGCAAGCGCACATCCCTCAAACTCCATTGGAATATACATATGGCAACCACTGCCAATTTGACACATATTTTTTTGGGAACAATAAATTTGGGTTCTTCCTTTTTCCTTGCCATTAATGCATACCTTAATCTCCTTTGTGTTCCTTTTTCCTTGCCATTAATGCATACCTTAATTCTTTCTGATTGTTTTGGATTTATTGTACCATATCTAAACTTTTTGTGTCATGGAAATGTGTGATGATGTTGTGTGATTGTACATTTGCAGGAAACACAACTTTCTTTTTTTTTTTTTTTTTTTATTTTATTCCAGCGTTTGAAATTGAATTTTTTAAACAAAGTTTTTTACAAATAATTGAATCTAAATGTTTTAACAAATAAACTATTTTCATTTTAAGCCAAATTAAAATTCTTTAGGCCTCGGTGTCTTGTGCCTGTGATTTTCTTGTATCTGTGAATGAAAAACAACATTAGTTTAGCATTGTTTATTTGGTTTGGTTGTGCGTGGTTTTTTTGGGGCCCTTTTTAAACCGGACCTTCTGCGTTTTTTACTGAAAAGGCCAAACTCTTAACCAAAGATTCCGCAGCATCTCAAAATAATAGATAGTAATTTTTTAGTCAATCAATAATTATTCTTTCCACCACTGGGCTGCAACTCTGTTCAGGAATTTAGTATACGGCCGCCGCCATCTTGACTCAGAAGCATCACACTTACTGAGGAGAGGAGAGTGGGATAAGGTACAGGGGGTGGGTTATAGCTGTGCTTTGCTCACACAGAGCAGAGACCTCTTGAAAAGGTCAGCAATCCCAGAATGCAGAGCAGCACAGTTAGAAGGCACTTCCTGTTTGCAGGCTGCCTGATAAGATGGCGGCTTCCATAATCCGCCATCTTGGATGTTGAAAGCCTCATAACATGCACTAGGTGCAGGTAGGATGATTTTGAAGGTGGGCAAACTTTATGTACAGGGTGTGGGAAACATATAAGATAGACTTATTCTGAGTGAAGGTCCGCTTTAAGGGCTTTTTAGACAAAGTCTTTGGTTGTTTTTTTTGGTTTTTACATTTTGTGGCCAATGGATTTGTTGGTTAATTTACTTTGGTACCCAAAAACGCCACTTACCATGTTTTAGGCGCATATTGCGTCAGGGGCGGAGGCTCCATTCTTGCTCCCTTGGTTGCTGCTGTGAATCTGTTTGCTTGACAAAGACACTGATATTAGAGACTGTTGTTGTCTCATGTACACAAAAAGCATTAACAAGTTTGCAGGCCTAACTAAAGTCACTTTTTGAACCTCTTGCTGCCTCACATTGCCCTAGTTCTTCTATCTGCATGTAGCCTAGTTTTGAGCTGCGTACATGTGTTAAACTAAGGTGGGCTTGTATGTAACGTGAAAAACGAAGTTGTTTCAGACTATTCTGGTGGTTTTTTTTTTTTTAATACAAGGAATGTGTGCGCGCACATAAACGCACGCGCGCATACTCACATCCATGATGATGTCGTCCTGCTCCAAGGTAAAGATTGCGGGCGCGCACCCGCTGTTGACCACGGCCACACGGAAAACATATTTAAAGCACAAGGCACTCAGCTCTGTGTTGGATACCATATCAATATGGGCAGACCTAAAGGGAGCAAAAAGAGCCAACCAAGGGCCGAGGCACATAGCAGCCGCACACATGCCTCATCCTCCACAAGACAGAAGAGCAGGCACCAGACACATGCCGAACATGCCCCCACTAAAACGGTGGATACTCCACACAAACAGGCACATTCCAAAAAACGCAGGACCAAGGGTACATTAACCCATTCACCACCACCTGCAAAAAAACCATGCACACACAAGGGTACCCCATCTAGTCAGACCATGCAGCATCCTCCACCTCCACACACCAAGCATACCCACAAATCCAAACACATAAGCAAGGGTAAGCGCATTGCAAAAACCACCACCCCACCCAGGTCACCCACCCCTCCACCTCCACCCTCTGGTTCCCCCAATTCCAGTACCTCAGATTCCACATGCAGCTCCACATCTGATAGCTCAACAGGAACCCAGACATTAAGCCAGAGAAGCACACACACAACATCCCCCTCCCCCATAAGCCAAAGAAGCACACACGACTCCCCAGATACCCAACCATCAATTTCCTCAGAGGCAGGGGAGACCACACACCCATGTGGCAGACAACTACGGCGTGGCTCACTAACTGCCCGATTTTGCGATGCTCAAAGCATGGCGGTGGCAAATGCAGTTTGCGAGCATTATGATGCCCTATTTGGCCGCACCTCCAAAACAACCACAAAGCAGGCTAAGATGGAAATCTGGACTAATATTTGCAGGCAGGTCAATAGTGTGGGATCAGTCCGGAGAGATATTCAGCAAATAAAAAGGAAATTTGGGGACCTGAAATACTACAGCAAAAAAAAAAATGGACATGCGCCGTCAGCAGAGGTAATGGACAATTTTTAGTCACATTGTTAAAAGGATGTAACACTTATTAGGTGTAATTTAATCTTCCCCAGCCAACAGACAGGGGGTGGAGCAGAAGTAAAGGAAAAAGTAAAATGCATTTTTTTTAACATTGTTAAAAGGATGTAACACTTATTAGGTGTGATTTAATCTTCCCCAGCCAACAGACAGGGGGTGGCTTACCCACTAAAATTATCCTTACGCCCGCCGAGGAACATGTATATACATTCATACACCCAGCCAGCATCCAGGAACTGGCAGAGGCACAAGACACAGACCGGAATGTAAGGTCCCAAGGTGAGTCTGATTTTGCCATGACCTAGTACAAAAAGTTCAAGAAGGCAGTGTTATGCTACACAACACACTGTACTTGGCCATTTACCTAATCTTCCTATCTACATTCTAAGGACCAAGTCAACAGGACACACCAGGCCCCCAAACCCCTGCGTTAGCACCGAGGACAAGGGCACACCAGGCTTCTACACCAAAAACCCAAATTGTGGATTGCGATGAGGTAAGTCAATGGGCCTTGATGTGTACTTTTAACATTGATATTTGCGAGCTTTTGTGGACAGAAATAAACTAAAAGGATGCTATAATTCTTAACAGACCACAGGAAACCCACCCATCATCGACCATATACGAGATTTGGAGGAGGACACCCCACATATGTCACTAACCACTACTGCACCAGTGGCAGCAACGCAGGCAACCCCGGCACAGCCACCACATCCACAACCACCTTCGGAACCAGAACCAACCACCCGTCCCACTGCTCCTACCCAGTCTAGACGCCATATTTCCCAAAGAAGGCAACTTCAAATTTTGGAGGAAACATGGAGGCAGGAAAATATTGCCTTTGCTGCGACAACACAGCAATTCAATGAGACTGTGTGCACCCAACTCACAAACCTCAACGCCCAAGTAGAGGTATTAAACAGCAATATCTCTGCCCTAACCAGCCATATGGCTGAGATTAATCAAAGCCTGGCCCACATTGCAGCCAATTTGCAGGCACAACATCATTCCTCGTCACCATGCCACCCAACATACCACTAATTTGTGGGGAATACATTTTCTCTGCCCACGTGTAATTTTTCTTTTGGGACCAAAAAAACAAATGACAAAACAAAATTTGTTTGAAAAAAAAAAAATTGTGGTCTCTGAAAAAACACTAAACACTAGTTGTGCACGTATGGTTTGCGCGGTGCCACTTTGGGTGCAAGAAAAAGGAGGGGTGGGGAGGGCTGAAACTAAAGGTGGTGGAGTAGCCCACAAGCCATGATTAGGTTTAGGACCGTTGCAGGCGTCTATTGTAGTGCCCCCCCCAGTCACATCAAGACAACGGAACCTCATCTTCAAGAGAACAAAGCCTGGCTCCAACACAGAGCAAGTCTTCCTGGGGGCAGTATTGTGGCGCTCCTCTGCCTGTGAAGATCGGTGCAGGATGGGGGTCTTCATCCAGGGGACCAAAGGATAGGCAGAGTCTCCTGCCCTAAAACCAAAAAACAAAAAAAATTAAAAAAAGGTGTGCATTGCAACAATAGAAAAGAGGGACAAATAGGTGAGCGGGGTAGGGTGGGAGGAAAGGACATTTGTAATGAGACTACATGCACATCCAACCTGTACTCTGATTTAAAAAGTCTGGGGAATACTACTTACATGAGAGGGCAAGAACATGACGCAATAGGGTACAATCACTTAACCCATTTAATTTGTAGATCAATAATTGGGCTCCAAATATACTACGCCAAAAGTTACCAAATAGTGTGTTACGGGAACAAACACAGTCAGAGAGGGTGGGCAACCAATACAAGTTTCAGACACATACCCAGTAGCCAGCCACCAAATAGATCGGCTGATTTGAATCGCTCATGTAGGCAGGAATTCCTAGGCAGGGAAAGCAAGAAAAACGACTCCCAAAAACCAAATCAGGGCCAGCCAGTGCCTGCACATTTATCCTATGTCCCATCTTCAAATGCCTGCACACAAACAATAAAATAAAAATGAGGGAGACCCTGTAAAAAGGATACCCAAAAAAAAACCATAAAAAATATCAAATACTCATGCCATCGATGTCCAAAGGCGTGCGGTGCAGCCTGGTTTCTGCCATACTCAGCAGGACAAGACCGCGGAGCTGGCGCCGCTGATGTGCTCCAACAGAGGACTGCATATTATTGCCCGAGAGCAAATACGGCTGCTCTGACTTGCCGTAAGTGAAGGCTCGGCGGCCCCGTTTCATTAGGGTGATTTCAATAGGAAATCAAGGCTCTGCATCACTGAAAAAAACGGACCAATGAACGAGGCGTCCGTTTTCCCGGGAAACAGCCTCATGCGAGCCGACAATCAGAAAGGCGGCTGAGCGCACACCTGAGCGCATAAACGCACACTAAAATCAACGTAGCACCCTTTCCTGACCCGATCAAAGGCCAAAACCAACGGGAAAATGCACGGGATAGCTGAACGGGGAGGCT
Organism: Gastrophryne carolinensis; assembly: GCA_027917425.1. Classification (NCBI taxonomy): domain Eukaryota; kingdom Metazoa; phylum Chordata; class Amphibia; order Anura; family Microhylidae; genus Gastrophryne; species Gastrophryne carolinensis. The sequence goes on from CM051240.1 coordinate 239,604,994, forward strand.
CTGCATCAAGCCTATTGTTCCTATCATCTGAGCTCATTATATATCACATGAAATAATCTACATCATTATTTTAACCAACGTATTTTTATATTGTTACATTTTATTAATTACAGGAGGTATTTTCAGAGCCTCCAACAGCATCTAATCATTTAAAATGGACCAAAACCCGAGATTTTCACTATGAGGCCGATTCATTAATAGCAGCATGTAGCGACAGTTTAGCGACTGTAGCAGTATTTTCACAGCGCCCGCTAGTAGTCGCTGTGCTTGGCCGTTGTTCGGTTGTTGGTAGCGACTGAGTCGGTGTGCAGTAATGTTGAATACGGGGTGACGAGTCGCTATTTGACAGGTTCCGCGATGTATGGGTGCGCATGATAGCGCATGATAGCGACTGGTCAGAGCGACCGGCTCCCACCATATTCATAAAAAAATCACGCTCAAAAAATTGTTGCGCTGTGAAATGCATGTTTAAACCCCAGAGCGCTGGCGGCGATGTGTTAAAAGTAGTTTTTTAACCCCCAAACCACCATATTTTTGGAAACCAAAAAAAAAAAAATTTTTTTAAGAATTTTATTTTTTTTCCCTTAAAAAAATTATCTAAAAAGGCAGAAGTGGTCACAGAATTTTTCACATTTAAAAAAAAAAAAAAACATTAATAACAATTAATTATTAATATTTAAAGATTGTTCCATTGAAATGCATTGGAGCGCGCCAGGTAGCGAGAGGTCATACCTGGCGCTGTTCAAGGTCGCTCGCTGGCGCTGTGGGCTGAGGCTGGAATAATGATGAATGAGTCGCTATCTGGCGCTATCTCAGTCGCTAAGCAGGATTGGCTTGATAAATGTGTGATTGTGGTGGGGAGCCGGCGTTCTCGTGGCGGTGCCCGTCATTACCAGTCGCTCACCAGTCGCTACCTGTCGCTATTCCTTGTTAAATAAGGGCCATAGTTTCAGAGCCTCCTACAGCGTCGAATCATGTAACAAAACTGATATCACCTCATCTCTCAAGCCTTATACACCCCAATATATAATCAACATTATTATGATAACCTCTATATTCATTATATTACTACATTTTATTAATAACAGGATATCGTTTTAGAGATTCCTACAGAATCCTACAGAATTATTTTACAAATCTTCACAAACATTGTTCCTATCATCTGAGCTCATTATATATCACATGAAATAATCTACATCATTATTTTAACCAACGTATTTTTATATTGTTATATTTTTTTAATTACAGGAGGTATTTTCAGAGCCTCCAACAGCATCTAATCATTTAAAATGGACCAAAACCCGAGATTAGATTTTCACTATGCTGGGTTCTGGTCCGTTTCCCCTATAGGCCCCCAGATTTAATGTGTGAAACCCCCCACAATGCCAGTACCGGCACAACAGCTCGTCCAATCAGCTTCTCCTGCCGTGCATATTAACGTGCAACTAGAGAAGCTGAATGGAATCCCTAGCGGCACATGGCATCACTTCCTACCTTCGACCGTGCAAATCCCTACACAGCTGATTAGTTGTGGCTGGTGGGGCTGCACACAGCCGAGAAGGGCAAGAGATGCTGGTGCCGGCCGTGCATGCGCTGTGGTCTCAGGGGAAAGGTAAGAATATCTGGCGCCCTGGAGGGTTTCACAGAGCAGGGGCCCTGAGGGGAGGGAGTAAGCCTGCCCTGGAGTCTCATAGACTCCTGGGTGGGTTTTGGTCCACTTTAACAAAACTCATCTCTTAAGCATTATACATCCTATTAAATCATCTACATTATTACAATAACCTCTATATTATTTGTACTATATTATATGTCATTAATAACAGGGTGTCATTTACTGAAACTGATTACGAGCTCATCTGTCAAGCTTTATACATCATATGAAATAATCTACACCACTATCTCAAACAGTGCTCATATGCATCCCTCCCCAGGGCAATTCAGATTGCTGCACATAAAAATGAATGTAACTTTTTGTAACTCCTGCCGTTGCCTATTTTTCCCAAACTTTGAGTGGATTCAGGAGCAAATGTAAGTGCTGACAATGATTCAGCATCCTTCATGCAGATGGGGCAAGGGTGTTAAGGCCACCGAGCGAGTGAAGCGCAGCTGCCTCCATCCATGCCTCTTCAGTCCAAGCCTACCGCCCTTCCCCCTTGTGCCGCCCCTAGGCCGGTGCCTAGGTGTGCCTAATGCATAATACGGCCCTGCGTGGCGCTAGTAGTGAATCAGCCTCTTTGTCAAAATATCAATAGACTGACAAATTAAACAAAAAGTATAATGAAATATATACATTTAAATTTTACATATAAAATAAATATATATATATATATATATATATAGTAAGAACAGTCTATTACTTTGTGAATATAGATAATACATACAACCCTTACTCTCTGTATAAATAACAGCTTTGTGTCCATTGATTACAGTTTCCAGCTTTCTGGTTATTTATAAACCTTGAGAATTTCCTGTTTGCCATTGTTCCTTATGGAATCAATCAGGAAAAACGGATGGGAATCTCAATGAGCTGCTGCATACCAGAGCACGTTTTTCTGATATACTCTGGTAGTAAACTGTAAAACGTATTTTGGAATCAAGACAGCATTGTACGTTCAGTTACACGCCTTTCTCTTTTAATGTTATGATGACAATCATGTTGGGTTTATATGAGATAATTTATTTTAGGTATTTACTAACTGATCTGTGTAGTAGGAATAAACAATGACATCATCACCAGTAGTTGTGATGACATTGCTTAATCTCCTCATCCTTCCACCAGTTACCAGTACATTATAGCTACTTAGGCCCTTATTTATGAAGGAATAGCGATAGGTAGCGACTGGTGAGCGGCCGGTAATGACGGGCCCCGCCACGAGAACGCCGGCTCCCCACCACAATCACACATTTATCAAGCCAATCCTGCTTAGCGACTGAGATAGCGCCAGATAGCCACTCATTCATCATTATTCCAGCCTCAGCCCACAGCGCCAGCGTCCGACCTTGAACAGCGACAGGTATGACCTCTCGCTACCTGGCGCGCTCCAATGCATTTCAATGGAACAATCTTTAAATATTAATAATTAATTGTTATTCATGTTTTTTTTTTTTTTTTTTTTTTTAAATGTGAAAAATTCTGTGACCACTTCTGCCATTTTAGATAATTTTTTTAGGGGAAAATCGCCGCCAGCGCTCTGGGGTTTAAACATACATTTTACAGCGCGAGAATTTTTTGAGCGTGATTTTTTAATGAATATGGTGGGAGCCGGTCGCTATGGCCAGTCGCTATCATGCACACCCATACATCGCGGAACCTGTCAAATAGTGACTCCTCACCCAATATTCAACATTACTGCACACCAACTGAGTCGCTATCAACTACCGAACAACGGCCAAGCGCAGTGACTACTAGCGGGCGCTCTGAAAATGCCGCTACAGTCGCTCAACTGTCGCTACATGCGAGATCATCCACTGGTTTTCTATATCTCTGGTGCACTATATTTCTGCTTTTTATCCTCTACAATCGCCTGTCTATGTTTTCACATTACACTCAGAGTGCTGGAATTTCTTTTAATTTTATATTACATAGGAGACCTCAATAGGGTCACATCTTGGCTAAAAGTGACAATAAACGTAGAAGAAACTGGAAGGAAATTGAGAGAGAAAAAACAGAGGAACTCACATGAGTTAGATTACATCTCCCTTATGAATTAGGTAATATTTTGTTAAAGTTTTCTAAGGGACTTAATTAATTAATCATGAAAACCAGATAACATTAGGTAATCCTGAATCGGAAGACAGGGAATTGCTCGACCATGGAGTCTTTTAGATCCCAGGGCCAGGACTAAAGGGTTTTGGTCCGCTTTAATACTGGGAAGGGGGAATAGTAGCTATGGGTTCAAAGCCAACCCTAGACTGGATTGTTTTTGCAGGTTGTTTATTGGACAGTATTTGAGACGGCAGTGTTTTTAGTGTTTACCAGGATCCAGGGGTATGTCATAATAAACTTTTTATTTGTGTCACGAAATTGTGTAATATTGTGTAATATTAAAAATCCATATAAACACATCGGCTAATGAGAGGAGTCGTCACTTATACACCCGAACTGAATAAAACTCCCGCCAAGCTTGTGATTTATTCTCTAATGGTAGGAATAAAACCCAGTGGTGACAGGTTTAGTCTGTCACCCCAGATGTAAATTTCTTTCGATTAAAAGAAAGAAAAACAAGGCTGGCTGGATATTTCTTGATGCCGGGTGTATAAGTGACCCTTATATCCAGCATATTTAAATTGATTTTTATCATTGGGCCATTTTTTTGTGATAGTGCTCCTTTAATATCAATACAAAATAATGCCCTATGAGTATAGTATCAGCCATTCCACAGATACTGTACTTAAAGTGGACCAACTGTAACAGGGTGGCGGCTTATCCATCCTCACTGATAAGGGATTAAAGTGGACCAACACCCACCGCTGATCGGCCCGGGAATCTATAAGATTCCCGGGCCGATCAGCTCCCTACCTGCAGGGCATCCGAAATCGGGATGCTCCTCTGTGTGAAACCCCCCCCCCCCCGGACGCCCACAAACCTTAACTTCTCCCCGTTCCAACGGCGCATGCGCGGGCCGCCGCCGCTTCTCGCATGTCCCTCTAGCAGGGTGCGCACCCGAGCTGGCCGTTTGTGAATGGCCGGCGCGGGCGCGCTCCCTGTAAAAAGGACGCGCGAGAGGCGGCCTCAGCTTGTCCGTAACTTGTCCGTCGGCGGTGAGGTGCGTTTTTTGGGGCTTTCTGGGGGGTTTCACACAGCGGGGCACCCTTGATCGGGGTGCCCCATGGAAGTGGGCCAACACCCAACCTGGGTGTTGGTCCACTTTAATACAGCCCTGGAATCTATCCTGCGATGCCCTGGGTTTTGTTTCACGTTAAACTGAGACAGCTTAGCCAATTGCTAGGTTAATTTTTGATAGTGACATACTTCTATGATGTGTGACCAATGTTGTTGCTATTGAAAGTAACCCTATATATTTGTTAAAGTGGACCTAAATCCACAGAGGAATCTATAAGATTCCCGGGCCAATTGATTCCCCCCCCCCATCCAGGATCAGGATGCCCCGCTGTGTGAAACCCCCCAGGTCGTCCATCAACTCACATCCTTTCCCGGTCCAACGACGCAGGCACAGTGGGCAGCCTTGATTGGGGTGCCCCAGGAATGAGGACCAAAACTCACATTTTTAACTAGTGTCCCCTGAATTGCTCCCCTCATGAAGAGCAGCTTGTGCTAATTTTCACTGCTCTTGCTTCACAGTAATCCCAGATAATGGCGCCTGTTTTAGTTGTAAAGCTCCGCCTCCTCTATTCATTGTCTCTGTTGTATGTGGCAATGATGTCATTGCCGCACCTATGCAATAACTGATCACCTGCCATCTTACAAAGAGGAACAGCAAATAAAAGTGTCCCAGGACAATTCAAAAAGTGAAAATATTCATTTCTAGCGCTACACCCTAAGAGGGGAGTATTGGCAGGGGCTTTGGCCAAATGTATTTCACAAGTTCAGTGAGTTTTGCCACGTTTTCGATGCTTTGTGCCATTTTTCAGTTTTATTGACCTTTAAATGCAATAACTAAAAGATCTATTTTTCAGCTGAACAAATCATTCAGTTAAATTTGAAAAGGAAATATAAAAAGTTGTTACATATTTCCAACATCTCTCTCGCTCTACAATACAGAAATGACATTTGGCTTCTGTACACATTCCCATTAATAAGTGGCCAGCAAGTTGGAGGGTGACATTATTTGGAATGCCTTTGTTTCAGATTAAAGTATTGCAAAAGAGTTTATTAATCTACAAGTGAGGGAATGATAGATGTAGCTGTGATCTTCTGCGGCACTCAGCATCGGACTGAAGCACCAGGATACCAGAGGATGGGCTACAGGCACTGACCCAAAGTCACTAGATGACAGTACAGGAGGTTCGAGACCATCACAGTGATTTTGGTTTGCCTAAGATTTTCTGGAAGTTTCTTTTGTTAGTTAAATAACAAAGATTGCACTTCATATAAATTATTAGGTGTTATCTTTTATTATTTCTACATAGCCAAAGGGTGGGCCACAAAGATGATTTTCTTTTGTGGACACGAAGTATGGTTTCCCCTGCTGTTGGGCCCCAATGATGATTTTCTCTGGTGAACCCCAATAATGATTTCTTTTGATGGGCACCAAGTTACTCCAGTCCCACATTGGCCGCACTTTTAACATTTCCTAGGATTCCCTGAAAGAGGTCCAAACCCAGGATTTAGACTGTCCTGGGTTTTGGTCTTTACCCCCAGGGTACCCCAATCGGATATGCCCAGCAGTGAAACCCCCAATCGGGGAGGCCGATTTATTAATAGCGGTAGGTAGCGACAGTTGAACGACTGTAGCGGCATTTTCAGAGCGCCCGCTAGTAGTCGCTGTGCTTGGCCGTTGTTCGGTTGTTGACAGCGACTCAGTCGGTTTGCCGTAATGTTGTACAAGGTTACGAGTCGCTATTTGACAGGTTCCGCGATGTATGGGTGCGCATGATAGCGACTGGTCAGAGCGACTGGCTTCCACCATATTCATCAAAAATCACGCTCAAAAAATTCAAGCGCTGTGAAATGCTTGTTTAAACCCCAGAGCGCTGGCGGCGATGGGTTAAAAGTAGTTTTTTAACCCCCAAACAACCATATTTTTGGAAACCAAAAAAATATATATTTTAAATAATTTAGTAATATGAATACATTAATATCAGACCTGTAATATCAATTCTGTACAATTTTTTTTTTCCCTTAAAAAAATGGCAGAAGTGGTCACAGAATTTTTCACATTTAAAAAAAAAAAAAAAAAACATTAATAACAATTAATTATTAATATTTAAAGATTGTTCCATTGAAATGCATTGGAGAGCGCCAGGTAGCGAGAGGTCATACCTGTCGCTGTTCAAGGTCGGACGCTGGCCCTGTGGGCTGAGGCTGGAATAATGATGAATGAGTCGCTATATGGCGCTATCTCAGTCGCTAAGCAGGATTGGCTTGATAAATGTTTGATTGTGGTGGGGAGCCAGAGTTCTCGTGGTGGGGCCGTCATTACCGGCCGCTCACCAGGCGCTACCTGTTGCTATTCCTTCATAAATAAGGGCCGGGGAGGCCGATTCATTAATAGCGCCAGGTAGCGACAGATGAGCGCCAGTAGCGTGATTTTCACAGCGCCAGCTAGTATTCGCTGTGCTTGGCCAGGGTTTGCTTGTTGACAGCGACTCAGTCGGTGTGCGGTAATGTTGAATACGGGGTTAGGGGTCGCTGTTTCACAGGTTCCGCGTTGTATGGGTGCGCCTGACAGCGAATGGCCAGAGCGAACGGCTTGCTGCAGATTCATTAAAAAATCACGCTTAAAAATTTCTCGCGCTGTGAATTCCTTGTTTAAACCCCAGAGCGCTGGCGGCGATGTGTGTAAAGTAGTTTTTAACCATCAAACAACCTTTTTTTTTATATGTAGAAATTATACAAGTTTTTCAAAAAATTTTGTAATATGAATACATGAATATCAGACCTGTAATATCAATTCTGCACATTTTTTTTTTTTTTTACTTTAAAAAAAAACCTAACATTGCAGAAGTGGTCACAGAATTTTTGACATTAAAAAAAAAAAAAAAAAAACAGTAATAGCAATTAATTATGATTATTTAAAGATTGCTCCATTGAAATGCATTGGACCACGCCAGGGAGCGCCAGGTCATACCTGTCGCTGTGATGGGATTAGCAGCGGCGCTGTTCGTTGCAGTCGGCTACATGATGAATCCCGCGCTAGCTGACGCTCTCGCCGGTGCTAGCCTCATTTAGCGTGATAAATGCGTCATTGTGACCGCCGCCGGGCGTACTTGATTCGGTAGCCGCCGATAGCTGGCGGTACCTGGCGCTCGTCAGACACTACCTGGCGCTAGCCCTTGATAAATAAGGGCCTAAGTGTCGCTCTGCCATACATTTCAATGGACTTTCCTTTTCTTCTGTTTAAACAATGTTTTTTGTTTTTCATTTTTTTTTCTCTCAAATAATTGTGTGACCTCTCCTGGCCTAGAAAAAGTTTTTTTGTTTTTTATGCGGGGTTGTCATTACAGGTCTGGCATTAAAGTGTTATTGTCACAATGTTACAATGTAATTCCATGTGTTTTCACTTTATTACAGGTGGATATGTGTTCAGACGCTCTGGCGCTCCCTGCAGCGCTGTACTGGTGTTAGAGCTCCCAACATACATCACATTCATCAATGCCGGCCAGGTTACTAGAGCGACATTCTGTTACAGTGCCCAATACCCGCTTACAGCGTCTACTAGCGGTCGGTCTAAGCGCCGCTATACAGGCGCTCATCTGCCGATACCTGGCGTTAGTAATGAATCAGGCCCTTATTTATGAAGGAATAGCGACAGGTAGCGACTGGTGAGCGACCGGTAATGACAGGCACCGCCACGAGAACGCCGGCTCCCCACCACAATCACACATTTATCAAGCCAATCCTGCTTAGCGACTGAGATAGCGCCATATAGCAACTCATTCATCATTATTCCAGCCTCAGCCCACAGCGCCAGCGTCCGACCTTGAACAGCGACAGGTATGATCTCTCGCTACCTGGCGCTCTCCAATGCATTTCAATGGAACAATCTTTAAATATTCATAATTAATTGTTATTAATTTTTTTTTTTTTTTTTTTTAAATGTGAAAAATTCTGTGACCACTTCTGCCATGTTAGTTAATTTTTTTAAGGTAAAAAAAAAAAAAATTGTGCAGAATTGATATTACAGGTCTGATATTATTGTATTCATATTACTAAATTCTTTATACATTTTTTTTTTTTGGTTTCCAAAAATATGGTGGTTTGGGGGTTAAAAAACTACTTTTAACCCATCGCCGCCAGCGCTCTGGGGTTTAAACATGCATTTCACAGCGCGAGAATTTTTTGAGCGTGATTTTTTGATGAATGTGGTGGGAGCCGGTCGCTCTGACCAGTCGCTATCATGGGTACCCATACATTCCGGAACCTGTCAAATAGCGACTCGTCACCCCGTATTCAACATTACTGCACACCCACTCAGTCGCTATCAACAACCGAACAATGGCCAAGCACAGCGACTACTAGCGGGCGCTGTGAAAATACCGCTACAGTCGCTCAACTATCGCTACCTGCCGCTATTAATGAATCGGCCTCCCCGTCTCCAACTTTTATCTTGGTTCCTCGACTCTCTAAGGTTTTTTTGGATTTGTATTGCATGACTTGCTGAAGGATAGAGAGCCCTTTTGCGCACCCTTGCATTCGCGCACTGGGTGCCTGTCATTGTGCTCCTGCACACACATGCGACGCCATTAACTTTGCACCTGTATGCAGGCAGCTTGAATGCGGACGCAGGGCCATGCACGATCCCAGCTAACTGACACATGGGGATTGCTTTCATGACAGATCTGACCTTCTATGACCAGATATTTCCTGTACTTGACATTTAAGTAATAGAGATCTCATGGCTGTCATAACTGTTGTTTGTAGATCTTTTGGTTTATTTGACTTGACATTGTGGTATTAAGACCCCGGGGCAGACAGGCTGCTAATATGTTTTCCTAGAATGGCATAATATAGACCTCAAATATGATATTTTCACATTTTTGTTTAATGAGTTTCACAGCGAGGAATATGTTTAATCTTTTGCCTTTTTTTTTCTTTTTTTGCAGTTATTTGACCTCGGATGTGATAATTAGAAGGTGATGTACCGAAGACGCCTTTGGCCCCATTGCAGAACATTTGTTAATTAGAGTGTGAACTTGAGAAAGGATTACCATGATGTGTGGCGGGGCGGTATGGGATTTATGCATAATCTAAATAGGCCACGTACCTTTATTATTCATGTTTATTTTTACATTTATATGGTGTTTTATAAGGCCGTTTAATACAGTTTTGTCCAATCTTTGCAATTTTTACAGATATATTTCTTTCCAAACATTGCCATAGATTCAATAAGAGTGGAAAAAAATTGTCACGGTAGTAAAAAATTAAATTCATGAGAAAAAAGCCTGAGAGGCCGATTCATTAACAGCGGCAGGTAGCGACAGTTGAGCGACTGTAGCGGCATTTTCAGAGCGCCCGCTAGTAGTCGCTGTGCTTGGCCGTTGTTCGGTAGTTGATAGCGACTCAGTCGGTTTGCCGTAATGTTGAATATTGGGTGAGGAGTCGCTATCTGACAGGTTCCGCGCTGTATGGGAGCGCATGGTAGCGACTGGCCATAGCGACCGGCTCCCACCATATTCATTAAAAAATCACACTCAAAAAATTCTCGCGCTGTAAAATGCATGTTTAAACCCCAGAGCGCTGGCGGCGATGGGTTAAAAGTAGTTTTTTAACCCCTAAACAACCATATTTTTGGAAACCAAAAAAAAGGTTTTTAAAATAATTTTGTAATATGAATACATTAATATCAGACCTGTAATATCAATTCTGTACAATTTTTTTTTTTTACCTTACAAAAAATTATCTAAAATGGCAGAAGTGGTCACAGAATTTTTCCCATTTAAAAAAAAAAAATCATAACAATTAATTATGAATATTTAAAGATTGTTCCATTGAAATGCATTGGAGAGCGCCAGGTAGCGAGAGGTCCTACCTGTCGCTGTTCAAGGTCGGACGCTGGCGCTGTGGGCTGAGGCTCGAATAATGATGAATGAGTGGCTATATGGCGCTATCTCAGAGGCCGATTCATTAATAGCGCCAGGTAGCGACAGATGAGCGTCAGTAGCGTTATTTTCACAGCGCCCGCTAGTATTCGCTGTGCTTGGCCGTTGTTCGGCTGTTGACAGTGACTCAGTCGGTGTGTGGTAATGTTGAATACGGGGTTAGGAGTCGCTGTTTGACAGGTTCCGCGCTGTATGGGAGCGCATGACAGCGAACGGTCATAGCGAACGGCTCCCAGCATATTCATTAACAAATCACGCTCCAAAAATTCTCGCACTGTGAAATGCTTGTTTAAACCCCAGAGCGCTGGCGGCGATGGGTTAAAAGTAGTTTTTTAACCCCCAAACAACCATATTTTTCGAAAAAAAAAAAAACATGCTTTTCTAAACATTTTGTAATATGAATAAATTAATATCAGACCTGTAATATCAATTCTGCACAAATTTTTTTTTTTTTTTTTTTTACCTTAAAAAAAAATCTAACATTGCAGAAGTGGTCCCAAAATATTTGACATTTAAAAAAAAAAAAAAAATTAATAGCAATTAATTATGAATATTTAAAAAGTGCTCCATTGAAATGCATTGGAGAGCACCAGGTAGCGAGAGGTCATACCTGTCGCTGTTCAAGGTCGCTCGCTGGCGCTGTGGGGTGAGGCTGGAATAATGATGAATGATTCGCTATCTGGCACTCTGTCATTCGCTAAGCAGGATCGGCTTGATAAATGTGTGATTGCGGAGGGGAGCCGGCGTTCTCGTGGCGGTGAGCGTCATTACCGTTCGCTCACCATTTGCTACCTGCCGCTATCCCTTGTTAAATTAGGGCCTCAGTCGCTAAGCAGAATTGGCTTGATAAATGTGTGATTGTGGTGGGGAGCCGGCGTTCTCGTGGCGGTGTCCGTCATTACCGGCCGCTCACCAGTCGCTACCTGTCGCTATCCCTTGTTAAATAAGGAGAATGACACTGTTGCTGAATCACCAGCTAGGAAAACAATGAAAGTCAATGGCACTTTTTTTACTCCTAAGAAAAGTAGAGAACTGTTTCCTCCTTTCTACACTGTAGTAAAAGCTGCCATTGACTTTCATCGTATTTTTATCTAGTGATTCAGTAACAGTGACATTCTCAGGCTTTTTTCTCATTAATTATTATTATTGTTTATTTATATAGCGCCATCATCTTTCGTTGCACTGTAGTAATTACAGACAGGGTAGAAACATACAGTACATAGACTATTACAAATGCAGTGTTATAGAGTTTACAATTCTATTCAATATTCTGAATACAAGATACAGCAGGAAAGAAAGCCCTGCCCCTGAGGAGCCTAAGATTGGAGTAGCATGTGAGAAGTCTTGGAGGCGGGCATGAGAGGAGGTGACCAGGGTGGAGGACAGGAGAAGGTCGGGAGCAGAGCGGAGGCTGCGTCTAGGTTGAAATTTATTTCAACTCTTATTGAATCGAGGCCATTGTGTTGCTACACAATTTGTTCGTTACAGTACATATTTCCCAACATGAAAGAAGGGTCCAGGAAAAAGTCTTTAACTTCATTAAAGAGGCTCGAAACCCACGCCCCAACAGCCCTGAAATCTATAATATTCCAGGGCCACTGAATTCCCTCCCCCCGGGCATCCAGGATCGCCCAGGTCCCGGAAACTCACCTTCTTTCCCTGTCCAACGGCTCATGCGCGAGTTGCAGCCGCATCCCTTTAGCAGGGTGCGTTCCCACGGCAGGCATTTGCGGATGACCGGCGCGGGCACGCTCCCTGTTAGAGGATAGCGGGGGATGCGGCCTCCAGCGCGGTTGGATTTGCTCACCATATACAGCCGGAGGCTGTGTGATTAAAGTCTGTTTTTCAGCATGTATCCACTAGTAACAAAGCGAAAACATATGGAATTACATTGTAATAACATTGTAACATGAACATTTTAATGCCAGACCTGTAATGTAATTTCTGCAGAAATATATAAAACTTGAATTTTTTTTGAAAAAAATGCATTTTCAATGCCATAAGAGGTCACAACATTATTTGAGATTTAAAAACAAAAAACAAAAAAAAAAACAAGAGAAGAGAAGAAAAGGATCGCCCATTGAAATGTATGGCAGAGCGTCAGGTAGCGAGAGGTAATACCTGGCTCTGTGCAAGGCTGAACACCGGCGCTGTTCGCTAAGGCTGGGATAATGATGAATCAGACGCTTCATGGCGTTATCCCAGTTGCTCAACAGATTCTGCTTGATAAATGTGTAATTGCGTGCCGTGTCCGGCGTTCACCTGACGCTACCTCTCATTAACAAGGCGCTACCTGACGCTATCCCTTCATAAATAAGGCCCAAATTCTTCCCTGCATAAAGAGATATAAAATAAATCACAAGCTGATACGAGGGGATACAATTCCCCAGAATAAAGCTGAGAACACGACAGTCATCATTTTGTCACCGCGCTCAGGACCTTTTATTAACGGCATTTCATTTCAACAGCAAATCGGGGACATCAGTGTTATTAAATTTGATGTCAAACCAAATTGTCCATAACGTGTTTCAAATTATTTACACAAGCATCTAGTTTCAAAATGCAATAAGGTATCTTATTAAATGTGAAGTCTATTATTATGCAAATACTGTCCTCTACATGCATGTGTTAATTGCGACTCATTTACATAATTAATGAACTCTCCAGTGAATGATGTCTCAGCAGATTGGTGCATCGGCGTTGAATAAATCATAAAATACATGTCATCCCGAAATGAGACCTAATTCTCATTAGTATATTCTACTGGGGCTCAGCCCAAAGTGATATGGAGCCAACACTAAAACGGTGTGAAACTGTTGTTTTTTTGTTTGTTTTTCTTTTAATTTTGGAATTTTGATTTAAAGCAGATGGAAACCCATTTCTGGGTCAACTGCTCATCTTTTGGGCCTCCGTCTGAGTAGCTGGGTGCTGCTCTTGGCTCAGCGGTGCTTTCCCACCGCTGCAGCCACACCCTACGGCACTGTCATTCAGAAATTCTAGACGCAGGAGCGCGCATGGCCGCAGAGAAGCCAGGGATGCACCTGCTGGCGCATATCGTGTTGTGTGACACCTTGATAAAGTGGCCTGTGAGTGGGGGGCCACGAAACGCGTTGGGGGATTACTACTTGATGGTGGAATTTTTGGGGGACATCCTGGGGATCCACACTTGTGTTTTATTGTTATTTGGATTGCTGTTGTACTTTGCACTGTTGCGCTTTTTTCATCTTGCCACGTTATTGTATTGGTATGTAATAAGGTCATTACTGGCACTTTATATATTTCTGCACAAAACTTTCCACTTTTTGTAGCATTGCACTTTATTGAGTTAATTAACTTTTATTTACTTTTTTGAATTAGTTGTAATTGGGATTATGGATCTATTTGGGATACCCCATAAAATGTGTTGTCTAGTGATATATGTTTTTTAATTGTATGTCATTATGTGATTTTTAATGGGTATTATTTAATAAATAATATATGAATTCTTGATATATTGTTGAATGCATTAGGAGGGGGTGCTGCGATTTGGTACTATTTGGGTGATTGCTGGACTCACCACTTAATACTGTAATATTCAATTGATTATAGGGAATAATAGTTTCCAATCACAAGCATGGCCGCTGGTATTATAGAATATTGACCTTTATTTTTAAATGCATTGAGTGTGTGGTGCGGAATTTACATTTTAAGCTCTTGTATCGTGTTGTGGGTCAGGTAGATCAGCAGCACCCCGAAAGGTTTCACACAGCGGGACATCTGGTGTAGGATGCCCCGGTGGCAGCCTAGCACCCAAGCCTGGAATCTTTAAGATTCCAGGGCCTACCTTCAAAGGTTTCAACTCGCTTTAAGGATTTGATTTATTGTAATTAGAAAGAACTTGGAACATCCAATAACTTTACCATAGATGTACAAATGAAGGGGTGACAGTAGCACTCTTACCATATAGTCTGTGGGTGCCAAGGTCCGCGGAGGCGCCGCAGTAAATCCAAAAGCAGTTGAAAACTGGCACATCATTAATCTTAAATCCACTTGTATTAAATCCTCATGTGTGAACAAACATATGTGAACATGTATGAATAACACAGAAGCAGTCCATAAAGTACAACGTTTCGGGGGATCAGGGCACCCCTTCCTCAGGGTCAGACTGATCCCCCGAAACGTTGGACTTTATGGACCTTATGGACTAGCCCGTAGCCCGACACAATGGTCTTGCAGTTGCTTTTGCCTTCTGTATCCCTTTAACTATCATTCCTTGCAGTGGTTGGAACCATACAAATCATCTCTTTACGCCTCTGGCCCATCCAAGGAACTCAGAAAGCATCTGAGTGTGCAATGCAAAGAATTAGCTTAAAATATACATGCCTTTAAAGTGGACCAACACCCAGGGGGGATCGGCCCGGGAATCTATAAGATTCCCGATTTCGGATGCCCTGCAGGGTGAAACCCCCCACAACGGCCAGAAACCTTACCTTATCCCCGTTCCAATGGCGCATGCGCGGGCCGCATCTCGCGCTTCCTTCTAGCAGGTTTGTGAATGGCCGGCGCGGGCGCGCTCCCTGTTAGAAGGAAGCGTGAGATGCGGCCTCCAGCGCGCTCAGAGCCGCTGTGGTTGTCCGTCGCTTGTCCGTACATACCACAGCGGCTCTGAGCACTCTGATTGGACGAGCGCTCACGTAGGAGCGGGGTGAGGTGAGTTATTTAGGGCGATCGGGAGGTTTTCACGCAGCGGGGTGCCCCGCGGAAGTGGACCAAAACCCAGGATAGTGAAAATCCTGGGTGTTGGTCCACTTTAACTTGAGGTCATGTGTTTCAAGCTTGCGGCACTCATCAGCACAGGGCTGTAAGTACTTGTCTCTATAGGTAAATCTATTATTCCTTGTGTTGGGTGCTGTATTTATACTTTGCATTCTAGGAAACTGCCTCTTTTCCTTTGCCTTTGAGTAGAGTCTCTCCACATGGTGGCTTGCTATTCTGTTTCAGTACAATCAAACTGATAAAAAATGACAATGTTTTATATCAAAAACAAAACGTATTTTTTAATTCTTTACAAATATGAAAAAACAGTCACACCAAGACCAAGGTTCTCCAGCCTGACCCAGAATAGAGAGTTTTATGCCGTTTAGGAAGACATCTGTTCAGCATTTGTATCTTTAGTCCCCAGATAAGCGAAACAATCGCAAGTTTGACAGACATAAAACTACCGCTACTCAGGAGCGAGTTTGAAAGGCTGGAATGACGTATGTGTTCTACTTGCCAACAAGGTAAAGTAAAAGTGATTTAAAACAGAGCACCTATCTGTTAAAGTGGACCAAGACCCACAGAGATCAGCCCGGGAATCTAGAAGATTTCAGGGCTGCTTGAATGTACGTCACTGTTTTTTTCAAGCTTTGCCATCCTAGCAGGGCACATGGCTTCACTAGAAGATGGACCTTACGGGTCGGGAGGGAGGAAGCTTTGTGGTCTTTTGGCTTGTCCTTCCGACCCCTACCTAGCAGCTACCCTCTGATGCTTTGGTTAATAAAAGAAAGGTCCAGAGTGACCACCAAGCAAAACCAAGCAGAAGTCCTAGGCCCTTATTTATGAAGGAATAGCGACAGGTAGCGACTGGTGAGCGGCCGGTAATGACGGGCCCCGCCACGAGAACGTCGGCTCCCCACCACAATCACACATTTATCAAGCCGATCCTGCTTAGCGACTGAGATAGCGCCATATAGCGACTCATTCATCATTATTCCAGCCTCAGCCCACAGCGCCAGCGTCCGACCTTGAACAGCGACAGGTATGACCTCTCGCTACCTGGCGCTCTCCAATGCATTTCAATGGAACAATCTTTAAATATTAATAATTATTTTTTTTTTTTTTTTTAAATGTGAAAAATTCTGTGACCACTTCTGCCATTTTAGATAATTTTTTTAAGGGAAAAAAAATTATAAAAAAAATTGTACAGAATTGATATTACAGGTCTGATATTAATGTATTCATTTTTTTTTTGGTTTCCAAAAATATGGTGGTTTAGGGGTTAAAAAACTACTTTTAACACATCGCCTCCAGCGCTCTGGGGTTTAAAGTGAACCAACACCCAGGAATGATCGGCACGTGCCGGCCGTTTGCCCTGTAAGAGTGATGTGCGAGGCGGCGGCAGACGCGCTGTCTTGGACGTCGCTGTCACCTGCTTGGACGTCGGCGAGGATTGGACGCCGCGGTCATGTGGGAGCGTGGTGAGGTGAGTTTTTGGGGCTTCCTGGGGGGTTTCACACAGCGGGGCACCCCCAATCGGGGTGCCCCCCCGAAGTGGACCAAAACCCAGGATAGTCAAAATCCTGGGTGTTGGTCCACTTTAAACATGCATTTCACAGCGCTTGAATTTTTTGAACTTGATTTTTTGATGAATATGGTGGAAGCCGGTCGCTCTGACCAGTCGCTATCATGCGCACCCATACATCGCGGAACCTGTCAAATAGCGACTCGTAACCCCGTATTGAACATTTAGCCACACCGACTGAGTCGCTGTCAACAACCGAACAACGGCCAAGCACAGCGACTACTAGCGGGCGCTGTGAAAATTCCGCTACAGTCGCTCAACTGTCTCTACATGTCGCTATTAATAAATCAGCCTCCTAGTTAGCACTTGCCAGGGAAACTTTGTGCTGAGCTAGCCAACTATTGGCCCACATTGGGCCCTTTGAGCAGTACTTGAGGACCATCTCTTGGGAAGAGGGGAATAAATATCCTCTTTCTGTCTGTCATGGGGTTAGCCCTCTGAGAGAGTTGGGAAATAGAGGGTCTTTTCTCTTTTAAGGTCCCTAGTCTGGGACGAGAGGGCTGTGCATGTGCCATAGGACCGGGGAAGGGTGAGTGAGATCGTCCAATGACGCATGCTCAAGCAGCAGGCCCTCCTCTATCCCTTTAGCAGGGCACACACCCGCGCCAGGCATTTGTGAATGGGAGTGGATTTATGCATGCTGATTGGACAAGAGGGCGCGTATGCACCATAGGACAGGGGAAAGGTGAGTTAGATTGGGTGACCTGGGGGGTTTCACACAGTGAGGCATCCTTGATCCACAGGGGCAAGGACCAAAACCCAGGATAGTCAAAATCCTGGGTTTTGGTCCACTTTAAAATTGATGGAAAAAGCAACACGTTTCAGAGATCAAGTCCCCTTATTCATGTGTCTTCCAAACCCAGGACAAGCATTAGATCTACTACTCAAGCAGAATCGGACAGTCCAAAGTCAATTAACCAATTATTATTATTGTTATGCTTATAAAGCACCTTCGTATTCCATGGCGCTGTACAAGGTAGAAGCACAGGGGTAAGACAAGTAAATACCTGTAATACAACAATGACGGTGATGCATATAAAACACACAATATTATGAATCAGATGTCACAGACAAATAAATAAACACAATAATGCTGGAATACATTAGGACAGAGCCCTGCCGTTGCAAGCTTACTATCTCAATGGAGGGGAGTCGAGACAATAGGCCGGGTCACAAAAGGTATGTACTAAGCAGGTGCCCAATGTTCTGAGGGGCGATAAGACTGTAAGGCGAGTGGGTTAAAGTGGATCAAAACCCAGGATTTTGACTACCGTGGGTTTTGGTCCTTTCCCCCGGGGCATGAAACCCCCCAGGATGCCGAAACCAACTCACCTCTTCCCGGTCATACAGCGCGTCTAAAAGCAGCGGCTCCAAGCACACAGACGGACGCATTGGTTGGGAAATAGAGGATCTTTTCTCTTTTAAGGTCCCTAGTCTGGGCACCCCAATGTGTTTCTTGGTATGTTATACTTTACACATTGGGGTGGCACAATTTCATGGTGTGTGAAATTCACAAGTGTCAGTCTTCCAGACGCACCCCAAAACATTCTGTCCATAACCACATACAGAGAAGAAGTAAGACTGGTCAAAAAAACAATATTTCTCATTTGTACAATTAGCTAAAGACTTGACATAGGGGTGAAAATATCACAGGAAAGACTGTTCTTTCTGATGCAGGTAATGAGGTTTGGATTGATGGGCAGGCTGATTTATTTCTAGCGCCAGTTATCGGCAGATGAGCGTTTGTATAGCGGCGCCAAGAGTGACCGCTAGTATACGCTGTGATTGGCTATCGGGCGCTGTAACAGAGAGCCTCAGTCGCTGTAGTAACCTCGCCGACATTGATGAATGAGATGTATGTTGGGAGCGAGAGGCAGCGCCAGCTCAGTGCGACCGACTCTCAGCGACTCACACAATATTCAACAAAAAAAACCACACACACAGCGATTAAAGTCTGTTTTTGAACACATATCCACCAGTAACAAAGCGAAAAACACATGGAATGACATTGTTGTAACATTGTAACATTAATAATTTAATGCCAGACCTGTAATGGCAATTCTGCATATAAATAAAAAAATTAAAAATGTTTTCAAAAATGACTTTTTCTAGGCCAAGAGAAGTGACACAATTATTTGAGAGAAAAAAAAATTATTAAAGCAAAAAAACCCTGTTTAAGCAGAAGAAAAGGAATGTCCATTGAAATGTATGGAAGAGCGACAGGTAGCGACAGGAAGCTAGAGCACCAGCACTATACGCTGAGCCGCCTGTAATGATGAATCGTACGCTACATGGCGCTGTTCCAGTCGCTCACCAGATTCGCTTTCATACATGTGGTATTGCGTACAGCGCCCGGAGTTCACCAGGCGCTGCCTGACACTGCGAAGCCCTACCTGATGCTAGAGCTTCACGAATAAACCCCTAAGAATATTCTGATAACCATGCCTGAAGGTTGCTAGGGGTTGCTTCTAGTAGAGACCAGTTGTGTCTGCAGAGGAGAGGACAATCAAGATGGGGAAAAATTATTGGTCCAGGTCATATATGAGACAAGGATGAAGTCTAGAACACTGAGGAATATTGATGAGAACCAACGGAAAAGGACCTGAGAGAGGATAGCAGTAACTCTCGTTTAATCCCCCAACTGAACATCAAACCAATATCTGACTTCACTTCCTGAGAGACAGTTCTATGTTGGATCACACCCCAACTTCTGCAGACTCTGTTCATTCTAAGGACCTCTGCTCATCTTAAAACGGTCCAAAACCCTTGTCAGCCGGGCGCTTCACTCTCTACCCCGATTTGGGATGCCCCGCTGTGTGAAATGCCAGCAGTCACTGCATGATCTCACCTAGCAGCCGATCTCACGAGGGGTGAGTGGCCCATGGGTGCAGGCAACTTTAGCTAGGAGTGTACCCATACCAGGCAATTCTGAAAAGCGGGCATGCCCCCAGCTAGAGGCGAGCAGGGATGCTGGATGGTAGCATGCTCAATCCTTCAGATGATGAATGGATCCAAAGACCCAAAAAAGTTTTTTTCAATGCACCACCTAACTAAATGTTGTATGTTTGTTATATATGTATATGGGTGTGCCTTAAAGGAGTCCCCAATGAGGTATATCTAAATATAAACACGCAATATGTGTGGCCCCAGCTGCCACCGGAGAAGACCTCAGGCACCACCAAATCAAATAACTTAAATCAACAGAATATCATAAATAATCAATATTTATTTATGGTTATAAATGCACCATCACATATATATTAAAAACAAGATCCAATAGCAGGGACAAAGACAATCATCTCTCCTCCCATTTTTGAATAGAACCCTATCACACAATGTACAGTACAAAAATATGAGGTCGCTAGTGCAATATTAAAGTGCTAAGTGCTAACCTGGAAAAGTGCTACAGTGCTGCAATATCACAGTCAAAAAATATATATTTATCCCATAAAGAAAGAGAGAACAAACAGCCAACCGAATTGCCCCAGAGAAAATTATTTATAAATAATTAAGATGCAAAGATATCTCCAAGTTAAAGGGTTGGAGGGGTCCCTGCTAAATCCTGGCGTCCTGATCCCCAGGATTCAAACACGCTGATCGGCTGCTCACCTGCACATGTGCCATGGGAATGCCGGAAGGGTGAATTTTACCAGCGATCCATGGGGATACACACAGTGGGAGATCCCAATTTGGGACGCTGTGTGCAGTGGACCAAAACCCAGGAGAGTGAAAAGATTTGGTCCGCTTGAAGGACTTTTCTCATCTTGAGGTCCTCTGTGCAGGCCACTTCCACTGGTCGTTTTTGAATTGGGAAGCCCCTGGAAAACATATTTTCCCAATGGGAGGGAATCGGGCATCCTGACGCACTCTCCCGCGTCCAAGCCATTCAGATATGCTGGGGCAGGCCACATACCGTAGCGACACTGGGGGTGCAGCCGCTCTGACTATGCCGATCTTTGGGCCTTATTTATCAAGGGCTAGCGCCAGGTAGTGTCTGACGAGCGCCAGGTACAGCCAGCTAACGGCGGCTACCGCCCGGCGGCGGTCACAATGACGCATTTATCACGCTAAATGAGGCTAGCGCCGGCGAGAGCGTCAGCTAGCGTGGGATTCATCATGTAGCCGACTGCAACGAACAGCGCCGCTACTAATCCCATCACAGCGCCAGGTATGACCTGTCGCTCCCTGGCGCTCTCCAATGCATTTCAATGGAGCAATCTTTAAATAT
This sequence comes from Gastrophryne carolinensis, assembly GCA_027917425.1. Taxonomy (NCBI): domain Eukaryota; kingdom Metazoa; phylum Chordata; class Amphibia; order Anura; family Microhylidae; genus Gastrophryne; species Gastrophryne carolinensis. The sequence goes on from CM051240.1 coordinate 239,626,266, forward strand.
TCATAATTAATTGATTTTATGTTTTGTTTTTTTTTCTTTAACTGTCAAAAAATCTGTGACCACTACGGCAATGTTAGATATTTTTTTTAAGGTTAAAAAAAAAAAAAAAAAATATGTGCAGAATTGATATTACAGGTCTGATATTAATGTATTCATTAGGGATGAGCGAATCGATCCGGACGAACCCGGATTCGATCCGAATTTCAGGAAAAATTCGATTCGGATCGAATCCGAATTTCCCCGCGATTCGATCACTCGAAGTTTTCCTTTAACATCCATTCATTTACATTACAGGCATTCTAAGATGGCGGGCGGGACATGTCTGGACATGTATCCCGCGCCAGTGCAAGCTGGGGCAGTCACATGCAGCCTATCAGCAGCCAGCAAGCCCGGTGACGTCACACAGCGGTATTTAACGGCGGCCATCTTGCTTTTCCTCATTTCTCTATTGCATTCGTGACAGACAGACAGAACGCTGTGTAGCTGAGGCAGTTAGACAGGCTGGAGACAGGCTGGAGACAGGGACAGACAGGGACAGGCTGGAGACAGGCAGGAGACAGGCAGGAGACAGACAGGAGACAGACAGAAAGCCAGGGAAAGGTAGGAAAAACGGAGCTGGCTGACAGGGAGAATTTTTTTTTTTCATCCAGCCTTTGTTAGCGTTTTCAGGCTGCTTATAGTAACTAACTGTGCATATATACTGAACTGATCTTAAGTCTGCTGTGAGGCATCCCATTCTGTGACTAAAGCAGCCTCTATTTAATAGCATAATAAACATTTGCACTTATTCTCATAGAAATCAGGCCTGATAAAGACACTTTTGCTGTGCATGCTCTCTGGTTTTTGTGGCACTGGCATCCCATTCTGTGACTAAAGCAGCCTCTATTTAATAGCATAATAAACATTTGCACTTATTCTCATAGAAATCAGGCCTGATAAAGACACTTTTGCTGTGCATGCTCTCTGGTTTTTGTGGCACTGGCATCCCATTCTGTGACTAAAGCAGCCTCTATTTAATAGCATAATAAACATTTGCACTTATTCTCATAGAAATCAGGCCTGATAAAGACACTTTTGCTGTGCATGCTCTCTGGTTTTTGTGGCACTGGCATCCCATTCTGTGACTAAAGCAGCCTCTATTTAATAGCATAATAAACATTTGCACTTATTCTCATAGAAATCAGGCCTGATAAAGACACTTTTGCTGTGCATGCTCTCTGGTTTTTGTGGCACTGGCATCCCATTCTGTGACTAAAGCAGCCTCTATTTAATAGCATAATAAACATTTGCACTTATTCTCATAGAAATCAGGCCTGATAAAGACACTTTTGCTGTGCATGCTCTCTGGTTTTTGTGGCACTGGCATCCCATTCTGTGACTAAAGCAGCCTCTATTTAATAGCATAATAAACATTTGCACTTATTCTCATAGAAATCAGGCCTGATAAAGACACTTTTGCTGTGCATGCTCTCTGGTTTTTGTGGCACTGGCATCCCATTCTGTGACTAAAGCAGCCTCTATTTAATAGCATAATAAACATTTGCACTTATTCTCATAGAAATCAGGCCTGATAAAGACACTTTTGCTGTGCATGCTCTCTGGTTTTTGTGGCACTGGCATCCCATTCTGTGACTAAAGCAGCCTCTATTTAATAGCATAATAAACATTTGCACTTATTCTCATAGAAATCAGGCCTGATAAAGACACTTTTGCTGTGCATGCTCTCTGGTTTTTGTGGCACTGGCATCCCATTCTGTGACTAAAGCAGCCTCTATTTAATAGCATAATAAACATTTGCACTTATTCTCATAGAAATCAGGCCTGATAAAGACACTTTTGCTGTGCATGCTCTCTGGTTTTTGTGGCACTGGCATCCCATTCTGTGACTAAAGCAGCCTCTATTTAATAGCATAATAAACATTTGCACTTATTCTCATAGAAATCAGGCCTGATAAAGACACTTTTGCTGTGCATGCTCTCTGGTTTTTGTGGCACTGGCATCCCATTCTGTGACTAAAGCAGCCTCTATTTAATAGCATAATAAACATTTGCACTTATTCTCATAGAAATCAGGCCTGATAAAGACACTTTTGCTGTGCATGCTCTCTGGTTTTTGTGGCACTGGCATCCCATTCTGTGACTAAAGCAGCCTCTATTTAATAGCATAATAAACATTTGCACTTATTCTCATAGAAATCAGGCCTGATAAAGACACTTTTGCTGTGCATGCTCTCTGGTTTTTGTGGCACTGGCATCCCATTCTGTGACTAAAGCAGCCTCTATTTAATAGCATAATAAACATTTGCACTTATTCTCATAGAAATCAGGCCTGATAAAGACACTTTTGCTGTGCATGCTCTCTGGTTTTTGTGGCACTGGCATCCCATTCTGTGACTAAAGCAGCCTCTATTTAATAGCACAATAAACATTTGCACTTATTCTCATAGAAATCAGGCCTGATAAAGACACTTTTGCTGTGCATGCTCTCTGGTTTTTGTGGCACTGGCATCCCATTCTGTGACTAAAGCAGCCTCTATTTAATAGCATAATAAACATTTGCACTTATTCTCATAGAAATCAGGCCTGATAAAGACACTTTTGCTGTGCATGCTCTCTGGTTTTTGTGGCACTGGCATCCCATTCTGTGACTAAAGCAGCCTCTATTTAATAGCACAATAAACATTTGCACTTATTCTCATAGAAATCAGGCCTGATAAAGACACTTTTGCTGTGCATGCTCTCTGGTTTTTGTGGCACTGGCATCCCATTCTGTGACTAAAGCAGCCTCTATTTAATAGCATAATAAACATTTGCACTTATTCTCATAGAAATCAGGCCTGATAAAGACACTTTTGCTGTGCATGCTCTCTGGTTTTTGTGGCACTGGCATCCCATTCTGTGACTAAAGCAGCCTCTATTTAATAGCATAATAAACATTTGCACTTATTCTCATAGAAATCAGGCCTGATAAAGACACTTTTGCTGTGCATGCTCTCTGGTTTTTGTGGCACTGGCATCCCATTCTGTGACTAAAGCAGCCTCTATTTAATAGCATAATAAACATTTGCACTTATTCTCATAGAAATCAGGCCTGATAAAGACACTTTTGCTGTGCATGCTCTCTGGTTTTTGTGGCACTGGCATCCCATTCTGTGACTAAAGCAGCCTCTATTTAATAGCATAATAAACATTTGCACTTATTCTCATAGAAATCAGGCCTGATAAAGACACTTTTGCTGTGCATGCTCTCTGGTTTTTGTGGCACTGGCATCCCATTCTGTGACTAAAGCAGCCTCTATTTAATAGCATAATAAACATTTGCACTTATTCTCATAGAAATCAGGCCTGATAAAGACACTTTTGCTGTGCATGCTCTCTGGTTTTTGTGGCACTGGCATCCCATTCTGTGACTAAAGCAGCCTCTATTTAATAGCATAATAAACATTTGCACTTATTCTCATAGAAATCAGGCCTGATAAAGACACTTTTGCTGTGCATGCTCTCTGGTTTTTGTGGCACTGGCATCCCATTCTGTGACTAAAGCAGCCTCTATTTAATAGCATAATAAACATTTGCACTTATTCTCATAGAAATCAGGCCTGATAAAGACACTTTTGCTGTGCATGCTCTCTGGTTTTTGTGGCACTGGCATCCCATTCTGTGACTAAAGCAGCCTCTATTTAATAGCATAATAAACATTTGCACTTATTCTCATAGAAATCAGGCCTGATAAAGACACTTTTGCTGTGCATGCTCTCTGGTTTTTGTGGCACTGGCATCCCATTCTGTGACTAAAGCAGCCTCTATTTAATAGCACAATAAACATTTGCACTTATTCTCATAGAAATCAGGCCTGATAAAGACACTTTTGCTGTGCATGCTCTCTGGTTTTTGTGGCACTGGCATCCCATTCTGTGACTAAAGCAGCCTCTATTTAATAGCATAATAAACATTTGCACTTATTCTCATAGAAATCAGGCCTGATAAAGACACTTTTGCTGTGCATGCTCTCTGGTTTTTGTGGCACTGGCATCCCATTCTGTGACTAAAGCAGCCTCTATTTAATAGCACAATAAACATTTGCACTTATTCTCATAGAAATCAGGCCTGATAAAGACACTTTTGCTGTGCATGCTCTCTGGTTTTTGTGGCACTGGCATCCCATTCTGTGACTAAAGCAGCCTCTATTTAATAGCATAATAAACATTTGCACTTATTCTCATAGAAATCAGGCCTGATAAAGACACTTTTGCTGTGCATGCTCTCTGGTTTTTGTGGCACTGGCATCCCATTCTGTGACTAAAGCAGCCTCTATTTAATAGCATAATAAACATTTGCACTTATTCTCATAGAAATCAGGCCTGATAAAGACACTTTTGCTGTGCATGCTCTCTGGTTTTTGTGGCACTGGCATCCCATTCTGTGACTAAAGCAGCCTCTATTTAATAGCATAATAAACATTTGCACTTATTCTCATAGAAATCAGGCCTGATAAAGACACTTTTGCTGTGCATGCTCTCTGGTTTTTGTGGCACTGGCATCCCATTCTGTGACTAAAGCAGCCTCTATTTAATAGCATAATAAACATTTGCACTTATTCTCATAGAAATCAGGCCTGATAAAGACACTTTTGCTGTGCATGCTCTCTGGTTTTTGTGGCACTGGCATCCCATTCTGTGACTAAAGCAGCCTCTATTTAATAGCACAATAAACATTTGCACTTATTCTCATAGAAATCAGGCCTGATAAAGACACTTTTGCTGTGCATGCTCTCTGGTTTTTGTGGCACTGGCATCCCATTCTGTGACTAAAGCAGCCTCTATTTAATAGCATAATAAACATTTGCACTTATTCTCATAGAAATCAGGCCTGATAAAGACACTTTTGCTGTGCATGCTCTCTGGTTTTTGTGGCACTGGCATCCCATTCTGTGACTAAAGCAGCCTCTATTTAATAGCATAATAAACATTTGCACTTATTCTCATAGAAATCAGGCCTGATAAAGACACTTTTGCTGTGCATGCTCTCTGGTTTTTGTGGCACTGGCATCCCATTCTGTGACTAAAGCAGCCTCTATTTAATAGCACAATAAACATTTGCACTTATTCTCATAGAAATCAGGCCTGATAAAGACACTTTTGCTGTGCATGCTCTCTGGTTTTTGTGGCACTGGCATCCCATTCTGTGACTAAAGCAGCCTCTATTTAATAGCATAATAAACATTTGCACTTATTCTCATAGAAATCAGGCCTGATAAAGACACTTTTGCTGTGCATGCTCTCTGGTTTTTGTGGCACTGGCATCCCATTCTGTGACTAAAGCAGCCTCTATTTAATAGCATAATAAACATTTGCACTTATTCTCATAGAAATCAGGCCTGATAAAGACACTTTTGCTGTGCATGCTCTCTGGTTTTTGTGGCACTGGCATCCCATTCTGTGACTAAAGCAGCCTCTATTTAATAGCATAATAAACATTTGCACTTATTCTCATAGAAATCAGGCCTGATAAAGACACTTTTGCTGTGCATGCTCTCTGGTTTTTGTGGCACTGGCATCCCATTCTGTGACTAAAGCAGCCTCTATTTAATAGCATAATAAACATTTGCACTTATTCTCATAGAAATCAGGCCTGATAAAGACACTTTTGCTGTGCATGCTCTCTGGTTTTTGTGGCACTGGCATCCCATTCTGTGACTAAAGCAGCCTCTATTTAATAGCACAATAAACATTTGCACTTATTCTCATAGAAATCAGGCCTGATAAAGACACTTTTGCTGTGCATGCTCTCTGGTTTTTGTGGCACTGGCATCCCATTCTGTGACTAAAGCAGCCTCTATTTAATAGCATAATAAACATTTGCACTTATTCTCATAGAAATCAGGCCTGATAAAGACACTTTTGCTGTGCATGCTCTCTGGTTTTTGTGGCACTGGCATCCCATTCTGTGACTAAAGCAGCCTCTATTTAATAGCACAATAAACATTTGCACTTATTCTCATAGAAATCAGGCCTGATAAAGACACTTTTGCTGTGCATGCTCTCTGGTTTTTGTGGCACTGGCATCCCATTCTGTGACTAAAGCAGCCTCTATTTAATAGCATAATAAACATTTGCACTTATTCTCATAGAAATCAGGCCTGATAAAGACACTTTTGCTGGCCAAAGGCCTACTGGACCCTGCCAGCTCGATTCCTGCCCGGGGCATCCCATTCTGTGACTAAAGCAGCCTCTGTTTAAGACCATATAAGCATTTGTTCTTATCATATTTGAAATTAGGCCTGATAAAGACACTTTTGCTGGGCATAGCACTACTGGACCCTGCCAGGTGCACTCCTATTTGGGGCATCCCATTCTGTGACTACAGCAGCCTCTGTTTAAGACCATATAAGCATTTGCTCTTATCATATTTGAAATTAGGCCTGATAAAGACACTTTTGCTGGCCAAAGCACTCCTGTACCCTGCCAGCTCGATTCCTGCCCGGGGCATCCCATTCTGTGACTAAAGCAGCCTCTGTTTAAGACCATATAAGCATTTGCTCTTATCATATTTGAAATTAGGCCTGATAAAGACACTTTTGCTGGCCAAAGCACTCCTGTACCCTGCCAGCTCGATTCCTGCCCGGGGCATCCCATTCTGTGACTAAAGCAGCCTCTGTTTAAGACCATATAAGCATTTGCTCTTATCATATTTGAAATTAGGCCTGATAAAGACACTTTTGCTGGCCAAAGCACTCCTGTACCCTGCCAGCTCGATTCCTGCCCGGGGCATCCCATTCTGTGACTAAAGCAGCCTCTGTTTAAGACCATATAAGCATTTGCTCTTATCATATTTGAAATTAGGCCTGATAAAGACACTTTTGCTGGCCAAAGCACTACTGTACCCTGCCAGCTCGATTCCTGCCCGGGGCATCCCATTCTGTGACTACAGCAGCCTCTGTTTAAGACCATATAAGCATTTGCTCTTATCATATTTGAAATTAGGCCTGATAAAGACACTTTTGCTGGCCAAAGCACTACTGTACCCTGCCAGCTCGATTCCTGCCCGGGGCATCCCATTCTGTGACTAAAGCAGCCTCTGTTTAAGACCATATAAGCATTTGCTCTTATCATATTTGAAATTAGGCCTGATAAAGACACTTTTGCTGGGCATAGCACAACTTGTCCCTGCCAGGTGTACTTACTGCTGGTTTTTAGGGCATCCCATTCTGTGACTACACCAGCCTCTATTTAAGAACCTAACCATTTGCACCTATTCTAATTGAAATTAGGCATGATAAAGACACTTTTGCTGTGCATAGTCTTACTGCTGCCTGCCAGGTGCTCTCTGGTTTTTGGGACATCCCATTCTGTAACATACCATTAGCCTCTGCATTAACTGTAAGCTGCACAGTTATTTAAAGAAATTTGGCCTGTATGAGCCTGCTAACACACTGCTGCTGTGTGCATATATACTGATCTCAAGTCTGCTTTGGGGCATCCCATTCTGTAACATACCATTAGCCTCTGCATTAACTGTAAGCTGCACATTTATTTAAAGAAATTTGGCCTGTATGAGCCTGCTAACACACTGCTGCTGTGTGCATATATACTGATCTCAAGTCTGCTTTGGGGCATCCCATTCTGTAACATACCATTAGCCTCTGCATTAACTGTAAGCTGCACAGTTATTTAAAGAAATTTGGCCTGTATGAGCCTGCTAACACACTGCTGCTGTGTGCATATATACTGATCTCAAGTCAGCTTGGGGCATCCCATTCTGTAACATACCATTAGCCTCTGCATTAACTGTAAGCTGCACAGTTATTTAAAGAAATTTGGCCTGTATGAGCCTGCTAACACACTGCTGCTGTGTGCATATATACTGATCTCAAGTCTGCTTGGGGCATCCCATTCTGTAACATAACATAACCTACCTACCATACTAAGCAGCTCTCTTATTTAAACTAAGCAGGCCTCTTGGAGGCTGAGTGTCCACTTTTGGGTGTGCATTTATATTCGGTTTCATATACAGTGGGGTATCCCAATTTGTAAGATAACCTACCCCAACCATGTAAACTAAATAGGCCTGTTGCAGCCTGAGTTTCTCTGCTTGCGTATGGCCTGCATTACAATCTGTCTCTTTCAATGACACTGCTGCCTGTGGTATCCCAATTTGTAAGATAACCTACCCCAACCATGTAAACTAAAGGTTACGTCCTTCCAGAAGGAAAACTTATGCCGAACACTATTTTTGTTAGGGGCATTGACCTTTGGATTGATCGGCATGAAATTAATTTTTTTTTTTCAAAGTATGGCGCTGTGAAGAAGGTCAAAATGATGTCTCATACTTGGATTATTGTTACTTTTTGTTCAGCTTGAAATATAACAGGCCACACGGGCATCCCAAGGCACATGCTATTTTAAACCTATCTGTTATACAACATAAGCGTTGATCAGGCTACTTCAGTTTGCACTTGTTTTTGACTGATTTTAATAAACCAGGCCGCAGGGCACCCCAAAGCTGCACCTTGCACCCTATCTGGTATACAACATAAGCGTTGATCAGCATCAGCTTCATTAAGCTACTTCAGTTTGCACTTCCTTTTTGACTGCTTTCATTTAACCAGGCCGCAGGGCACCCCAAAGCTGCACCTTGCACCCTACCTGTTTATACTAAATAAGCATCTACAGCCTCAGCTTTATTAAGTTATTGCATTTTGAATTGGTTTTGGTCTGCTTTAAATACACCAGGCCGCAGGGCATCCCAAACCTGCATGTTGCACCCCATCTGTTATACTAAATAAGCGTTGATCAGCATCAGCTTTATTAAGCTATTGCATTTTGCATTGGTTTTTGTACTGCTGCCAAAACACTAGCCCATATGGGCATCCCAAACCAGCACATGTCACCCTATCTGTTATACTAAATAAGCTTCTACAGGCCCTTTTTTTATTTATTTATTTATTTTTATTTATATAGAGCTGCAATAGCTTATATTGTGAGGTTAATTTGCCATTTTGCAGCATAATATAGAGCAGCCCCTGTGTAAATCTGAGGGGCAATAGCTTATATAGTGAGGTAAATTTGCCATTTTGCTTCGTTATATAGAGCAGCCCAGTTGCCATCTAAATCAACTACTGTCCGGCCAGTACAGCTTTTCCAGGGCAAACTCTGCTAGTTGCGGGCACAAGTCAAGTTTGGCTTCCCAGCAAATCCAGTGGATCTTGAAGGTGTGTTGGCATGGTCATGTCAAGGTATGACATGACCTGCTGTTTGAGGTCCAGCTCCAGGTCTTCCTGCTGCTCATGAGTAGACTCACTATGCGGGTGTAGAAAGCTACTCACTAGCGACTGAAGACTGAGGCTGCTGCTGATGGAGCTGCTGCTGCTGCTCCTTCCACCCCCCCAGCAGCCATGGCAGTGGAAGGTGATCGCAGAGGTCCCCCCGAGTCAGACCTGCGGGAGTATGGGCCATGGCGCAGATAGACATCGCCCAACTGACTACGTGGGATGTCTCTGTAGTAGGTCAGTTTGTCCTCCCTCTCAGTGGGCGTAAAAAATGCCCCCATTTTGTGCCGGAAGCGAGGGTCCAATAAGTTGGAGAGCCAGAAGTCTTCCCGCTGACAAATGGAGACAATTCTGCGCTCACTAGTACGCAAGCATGTGAGCATGCATCGTGCCATTTGTGCAAATGACTCGGAGGGACTACCTGTCTCCATCTCCACTGTAAACTGCCACGGTGTGTCTGGGTCCTCTGTCTCACCTTACTCACAACCCTCTAGCTCCTGTGGCTGCTCCTGCTCCTCCTCTTCTGTCAGATGACTAGATAAAATGGTCATTTTGTGAAACCTAAACTGTGGTTTGCTTTGCCCCACCCCCTCCTCCTCCTCCACTTCAGCCCCCACAGGCTTCATGTGGCTGTGAAATGTATGTGCCATGTCTCCAGTGCCCTGACCAGCCATGGTTTCCAACATGTGTTGTAGTACATGAAGCAGTGGAATCTCATCGTTCATCTCATAGTCCTGGCAACTGACTAATAACGTAGCTTCCTCAAAGGGCCTGAGCAAACGGTCGGTGTCACGTATGAGCTGCCAATGGTTTACATTGAATTTACACAGGTGTCCCCCTATCCGTTTGGATCATCCAGAAATCCGTGATGGCTTTTCTCTGTTCCTATAGTGCAGTGGTCCTCAACCCTGTCCTCAAGGCCCACCAACAAGTCATGTTTTTTGGATCTCCAAATAGCCAGCTCTATTGCTCTGCAGCTGCACTAATTACTCCACCTGTGCATCTTTGTGGAGATCTGCAAAACCTGGCCTGTTGGTGGGCCTTGAGGACAGGGTTGGGGACCACTGCTATAGTGGATCCTGCATATGGAGGGTGGAATTCCAACGGGTGGAAACATCGCAAATCAGACTATGGTGGGGTACACCGTTGTGACGCTGAGGCTCAATAGGGTTGTGCTTCGTGGTGTAGGAGTGCCAGAAGTGCATGCTAACTTTCTTTCCTGTTGTTCTTTCAGATGGGGGCAAGACTTAAAAACTAGACTGAACACGTGTGCCATGTGAGGACGCATGACTTTGGCTTCCTTGTCGCAGCGCAAACAAGATGTTCTTCCAAGTGTAATGCAGCAGGCTGGACTTATGGTGACGCTGTCTGAGAGGAGAAATCCCTCAGACATCAAGATTAAAAATTCCAAGAATTTTTGAGGGCTAATTATTCAGAGGCAAATGATAGCTAGTTGTTTCTGATTTAATTACAAGGTGGAAACACACCCTCAAACAAAACTTCACTTTGGCAATACTATTGCATTTGTCTATTCATAATTTTATGTATATACACTAACTAACCTACTTTTTCTCCCCAGGATGCTGCATGAAACACTGCCACATCGCTGAGTAGCTGATTTTTCCGAACAACAGTCCGCAATAATCTGCTGCTGCTGCCGCCGCCACCGCCGCAGACTCCAGGGACCCTCTTCCACTACCTCGGCTTGCAACACCTCCTCCCACGACACTCTCCTCATCACTAATTGCCGGCTACTGGAAGAAGAGGCGAGTGTCTCCTCCACTTCTTGGCTGGGCAGTAGCTGCTGAATTTTATGATTATCAGATCTTCATCAATGGATAGTGGAGCTGAACCCAAAGCATAACAGACAGACAGTTGACTGGGGGTGTCAGATGCCACTTGTGATGCAGTGGACTGCTTTTGCAGCACTTCGAGACAAAGTTGCTTCATTGGCTGACACAATGACTGGTAAATCTGTGGAACATATGGTTTACAAGCAAGAATAACCATTTGTTTTTATATGAAAAAGACCCTGGTTTATACAGACTTTTTTTTTCCAGAGACTGCCCTGCGTGGAAATGAATGGCGCTTGGATCATCCAAGCTTTCCTCCCAACAATGCCTGATGTATTCCAGTAGATTGATGACGGGGCCAGACCTACACTAAAGAAAGATGGATCGTGCAAAACAGATTTAAGGCGCTGCTCTCCAGTTACAGACATTCCTCCGCATCGGACCACAAGTAAGTATTGATAAAAAATCCTTTCCGTTACTCTTACTTTTTATTAATATTCTTCGGATAAGACGGATCAGACATGATTCCAGATTAAAAATTCCAAGAATTTTTGAGGGCTAATTAGTCAGAGGCAATGATACCTTCTTGTTTCTGATTTAATTAAAAGGTGGAAACACACCCTCAAACAAAACTTCACTTTGGCAATACTTTTGCATTTGTTTATTCATAATTTTATGTAGATATTACTAACTAAGCTACTTTTTCTCCACATGACTCTCCACAGGGTGTGATTCATCCAATTTTTGGGCTCCTGAAGCCAACCCCAGTGTCTCTTTAAAGTAATATTTGGGCTCCTGCTGCTGCCAACTCCAGGGTGTGATTCATCAAATTTTTGGGCTCCTGAAGCCAACCCCAGTGTCTCTTTATAGTAATATTTGGGCTCCTGCTGCTGCTGCTGCCAACTCCAGGGTGTGATTCATCCAATTTTTGGGCTCCTGAAGCCAACCCCAGTGTATATTTGGGCTCCTGCTGCTGCTGCTGCCAACTCCAGGGTGTGAATCATCCAATTTTTGGGCTCCTGAAGCCAACTCCAGGGTCTCTTTAAAGTAATGTTTGGGCTCCTGCTGCTGCTGCCAACTTCTGCCAACTCCAGGGTGTGATTCATCCAATTTTTGGGCTCCTGAAGCCAACTCCAGTGTATATTTGGGCTCCTGCTGCTGCTGCTGCCAACTCCAGGGTGTGATTCATCCAATTTTTGGGCTCCTGAAGCCAACTCCAGTGTATATTTGGGCTCCTGCTGCTGCTGCTGCCAACTTCTGCCAACTCCAGGGTGTGATTCATCCAATTTTTGGGCTCCTGAAGCCAACTCCAGTGTATATTTGGGCTCCTGCTGCTGCTGCTGTCAACTCCTGCCAACTCCAGGGTGTGATTCATCCAATTTTTGGGCTCCTGAAGCCAACTCCAGTGTATATTTGGGCTCCTGCTGCTGCTACTGTCAACTCCTGCCAACTCCAGGGTGTGATTCATCCAATTTTTGGGCTCCTGAAGCCAACTCCAGTGTATATTTGGGCTCCTGCTGCTGCTACTGTCAACTCCTGCCAACTCCAGGGTGTGATTCATCCAATTTTTGGGCTCCTGAAGCCAACTCCAGTGTATATTTGGGCTCCTGCTGCTGCTACTGTCAACTCCTGCCAACTCCAGGGTGTGATTCATCCAATTTTTGGGCTCCTGAAGCCAACTCCAGTGTATATTTGGGCTCCTGCTGCTGCTGCTGCCAACTCCAGGGTGTGAATCATCCAATTTTTGGGCTCCTGAAGCCAACTCCAGGGTCTCTTTAAAGTAATGTTTGGGCTCCTGCTGCTGCTGCCAACTTCTGCCAACTCCAGGGTGTGATTCATCCAATTTTTGGGCTCCTGAAGCCAACTCCAGTGTATATTTGGGCTCCTGCTGCTGCTGCTGCCAACTCCAGGGTGTGATTCATCCAATTTTTGGGCTCCTGAAGCCAACTCCAGTGTATATTTGGGCTCCTGCTGCTGCTGCTGTCAACTCCTGCCAACTCCAGGGTGTGATTCATCCAATTTTTGGGCTCCTGAAGCCAACTCCAGTGTATATTTGGGCTCCTGCTGCTGCTGCTGTCAACTCCTGCCAACTCCAGGGTGTGATTCATCCAATTTTTGGGCTCCTGAAGCCAACTCCAGTGTATATTTGGGCTCCTGCTGCTACTACTGTCAACTCCTGCCAACTCCAGGGTGTGATTCATCCAATTTTTGGGCTCCTGAAGCCAACTCCAGTGTATATTTGGGCTCCTGCTGCTGCTGCTGCCAACTTCTGCCAACTCCAGGGTGTGATTCATCCAATTTTTGGGCTCCTGAGGCCAACTCCAGTGTATATTTGGGCTCCTGCTGCTGCTGCTGCCAACTTCTGCCAACTCCAGGGTGTGATTCATCCAATTTTTGGGCTCCTGAGGCCAACTCCAGTGTATATTTGGGCTCCTGCTGCTACTACTGTCAACTCCTGCCAACTCCAGGGTGTGATTCATCCAATTTTTGGGCTCCTGAGGCCAACTCCAGTGTATATTTGGGCTCCTGCTGCTGCTGCTGCCAACTTCTGCCAACTCCAGGGTGTGATTCATCCAATTTTTGGGCTCCTGAGGCCAACTCCAGTGTATATTTGGGCTCCTGCTGCTGCTGCTGCCAACTTCTGCCAACTCCAGGATGTGATTCATCCAATTTTTGGGCTCCTGAAGCCAACTCCAGTGTATATTTGGGCTCCTGCTGCTGCTGCCAACTTCTGCCAACTCCAGGGTGTGATTCATCCAATTTTTGGGCTCCTGAGGCCAACTCCAGTGTATATTTGGGCTCCTGCTGCTGCTGCTGCCAACTTCTGCCAACTCCAGGGTGTGATTCATCCAATTTTTGGGCTCCTGAGGCCAACTCCAGTGTATATTTGGGCTCCTGCTGCTGCTGCTGCCAACTTCTGCCAACTCCAGGATGTGATTCATCCAATTTTTGGGCTCCTGAAGCCAACTCCAGTGTATATTTGGGCTCCTGCTGCTGCTGCCAACTTCTGCCAACTCCAGGGTGTGATTCATCCAATTTTTGGGCTCCTGAGGCCAACTCCAGTGTATATTTGGGCTCCTTCTGCCCCTCATAGTGATGCCACTTCAACTCTCTGCAATTGTGCCGCTCTGCGATTCTATTAGCGATGCCTCTGATCTGCATGTGATATTTCTTCAAAGTATTATTTAACAAACCCAGCACGCATCCTGTGCGTGTTACAGCAAGGCTGAATGGTTTACAACCCTATTGAGGCTGTAGGAGGCTCAGAAATAGCCGTTTTTAATAGCGATTCGTCGCGAATTTATTCGGGTCGAAACGATTTTTGTCGGAAAATTCGGCGAATCAGTCGAATCGAATTTTTCAAAAGTTCGCTCATCTCTAGTATTCATATTACAAAATGTTTAGAAAAACTTGTATAATTTTTACATAAAAAAAAAAAAGGTTGTTTGGGGGTTAAAAACTACTTTACACACATCGCCGCCAGCGCTCTGGGGTTTAAACAAGGAATTCACAGCGCGAGAAATTTTTGAGTGATTTGTTAATGAATCTGCAGCAAGCCGTTCGCTCTGGCCATTCGCTGTCAGGCGCACCCATACAACGCAGAACCTGTGAAACATCGACCCCTAACCCCGTATTCAACATTACCGCACACCGACTGAGTCGCTGTCAACAAGCAAACCCCGGCCAAGCACAGCGAATACTAGCTGGTGCTGTGAAAATCACGCTACTGGCGCTCATCTGTCGCTACCTGGCGCTATTAATGAATCGGCCTCCCCGTCTCCAAACAGCACCGTGTGACCTTCAAGAAGATACATTTTTCAGGTGATCCCAGGGGTTTTACCCCATCCCAGAGAAATGGGATGATGGTCTTATTTATGATGTGCGGCATTTAGCATCTTTATGGTTGCTATAGCGCCAGTTTTGGATTTTTCCAGCGCCACTTTGTTCCACCATCGTTTTGGCACTGCACAGTGTAAAATGTAATTTGGCCCAGCATGCAATTTAAATCTAATGACCCCCCCCGCCCTTTCACCCTACCCTGGCTATGAGGCAGGATGGGGGAATTACAAATAGAAAAAAGCCCATGCCTAATTATTACTGCCAGTTATAAATACCCTCATACAGAAGTTTAAACTTCCATTACCCCAAGACATGCTCTCGCTATGTTTAATTAGCTACAGGTAACCGATCAGTTCTTAAAGCGGACCAACAGTCCAAAATTACTTAAACCAGACCAACTCAACAGAGCTCATATGACCCTCCCCAGGGCAATTCAGATTGCTGCACATAAAAATTCAGTTACATTTTCTTTCTAACTCCTGCTGTGGTAAATTTTAGAAACAAAATGGCGGCTCGTGCATTTGCAGGCCACCTGCAAACAGGAAGTGCTGCTAGGCTTCCTGTTACTGTGCATTGTCAGTTATGTCGGTTGAATGCAGGCAGCAGCATGGCTGAGATGCTGGGAGAGGAAGCTCCAAAATGGCCACTACCTTTCTTTTCTAACTGTGCCAGGCTGTTGGTTCCAATTTAAAGTGGACCAAAGGATTTTGACTATCCTGGGTTTTGGTCCACTCCCCCGCACCACCCCCATGCCCCCGCTATGTGAAACCCCCCAGATCACTCGCATCAACTCACCTAACCACGGTCCTACAGCGCATGCACGGCTGCTTGACCAATCAGCGCACTCGGAGCCGCTGAGCTATGCACGTCTGAGCGATGTCTTAGCTCAGCGACTCCGAGTGCGCTGGCGGCTTCATCTTGTGCTTCCCTCTAACAGGGAGCACCGCGGGGAGGGAATGGATCGGCCCAGGTATCGATACCCGGGCCGATCCATTCCCTCCCCGTGGGGCATCCAAAATCAGGATGCCTCCCTGTGTGAAACCCCCCAGGTCGTCCACTACACTTACCCCCAGGTCGCCCGCGCGGGCGTGCTCCCTGTTAGAGGGAAGCACAAGATGCAGCCGCCAGTGCACTCGGAGCCGCTGAGCTAAGCGGGTTTTGGTCCACTTTAAGCACTTTCTTTGGTCCTGAGCAGTGCTGGACTGGGGCCGAAAACCAGCCCTAGATTTTACCAGACCCCGGTTGGCCTGAGCCATTCCTGCAGAGACCCCCCACCCCAACCATGATGCTGGGGCTATAGCATTGGGGGCTAGGGTTCCTTGGCTTGTGGGTACAGTGGGCTGTCAGGGAGTCTTAGGCCCTTATTTATGAAGGAATAGCGACAGGTAGCGACTGGTGAGCGGCCGGTAATGACGGGCCCCGCCACGAGTACGCCGGCTCCCCACCACAATCACACATTTATCAAGCCAATCCTGCTTAGCGACTGAGATAGCGCCATATAGCCACTCATTCATCATTATTCCAGCCTCAGCCCACAGCGCCAGCGTCCTACCTTGAACAGCGACAGGTATGACCTCTCGCTACCTGGCGCTCTCCAATGCATTTCAATGGAACAATCTTTAAATATTCATAATTAATTGTTATTAATTTTTTTTTTTTTTTTAAATGTGAAAAATTCTGTGACCACTTCTGCCATGTTAGATAATTTTTTTAAGGTAAAAAAATTGTACAGAATTGATATTACAGGTCTGATAATGTATTCATATTACAAAATTATTTAAAAAACTTGTTTTTTTTGGTTTCCAAAAAAATGGTTGTTTGGGGGTTAAAAAACTACTTTTAACTCATCGCCACCAGCGCTCTGGGGTTTAAACATGCATTTTACAGCGCGAGAATTTTTTGAGCGTGATTTTTTAATGAATATGGTGGGAGCCGGTCGCTAGGGCCAGTCGCTATCATGCGCTCCCATACAGCGCGGAACCTGTCAAATAGCGACTCCTCACCCAATATTCAACATTACGGCAAACCGACTGAGTCGCTATCAACTACCGAACAACGGCCAAGCACAGCGACTACTAGCGGGCGTTCTGAAAATGCCGCTACAGTCGCTCAACTGTCGCTACCTGCCGCTATTAATGAATCGGCCTCTAAGTGGGGCAGGGATTGAATGTGGGTGTTAAAACAGTAGCCCAGTTGTCCCTAAAGCAGTCCCTATGGCCAGCCTGCCCCTGGTCCTGAGAACAGACTCCAGTCTCACCAACCAGTCTTACAAGGTTGGGGATAACTGGATCCCACCCTAGTCCTCACACCTTACCGGATACCCCATAGGCTTGATCTGCAGAATATGGCCCTTATTTATGAAGGAATAGCGACAGGTAGCGACTGGTGAGCGGCCGGTTATGACAGGCCCCGCCACAAGAACGCCGGCTCCCCACCATAATCACACATTTATTAAGCCAATCCTGCTTAGCGACTGAGATAGCGCCATATAGCCACTCATTCATCATTATTCCAGCCTCAGCCCACAGTGCCAGCGTCCGACCTTGAACAGCGACAGGTATGACCTCTCGCTACCTGGCGCTCTCCAATGCATTTCAATGGAACAAACTTTCATTCATAATTAATTGTTATTAATTGTTTTTTTTTTTTTTTAATGTGAAAAATTCTGTGACCACTTCTGCCATTTTAGATAATTTTTTTAAGGTAAAAAAAAAAAATTGTACAGAATTGATATTACAGGTCTGATATTAATGTATTCATATTACAAAATTATTTTAAAAACTTGTTTTTTGGTTTCCAAAAATATGGTTGTTTGGGGGTTAAAAAACAATTTTATCCCATTGCCGCCAGCGCTCTGGGGTTTAAACATGCATTTTACAGCGCGAGAATTTTTTGAGCGTGATTTGTTAATGAATATGGTGGGAGCCGGTCGCTAGGGCCAGTCGCTATCATGCGCTCCCATACAGCGCGGAACCTGTCAAATAGCGACTCCTCACCCAATATTCAACATTACGGCAAACCGACTGAGTCGCTATCAACAACCGAACAACGGCCAAGCACAGCGACTACTAGCGGGAGTTCTGAAAATGCCGCTACAGTCGCTCAACTGTCGCTACCTGCCGCTATTAATGAATCGGCCTCTATGTGGGGCAGGGATTGAATGTGGGTGTTAAAACAGTAGCCCAGTTGTCCCTAAAGCAGTCCCTATGGCCAGCCTGCTCCTGGTCCTGAGAACAGACTCCAGGCTCACCAACCAGTCTTACAAGGTTGGGGATAACTGGATCCCACCCTAGTCCTCACACCTTACCGGATACCCCATAGGCTTGATCTGCAGAATATGTCTCTACACAATCACCTGCCCGGGAGAGATTTTCCACTTACAAACCTAAGCAGGTGTAAAATATTAAAAAAAAAAAATCAAGTAATTGCATTTTTAAAATTATATTTACAACTATAATGTGTTTTGTTGGAATGCATTTACCTAGAGAAGGTGAGTCTGCAGTGAAGCCATGCTGAACCTACTCAGACCCTCGTGTGCCATTGTGCAGCTGACACCATCTCTAGGAATGAGATAATAATGGGAAAACTTTCCCAGATGCCTCCCACTGTTGACCAGGGATCGGAGGGTTATCGCCTGTCATTCATTAATGAGCTTGGCTAACCGTCGTGGTTATTATTTTTCCCACCTGTCAAACAGTTTGTTCCCTTTGTATGTAATTTATGCACTCAATTTGCCAACACCAGAAGACTTATGAAAATTAACATAAAGAGCACCTGCACAGAAGAGATCGAGAATGCTAAAAATTCTTTTCTCTCTGATTTTTAAGAAAAAATGTGTCCTCTGTTCAATCCTTGGTAGATCTGAGGAGGAATACTTGCATACCTCCCAAGTGTCTCTGATTTAGAGGGACTGTCCCTCTTTTGAGTCCGTGTCCCCCTGTCCCTCGTTGTTCTCATTTGTCCCTCTGTGAGGTGTAACATGCAGATCTGCAGCAATAAATGATTCATTTGCCTCTTCCAAGTGTTTATATTGTTGTAACTGTTACATCCTATCTCCTATCCATCCCTCAATGAGGGGGCGTGGCCTAATTTAACAAATGTCCCTCTTTCCCACCATGAAAAGTTGGTAGGTATTTACTTGCACGGGGTTCACTTTACATGTGATACATGACCTGTGTGGCCACAAGAGTTGTTGCCAGTTACTGCAGTGGCTCTATGTTGTGAAAAAAAGTCTATCCCCAATCTGAAAATTGTTCCCCGAGCCCCCATACCTTAGGCGATGTTGGAGTGTTGGCAGTGGCCCAGTCTAAAGTGGACCAAAACCATGATTTTTACTATCCTGGGGTTTGGTCCTTGCACCCAGGCCAGCACCCCGATCGGGGATGCCCCGCTGTGTGAAACCCCCCAGATTGCCCAATCTCACTCACCCTTCCCCGGTTCTACAGCGCATGCGCAGCCCTTTCGTCCAGGCAGCACACTCAGATCCGCTCTCACCCCTTCATCCTAGAGCTTGTCTAAAGTGAGCGGATCCGAGCGTACTGGCCGCATCCCCCGCTACCCTCTAACAGAGAGCGTGCTTGAGCCGCCCATTTACAAATGTCTGGCACGGGAAAGCATCCAGCTAAAGGGATATTGGGGATGCGGCCGCTGTTAGTGCATGTGACTTTGGAGCAGGAAAGAAGTTGAGTTTTTGGCGCCCTGGGGGTTTAACACAGCAGGGCATCCCGAATCTAGATGCCCAGGGGAGCGAGTATGCCTGCCCTGGAGTCTCATAGATTCCAGGGTGGGTTTTAGACTACTTTTAAGAAAAAAAGGTTTTCCAGTGCAGAGGCCATACGCACCAGGCATTTTTTAGATTGCTGATTGGCTGTTTTCAAGAATGCTGGCTGACGTGACCCAGCTTGCTGGCAGCATCCCCGGTTTCCCTCTAGTCTAGGTAGAGCTCCCTTCCCTATTCCCATCTTAATGGCTGGGTGTGGAAGTGCACCTCAGTTACGGGCGGGGAAGCCGGTAAATGCAACCACAAGGGGAACAATGGTCATAGGTGAGTTTACCAGGGACCCCAGGGGTTTCACGTGGTGTGGCATCCGATATCTAATATCAGATGCAGGCTGATGGCTGGCTCTGGAGTCTTTTAGACTTCAGGACCAAGCCGCTCATTCTAGATTAATCCTGTTGTTTTGCTTGTTTTATCGCCAGTGTAAGATTTTTTTCAGGGGCCCTAGTAGAAATGTGAAGATATAAGGCAATATATTTAGTAGGATAAGAATACTTTATGTGAACTTTTAAATACCTTGCTTTCTATTAGTCAGCGCATTTGGAGTAAAAAGTTGGCAAGTGTGATTGGTGGTCTATGGCACCATTCTAAGGCATTTAAGGGGTGTGCAACTATTCTTTGCCTTGTTTCTACTTCCAGGAACAGCTGTGTTCTGACAGGAAGAGAGAGGGCAGCCATTATGCACTTTGCCTACAGAGTCCCAAAACCTTCCCTGGGTGAGGAAACATCAAGGCTGTAAAGGAGGGTGAGGACACATCATGGCTGTAAAGGAGTGAGAGGACACATGATGGCTGTAAAGGAGGGTGAGAACATATCACGAATGTAAAGGAGGGTAAGGACACATCACGGTTGTAAAGAAGGGTGAGGACACATCACGGCTGTAAAGAAGGGTGATGACACATCACAGCTGTAAAGGAGGGGGATGACACATCACGGCTGTAAAGGAGGGTGAGGACACATCACGGCTGTGAAGGAGGGGGATGACACATCACGTCTGTAAAGGAAGATGAGGACACATCATGGCTGTAAAGGCGGGTGAGGACACATCAAGGCTGTAAAGGAGGGTGAGGACACATCACGGTTGTAAAGGAGTGTGAGGACACATCAAGGTTGTAAAGGAGGGTGAGGACACATCACGGCTGTAAAGGAGGGTGAGGACACGTCATGGCTGTAAAGGAGGCTGAGGACACATCATGGCTGTAAAGGAGGGTGAGGACACATCAAGGCTGTAAAGGAAGCTGAGGACACATCAAGGCTGTAAAGGAGGGTGAGCATTTTTTGCTAATGTGTGAAATATAAGCCCTACCCCGAAAATAAGCTTTGGTTACAATTCATAATCCAATTGCCGGACTTCAGCAGAGGGACAGGAGTGGCTGTAAAGGAGGGTAAGGACACATCACGGTTGTAAAGAAGAGTGAGGACACATCATGGCTGTAAAGGAGGGTGAGGACACATCGCGGCTGTAAAGGAGGGTTAGGACACATCGCGGCAGTAAAGGAGGGTGAAGGCATTCGAGGGGTGTGCAACTATTTTTTGCCTTGTTTCTACTTCCAGGAGCAGCTGTGTTCTGACAGGAAGAGAGAGGGCAACCATTATGCACTTTGCCCACAGAGTCCCAAAACCTTCCTTGGGTGAGGACACATCAAGGCTATAAAGGAGAGTGAGGACACACCACGGCTGTAAAGGAGGGTGAGGACACATCACGGCTGTATAGGAGGATGAGGACACAGCATGGCTGTAAAGGAGGGTGAGAACACGTCACGGCTGGAAAGGAGGATAAGGACACATTATGGCTGTAAAGGAGGGGGAGGACACATGATAGCTGTAAAGGAGGGTGAGGACACATGACGGCTGTAAAGGAGGGTGAGGGCACATCACGGCTGTAAAGGAGGGCGAGGACACATGATGGCTGTAAAGGAGGGTGAGGACACATGACGGCTGTAAAGGAGGGTGAGGGCACATCACGGCTGTAAAGGAGGGTGAGGACACATGGTGGCTGTAAAGGAGGGTGAGGACACATCAAGTCATACAAGTAAGCTTTTCTAGCCAGCTCTGTGCACTTATACTCGGGTTGCTGTAGTTCCGCCACCATGTTGCCAGCTGCCAGCCAGCTATAAGACATCCCCTGAAAACAAGCCCTAGCACCATTTTTGGAGCAAAAATATAAGACCTGTCTTATTTTTGGAGAAACGCGGTATGAGCAGTTTTTTTATGGCGCATAATGGATACTTGGAAAGCCTCACACACAATATATGATTAACAACGTTTCATTGTTCTGGGATCTGTTGTATTCTATTACACTTTTTTATTATTTTGTCTTTCTAACATTTTTTGAACTCCTATTGGAATAACATTAGTTCGAGAAGACAAAGGAATGTTCAAGGAGCCTGATGAAAACAATTCATGTTTACCAGCGCAACACATCAATAGCTGGGGGAATGCCGATGCAGGATGCAGGGAGGATTAATAGGCCAGGACATCTGGTAACCAGCTTTTTTTCTGATTCATTAGCCGCCTGCTTCAGTGGCCAGAGGGGGTGATAAGGGAAGCTGGAAGGCATTGGCTCCCAGAAAATGGAGCCTTGATTGATGCCTCATTTCTTCAAACCCAACAGCTTTCTGCTACATCCTACATATGCCATAGCCTACTGCACTGTGTATATGGCTCTATGTATTTGCTTCGAAATTTGCATACAAAAAAATGCAAAATGCTAAAAAGCATAAATTGATATATGATCCCACCAGCAGTAATAATGGCATAGACATATATGTGATCCCACCAGTAGAAATAATAGCATAGACATATATGTGATCCCACCAGCAGTAATAATAACATAGACATATATGTGATCCCACCAGCAGTAATAAATAGCATAGACATAAATATGATCCCACCAGCAGTAATAATAACATAGACATATATGTGATCCCACCAGCAGTAATAATAACATAGACATATATGTGATTTCAGCAGCAGTAATAATAGCATAGACATATATATGATCCCACCAGCAGTAATAATTGAATAGACATATATGTGATCCCACCAGCAGTAATAATAACATAGACATATATGTGATCCCACCAGCAGTAATAAATAGCATAGACATAAATATGATCCCACCAGCAGTAATAATAACATAGACATATATGTGATCCCACCAGCAGTAATAATAACATAGACATATATGTGATCCCACCAGCAGTAATAATTGCATAGACATATATGTGATTTCAGCAGCAGTAATAATAACATAGACATAAATATGATCCCACCAGCAGTAATAATAACATAGACATATATGTGATTTCAGCAGCAGTAATAATAACATAGACATATATGTGATCCCACCAGCAGTAATAATAACATAGACATATATGTGATTTCAGCAGCAGTAATAATAGCATAGACATAAATATGATCCCACCAGCAGTATAATAACATAGACATATATATGATCCCACCAGCAGTAATAATAGCATAGACATATATATGATCCCACCAGCAGTAATAATAACATAGACATATATATGATCCCACCAGCAGTAATAATAACATAGACATATATGTGATCCCACCAGCAGTAATAATAAAATAGACATTTATGTGATCCCACCAGCAGTAATAATTGCATAGACATATATGTGATTCCAGCAGCAGTAATAATAGCATAGACATAAATATGATCCCACCAGCAGTATAATAACATAGACATATATATGATCCCACCAGCAGTAATAATAGCATAGACATATATGTGATCCCACCAGCAGTAATAATAACATAGACTTATATATGATCCCACCAGCATTAATAATTGCATAGACATATATGTGATCCCACCAGCAGTAATAATAACATAGACATATATATGATCCCACCAGCAGTAATAATAGCATAGACATATATATGATCCCACCAGCAGTAATAATAGCATAGACATAAATATGATCCCACCAGCAGTTAAACATCCAGGGCCGACCACTGGCCTTCCCGATTTGGGATGCCCAGCTGTGTGAAACCCTCCAGATCGGCAGTAACAGCTCACCTCTCCCCTGTCCAATGGTGCATGTGCGGGCTCTCATCCATTCTGTCGCACAATATATTGTGATTAACAACATTTCATTATTCTGGGATCTGTTGTGTTCTATTACACTCTTTTTATTATTATTATTTCGGCTTTCTAACATTTTCCGAACTCCAAACTACAGACAGAGTTAAAGCAACAATGTTTCACTTTTGAAGACATCAGAATATCCAATGAAACCCTCCCTGGCCATGTAATTGTCAGCTCCTGGGTCTCTCTGTCGCCCCCTCCCCTATATGAAGGGAGGTGTGTGTGCATCCTGATAGTGTCAGGATTATCTACAGGCCTGGAAGTGTGTCCATTGGGGTCACCGAGGTTCATATAACGGACCTCTCTTTCTACTCCCTGACCCCTGTCTTGACCCTTCTTAACATTTGACATGAGGCTAAATGCAAAAAACATTTTCAGGCCACTTCCTCAGACAATGATGGTCTGGTTATCACGAGGTGCCGGCATCGACTCCTGATCACCTTTGACATTTGCCCGCAGACATAAAGATGCAGCTTTCATTATAACCCGATGCATTGTGCTGTCTTGCAATCTTAAAGTGGAACTAAACCCTACACTTTCACTTTCCTGGGTTTTGTTCCACAGCCTGAGGATGCGGGGATGCGGGGATGCGGGCGCTCTCACTCCCCATTTTCTCCCAAATTGGAATGCCCCTCTGAATAAACTCACCTTCTCCTCATTCCCATGGTGCTCAGGCAATCAGCAGCATGCACTTTATTTAGATTTTTCTTACCGCCATGAGCCCAGAGTGGCAATGGAAGCTAAATGGAGCGCACACCCCTGGCAGCACCTTCACCCTCCTCTAGCTGTGCCACCCATTCAGAGATGCCTCATGGGTACGTACCCCAGCGACAGGTATATTGTGGATGTGGTCTCTGGAACCAAGGTGTGGCTTTGGCTAGGGTAAAAGGGGAGTGGATCGGGCAGCCCCGGGGTTTCACACAGCTAGGCATCCCAATTCGAGATGCCCATAAAGAGGTATAACACAGCGCCAAGAGTCTTAAAGACTTTAGGGGTGGTTCTTTTTTAAAACTCCTGTCCTCCTCCTTGGTTACCTCCTCGCACTCCCGCCTTCAAGACTTCTCCCGTGCCTCCCCACTTCTCTGGAATGCACTTCCCCACTCAATCCATCACTCTCCATCACTCCAAGCCTTTAAAAGTGCCCTCAAAACTCACTTCTGCAGACAAGCATATAACCTGGCATAAGCAACTCCTATAACCTTCAAACGGCACATGCAGCCCAACTCAAGCTCTACCACTTGTGATCCCGCCCCCTTTGTCTCCACCCCCATACTTTAGATGGGCTCTAAAGGATGGGCGGGGCTCTCTCTCCTATTGTCTCCTGTGCTCACAACACCCGGTTTGAACCTTGTGGCATCTAGTTTTGTATTGTTCCCTGTATTATATGTTTTACCTTGTTTGTACAATCCAAGTTAGGAGCTCTGGGGATGCCCCTGTGGGCACAAAAAAAGGTCTGCACTGACCACAACACAATGAAAGAATGTATCAAATTTATTAAGGCTCAAAAGTGGGACCACAAAACACACCATACAAGATTAAAGAACATATATACACAAGCCATAGGGGAAAACCCAAAACAGAAAAGGCTCTTAGGCCCTTATTTATGAAGGAATAGCGACAGGTAGCGACTGGTGAGCGACCGGTAATGACGGGCACTGCCACGAGAACGCCGGCTCCCCACCACAATCACACATTTATCAAGCCAATCCTGCTTAGCGACTGAGATAGCGCCATATAGCGACTCATTCATCATTATTCCAGCCTCAGCCCACAGCGCCAGCGTCCGACCTTGAACAGCGACAGGTATGACCTCTCGCTACCTG
Source organism: Gastrophryne carolinensis (assembly GCA_027917425.1). Taxonomy (NCBI): domain Eukaryota; kingdom Metazoa; phylum Chordata; class Amphibia; order Anura; family Microhylidae; genus Gastrophryne; species Gastrophryne carolinensis. Next base: position 239,651,884 of record CM051240.1, read on the forward strand.
GCGCTCTCCAATGCATTTCAATGGAACAATCTTTAAATATTCATAATTAATTATTATTTTTTTTTTTTTTTTAAATGTGAAAAATTCTGTGACCACTTCTGCCATGTTAGATAATTTTTTTAAAGCAAAAAAAAAAAAAAAAATTGAGCAGAATTGATATTACAGGTCTGATATTATTGTATTCATATTACTAAATTCTTTAAAAATTTTTTTTTTTTTTTTGGTTTCCAAAAATATGGTGGTTTGGGGGTTAAAAAGCTACTTTTAACACATCGCCGCCAGCGCTCTGGGGTTTAGACATGCATTTCACAGCTCGAGAATTTTTTGAGCATGATTTTTCGATGAATATGGTGGGAGCCGGTCACTCTGACCAGTCGCTATTATGCGCACCCATACATCGCGGAACCTGTCAAATAGCAACTCGTCACCCCGTATTCAGCATTACTGCACACCGACTCAGTCGCTATCAACAACAGAACAACGGCCAAGCACAGCGACTACTAATGGGCGCTCTGAAAATGCCGCTACAGTCGCTCAACTGTCGCTACCTGCCGCTATTAATGAATCGACCTCTTAGTAAATTAGGGCCAGCAGGAAAAATATATACAATCTGTGATTTGGCCAAAAAGATTCCAAGCTTCAAGTGGAAAATAGACAGCAACCTATTATAAAGTGCTTGTGCATATTATGAACAATTATAAACAATTGATACAAATCTTTGTAAAGTGACAAGTGCAACAATAAGTTGAGTGAAGAAGTCAATAAGGTGAATGACAATTGTGACAAGACAGCCTGCAATGCAACAGGCACCTGCTATTAAGGTCTATAAAGGATCAAAGAAATAGTATTACATCGCCTTTAAATAGAAAATTGAGCCATTGGGTCCCCCAGGGCAACAACCAGCCGACGCTTTGCGTGGAAGGGCAGGCTGATTCATCACTAACGCCAGGTAGCGACAGATGAGCGTCTGTAGCAGGCATTTTCAGAGCGCCCGCTAGTAGTCACTGTGCTCGGCCGTGGGTCGCTAGTTTATAGCGACTGTTCAGTAATGTTGAATACATTGCGAGGAGTCGCTATTTGACCAGTACAGCGCTGTATGGGAGCGCATGTTAGCGACTGGTCATAGCGACCGACTCACAACATATTCAGCAAAAAAACAGCCTCACAAATCTCTGGCGCTGAAAAATGCTTGTTTGAAGCCCAGAGCGCAGGAGGCGGTGTGATTAAAGTGTGTTTTCCAGCATCTATCCACTAGTAACAAAGCGAAAACATATGGAATTACATTGTAACAACATTGTAACATGAACACTTTAATGGCAGACCTGTAATGTCATTTTTGAAGAAATATTTAAAAAATTGAAAAAATGTGAAAAAACTGCTTTTACAATGCCAGAAGAGGTCACAGAATTATTTGTGATTTTTTGAAAAAAAAAACCCCTGTTTAAAGAGAAGAAAAGGATCGTCCATTGAAATGTATGGGAGAGCGACAGGTAGCGAGAGGTCACACCTGGCGCTGTGCAAAGCTGAACGCCGGTGCTGTTCGCTGAGGCTGTGAAAATGAAGAATCAGACGCTACATGGCGCTAGCCCAGTCGCTAAACAGATTCTGCTTGATAAATGTGTAATTGTGCACCAATTCACCAGTCGCTACCTGACGCTACCTCTCATTAACCAGCCACTACCTGACGCTATCCCTTCTTAAATAAGGGCCTAAATCCACTTCACCAGGGCAGAGAATGTTTGTAATCATACCTTGTAAAGCGCTACGGAAGAAGATGGCACTATATAAATAAACATTATTATTATTAATAATAATAATAATAAAACAGAAAGTATTTACATAGCACATACAGAGCTGATTTTACCCATGGTTCTTAGTGAGTGGGCTGAGCCATGCAAATCAGTTCTTTTCATCTCTGTGAGCTCAGAATGTAATGTCACCTGTCACCTCGGGCGAGGGCTCACATTTCCATAACTTTCTTGACTGGTCTCGGTAAACCTTCCTATTTTTTTTCTTCATCATTTATACAAGTGTCTGAATAACATAAACAAGCAATAAATAAAATGCCGTCATGCCGCTTAGCTGGCACAGATCGTGTCACTGGCCGCCGAGCAGCTGCTGAAAGTGTCAGTGTGTCGCTATCCACGGCACGTCAGTGTGTGAAATGCAAAAATGATTTTTATTCCTCAGGAGAGTCCTGCATATGTCAGCTATATCGTCCCATTAATCCAATTAATTTATCAACGCGCTGGCTGGCAGCGCAATCACGCAGGGGCGCTCAGGTACAGAGCGAGCGGGTGCTGCCAGCCAGCGCTACAGAGGTGCAGCTTTCTGCTTTGCGGTTCTCTTTGAAGAAATTAACAGACATATAAAAGTCAGACTGGATCACGGTCCATAAATCAAGAGTGAAAATAATGAATGAGATCTTTTAACCCCCATAAAGACATCAGGAGTCTGCGGCAAATTCAGTCATCCAGAAATAAGAATAATCAGGCAAATGGTTCTTAGTGAAACGAAATGTAAAGTGTATATTATGTTATTATATACTATGTTATATGTAATATATTATAATAAAATAATATTATAGGTATTTATTAAATTATTATATACTGTACTATATTATTCTAATATATTTATTACATTATTATATACTATACTATATTATACTAATGAATATATATATATATATATAAAATTATTATATACTGTGCTCTCATATAAACTGACCATTTTTGGGGTCCTCAAAGTAGGAAAGTTTAAGAGGCCGCTTCATTAATAGCGGCAGGTAGCGACAGTTGAGCGACTGTAGCAGTAATTTCACAGCGCCCGCTAGTAGTCACTGCGCTTGGCCGTTGTTCGGTTGTTGATAGCGACTCAGTCGGTGTGGCGTAATGAATACAAGGTTACGAGTCGCTATTTGACAGGTTCCGCGCTGTATGGGAGCGCATGATAGCGACTGGTCAGAGCGACCGGCTTCCACCTTATTCATTAAAAAATCACGCTCAAAAAATTCTCGCGCTGTGAAATGCTTGTTTAAACCCCAGAGCGCTGGCGGCGATGTGTTAAAAGTAGTTTTTTAACCCCCAAACAACCATATTTTTGGAAACCAAAAAAAAAAAAGTATTTTAAATAATTTAGTAATATGAATACATTAATATCAGACCTGTAATATCAATTCTGTACAATTTTTTTTTAATTTTTTTCCCTTAAAAAAATTATCTAAAATGGCAGAAGTGGTCACAGAATTTTTCACATTTAAAAAAAAAAAACATTAATAACAATTAATTATTAATATTTAAATATTGTTACATTGAATGGCATTGGAGAGCGCCAGGTAGCGAGAGGTCATACCTGTCGCTGTTCAAGGTCGGACGCTGGCGCTGTGGGCTGAGGCTGGAATAATGATGAATGAGTGGCTATATGGCGCTATCTCAGTCGCTAAGCAGGATCGGCTTGATAAATGTGTGATTGTGGTGGGGAGCCGGCGTTCTCGTGGCGGGGCCCGTCATTACCGGCCGCTCACCAGTCGCTACCTGTCGCTATTCCTTCATAAATAAGGGCCTATGTTATTATATACTATGTTATATGTAATATATTATAATAAAATAATATAATAGGTATTTATTAAATTATTATATACTGTACTACATTATTCTAATATATTTATTACATTATTATATACTATACTATATTATATTATACTAATGAATATATATATATCAAATTATTATATACTGTGCTCTCATATAAACTGACCATTTTTGGGGTCCTCAAAGGGGGAAAGTTTAAGGCAGTTTGTGGGTGATGGGTGTGGTAGGGGTGTGGTTTAGCGCGTCTTAAACCGGACCAACACCCGTTTTTTCTGTAACGGGTGTTGGTCCCAATGACAGCTGATCAAAACAAGCTTGGGGGCATCCAGAATGCTGTAGCCCCCCCCCCTCCGCACATAACCCCCCCTAGAATGTCCAATATCCTTACCTTCACTAGGAGCCAGCGCCGGGAAAGGAATCCAGCAATTGGTCACCGGTGCGCATGTAGGCCATGGTCACGTCCCTACCCACACTCTGCCCCTTTGACCGTCCACTGCCAGCTGCATACCCTGCTCACCTTGCAGCCGAGACGCGCCAGCGCCGCTCATTAAGTAAGGCCAGGCGTGGGCGCACGCTCGGCTAGAGGTGTGCAGGGATGCGGCCGCAGCGCAGTGGGGCGGGTTATAGCTGTGCTTTGCTCAGACAGAGCAGAGCTGGGGTCAGGAAAAGGTCAGCAATCCCAGAATGCAGAGCAGCACAGTCAGAAGGCACTTCCTGTTTGCAGGCTGCCTGATGTTCCATGAGCCGCCATCTTGGATGTTTAAAGGCTCATAACATGCAGTAGATGCAGGTAGGATGATTTTTAATGTGAGCAATCTGTATGTACAGGGTGTGGGAAACATGTAAGATAGGCTCTTATTCAGGGTGAAGGTCCGGATTAATGTGGGCAATCTGTATGTACAGGGTGTGGGAAACATATAAGATAGACTCTTATTCAGGGTGAAGGTCCGGATTAATGTGGGCAATCTGTATGTACAGGGTGTGGGAAACATATAAGATATGCTCTTATTCAGGGTGAAGGTCCGGATTAATGTGGGCAATCTGTATGTACAGGGGGGGAAACATATAAGATAGGCCCTTATTCAGGATGAAGGTCCGGATTAATGTGGGCAATCTGTATGTACAGGGGGGGAAACATATAAGATAGGCCCTTATTCAGGATGAAGGTCCGGATTAATGTGGGCAATCTGTATGTACAGGGGGGGAAACATATAAGATAGGCCCTTATTCAGGGTGAAGGGCCGGATTAATGTGAGCAATCTGTATGTACAGGGTGTAGGAAACATATAAGATAAACTCTTATTCAGAGTGAAGGTCCGGATTAATGTGAGCAATCTGTATGTACAGGGTGTAGGAAACATATAAGATAAACTCTTATTCAGAGTGAAGGTCCGGATTAATGTGGGCAATCTGTATGTACAGGGTGGGGGAAACATATAAGATAGACTCTTATTCAGGGAGAAGGTCCGGATTAATGTGGGCAATCTGTATGTACAGGGTGTGGGAAACATATAAGATAGACTCTTATTCAGAGTGAGGGTCCGGATTAATGTGAGCAATCTGTATGTACAGAGTGTGAGAAACATATAAGATAGACTCTTATTCAGGGTGAAGGTCCGGATTAATGTGGGCAATCTGTATGTACAGGGTGTGGGAAACATATAAGATAGGCTCTTATTCAGGGTGAAGGTCCGGATTAATGTGGGCAATCTGTATGTACAGGGTGTGGGAAACATATATTCAGAGTGAAGGTCCGCTTTAGGTGCAGACCCCTATCTTAATACTGACTTCATCTCCTCTGGCAGGAAGTCTTCCCTGTGACGCCGTGTGCTTGGAATGGCATTGCATTAAAATCTTGCACAATCGAGATTATTATGAGTAATTTTATAATTAGATATTTTAGTCCCCGAAATTAAAAATAAAAAATAAATCTCTAGTCTAACATTAGGGTAAATCCAGATTAATCGCTTCCATGGGAATTAATGGCAGTGTGATTGAATCACATATTACTGGGATTTTTGACATCATCCCCATTGGCAGGAAGCCTCGGACTCCATGAGTGATGGATTACTTGCAATTAATTCAACGCCTACTGATTAAGAGCTGAGCCAACAGGGATTTTTCTTAAAGGAGCACTGTCACGAAAAAAGGACCCAATGCTAAAAATCCATGTAAATGTGCACCCGACACCAAGAATTAACCAGCCAAGGTTGTTTCTTTCTTTTAAAGTGGACCAACACCCAGGATTTTGACTATCCACTTCGGTGGGGCACCCCGATCGGGGGTTCCCCGCTGGGTGAAACCCCCCAGAACGCCCGGAAACACTCACCTCACCCTGCTCCTACGCGGTCGCTCGTCCAATCAGAGCGCTCAGAGCCGCTGTGGTATGCACGTACAAGCGGCGTCCAACCACAGCGGCTCTGAGCGCTGGAGGCCGCGTCTCACGCGTCCCTCTTACAGGGAGCGCGCCTGCGCCGGCCATTCACAAACAGCCGGCGCGGGTGCGCACCCTGCTAGAGGGAAGTGCGAGACGCGGTTGCAGCCCGCGCATGCGCCGTTGGAACGGGGTTAAGGTAAGGTTTGTGGGCGTCCTGGGGGGTTTCACCCCGCGGGACATCCCGATTTCGGATGCCCCGCGGGGAGGGATCTGATCGGCCCGGGAATCTTATAGATCCCCCCTGGGTATTGGTCCACTTTAATGGAAGGAAGAGCAGTCAGGGGTAACAAGTTCTGTTGTGAGTTTTATTCAGTTTGGGTGTAAAAGTCACCCCTTCTCTAATTAGCCGACGTGTTTATCTGGATCTTTAATAGTACACAATTTTGCATTACGCCTCCTTTGAAGGGTTACAAAACCCACCTGGGCCGTCCCTGGAATCTAAAAGGTTTCGGGGGTTTCACACAGCAGGGCATCCCGATTCGGGGGAACGAAACAGAACCTGTAAAAGTCAAATTCATAGGTTTTGTTCCACTTTAAAGCCATGGAATGCATTTTCATTCACTGATGCGTAATACACAGGCTCAGACTGGTACACAGGGGCTAACAGGAAATCCCTCAGTGTGTCCCTGGATTAAGGGGCCCCTTTCAGGGTCTTCATAACCAAAACCTGAACTAGGTATGTCTATTATTTTACATCCCAAGAGCATACACACAGATAATGCAGTTTAGCATAATGTTTCTGTACATGGTCCCTGAATATAAACCAGTGATACTAGCATTGGGCAGGCTGATCATTAATAACGGCAGATGAGCGTCTGTACAGAGGCGATCAGAGCGACCGCTAGTAGTCGCTGTGATCGGCTATGGTCCGCTGTTACCGAGCGCCTCAGTCGCTGGCCAACATTGATGAATTTGATGTGTGAGTCGCTATAACAAAAGTACAGTGCTATATGTAAGCAAACGGTAGCGACTGATCAGTGTGAGCGACTCAAACCATATTCAGCAAAAAAACAGCGCCGGCGCTCAAAATTGTGTCACTGTAGCCTAGAGCACCAGACGCTGTGTGATTAAAGTCCGTTTTTGAACACATATCCACCAGTAACAAAGTGAAAACATATGGAATGACATTGTTATTACATTGCAACATGAACACTTTAATACCAGACATGTAATGACAATTCTGCATAAACATTTAAAAAATCAAAAATGTTTTCAAAAATTACCTTAAATAGGGGAGGAGAAAGGTAACGTCCATTGAAATGTATGGGAGAGCGACAGGTAGCAACAGGTAATATACCTGGTGCTCTGGATCCTAGAGCGCCAGCGCTATACGCTAAGCCGGCTGTGATGATGAATCGGACGCTACATGGCGCTTTTAGAGTCGCTCAACGGAATCACCTTCATAAATGTGGTATTGTGTACAGCGCCCGGCATTCACCTGTCGCTACGAGGCGCTACCTACCGCTATCCCTTGATGAATAAACCCCTAAGTGTGGGATGGACCCCCAGAGTCAGTTCTGCTGGTGGGCCCCAGACACCCCAAGCCGGCACCCATTCATACCACCCAGGTGATACTTAAAGAGGAGCAACACACCTGATTTTCACTTTCGGGGTGTTGTTCCTCAATGCAGCGGCATCCTGAATCGAGTTGCCCTGCTGTGTGTATTGCCCCAGGTCACCTGATGCGCTCACCTTCCAGTTGCTTCACGGCGCAGGCCTGAGCTGAGAGTGAGCGTGCTGATTGGTTCATCGGCCTGCTCAGCCAATCAGTGCACTCGTTTTCACTTGGCTCTTTTTCCCCTCCGCTGATGGCCAGGCTGCTAAGCAAGCCGAGTGTCACTAAATGACGCTGAGAGCGCCACCAGCCGCATCCCCCACTAACCTCCTAGCCGTGGCCATCCCACGACGCCCACTCAGAAAGGCCGGACGCAGGCACATGCGCGGCTAGACGCCACAGCACAGCGACCCGGGGAAGGCTCCGGGAGAAGGTGAATGAAACTGGGGATCGGGGGGGGGGGGGGGTCACACAGCAGGGCATCGCAATTCAGGATGCCCCAAGGAGTGGAACTCGAATGACCATCGAGTCTTTTAGACTCCAGGGCCTCCAATGTTCCTCTTTAAAGTGGAACAAAACCTTGGATTTTGGCTGATCTCTGGTATTGTTCAGTGCCCCAGGAGCATCCCTAATTGGGATGGTCTGCTGTGTGAAACCCCCCAGAAAAACTCTTCCTGGGCCAACGGCGAATTTCAGGCTCTCATCTAATCAGAGCTGTTTGCCATGACTATGAGGCCGATTCATTAATAGCGGCAGGTAGCGACAGTTGAGCGACTGTAGCGGAATTTTCAGAGTGCCCGCTAGTAGTCGCTGTGCTTGGCCGTTGTTCGGTAGTTGATAGCGAATATTGGGTGAGGAGTCGCTATTTGACAGGTTCCGCGCTGTATGGGAGCGCATGATAGCGACTGGCCCTAGCGACCGGCTCCCACCATATTCATTAAAAAATCACGCTCAAAAAATTCTTGCGCTGTAAAATGCATGTTTAAACCCCAGAGCGCTGGCAGCGATGGGTTAAAAGTAGTTTTTTAACCCCCAAACAACCATGTTTTTGGAAACTAAAAAAAACAAGTTTTTTAAATAATTTTGTAATATGAATACATTAATATCAGACCTGTAATATCAATTCTGTACAATTTTTTTTTTAATTTTTTTTCCCTTAAAAAAAATATCAGAAGTGGTCACAGAATTTTTCACATTTAAAAAAAAAACAATTAATAACAATTAATTATGAATATTTAAAGATTGTTCCATTGAAATGCATTGGAGAGCGCCAGGTAGCGAGAGGTCATACCTGTCGCTGTTCAAGGTCGGACGCTGGCGCTGTGGGCTGAGGCTGGAATAATGATGAATGAGTCACTATATGGCGCTATCTCAGTCGCTAAGCAGGATTGCCTTGATAAATGTGTGATTGTGGTGGGGAGCCGGCGTTCTCGTGGCGGGGCCTGTCATTACCGGCCGCTCACCAGTCGCTACCTGTCGCTATTCCTTCATAAATAAGGGCCTGTGTCACCTTGGCACCTGAGTGCGCAGTGGGGAAGTTCGCTGTACGGTGGCTGGGCGGCGTCCACAGACCAGGGAAAGTTCGGTTGGGGACCAGAGCCGCCAGAGAGCCTCTCCTCCTTCCGCAGCGATTAGGCGACGCTTGATTACACAGGAATTTGCCTTGTCTGGATCATATGGAAAACCTTTGTAGTTTTTTGATTGCACAAAAAAGGAGTTGCCCCCCCAAGAGGACCTAGACTGAATTGGTGTTTAACTAAGCCTTTTGGTACGTTATTTAGATTACCCCAGTATCTGGGATTTACACAAGCTTGTTTTGCCTTAGCATTTGAGGTGTCCCGGTGAAAGAAAGAAAATATACCAAATCATTTAAAGAGACAGTATATCCCCGCGGAGTTATTAAGTGTTTTATTGCACAAGTTACATATGTCATTTGGCAAATGACTCTGTGACAGACTCTCTGCCTTTTGGATTTCACCACTATTCAATTGCCCACCGGGTCATTCATTGGATGCCCACTGTTCCTTTTTCTATACGGCCCATGGGACCCTACTTGGGCATATTGGATTTTAAAGGCACTGTTTCTGCCCCTTGGACTTCACATAGATTCATTACTTTCATTTTCTTAAGCATGTTCCAGACAATGTCATTGTGTTGCTGATTGTGTTACAGACTGTCATTGTGTTGTTGATTGTGTTACAGACTGCCATTGTGTCGCTGATTGTGTTACCGGCAGAGTTGAGGGATTGTGTGGCCTGCTCCCATTGGTCTGTACGTTTGTCATGCAGTTCTCCATCAGGTCCACAGGGGAGGTCCCCTTGCATGGAGACTTGCGTATAAGGCCCAGGGTGGCACTAATAAAACAAGGTCATCTTCACCCTCAATACTGAGTTCCGTCTCTTATTGGGGGAAACGCTATATCGCCATTCACTAGCCCTTGTAAGAGCTGTTCCTGATTTCCTCACGGATGACTCAGTGAATTTATGCAGCACCTCTCACCATTGGGAAAAGGACGTCTCTGGCGGGGAAGCCCGCTGGCGATAAAGGTTATCGCTACAGACTCTAATAGACTTCAATGGGGAGCAAAAGCGGGCGCATCCCCAATGGAGCCCGGAATCCTGCACGAGCTTATCTAAATGGCCGGGACGGGTAAATACAGAGCTTGGTATATTTTTACCTCTTAGCACACATACACAGGGCAGGACAGCTAAGACTTCAGTTTGGCCATGATGAGGGGTCCCTGGCTAGGTGGCCCTGATGGCATCCCTGACCTGACCTGAGACTTACTGGCTGCCACACTATTGCTGCTGGTGCTGATGCTGAATTTGGGGCCCAATTCCATCTAGAACCCTAGCCATCACATATTGGTTATGGGGGGAAGACTATATACAGCATATAAAAGATCTTGTTCTCCCCATAACCTGTAATGTGATGTTTGTGCCTAGGGCCGGGTTAAGGGTGGTGGAGGCACCTGAGCACAAAATATGGTGGAGGCCCCAGATACAGCATTTTTTTTCCTTTAGAAGAATAGTCCAGCCAAGTAATTGATTGATGGTTGTCTGGCCCCTGCCTACTTACTGGAACGTCAGATCGGGTCCCTTGTGCCCCCTTGTGCGGGTGCGTGCTGCTTGGGGACTCCTGCTTTGCCATTCTGGGTGGGGGGTAGTGTAGTCGCCCGGCTGGTTCCCTGCATTGAGCTGCCAGCGGCTGTGCTTGGTGGCTTATGTGCAGTGACAGCTCTGCACCCATCACTGTAGCTTTGCTGATGGCGGCTTTGCTGCTCTAGACTCTTCATCCTGCCCTGGGGTGGCTTTGGCTGCCCAGGCCCACCACCACTGCCGCTGATAGCTTTGTTGCTGGCCCCACGGCCCGTCAGACCAAAGACTGAAAAGCCTCCTGGACCAGACCATAACCCAAAGATTGGTGAAGGCCCCCTTTGCAGGGCAAGTGGTGGAAGCCCTGGGGCGCACGCCCCTTGCACCCCCCTCATAATCTGGCCCTGGCTGTGCCCCATGCGTGAACTTGAGTTTCCTATATAGTCTGAATATTGGAGCGAGACCCAGTTCAAACTAGGGACTCAGCCATCACATATAGTTTACAGTGGGGCCCAGGCTCTCTACTGCCATTATTGTGTCTGGACTCCCCATAACTTATAAAGTGATGGCTGGGCCTAGTCTAAACTTCAGTTTGTAGTTCAAACTAGGGACCAAGCTATAATATATAGATTGAGAGTGGGGCACATACATTATTTCAGCATGGGGCCTCCGAAAATCCAGATGGTGGCCCTGTACATAGTATCCATTCATCATGCCCGCTCTCATGTGTTATCACTAAAGACAAATAAAACTCTGGCCAACTGTATATATCCTGCATATTTATTAGGAGCCAGGACCCGTCATCACATTCATAGACTTTAAAGTCTAAAATGTAAATGTAAAGTCTAAAATGTATTTTTATTTAGTCAATATACTGTATTTTCCCTCTATATACGCATATCCAAATGTGCCACACTAGCACTATAGGAATGGAATGGGGGAGATGCCACATTACCTATGGGAATGAGATGGGGGTTATGGCACACTGCCTATGGGGAATGGGAGGGGGGAATACCACACTGCCTATGGGAATGGGATGGGGGAATGCCACACTGCCTATGGGAATGGGATGGAGGAATGCCACACTGTCTATGGGGAATGGGAGGGGGGAATGCCACACTGCCTATGGGGAATTGGATAGGGGAATGCCACACTGCCTATGGGGAATGGGAGGGGGGAATGCCACACTGCCTATGGGGAATTGGATAGGGGAATGCCACACTGCCTATGGGAAATGGGAGGGGGGAATGCCACACTGCCTATGGGAATGGGATGGGGGGAATGCCACACTGCCTATGGGAATGGGATGGGGGAATGCCACACTGCTCATATGAATGGGAGCGGGGAATGCCACACTGTTTATGGGAATGGGAGGGGGAATGCCACACTGCCTATAGCAATGGGGGGGGGGGGATGCCACACTGTTTATGGGAATGGGGGGGGGGGAAATTCCACACTGGCTATATGAATGGGAGCCTGGAATTCCACATTGCCTATGGGAATGGGAGGGGGAATGCCACTCTGTCTATAGCAATGGGGGGGGGGGATGCCACACTGTTTATGGGAATGGGGGGGGATGCCACACTGCCTATAGCAATGGGGGGGGGGATGCCACACTGTTTATGGGAATGGGAGGGGGAATGCCACACTGTTTATGGGAATGGGAGGGGGAATGCCACTCTGTCTTATAGCGGCAGGATGTCGGTCCCTGCCTTATAAGACAGTCTGGGGGGGGCATACAGGAATCTATAGCCCCCCTCACAAAACCCCTCAGAACACCTGTTAAGTTTACCCTAACCTTGGTCCTCCTCCTGGAATCCAGTGCTGCAATTGGCTGCCAGCACCCACATGGGCAGAACATTTCGGCGGCACTCGCTACCCACGTGAGGTGGTAAGCTTTACGGGCGTTCTGGGGGCTGTGTGCGGGGGGCTCCAGCATTCTGGATGCCCATCCTCACACTGTCTTTTAGGGGCAGTATCAATACTCATGTCAGAAGGGTGTTGGTCTGCTTTAATACCCCATGTATTCTAAGCAACTTTGCTTTCTTCACTCCAAATTCTAGGTTGTGGATGAGCTGGGAAGGGTGTGTCATGGCGCAGCTTAGAGTCATGAGCATAGCCTGCTGTGGCCAGAGACAGCGGTGGGACAACTGTGGCTTGCCGTGCGCACTCACGCTAAGACGCTGAGAAGCGATAGAGCGGCTGTTTTTGCAATGTCCTGGATAAATAAAATTGAAAGGAGGGAAAATGTTGGAGTCCTGCTACGGCTGGTGGAGGCGAATCAGATGGGACAGGCATCAGATGAGCAACTTCCTGCTTTATTATAGCCATTGGGTTTACGGCCCCTTTTTTGGGACATCTTTTGACGTTCACTTGATCAATCTGTATAAAGTGCTGTGAGTGTGAGTGCTGGGTGCAGCAAATCCAGGTAGAACATGAGTGCAGCAAGAGAAGGTCATCTTATATGGAGGACAGGAAAAAGACATCATAGAGATCACCTCAATGTACAGGAAATACAAGATAAAGCAGAGAATGTCCAACAGAGATTATACACAGATATATGTAACAGCACCATCTATTGTCATAAATGTAAATTGCATTAACCTAGCAATATAAATGCAGATCACATACAGAGACCAGCTGTAAGCTGTTGCACAGTATCTCCAACATAAAGGTTTTCTGAATTGTATAACATCATACCTGACAAAGAGGACTAAGGCCCTTATTTATGAAGGAATAGCGACAGGTAGCGACTGGTGAGCGGCCGGTAATGACGGGCCCCGCCACGAGAACGCCGGCTCCCCACCACAATCACACATTTATCAAGCCGATCCTGCTTAGCGACTGAGATAGCACCATATAGCGACTCATTCATCATTATTCCAGCCTCAGCCCACAGCACCAGCGTCAGACCTTGAACAGCGACAGGTATGACCTCTCGCTACCTGGCGCTCTCCAATGCATTTCAATGGAACAATCTTTAAATATTCATAATTAATTGTTATTAATGTTTTTTTTTTTTTAATGTGAAAAATTCTGTGACCACTTCTGCCATGTTAGATATTTTTAAGGTAAAAAAAAATGTACAGAATTGATATTACAAGTCTGATATTAATGTATTCATATTACTAAATTATTTAAAAAACTTGTTTTTTGGGTTTCCAAAAATATGGTTGTTTGGGGGTTAAAAAACTACTTTTAACACATCGCCTCCAGCGCTCTGGGGGTTAAACATGCATTTTACAGCGCTTGAATTTTTTGAGCGTGATTTTTTGATGAATATGGTGGGAGCCGGTCACTCTGACCAGTCGCTATCATGCGCACCCATACATTGCGGAACCTGTCAAATAGCGACTCCTAACCCCGTATTCAACATTACTGCACACCGACTCAGTCGCTATCAACAACCGAACAACGGCCAAGCACAGCGACTACTAGCGGGCGCTGTGAAAATACTGCTACAGTCGCTCAACTGTCGCTACATGTCGCTATTAATGAATCAGCCTCTAAGTATATTCAAATGCTCTGGCTGGGGGGACTGGCTGTAAGGAGCACAGGAGGAATTCCTAGTGGGCCACATTGCTTTAGGGCCACTTGGACTGCTTCTTCGAGCAACCTTCTATCCACTCCTTACTTTCCAACCCCCACAACCTCTCTCCCCGTACTTAGCACCATTGTATCCCCCCCAGCCAGGACATCCCACCCTGTATTTTGCCCCGCAATGCAAAAAAAACAGAAAGGTAAAAAACAACATTGGGCTTTATTCATCAAGGGATAGCGCCAGGTAGCGCCTCGTAGCGGCAGGCAGTGTCTGGTGAACGCCGGCCGCGGCACGTAATACCAAATTTGTGAAGGCAATTCTGATGAGCGACTCTAACAGCACCATGTAGCGTCCGATTCATCATCACAGACGACTCAGCCGATCCCGGCGGCGCTCTGGCTTCTAGAGCGTCTGGTATTACCTGTCGCTACCTGTCACTCTCCCATACTTCAATGGACGTTCCATTTCCTCTGTTTAAACAGGGTTTTGTTTTTTTTTGTTTTTTTTGTTTTTTAATAAAATCATTGTGTGAGGTTTTCTGGACTTTTAAAAATTATTTTTGAAAAGTTTTTTTATTTTTTAATTTTTTTATGCAGAATTGTCATTACAGGTCTGGTATTAAAGTGTTAATGTCACAATGTAATATAATGTCATTCCATTTGTTTTACGCTTTGTTACTAGTGGATATGTGTTCAAAAACGGACTTTAATCACACAGCTTCTGGCGCTCTGGGCTACAGCGACACAATTTTGAGCGCCGGCGCTGTGTGAGGCTGTTTTTTTTTATGAATATGGTTTGAGTCGCTCACACTGACCAGTCGCTACCGTTCGCTCCCATATAGCGCTGTACTGGTGTTATAGCGACTCACTCATCAAATTCATCAATGCCGGCAATGTTACTACAGCGACTGAGACGCTCTGTAACAGCGAACCATAGCCGATCATAGCGTATACTAGCGGGCGATCTGAGCGCCTCGCTACAGACGCTCATCTGCCGGTACCTGTCGCTAGTAATGAATCAGCCTCTTAGGCCCTTATTTATGAAGGAATAGCGACAGGTAGCGACTGGTGAGCGGCCGGTAATGACGGGCCCCGCCACGAGAACGCCGGCTCCCCACCACAATCACACATTTATCAAGCCAATCCTGCTTAGCGACTGAGATAGCGCCATATAGCGACTCATTCATCATTATTCCAGCCTCAGCCCACAGCGCCAGCGTCCGACCTTGAACAGCGACAGGTATGACCTCTCGCTACCTGGCGCGCTCCAATGCATTTCAATGGAACAATCTTTAAATATTCATAATTAATTGTTATTAATTTTTTTTTTTTTTTTTTTTAATGTGAAAAATTCTGTGACCACTTCTGCCATTTTTAATAATTTTTTTAAGGTAAAAAAAAAAAAAAAAAGTACAGAATTTATATTACAGGTCTGATATTAATGTATTCATATTACTAAATTATTTTAAAAAACTAGTTTTTTTTGGTTTCCAAAAATATGGTTGTTTGGGGGTTAAAAAACTACTTTTAACCCATCGCCGCCAGCGCTCTGGGGTTTAAACAAGCATTTCACAGCGTGAGAATTTTTTGAGCGTGATTTGTTAATGAATATGCTGGGAGCCGGTCGCTCTGACCAGTCGCTATCATGCGCTCCCATACATCGCGGAACCTGTCAAATAGCGACTCCTCACCCAACATTCAACATTACGGCAAACCGACTGAGTCGCTATCAACTACCGAACAACGGCCAAGCACAGCGACTACTAGCGGGCGCTCTGAAAATGCCGCTACAGTCGCTCAACTGTCGCTACCTGCCGCTATTAATGAATCGGCCTCCCCGTATTTTAAAATGCTCGGGCTCAAACAGGGTGGACTGGCTATAAGGAGCACAGGAAGGATTCCTAGTGGGCCACATTGCTTTAGAGCCACTTGGACTGCTTCTTCCAACAACCTTCTATCCACTCCCTACTTTCCAACCCCCACAACCTCTCTCCCTGTACTTGGCACCATGTATCCCACAATACTCCCAGCTGCAGTTGCCCACGTCTATTCATTCATTAATCATTGGGGTGTCGTCAGTCACCAAAGCGCCCGCAGCTGCTGATTGGCTATTACGGAACCCTCATTCTGCAATGCCCAATCGCGGAAGTGAAAGTCCTGACCATTGGGTCTCTCTCCCTATTTTGCTATCGATCCCGCTTGCAACTGCTATTTTCTGAATGGGCTCATAGGTATATATGGGCAGCACAGTGACAGCGATCAGGATCGCCCCACTATTGTGTGAAAGGTGCTTCAGGGTGGCCTTCCTCTCTATAATGCATCTCACATTGGGTATATCCCCAGGGATCACTCAGGCCCTAATTTAAGAACGGATAGCGTCAGGTAGCGCCTGGTTAATGAGAGGTAGCGACTGGTCAACGCCGGGCACGGCACGCAATTACACATTTATTAAGCAGAATCTGTTTAGCGACTGGAATAGCGCCATGCAGCGTCTGATTCATCATTTTCACAGCCTCAGCGAACAGCGCCGGCGTTCAGCCTTGCACAGCGCCAGGTATGACCTCTCGCTACCTGTCGCTCTCCCATACATTTCAATGGACAATCCTTTTCTTCTCTTTAAACTGGGTTTTTTTTTTTTTTCAAAAAAAATCACAAATAATTCTTTGACCTCTTCTGGCATTGAATAAGCAGTTTTTTCATATTTTTTCATTTTTTATATATTTCCTCAGAAATGACATTACAGGTCTGGCATTAAAGTGTTCATGTTACAATGTTGCTACAATGTAATTCCATATGTTTTCGCTTTGTTACTAGTGGATAGATGCTGGAAAACAGACTTTAAACACACCGCCTCCTGCGCTCTGGGCTTCAAACAACTATTTTTCAGAGATTTGTGAGGCTGTTTCTTTGCTGAATATGGTGTGAGTCGGTCGCTATGAGCAGTCGCTAACATGTGCTCCCATACAGCACTGTACTGGTCAAATAGCGACTCCTCACAATGTATTCAACATTACTGAACAG